>BDMV01000006.1:29415464-30015464 GCA_008326285.1 Oryza officinalis | reverse complement strand
CTTCCTCCCCTCCAGCCAAATCAGGAAGAGAGTGGAGGGGAAATGGAGGAGAGTGGAGTGGAGAAGGTGAGGGAGAGAGCTGAGGTCTGAGAGAGTTGAGAGGTTTGAGGGGTTGAGAGGCAGAGTACTTAGGTTGAGGGAGAGGCCAGGTGCGCTTGTTGGCCGTGTTTTAAAGCCCCTCCCTTTTTGCAGGCAGACGTCTTAAGTCTTCGCCTACAAAAATTGATATTTTACCGGCAAGTTCTAAAGAGGACCGCATGTGAAAATAATGATATTTTTGAAGGCGGCCCTTTTATATACATGCAGGGCTAAAAATTTTCGACCACTAATTATTTTTACAAGTGAGAATTTTTAGGTTCACCTGGAAAAATAAAATCCATGTGTTGTGAAAAATCATTTTTGTAGTAGTACAGTAAGAACACATGGAGGATATATGTAAAGAACACGACACTGAAGTTTTAAGGAAAATATCATATACATTGGCTCATATCTAACTGTACTGAGCTCACTTCCCCATCACCGTCGCAGTCGCGCTGTCCTTACCACCATTTATTGTTGCCGTTTCTTGCCTCCTCCCTCTTCCTGCCGTTACCCTCGAATGGACCTTGCTCGCTGTCGGGGTGCTGGGGATGGGGCGATGAGAAGAAGCCATATTACCGGAGTGAGAAGGCTAGATTCGGTTGATATAGATTATCTAATCTACTAGTTTAAGTATTTAGCCTAAGCATGGTCACCCTATGCAGAAATTAGTTGTGATCTGACCGGCACCTTGAGAAACCATTACCGCGTAGCTCATGGGCTGTTCAGTGATGACCAGGGTGAAAGTATAGGATGAAGTCCCTCAAGCTTCTTTGGTAAACCTTTGTGTAGGCGAAGTGGTTATTTTTATATTTGGGTTCTTTTTTAAAACTTATTTTTTTAAAATAGATCTCTTAAAAATCTTATTGCACGAATGGACATTTTTGACACCAGTGTCGCGGGTGCCCTCCCTCTCCCACGGCATCATCGTCATTGCCACTGTCCCCAGGAGGGGGAAAGGGGGAATTAGCCGAACGGCCCCTACCACCCATTCCCCCAAGTCTAAGAACGAATAGAAAGCAGTTTTTTCCTTCCCTCTCTTCTTCTTCTCAAATTTGGTCGATTTTGTTGTTATTTTTCGCGGGCTTTCATATCGAAATCGATAAGCAAAGTATACTACTTCATTCCTTCATAATTCTTTTTAATCGGTCAAATTTAGAGATCGGAGGTTAACCCTAGAAACTTTTTTTCCTTTCAAATTTTAGGCCTTCCAATGTGGGATTTTAGGCTTGTATTGGTTCTTCTATGTAATGTGCTTCTAGGCTCTTAGAATTTTTCAGATATATATGTTTTATTGGAAATTTCAATTGAAAACTGATTGGATGAAGAATACATGGGTAAATTAATTTAGGCATTCAATTGAAGGTATGTGTAAGTTTATTGTTGTGTATGGATAATATATTTGTTATATGGATGATAGACTAATTTTGTGGGATGATACACTAATGGTGTCCTAACCATACAATTAGGTTCATCGGTTTATCCGAGTCGGTCGGCACGTGATAGGTAAACGATCAAATAATTGAATGGTACGTAGAGTGATCTCCCTGCAAGTGGTTGTGACCGGATAAGTACTATTTGTGATCGGGTAAGTACTATGTTTGTAGTAATGTAAAGAATAGAGTAATTAAAGTCCATTATAAAATAAATATCTCCATGCTAGCTCTCTCTTATCGATAATATAATCTGTGTATGCATATCTCGTGAATATATATTGTCCCCTATATAAAATTGCTTACTAGGATTACGTGGTTGGATATATGCAGGCACACGCAGCCATGCGGACCACGCTTATTGCACTGTTACTTTCGTCCCAAAAAAACCATTATTAAATGTACAACGAATCTGAATAGATCTGTCCAGATTCGTTGTATTAAAAAAAATCTTATCCAATATTAGATTGGTTTTTTGGGACGAAAGGATTAGATTGTACAGTTGTACCTATACCTATTGGTATCACGGGCATGGCGAAGTGAGGTCTAAGTAATAGTTCTGAACTGTACTAGCCGCTGTTGTACACATGTAATGACTTCTGTCCCTCTCTTACATTTTATCTCGATTTACGATAACATGTTATTTAAATATATTTTATGTGAAAACTTTCCTCTTCCTCTATCTCAAAATATAACAACTTTTAATCTTCAGAATTTATCTTAAAATATAATAACTTCTTCACCAACATTCTCTTCCCAACCAATCATAACTCTCCACCATTCAATTCTTCAACTACCTCCACTTCTCATCCAATCAAAATCTTTCGCTATTTAATTCTACCTATTTTCTTAATAACCATATCACCCCAAAATTCTTTATATTCTGGAACTGAGAAAGTATATAGAAGTTGTTTTTGAAATATTAGATAAATTTATTTTTTAAGTTTGAACTCCCTTCGTTTCATATTGTAAGTCACTTTGACTTTTCTAGTCAAACTCTTTTTTATGTTTGATCATGTTTAAGAAAAATTTAGCAACATCTATAATACGAAATTAGTTTCACTAAATATTACATCGAATATATTTTAATAATATGTTTATTTCATGTTAAACATGTTGTTATATTTTTTTATAAAATTAATCATACTTAAAAAATTTGACATAAAAAATTAAAAAACTTTAAAATATGAAATTATAACTTAATTAATCATTCGTTAATAGCTTTTTTATTTTTCAAGTCATAACTTTGTCTTCATCTCGAGTAGAAACGAATATCACTCTGCATCTTCGGGATGGATGCGTGTTTAGAATGAAATTAAAAACACCCATACTACTACTGTAAAAAAGTATTGTCGGTTGAAAAACCACATCTGTGGCAGATACTTATAGTGATTTAGAGTTGTTTATAGAGAAAAGAGCGTTATTATAAACTTGTAATCAGGTCAAGAGTCAGGAATCCGTGAACTGCACGAGAACATGCAGATCGAGTGCGTCGTGGTGGCATGCTAGCTAGCACTCTTCTCGATAATTAATGTGTACATGCATATCGATCTCATGCTAATTAATTATCTGGATAGATGCCTATTGTCACCTTCATATATATATATATATATATATATATAGGAGTACGTGGATGGACAAAATAGCACCATGCACATGATATGCAGGTACGTACGCCATGCGGATCACGCTTGTTGCCCTATAAAACCGATATTTTTCACCCCACAAGCTATAATCAAAGTTTTTTTTAATTATTTTTTAGCTCTGAACTACAAAACCGATATTTTTTCAGCCTAATAAATATTTATATCCAAACAAATAACACTCTGGCTTAATTAGATATTGATGTGGTTTTATGTCCTAGCTATTTCACACACACACCCCATAGAATTGTCACCTGAATGGAGTCCACCTTAGCACAAACAAGTTTGGATCGCAATTACTGTCTGGTTTTGAAAGTTAAGGTGAGAAACAATATCTTTTCTAGTTCATGGCGTGAAAAATAAATGCCAAAACAACACTATAGAAAAACTATTTTCGAACATACCCGTTTTACTACACAAGTTGTAGCCATAAGGGGAAACCAGCCTGCACAGTACGGATGAAATAGCATTTTCTTGAATTTCTGTTAAATATATGTGTCAGGAGGTGAAAGTCCTCTAGCAGGAACCGTGGGGTTCCCCTTTTTCATTCGGACCAGGGGCACGGGTGAAATCTCGGAAGCCGAAGAGAAACAAACTTAGAGGGGGTCGGGCCCCTCGGGGATGGAGAAGACACAGCTCGTTTATACAAGTTTAGGCCGCAATGAAGGCGTAATACCCTACTCCTGTGTGTGGTTGATATGTGATTGGTATGTGAGAGAATACAAGCGCCTGTTCTCTCCTTTTCTTTTTTTTGGGTCCTCCCCCCTTCTCCCTCAGCCAGGGCCTTCATTTATATCTGAAGGGGTTACCACACAGGCCTTAGACTTAGGTTACAAGGAAAGAGAAAATAAAAAGCGCTCCCGATAAGAAGACTTGGGCGCCTTCCTTTTCAACGTCCCGCCATAGTACGCCTTCAGCCGTCACTCAAAATGACCAGGCGGACACCCGATCATTCTTCCCATTAAATGCCGAAGACTTTCGGCCTCCAGGAAAGGGGCAACGCAGCACCGAAGCGACCGAAGGAGAAATGGGCCGGTCAAACCCGAAGGACGGGCAAACGGCCCACATTAAATGTGACGGGATGGGGCATGCGCCGGGCATGCCCTACACCGGTAGGCATGTGCGCACAGCGCGTGTCGTTACATCCGCCATCACATCTCTTATGTCAGCCCACGTAGCCCTCTGGCACGCTCACCTACCGCATTGATCGTGGGAGGGGGCTCGGGGTAGCCCGACCCCCTGCGTGGGAGGAGGGCTTGGGCAGCCCGACCCCCTGCGGGGAGGAGGGCTCGGGCAGCCTGACCTCTCACGCGGGAGGCAACTGCCGCTCCACACATGGCCTGACCCCCTTCGGGGCACGTCACGTGTACTTGGGGTGGCTTCCTCCCTTTACACGTGATACCCCTGGACCCATATCACCGACAGCAACCCCCGGCGTTAGCCCTAGGTGACGCTTCTTGCCGGCGGCGACGGTTGATGCCATCCCTCCTGGCCAAGGGTGTGCAGGCCCGGTCTTAGCTTTGCGTGGTGGCGCCTTGGCGATGGGTCCCACGCGGAGCAGAACCGTCTCTCCGGTAACGATGGGCCATTACTTCGTGATTGCCGCATCTTTTGGGTTATATGCGGAAACCGAAACAGCCACCGAGTAATGATGGGCGCGGCTGCCGCGCTTGCTTGAGGAGATCGTGGGGCCGCTCCGTCCTGGCCGAAACGGCCGCACACAGAATGCATGCGCTGAATGTGGGCGCGTGGGGAAGTGGGTGCGAGAAAAGAGGGGGGCAGAGGACGTGGCCGCGAGAATCGAGGTGGCGGAGAAAGTGGACGCGAGAAACGAGGGGCTAAGGTGCAGAGGGAAGTATAAAGGGCGCCGCGGGGGGCTCTTCTCCCATCCTTTCGCCACTTCATCTCTCCCAGCTCTTGCGTCCAAGCTCTTCCTGCGTCTCAAGTCATCTCCGCCGTGCACTCGCTCGTCGCTCTGCCTACGCCACGCTCTCATTTTTCGCTCCTTCCGCCGGCAGCGCCATGACGCGGAGCTCGGTGCCACTTCCTGACAGCATCCTTCCTCCTTCCCAAATCACGAGCGATCGGTTCGCGGGGTTGCCGAGGAAGTTCATGCCGATGCCGTCCGGGAAGGCGCCGGTGATCTTCGGCGAGGACCGGCCGATGCCGCAGTACCCAGAGCGGTCGGTTTTCTTCCTCTTCTTCACCATGGTGGGGTTGATCCTGCCATTCTCCTCCTTCTTCTACCACGTCTTGGAATTCTATGGGATCCAGATGGCACACCTAACCCCCAATGCCGTGATCACGCTGGCCATCTTCGTGCACCTGTGCGAGATGTTCCTTGGGGTGAGGCCAAGCCTCTGGCTCTTCGAATGGTTCTTTACGCTGCAGCAGTCGTCCTCCCCAACGGAGGCCGGGGGGTGCTACTTCCAGTCGCGGGCCAACATGCAGTGGCTCTACATTGAGCAGAAGCTGCGCAAGAAGTGGGATGATTGGAAGCATGACTAGTTCTACACCGTGCTCCCCGACCACCCTTGGCTTCGGCTCCCGACCGCGCCGCTCGTGCAGACACCAAGCTGGCGGGAGGCGCCAGAGTTGGGGGACGCGTATGACGCGATACTGGATCACCTTGCCGAGTTGCGGGCCCTAGGGCTGAACAGCGCCATGGTCTTCGGCGACTACACCTGCCGATGGATCGCGCCCCCCAGGATCGGGTCTGGCCCTCATGGACATACGCCAGTCCCGACAACACCATCCGGACCCACCCAGGAAGCGCCTGGGACTGGCCCCTGGCTGACTTGAAGGTGGTGGTCCAAAAGTTGCTCAGCCTTGGCGACGTCGAGCCGTCATTGATTCCCTCGGGCATCCTTCCGCTCTGCTGCGACTCGGAGCGGGACTCCATCGTGGCCATCATGCAGGCAGTGGGCGCCGACGTGGAGCGCAGCGGGGGCGGCGGCACGGGTAGTAACCACGATCACGGGGGGGCAACACCCTCCCGCCCGAGGGGGCCACAGAAGTGGTGCCACCGGCAGAGGCTCGGGCAGCGCTCGCCCTTCCGACCCAAAGGGAAATGGAAGCAAATGAAGTCCTCCCGCTCCCCGTCTCTGCCTCGAGGAGGTGGTGTGGAGCGCGCCACCTCCTGCCACCCAGTGGGCGCCGCGCCAATGGCGCCGCCAGAGGCTGGGAAAAAAAAGAAAAGGCTGCAGAAGTTGGGGCAGTCCGAGCCGTGCCAGGGGAGTTTATCAAGCCCCCAGAGTGGAGCTTCAAGCGTCGCCCTAGGGGTATGATCCCGGCTCGATATTCTGCGTGTGCCTTCCTGGGCTTTGCTGCCTTCGCTTACTTCGTCTTTCCTCTTCTTCTCTCTCTTTTTTTTAGCGAGGCCCCTTCCCGTGGTGCTCCCGCGGACGACCCCCTTTGCCGGCCTAGACTGTCCGAGCGAGGGGAGGCCGAGTCCGACGGGCGGACGGCCGAAGCAAGGGCCGAGGCGGGGAGGCCAGGCGTGGGCGCGGAAACCCAGGTGCCGTGGGGGCAAGCGAGCCTCGTTGCCATGCCCGAGGCGAAGACTGAGGCGGGGGCCCCGGAGGGAGCCCCCAGCTCGAGGGTCGGCGCGGCCCGCCGGACAACCGGCGAGGCCTCTTTGACTGTGCCCAAGACGGAGGCCACACATGGGGCCCCTACCACCGATGTTGCGGAGGGCTCTCCCGGTGCCGGCGGGGGCGGCACTGAGGATGCAGGGGATGACGCGCCACCCCGGAGGTCGCTGTCGCCACAGGCTTGAAGGTCGTCGTCGCCACAACCCCACGGACAAGACGTGGGGAGGGACGCTTCCCCCAGTCCCCGGCCCCAAGCCTCGATCGCTGGCGGACCGAGTCAGACCGGGTCGCTGAAAGGGCGGCGGTCCCCGTTTACTCCGTCCACCCCGACGGGCTCGGAGCCCCTCCTACAAGCGCTGGTGGTGGCGAACACCACCTTCCTTGAGGGGCTGAATGCCCAAATGCAGTCCCTGCTGGGGAGTGAGCCGAGCTGGACGCGGAATGGAAGCGCCTTGAGGAGGGGCGTCACTTGCTGGAGGCCATGGTAGCCACTAGCCGCTCCGCACACAACCGCCGCCTGGCAGAGCTAGAGGCGCGAGCCGCGACCATGGACAAAGTGATGTGGGAGACCGAGGAAGGGATGGTCGTGGCCCTCGTCGCCACGGACGCCCTGAATGAGGCGGTAGGCGACCATCGGCTCGCTAGCGACGCGTATGCGGAGACGCTCCAAGAAAGGGAGAATGCCGTGGCGGCCCGAGAGCAACAAGTGTCATGGGCGGAGGGGTCTCTGTGCCAGTGGGAGGGGGCCGTGGAGGCCCACACCAAGGAGCTGGACGAGCAGGCCTCGTCCCTACCGGAGAGGGAGGTTGCCGTGCGCCGGCGCGAAGAGGCCGCGGAGCAGCAAGCGCAAGGGATGGAGCGGCGAGCTCGAAAGCTCGAGTGGTGGGCCCAAGAGCTGGAGGAGCGAGTCTAGGCTCTGGACGCCCGGGAGGCGACGCTGGAGGAGCATGAGTCCGCGACGGCGAACGCCGAGGCCATCCTTCGGGTGGCCGAGGACGCGAATGCCGAACAGGCTCGCGTCCTCGCGGACTCCGAGGCCGCCGCTCGATAATTGGAGGGCAGCCTGCATCTCTGGGAGGAGGGCTGGAGGGAATGCGATGGGGAGGTTTTGAAGCATGTGGCCGAGGTCTCCCGCCACGAGACTGTGGCGTGGCGGCTCAAGGAGCAGCTCGCCAAGCGTGAACTCGCCGTGGCCGGCCATGAGAGCCGGCACTTGGAAACCGTCCGCATGGAACGGGCCGCCTTGGAGCAGCGTGTCACCGAACTGAACGCGCGGGAGAGGAACTTGGCCTCCGTGGCACGGGACACGACGGCGCCGTCGGACGGGAGCGATGCTCTGCGAGAGTGCCTCGCCGCGACGAGGCGCACCGTCTCGGAGCTCCGGGAGGCCGTGCTACAACGGGACGGGCGGATCGACGCTCTTTAGCTCGAGCTCGATGTTGGGCCTGAGATGCTGAAGAGCGCCCACCTTCGGCTAACTCGCACGGGGCGCAGGTTGGGTGTTCTGGTTAGCCGAAACTTCAATCTGCTCATCGGCCTGAGCGGGATCGCCCACCGGCTCGAGGAGATGGCCGGCGAGTTGGAGCAGCTTCCCGAGGAGGTGGAGGACACGATGAAGCGGTCGTCGGCCGCGCTGGCGAGGGAAGCGGTGGAGTTGGTGCTTGCCAGCCACTGGGCTCGCGACCTGAGCTTTGCACCCTTCCTCGCGCTGGACAACTTCCCCCCGGGACGGAGGAGGGGGTCGGGCCGCCGTTCGGGAGGCCGCGGAGGCCATCGTGGGCAACTTTGAGGGGACGGCCCCCAAGTTTGCCTACGTGGCCCCATCCGACGACGAGGAAGGGGAAGACGGCTCCGAGGGCGACGTGGATTGGGAGGACTCCGATGACGACGATGCCGCCGATGCCTCGGGCACCTTGGGAGGACCGGGAAAGTCCAGCACGAGGTTAGCCGAGGGTTGTCCACCTCAGAGACTTGCACCGCCTCAAACATATATGTATATAAGGCTTTGCTTTTCTGTGTATTTTTTTACCTTAAGAGTTGCGTGTCAGACTTCGTATCGAACTCCAACAGGTTTTGCCAGTTGAATTTGTCTGCATTCGTTGTTCCTGCATTGAAGAACATTTGTATGCTTGTGAGTTTGATACCACGTGAGAGCGCCGGTCTGCCTTTCTTTCTCTTTCTGCCGGGTTTATTTTGAACGGGTCTGGGCTCGGGTTGCGTTCTCTTGTGACAGGGGTTCGCACTTAGAACCATGGGGGGGATCCACTGGCTAGGCTAGCCAGGCCGAGGATGCAGTGACAGAGGAGAGGATAACCTGATTTCGGTCGTTCCGAAGTCCCCTGCCCTTGCAGCGTCTCACGGCACGGCTCATGTCTGGGTCTTGATTGGCATCCAGGCGAATCGAGCCGCTGGTAGCAACACCGGTGTGCAGTGTCCCTACCCAAAATAAACCCGAGGGAGGAGAAAGGAAGTGAACGCAACGGGTTTATTTGAACGGGGTCCGGGCTCGGGCTGCGGTCTTTCTCGACGGGGTCTGCACTTAGAACCATGAGGGAGATCCGCTGGCGAGGCTGGCCAGGCCGAGGGTGTAGTGAGAGAGGGTCGGGGATGACCTGATTTTGGTCCTTCCGAAGTCCCATGCTCTTGCAGCGCCTCGGGGAATGGCTCGCGTCTGGGCCTCGCTTGGCGTCTAGGTGGATTGAGTCGCTGATAGCAACGCGAGCACATGGAGCATCCCGACTCAATATAGAACCCGAGGAGCGAAAAGGAAGTGCTTGTCACACAAAAAACATAAGTGTATCAATAAGGGTAGTGGCAGCCCCCGGCCAACTCGGCACGATGAGGAGGTCGTGCGCGGTTGGCCCGAGCCCAAAATACAAGCACTTCTCTTATTTAGGGATAGAATTGGCGAAGATGTTCAATGTTCCACGGGTTAGGCAGCTCTGTGCCGTCCTCCATGGCTAGTCGGACAGAGCCTGGCCGAGGGACTCCGATCACTTTGAAAGGTCCCTCCCACATGGGGGAGAGCTTGCTCAAGCCCGCGCGCGTTTGAACGCAGCGCAAGACTAAATCGTTTACTTGTAGTGATCGGGCCCGGATGTGGCGCTGATGGTAGCGCCGCAGGCTCTGCTAGTAGCGGGTGGCCCGGAGGGCCGTGCGACGCCTTCTCTCCTTGAGATAGTCCAGGTCATTGCGCCGGAGCCGATCTTGATCGGCCTCGGTGTACATCGTGGCCCGAGGGGATCCCAGGGCCAGCTCTGATGGGAGAACTGCCTCGGCCCATACACCGGGAAGAAAGGTTTTTCTCCTGTTGCACTGTTCGGGGTGGTTCAGTTTGCCCAGAGCACCGCCGGCAGCTCCTCGACCCATGATTCCCCATGCTTCTTGAGAACGTTGTATGTCTTGGTCTTTAGGCCCTTATGGATTTGTGCGTTGGCACGCTCCACTTGACCATTGCTCTTGGGGTGAGCAGGTGAGACGAAGCAGAGCTTGATGCCCATGTCGTCGCAGTAGTCACTGAAAAGTTCACTAGTGAATTGGGTTTCGTTGTCCGTGATGATGCGGTTGGGAACTCCAAAGCGGGCAGTGATCCCCTTGATGAACTTGAGGGCCGAGTACCTATCGATTTTCACGATAGGGTAAGCCTCGGGCCACTTGATGAACTTGTCGATGGCGACGTAGAGATACTCGTACCCCCCGAGGGCCTTCTTGAAGGGGCTGAGAATGTCGAGCCCCCAGACCATATATGGCCATGAGAGTGGTATCGTTTGCAGGGCCTGGGTCGGCTGATGGGTCTGCCTGGCGTGGAATTGGCATGCTCGGCACTGCTGGACCAGGTCGGCGGAGTCCTGGAGAGCTGTCGGCCAGTAGAAGCCCTAGCGAAAGGCCTTACCAACCAACATGCGCGAGGCGGCGTGGGCACCACATTCGCCTTTGTGAATATCAGCGAGAAGCTCGATACACTGTGCCTGAGGGATGCACTTTAAGAGTACCCTGTTGGCGCCGCGTCGGTAGAGAGTCCCTTCCACCAACACGTACCTTTTGGAGGTTCGAGCGACTCGCTCGCTCCCTTCGCGTTGCTCCGGCAGAGTTGCGCCTTGGAGGAATGCTTGGATTTCTGACATCCAAGCAACCTGCTGAGGGGTGTCGGGGCCGACCCCCTTGGGCCTTGGGGCGCGGACTCCGTCGGTCTACTGAGGCTGCATGGTCGCATCCTGGTCCCCTGCGTGGGGATCGAGGCGCGTGGTCGGATGGGTAAGGCTTTCTTCAAATGCGCCTGGTGGGGTCCGGGCTCACGATGATGCGAGCCTTGAGAGCTCATTGGCGAGTGTGTTCTCCCATAGGGGCACGTGCCGAAGTTCTAACCTATCGAAGTGGCGCTCCATATGTCGCACTTCCCAGATGTAGGCCTCCATCTGCGGGTCGAAGCATTGGTACTCGGAGATTTGGTTCACGACCAGCTGAGAGTTGCCCAACACTAGGAGGCGTCGGATCCCCATTCCTGCCGCCGCCCTGAGTCCCGCAAGGAGCCCCTCATATTCCACCATATTGTTGGTTGCTCGGAAGTCGAAGCGAACCACATATTTGAGGACATCGCCACTCGGCGAGGTCAAGGAAACCCCGGCACAAGTGCCCTACAGGGTGAGGGAATGCATGGTCCACCGGGCATGGTCGGGGTTGTCCTTGGCCTCAGGGGCGGGTGATGGGGTCCACTCTGCCAAGAAGTCGGCGAGGGCTTGACTCTTTATAGCGTGGCGTAGCTCAAAGTGGAGGTCGAACTCCGAAAGCTCGATGGCCCACTTGACCACTCGTCCGGTGCCCTCTCGGTTGTGCAGGATTTGGCCGAGGGGTTAGGATGTCACCACTGTAACCTGATGCGCCCGTAAGTACTGGCGCAACTTTCTCGACGCCACAAGAATTGCGTTTAGCATCTTTTGGGCTTAAGGGTATCGGGTTTTAGCGTCTCGCAGGACCTCACTGACAAAGTAGACCGGCCGCTCCACCTTTCGGCGGGGCCTGGTCCCTTCACTAGGGGTGCCGGGCTCCCAGGGCCTGGCACTTGCGGTGCCTTCTTGGGCCCGTGAGGCGTCCGCGTCTGCGATCTTAGGGTCGGGAGCCATCGAGCCACTCTTCCCTTCGGTGGCCACATGGCCATTCGGAGGGGGGAGGGCATCCAGCGCCTCCTGACAAGGGGGCGAAGGGTCACCCACGTACTGAGGGGGCCCGAGGCCGCCTCCCAGCACAGGGGCCACTTCAGCTTCTTCCGGCTCGGGCCTCACTGTCACGGGATGGGGGAGCCGCAGTTGAGGGTCTTCCTCGTTGCACTCCACCACCAACGCCGCACCGACTACTTGCGGGGTTGCCGCCAAATAGAGCAGTAGTGGCTCATTTGGCTCTGGGGCCTCGAGGACCGAGGGAGAGGTAAGGTAAGCCTTTAGCTGATCTAATGCTTGCTCCACCTGCTCCGTCCAGACAAATGGCCTGGAGCGCTTGAGAAGCTTGAATAGGGGCAGCGCCCGCTCTCCCAACCTTGCGATGAATCTGCTCAGGGCGGCCATGCATCCCGAGACGCACTGCACGTCCCTGAGCCGGCTGGGGGGCGCATCCGCTCTATTGCTCTAATCTTCTCGGGGTTGGCCTCTATGCCTCTAGCCAAGACCAGGAACCCGAGAAGCTTGCCCGCTAGAACCCCGAACATGCATTTTTCGGGATTCAGCTTCATGCGTGTGGATTGGAGATTATCAAAAGTCTCCGCTAAATCTGAGAGTAAGGTCTCTCGATCGTGTGTTTTTATGACCAAGTTGTCGACATACGCCTCAACATTACACCCTATCTGATTTTTCAAAGTGATGCGAGTGGTTGGCTGAAAGGTAGGGCCTGCATTCTTTAAACCAAATGGCATGGATATATAGCAATAAGTGCCAATAGGTGTGATGAAAGAAGTTTTTTCCTCATCCTCCCTAGCCATGCGAATCTGATGATATCCTGAGTACGCATCTAGAAAACACAAAAGGTCACACCCCGCAGTGGAGTGGACGATTTGATCTATGAGTGGCAAGGGGAAGGGATCTTTAGGGCATGCTTTGTTGATGTCGGTGTAGTCGACGCACATCTGGAGCTTGCCGTTGGCCTTCGGTACGACAACTGGGTTCGCCAGCCACTCCAGATGGACCACCTATCGAATGAATGCGGCCTCCAGGAGCCGCGCCACCTCCTCGCGGATGAAGGCTTGCTACTCTGGGGCCTGCCACCGTACCTTCTGCCGGATGGGTCTCACGTCCGTGCTCACAGCCAGACGATGCTTGATCACCTCCCTGTGGACCCCAGGCATATCTGATGGCTTCCACGCAAACACATCAGTGTTCGATGTGTTTGCCCGTAGGAAGGAGACGAGTGCGTCTTCCCATTTAGCGTCCAAGCTACTGCCAATCTTGGCGATCTTGGATGGATTGTCGCCAAGCTGGATCTGCTTGATGTGTACCTCGTGACCCGAAGCCATTCGCTTCTTCGGGGCGCACGAGGCTGGGGCCTCGGGCCCTTCGCCGCTGCCCTCGGGCCTGCCGGCCGCCGCAAGGCTGTTCACGCGCTTCTCCGCGCAAGCCAGGGCGACTCGGACGTCGCCGTGGACGGTGATGGGGCCGCTCGGGCCCGACATGTTCAGCTAGAGGTAGGCGTAGTGGGCCGCTACCATGATCTTCATCAACGCAGGCCTCCCGAGCACCGCGTTGTAGGGCAGATTGTGATCCGCCACATCGAAGTCGATTCGCTCGGTGCGGAAGTTGGAGGGCCCGCCGAAGGTGACGGGGGGCAAGATGTGCCCTAGTGGCCACGTGTAGCCCGGGGTGACGCCAATGATTGGCAGCGATGGCTCAAGCCGCATCCCCGGGGCCTTGATCCTGTCAAAGGCCGCGGGGGATAAGATATTGAGGGCCGCGCCACCGTCGATCAAGACGCGCCTCATTTTGACGTTGCACACGGTAGAGGAGACCACCAACGCCAAGTGTCCACCCCTGGCCAGGCAAGTGGGGTGATTGCTTTGGTCGAAGGTGAGCTTTACCACCGACCAGCGCGACCGCCGTGCCAACTCATGGGTAGGGACGGTGGCCAGAAGCTCACGCTTCATGGCCTTGAAACTTCGACGAGAGGCGTGGGTGCACGCCCCTCCGTCAACGGTGGCGATGGCGTACTCGGGCTCCTAGAAGCCGAGCTCCGTGTCATCGGGGTCCTCCACGGGGGCCTTCTCCTTGGCCTCGCTTTGTCGGTTACCGGACGAGTGCATCGGGGCCTTGTCCTCACGACGATCCTCCTTCCGCTCCTGCTTGTACTTCTTGACGCGCTCGGCCAAATTATTGACCGAGCGGCAATCGGTGAGACTGTGGCAGGACGTATTGTGCACGGAGCACCATTTGTCTGCCGAGCGCTCCCCGCTAGGGGCACCGGAGTCCTTTTGCTTGCCGCTCGCGGCTTTCCCCTTGTACAGGTGCGCGAGGCGCCTTCGGCAGCGAGGGCGTAGCCCTCGTCGTTAGATCGGGCCGACCTCCTCTTCCTCCTTCACTTGTCTTGCCGCTCGGCGTGGGCGGTGAGCTCGGACGTAGCCGCGGGCGCTCCGGTGCAGGAGGAGTTCCAGGTCCAGGCCTCCTCGTTGCGAGCCACTCTGTCCGCGAGCTCGAAAAGCTCCGCGGTGGTCTGGGGCTCCTTGGAGGCTTTCTTCTCGAGCATGCAGTTGTGCCGCACGTCCCCAGTGAACACGTAGATTACCAACTGAGCAGGGATGCAGGGAATGGTGTTGCGCACTTGGCAGAAACGCTGGATGTACTGGTGGAGGGAATCGCCGTCCCGCCACTGCACCGCGTGCAGGGCTGCCTCCCCTCCTGGGCGCGGATATGTGCCTTGGAAGTTCGTGATGAACTATCGGCACAGATCCTCCCAGGAGTGGACCGAGGCGGGTGGTAGATTCATGAGCCAGGGCCGCGCTTGGCCCTTAAGGGCCATGGGGAAGAAGTTCACCATGACCCGATCGTCACCCCCCGTCACCTCTATAGTGGTGGTGTAGATCTGGAGCAACACGGAGGGGTTGATGCCACCGTCATACTTCTCGGTGAGGCTGGGCCGGAATTTCGGGGGCCATTGGACATTCGAAAGACTCGCAACGAATGCCTGACAGCCAGCACTGTGCGACGGGGGAGTACGGGGCAAAGCCCCCTGCTTGGGGTGGCGCGATGCTCCAGAGGAGGCGGCGCCTTCCCCCATATAGGCGGCGCAGCGCTCTATATCGAGCCTGGCATCGGCTCCTCCATATAGGTCCTCGTGGCACCCACGGTCACCCTTAGGTGTTGACGAGGGGAATGATGTTGCCATGCGCGCGGCGGTCAGGCTACGCGATGTTCCGGCCGTCAACGCTCGCCCGCCGGTGATCAGCTGCTGCTGCGCGGTGGTGACCAAGTTGGCCACGTCCTCTAGCCAGCGATGGATCGCGATCTGCGGCTCTGGGGCAATGGGCGGCTGGTGCAAGAGTGCGCCTGCCGCCTCAAGCGCGCCCTCAACGGTGCTACCCACGCCATAGGTGAGGCACCGACGTACGCCGCCGTGGAGCCTTCCTTGGTGAGCCACCAAAGAAGTCTCGTGGCCCTCGGCCTTGTTCCCGGCGCTGCCACCCTCAGGGGGAACAAGGTCACGTTCTTCCGCCCGCCGAGGCCCTCAGTGACGCGGTGGAGATGGGGGAGTGCTAGGCCGGTGCCGAAAACTCGGGCTATAGTCCCGCACGTCGCCATCGATCGCCTCGCCATCTCCTTGCAGAAAAACAATTAACGGTACCCATGGAATATTCCCGGGTGAAATGCTATAGCGCTATTCATGCCCTTGCAGATTTATTTGTGACCATATCAAATACCAACAAGCATTTCTAGTGCCACTGCCGGAGAAGGCATGCAATCAAGACGACAACTTTAGAGCTGACCTGAGCCCCCGCCAACGGATCCACTCGTATTTTCCCTCTGTCACACCCTAACTTTTGTCTTAGAGATTTTTAAATTATTTAATTACTCCGATTTTTCTCGGATTTTTCAAAGCTCAAATTATTAATTTTAATAATACAAAGAACATTTTAGTGAATATTTAAATAAAATTTAATCATTAAATTGATCAAGATAAAATATTGTTCAATACTTTGAGTGTCCAAGTATTTTTAGGATTTTTTATGAAATTATTTGATCATTTGAAGTATTTTTAATAGATGAAACATCATGTCAGTCATTTATTTAAATTGAAAAAATCTAGAAAACTTCCCCAGGCGACCGGGCCGAATCTGGCCCAGCTCTCTCTTTCTTTCTCTCCGGTCGGCAAAGTCCATTTTGTGTCCCTCCCTCTCTTTCCCGCCAGCCTGAGTTTTCCCCATGGCCCACAAGCAGCTGCAAGTCTAATTCGCTTTCCTCTGGCGCCCTCTCTCGCCGATATGTAGGGCTCACATGTCGGGCTCATCTTCTACCTTCGGCCGGGTAGAATCCGACTCGACGCCACCCGCTTTGCCTTCCAAATTCGGTCGTTTCCTCTTTCTTTCCCCTAAATAATTCAAAGGAAATTCTGTGGAAATCGAGCCATATCGAGCTCAGATTTGAAGCTCTCTCTCTCCACCAAACCCTAGAAAATCTGATGCCAAATCCTCTTGTCCTGATGCCGGTCTCCTCCTCCCAATCCTATAAATAGAACCCCTAGGTCTACTCTTTCGTTTTCCCTCTTTTTCCCGAGCCATCGTGCCCCAGCCACCATTCTCTACGCCCATGCTTTGTCTCCGCTGCCGGCCGCCACTCCAGCCGAGCCACACCGCCGCTTCGTTTGTAACATACCCAAAATTCTAAATTTCAACTTTTGCATTTAAAATATTGAAAATGATTTTTTGTGATTTAGAAACACTAAAATTTTCCAACGAAAACCCTGGGCGAGTCTATTAATACTAGTTTTGATATACAACTTCGTGATTAATTTAAAACCTTTTTCTTGATAGCTGAAAGAAAGAAAATAAAACATAGTGTGTGCATGTAATTGCATGATGTATTGTTGAGATTTGAGTCCTTTTTCTTGTTTATGGATTTTACTAGCATTTCATATTAGGACTCATGATCATTAACTTAAAAAACTTGAAGCAAATACTTAATGTATTTTTACAAGGATGTTCATATATGAAATATATGAAGTTGAGTAACTAAAAGTATAAATCATGCCCAACAACATCATATTAGGTCAAGAATCATCTAAATATAATTTTACAATCATTTAATTATATTTTATAATAGGAAACATATATGTAAAGATAAGCTTAGTGAATATTTAAAAATAATTGGTGCAATATAAAATCATGGGGAAATTCAGGTAGATACTATTTAATATATATATCTCACTGTAATTTTGGTATAATTTAATACGTATATTGGAGACTCCAAATAATTAGGTCAAAGCAGTCAAACTATAGTTTAATTCTAAACCCTAATCGGCAAAATCAATACACATCTCATATGTGTATTTTATCACATACAAATGTATAGAGGTTATAATTTATTCAAATACGTCTCTATTTATCATGAATTAATATAATTTTTCCAGAATTTATTTTGTAGGTTTTGACCTTCTAAAAATTCAAATCAATTTCGGCTAAACTGAATTTCTCTATTTTCCTGAGAATAAAATATAGATTATTTTTGTGTGAAACTAAAGAAAATGGAATCTAGGTATTTTTATCTATCTCCTGTAAAATCCACATTAATTTATCATGCACAGAAATTAAATTATAGAGTTGTGAAGAAGGGAGAAAGAAAGAAATAAGGGAAATATCCAAATCTGCCTAACAGTACATCTACATAATTTCCTACCCATCTCTCTCACTCTGCCTATATTTGCATCGGCTGGACCCACCTGGCAGCCGCACGAACTCACTCCAACTCGGTGCAAAATTTGCCACCGCTCATGCAACTTGAGAGAGAGACAGAGAGAGCGGGACAACGACACCGGCGTGTTCGACACGTGTCCATCACGGTGGAAGCCGCCGATGCTCGCCTTATCTTCTCCAGTGGCATCGCCTCCTCTTCCATTTCACCTCTGTGGAGACCAAGCCGAGGGAGAGAGCTCTCCTTGCCTCCGTAGCTCTCATTCCTCCATCGGCCGTGGGAAAGACGATAGCCGCCGTCACCGACGAGCCACGGTCATCTCCATCTCTTTTCCGTTCCATACTCCTCCCTCCATGCCGATCATTTTATCTTTTGACACCGTTTCTTTTCGTACATCGCAGCAATGGGAACGCCGCCATGTTGATGACGCTCAGGAGTACGCCCCGGACTGCGCCGCTGTTTATAGCGTTCATGCGCAAGGAGGAGGAGATCATCGCGAACCGAGTCCTCTCGCCACCAATACCGCCTCGAGGTCCTCTTCAAAACCCCTCACAAAATTTCACGAATCGCGTACCGACAAGAGAGATCACGGTCGTCTTCCCCGGCGCCGGTCATCATCGCCGCCATCAAGCCCCTTCGCTACCGGTGAGAAGTAATCCGATTGCTTTCGCATACACCATCCTCTTGCAGCTCGTGACTCTGGGCATGCTTCGATTCGGCAGTTGGATGGCCGACTAGGCCTATCGACGTTGTCCCCGAGCTTTTTACCGCCGCCACTGAGTATCTTGATCACCGCCGTGTCACCAAGGTTCTTCCGTCGTATCAACCCACTCGGTGAGTCTCCTAGTACCCGAGAGAACCACTTGCATGTATCAATTCGGTTGGATACCGTCCATGACCTATTTGGCACCTGCCGCCATGAAACCACTGCCGCTCACATTGCCACTGACGTCAATTTCCACCATCACCGGCGAAAAGCCGACCATCGTCGGGTGCGCAATGATGCTGCGCATCTTTTCTCCTTTGGCCGCCTCGTCCATCTCACCGCCATTCACCGCCGACGCCATCCACCAGCCGCCTGTGCCGCCTTCTCTTCACTCCCTTGTCTCAATGACAGGTGGGCCCCACTTCCATCTAAAAGGCTGGGACTTGATTAACAAGAAATCAAAACATGTAGGGTTTTATCTGTAAGATTTCAGCCTATGACTTGTGGACCCAGGACCTGTTTGTAATTAAGGAAAACTATGAGCACTCTTAAAGAATTTTCATTCAACACTTGCTAAGGACCTCGGGTTCCAATTCAAGAATCACAGGGGGTTTTCTGCAAAGCTGCCAGTCACTGACCTGTGGACCCAAGGATTTATATTTTGTTAATATAAAAGAAAATAACCAAAGCAATATCTTTTCAACTGAAAACTATTCCAAACTTGTGAAATTCATATAAAATCAAATATAACTCATTTTGAGATGGAACCAACTCCAGTAGGTTCATAAAATTGTGAACTTTAATATTGTATAATAAAATCCTATGCTCACTGTAGGATATTTATTTCTAAATTTGAAATATGAAATAGTTAACCTAGAACTTGTAAAATTTGTAGAAAATTCATTTTTACCTCAAATGGAGTGAACCAAATTTCTGTAGAATCAGCAAAGTATGAAATTTAATTTAGTAAAATAAAATATGACACTTTCTGTACAGCAAACTGTAACTAAAATTGTAAGTAACATAAAAACACTTATTTAGTAACTAGGACTTGTATAATCTCTAGAAAATTAATAGTTAATCCCAAAATTATGAATGCACTGCTGGTCACCTTAGAAGTATGTACCATTTGATCTAGATGAAAGGAATTTGACAAAACTACCTCCTAAAACAAATTTAAACAAATAAGTAACTCTCTTTTTGTTGAATTTGTAAAATTCATAACTTTCAAAATAGCAATGATAAAATAGAAATTTCTTCACATAAATTCATTTTAGGACACGACTAACCCACTGTGAGGAATTCATGCATTTTAGAGCATTTTGGATTTTTCGCCTTATTTGGATGTTTATTTGTTCCGTACGTTATAATTATTTAGATTCCGACGTTCTGGAGTACGTGGAGCAAGAACCTGAGACTGAGTGTGATTTCTCACAGTGGCAAGGCAAGCATCTAATCATATAGAATCCCTATTTTGCTAAAATGATTTGATTGCAAAACCATATATATGCATGTGTTGATTTACTACAAAATTATCGGTATTGGTTAGATTTGGTTATACCTTGCTGCATATCCTTCCTTGCTTCATTGTTATCATTTATCCTTGTAACCTTGGGATGGAAATATTTGGGAATGTTCTATTGTTTTACCGATGCTTAGCCATGCTTAGGTCTATTAGTGTTAAAAATCGATAGATGGAGCTATTGATTGAATTTATTACTTGCACGGGTAGCCATGTTCTATTGTTCCAATTACTTGCAATGGATGTACACCGCGGACCGATGGTCGTCAGAGTTTATTGAAGGCCTACGTTACTTTTTGAGTGTTGCCAATGCCAACAAGCATAAGGGTTTTATATGTTGTCCATGCAAAAAGTGCAAAAACCAGAAGGAGTATTCTACATCAAAAACTATTCATGTCCACTTGTTTAAGTTGGGATTCATGCCTAGCTATAATTGTTGGACCTCACACGGAGAATTAGGGGTTGCAATGGAAAATGATGTGGAAGAAGAAGTCTATTTTTTGGGAGTTACCCTATTGGGAAGTCTTGGACGTCTGCCACGCAATCGATATGATGCACCTCACTAAGAACCTTTGCATCAACCTGCTGGGCTTCCTAGGTGTATATGGAAGTCGAAAGATACACTTCAAGCACGTAATGATCTAAAACATATGAAACTACGCAACAGCCTTCATCCAGAACCAAAGAAGAAAGGAAGCCATTACTTGGGTCCGGCCAGATACACTCTAAGTAAGGCAGAGAAGGAAAATATGTTTGAATGTTTGGAGAGCATCAAGTTACCATCTGGATACTTCTTGAATATAAAGGGAATAATAAGCATGAAGGAGAAGAAGTTCACAAACCTAAAGTCTAATGACTTCCACGTGTTTATGACACAACTACTTCCTGTTATAATTTGAGGTATCCTTCGTGATAATGTTCGGACAACAATAACAAAGCTATGCGCTTTTCTCAACGCAATTTCCCAGAAGATCTTTGATTCAGATAGTTTAATAGCCCTTGAAAATGACGTGACGCAATATCTTGTCAACTTTGAGATGAACTTTTCATCATCCTTCTTCAATATAATGACGCATCTTCTATGTCATCTTGTTAAAGAGATCCGTATTATCGGTCCTGTGTAGCTACACAACATGTTCCCTTTCGAGAGGTACATGGGCGTTCTAAAGAAGTACGGTCGTAACCGTTCTCGTCTAGAGGCAAGCATCACCAAGGGGTATGGAACAGAGTAGGTCATTGAGTTCTGCATAGAATTTATTGAAGACCTTCGTCTAATCAGGGTGACCAAATCAAGCCACGAAGGGAGACTACAGGGAAATGGGACTCTTGGAAGGAAAACAATAATGACTGTAGATAACAATTTATTTCGTAAAGCACATTTCACGGTTTTGCAAAAATCTTCGTTGGTGGTCCTTACATTGAGGACCACTTGGCGATTGTTCGCTCCAAAAAGACGCAAAGTCCGATGCCTGGATTACACGCCATCACTTTGATACTTTCCCCATTTGGCGATAACATCTCATGGGTAACGAGACGATTGACCAACAACTAGCCTTCTTGGCGAGGGGACCATCTTGCTCGATCTTGACATTCGAAGGATATGAAATCAATGGGTATACATTTTACGCAAGAGCCCAAGACACAAAAAGCATGAACCAGAACAGTGTTGTTCGTATCGATGCCATGAGATACGATGGGACAACCAACACGTATTATGGTGGCATTGATGAGATATGGGAACTCGACTATGTACCTCTGAAGTTGCCTTGCTTCGGTGCCAATGGGTTAGGCTAACTGGTGGAGGTGTAACGATTGATGACAGTGGGATGACAACAGTTGACCTTAACAAGGTTGGATACTCAGACAAACCATTTGTCCTAGCTAATGATGTAACGCAAGTTTTCTACGTGAAGGAAATGTCTAGCAAACCAAAGAAGGGGAAGGACTCGACAAGCCAAAGCACCATGTGGTTCTCCCAGGCAAGAGGAAAATCGTCGGAGTCCAGGACAAGACTGATGAAGATTATGATCAGTTTGACGGGCAACAACCGTTCGCGGTGACGGTTGACCCAAGCATCCTCCTATCAAATGAGGACACCCCTTACTCACGCAATGATCATAGCGAAGGAACATTCGTGAGGAGAAAGTACGTGAGGTCAACCATCACGTAGAAAATTATTTTTAATGTAATGACTTACGTTGTTGTATGGACGATGTAAATTATTTTGAATGTATTGAATTATTTAAATCGGGCATGAATTGTTTATATATGATTATTTAAATTTAAACTGTCAATTTTAAACTATTTAAATCGGGCATAAGTTATTTATATATGATTTTTAAAATTTAATAACAATTTTAGACTATTTAAATAGGGCATATGTTATTTATATATGATTTTTAAAATTTAATAACAATTTTAAACTATTTAAATTGGGCATATGTTATTTATGTAAGATTTTTAAAATGTAATAGCAATTTTAACTATTTGAAATGTTTTTTATTGTTGTTTTTAATTATGTAATTTTTAGTCCCGGTTGTTAACCCTAGCCGGGACAAAAAAAATTTTGGAAATAGCGGAAAAATATCTTTAATCCTGATTGGTGGAAACAACCGGGACTAAAGATATCGTTAGTCCCAGTTGTTGGGCACAACCGGGATTAAAGCTCCCATCTTTAGTCTCGATTGCTGGGACTAAAGATATCTTTAGTCCCGGTTGTTTCAACCAAATGGGACTAAAGCTCTCGGGGTATAAGGCGCATCGTCTTCTCCGGCACGATCCCACACTTAGCTGTTTTCACCGATATCTTTGCTGAGTGCCCTCACCGGCTAGGGTCTTCGCCGTCGCCGCCACCGGCATCTCGTCGTCGTCGTCGCCGCCGTATTCGCTTCAAGGTAAGGCCCAATATCCTGGGCACCTCTCCCTCTCTGATCTCTCTCTTCTTCGGGCGGCCGCCGCGGCCACTGATCTTCTGTCGCACCATCGTCGTCGTCATCGTCGCCGCCGCATGCCGCCACCGCTGCCGCCACTACCGATGCCACCGCGCCACTGTTGCCATGGCCGACGCCGGCCGCGATGCGCCAAGAAGGTGTCACCGCCACCGCGCGCCACCGCTACTGCCTCGCGCCAAACGTGAACGACCGAACGACCGAACGTGAACGACCGAACGATTTTAACGAGTCTCATGACCGAATGAGTTTAAGGAGCGAACGAGTTTAACGACTTTAACGAGTTTAGTGACTTTCACGATCAAATGAGTTTCACGACATTCATGACGTTCACGACTTTCTCGACTTTAACGAGTTTAAGGACCGAGCAACTTTCATGACCGAACGACTTTCACGACTTTAACGATTTTCACGACCAAACGAGTTTAACGACTTTAACAAGTTTAAGGACCGAACGACTTTCACGACCAAACGACTTGCAGGACTTTCACGACTTTCACGACCGAACGACTTTCACGACTTTCAGTACCGATGTATATGCAATCTACATGTTTTAACTAATTATTTTTTTATTATCAGAATTACCTGGTCCAGCTGTTGACCGCCGACGTCGCTCAAGCTTACGTGGTCCCAAGGCCTCCAAACAAAACTAAGACAAGTTACATGGAACTATAAAAGTTTTCATTCATTCCTACGAAATGTATTAGCTGTATTTAAAATATACACATGTAGGTTTCATATTTGTTAACTAGGTGAAATTTAACGTAGGTTTAATATTTCTTAGGTAGGTGGAAATTAGCTGGTTATCGTAGTTCTCGAGAATGTCAATATATATATAACAATATACCTCATTCATGTTACGAACAGATGGCCGATCGCGATGATGAACAGATTATCTACGACCAGATCACAGAGGGCAGTAGCCAATACTGGGTGGACGAGGATGGGAACAAGGACCCCAACCAGTATTTGAAGGAAAAGGGAAAAAAGGAGGGCCACGAGGAGAATAGTGGTAGCCAACCGAAGAAGAAGGGACGCGGACAACGAGGTGCCACGAGGAAGGTGGAGGGAAGACACATTATTACTTAAGTGAATCCAGACGGCCAGCAGGTTGCCCCTGCCGATGCAGCAACAAAGTTTGTGTCACACAGCGGTTGGGTCGTGAGGGATCACGTGCACATCAGCATAGTAAACTGGCGCCAAACAAAGGGCACATGGGGACGAGGAGGAACAACCTTATCTCCCTGATGCAGAGAAAAAAATGTTGTGGACCACGATGCAAAAAGTAAAGGATTGGACTTTAAAAATGATAGTCGAATGGTTCCAGCAGTACAAGAAAGATTTGTACAAGAAATATATCGTGAAGGGCCTGACACCTGACTTTGACAAAATGATCAAGCTGAAGGATCATTGGGATGTGTTTGTCGCATACAAGACAGGGGAGCACAGGCAATGACAGATAGAAAAGAATAAAGCCAATGCCACTAGAAAGATGTACCAACACTGGCTAGGGTTAGGCGGCTATAAAGAGGTATCGTTCTGGCCATAGCCGATTGGCCGGAACAATCAAAGCATTGGTACTATGCTCACGGTGGAACACTCGATCTTGGTGATGGCTCCTTGATATTCGGCGACGAGATTCGCGAAGCAGCAAGCCAACTGACGAAAGGAGTAGAGGCCACTGCTCAGGGAACATTCAGGCCCGACAGAGAGAAGGACGAGCTTACGCTCGCACTGTAGAATGACAAGCATCCAGGCCGAACTCGAGGAAAAGGCTTGGTTCCATGAAAATTTGGATTTCAAGAGGACATCCACATTTACAAGATTTGCATGAGGAGCAAAAGAGATACTGAGGCGAAGTTAACAAATCTTGAGTATAGGGTCGTGACGCAAGAGTTAAGGATGCAAGAGAAGGTGGAAAGACGAGTGGACCAACGCCTGGTGGAACAACATGTTCCTCCCGTCATGGTAAGCCCCTCAGGCAATTGTAGCAGCTGCGCTTCTACAGGGCAAGTAGGAGAACATGGCATGGAAGCTGCAGCAGGGCCAGCTCACGACGAGCCACCATGCCCCGTTGATGAAATCACGCAGCGGACACCATGTGAGCTAAATAGTCCCTTCAAGAACATATCACTCAAGGTATGCTCGTAGTTTTATGATATATGTCTTGTACATTGCGAAAGTTGGTGCACATGTTAGTTACTAATTAACGTTGATTCTCGTGAAGGTGGTGTCGGGCATGGCCATACCAGTGGACCCTTCAGGGACATACCATTGCAGGTCGATTCCACCTAGATACTCAAGGGTCAAAGTAGAACTGGTGGAATGAGGGTTCGAGGACCTCGAGCTAGACATCCTCGGAGAGGTCCCTCAGCTCAGAAAGAAACCAAAACAATCGATTGATCCGTTGCTACCACTTGGTGAAATGGAGATAAGACAATTTATGCCGAAGATGGGACTAAGCAGGGAACAATTGCTGGCCGACGCACCAATAAGAAAAGTAACAGCAGAGGATCTGAATTACAAGTTTACCCACAGTGAACCACTTGTCAAGCTTGATCAGGTTCAAACCCTCTCTACACAAATGTACTGATTCCATCAACACTACATGGAAAAATCAGCCGTCGGAAGATTGATGTTCGGTGCGAGGGTAAAAAACTCATATTACTTCCAAGGAGATGATGAGTTGTGGGTCCGTTTTCAAGAAATCTTCGACGTGTGCCATCGAGATGCCCTCGATGTCTGTCTTCTCAGTCTATGGTTTCTGTAAGTATTGTTTAATTAATTTTATTTCGCTCCTTAGCTCCTTGTATGTAGCATCGAATGATTCCAGTGTGCGGATAACTGATGAAAACGTCCTTTTTTTCTTGTTGTAGAATGGAGATTCAAATATGCCGTAAGCAGGGAGCTTTCAGGGTTGGATTCATGGACCCCTGCAAAGTTAACACTACGGTGATGAAGGATTTTGAGCATGAAACAGAGGATAATATTCTCCATTTCCTGGTGCAACAACATTTCAAGACCTTCATACTATTGCTGTACAACACCTCGTGAGTTTTTATCTCCTTTCGTACCAATTTCCTTCTCGTACTCCTACGGTGACATATATATCATCTCACGCAATTTGCAGATTCCATTGGGTCCTTTTTGTTATAGACCTTACTGAAAGCAAACTCCATGTCTATGACTCAATGGATAAACCGAAGGAAACTTTCAGCAAAATTTTTGAAGTGCTAGACAGGTAATGCCATCCATTGCACTTTCATTATGAGTGTTGCTATTTCTACTATATATGCGGATCTTAGATAATTAATTATAGCTTGCAACTGTGCATAGGGCATGGACATGGTTCCGTACACTCGTCCGCGGTAATGTCAAACAAAAACTAGATGTCATGATGAACTTTCCAGTGAGTACATGCTCCAAAATTATATTGAATCATTTAATTTGTTCTAAAATAAAAATATATAATAAATCTGTCGTTTTGATCTCCTTTAGTGTCCGAAACAGATGCAAGGGATGAACTTATGCGGCTACTATATTTGCAACTATATTCATACCATAATACATGGAATCAACAGTGACAAGGATCTCAATGTACGTAAACATCATTCATACATTATGTCTTGATTTCTTATTGATTTCATATAATTATATCTCAATTTTTTAAATGATAGGTTCTTTGGATGATGGAGCAACTGAACAACTAATGGAATTTATCATTGATCCCGTGGGAGAATTCCACCATGATGGAAAACCTATTCGTCAACCCCACCCATGATTAGAATAGAAGGATTGTAATATATATATACATACCATAGATTTTATGTGTATATGTAATTACTTATATGTCTATATATATTTTGGTAATCTATATATGTATATATTCACTTATATGTCTCTACATATTTTGGTTATAAATATATACATATGTAATATATATATATATGTATGTATGTATTTATACATATATATGCATAATATATAAACAAACAGCAAGCAGCATATGCAGATTAAAAAAATGTAAAACCAACCGGGGGTAAAGATCTATCTTTAGTCCCGGTTGATGTTACCAACCGGCGCTAAAGTGTTTATCTTTAGCCTCGGTTATTTCAACCGGGACTAAAGACATCTTTAGTCCTAGAATCGGCGTCCCGGTTTGCAACCTGGGACTAAAGGGGGTTGCAAACCGGGACTAAAGATGGATTCCCCAGTAGTGGAAGCTACCATCATCGTCCTGCCAATTCCACTACCGCGAGGCCGTTCCTCATGTTGCCAACACCGTCCCAGCCTCGCCCGCTCTATGGGAAGCTTCTGTTAGCACCTAGGCACCCCCGGACCCCAGAGCTTGCATTGCATTGGTTTGATTCACTACCACAGAAATAATTTTTCCAAATGAGACCCATATCACTATATAGGCGGATCACATTTTTACCCACAAATATCCGCCTAGAAAGATATATGAGGGGGATGTGATGGTTGTCCGCCTATGAAAATACATCTTCACAGGCGGACAAATTAAGATGCCACCTGCGAAGATATAGTCATCTGCCTGCAAAGATGTATTTTCGTAGGCGACGCCTTATGCCATCTGCCTGTGAAGATGTATGACTTATCGCAGGCAGATGACTTAAGTTCTCTGCCTAGAAAATTGGCATCCGAGCTACTGCTTCCATAAAAGTCTAAAAAGTTGTGACTCTCCTCCACCACCTATTCCTTATCGTCTTCCCCTTTCTCCCTCTCTATCTTTCACAGGCTCACCAGGTGCACGGCGAAGCGACGGCAATGGCTCGGTGACGAGGAGGAGGAGCAGCGGCGGAGGCTCGGCGGAGGAAAAGGATGCGGCGGCGGTGGCGCGGCTCAGCGAGGAGGAGCGGCGGTGGGGCTCAGCAAAGGAAGAGGTTATGGCGGTGGTGGCGGGTCGACGATGGGAAAGAGGACCAGCTTGATGACTGGGAAGAGCAGCCGCTAGGCGACAGGACTAGCGGTGGCGGGTTTCGGCGGTGGAAGAGGGTGCGGCGGCGACGGTGGCTCATTGAGGAGGAGGAACGGCGGTGGGGGCTCAGCAGAGGAAAACAGTGTGGCGATGGCAGCGGTCGCGTTAGGGAGGAGCGGCGGTGGGGCTTGACGATGGAAGAGGGTGCGGCGGTGGCGGTGGCTCGGTGAGGAGGAGCAGTGGCGGCAGCTCGGCGAAGTGGCGGATCGGTCTTCTCGCTCCCTCCGTAGGCAGCATGCCGCCACGCCTCGACTGGCCTCTCCTCCTCTGCTCCCGTCCGCTGCTGCCGATGACGACCTTGACGATGGAGGGGCCTCGGCGACAGCAGGTCAGTGACGACAACCGTGACGAGGAAGGGGAGACAACAATGATGAGTTCCGTGATGACGACTGGCAACGGAGTGGTGCGAGCATCCTGTGAGTTGCTGCAATGAGGTCAGCCTAGTGGGTTGATGCCAGCGTGCCCGCCGGCCGGTGAGCACCCATACGAACCAGATCTAAGAATGCTTATGCCTTTTGTGTCATGTATGCATATATACTGCTATTGATGGATATGATGCTAGCTGCTGCTGTCCGTGTTCTGCTCGCTGTTGATGCATGTATGCTAGTGCTCTTGTTGATGAATCTGAGAAAAATCATCCCTAAACTATTCTGTTGTTGTCGGTGAAACGACTTTTATGTGGTTAATTTTCTTTTTGTTTGGTGAAATTTTTTTTCAGGCAGTTAACATATGAACGTTGCCTGCGAATAATATATCTTCGCAGGCGAACGTCTTAACCTGTCCGTCTGCAAAAATAGATTTTCTTAGGCGAGCGTTCTTTCGCCTAAGAAAATGTAGCATTTTCGTCGGTCCTTGCTTACAGGCGACATGTGTGACCGCTTGCATAGATCAATTTAGGTCACTAGTGAAAATTGTTTTTTTATAATGATTCGAGCTAGAACTTGACATGCATATGCATGTCGAGGGAGCCCGGCGCCTGCCCCGTCGAGGCTGTCGATTCCTGCCACCTCATCGGTCGATTTGGCCACCTACAACTTTGCCATTGTCCACTTTGGCTTTACGCTTTGGGCCGCGTCTCGCGAAAGCAAGCCAATCGCCGCGCGAAGCTCATCGGCGTCGTAGCTGCTGCTTGACTTGCACCGTGGCACTGACATGTGGGCCATGACCATTAGCTCGTTAAGGATCTTGATTAGAGAAAACTTAAGGCATGTAATGTCTACTCTGTAAAAATGCTTAGCATGATACGTGGATCCAGAGGACTTAGTTATAATTATGTAAAAACTTCAGAACTCATGGTAAAAAGGTTACAAGCACGTGTCTGGGGACTGACGGTTGATTTCCTAGTCTGCCAGGGGGCTTTCTACAAAACTTGTGTCACAGACAATTGGGCCCTTTGAATTAAGTTATGGAAAATATAAAGAAAGTAGTTTAGGTAATTTCTGTTAAACTGAAAAATGAGCAAATTTGTGAACTTGGCAGAAAATACATTTCAGCTCCAAATGAGTTAATGTGGACCCCCGTTTTTGCAACAGGAATCACTCGTGTTCATAGTACCATTTCCCTGGATCAAGTAGTCTGGTACCCACGATTACATTGCCGAATTATCAAGAGTGCATACACAATCGTCTTACGCAAATTATTACAATAATAGGCCCGAAGGCAATAGTCTAGAACAGGGGACCAACTGGTCCGGAATACAAGCAAAAGCAGAGTTTAGATAAGGCAGCGGAACATTAGGCAGCGGCACGCCATTGCCACAGGCAACGACCGGGACTAAGACCTATTGCGCAGCATCGTCTTCCGTACCCTCCTGGTAGTACTCGTACGGGTCTTCGGGAACTTCATCGCCCACATCTGAATGTTTTGTTTATAGCAAGGGTGAGTACCAACCGTACTCAGCAAGCCACCACAGCAACGATGCACATGATAGGGGAATAACAAAGAATGGCTGTGGTTCTTTTGCGTAAAGCAAGTTTTGCAGTTCTTTTCACAAGCCTAAGACCTAGCATAGACTGATCAAGTTTTAATACCATAGTTCATTAAGCAACGACGGTTCTGTCCACCATCCATTGTGATCCCAAGGATAGCTTCCCGCCATTGTATCGTCATGGTTTTCTGGGGCCTACCCCTTCTCGCTTCTCGAGAAGTTGTACCACCAGCACATAAAAATCATTATGCATACCCATCCCAATCAGGTTAAGAATTTAGAGTCTAGCCAAGTGTAATACATGTCCCGGTGCTCAATGACCGCGAGCACGGCTATTCGAATAGATTTGATTTACTCACACTGCAGTGGATGTACACTTTACCCGTACTCCGTGACTTGCCCAACACATGAGCCGAAGTCCCAACGAATGAGACGCGTCACGGCAAAGCCTTTCAATAACCTCACATTGGCAGTACCCGCTCCATGAACTTGTATCCTCATGCACTCTAGGCGTACACGGTTTCTAGCAGTGAGAGGAGTTCTGGCGCTCCCGGGAGGGAAGACTCACACATGCATTAAGTTATAATTAAGTTTAGGTTTACACATGGCGGCCCTACGAGTGGTTGCTCCACCGTAGGCCCCGCCTTCCACACACATCAAGAAAACCACTACGCAGGGATACTGCCTCCGCTCGGCCATTTACTCCGCTAGGTCTATACCCATTCGAGAAGTACGGTTGTACGAGGGTCGTTTCATGCTTAGCTTCATGGCTCGGTCCTTAACTGACCAGGGACGGCACTAGCCTTTACCGGACACCACCCAAATCATCCAGCCGCCCCAGTCGAAAATAGTTGTTTAGTTTTATTTTCCTTTCACAAATCATGTAATCATTATCATGGCAATGTGGCGCTCATGTCTCCACATGCCGCATATCAATTACCTTCCCTAAGGTAATTGCCCAAGCATATAGCCTTTGATAAATATGAGAATGCATGAATCTAAATTAGCATTGCTAAGCATTTGTCATAAGTGACTAGGAACATCACACGTATTTACGGGTACAAAGGAATAAGGTAAACAATAGTCAAAGGTATGGCATAATAACAAGTAGGATGTTCACCATTGCATGCAATTTTATTTGTAAACAAAGTAAGTTCGCAATTTGGGCTCAAATGTTCAAGGATTAGTGATGACTTGCCTTGCTCGAAGCCTTGCGGGTCTTGATCCTCAGGCGGACTCGCAACTCCCTCGGTGTCTAGAATTACGTGCGAAGGAAATTGAATTCGATTAGAATTCAATTAAAATCCATCAAAATCCGATTTAAGAAAAAGATCGAACGCGAGCGACGAACGCCGATACCAATTCCAATATTATTTAGGAATTAGCTCTATTTCGATTTTTAATATCTACGCCAAAAATGCTAGCGATAGCCGATTAGAATATTAAACCGATTTAATTTATGCGACTCTGAATAAATTAGATTCCCGATAATACTTAACCTAGGGCGACAATTAATCGACTAAATAACCGCGACGGCTAAATAGGTGGATAACCTAATTTACGAGAGAAGTTAACTAAATAGCGCCTAAATAGATATCTAAATAATAAACGGCAATGATTAATTTGAAAGATTTTAAAAATAATCCGACGAATAAAACCTCCGATTTAATATATACGCGAGTTCGCAAAACCTAAATAAAGTCTAAATAATCGACGAAACAACCCGCTAAAGAAATAATCAATTATATGAATAATCTAATTAAATAAATAGTCGCATTTAAATAATCTGATTTATTTCTACGAATTTCTAAAATAATCGACGACGGAATAATCGATTCAACCCGAATATAAATTTGTGTCTAAAATTTAATTTTCGATTTTCTAAATCCTCTCTCTCTATTTCCCATTTTTTTCTATTTTTCTAATTTCTTTCTTTTCCTTTTTCCTTTTCTCTCTTTTATTTTCTCTATTTTCTTTCTCTCTCTCCTCCCAGCTCTCTCTCTCCTGCTCCTTCTTCTCCCTTTCTCTCTTCTGTTCCCTTCTTTCTCACTTCTTCCCACTCTCTCCCCCGGGCGGCTCCAAGCCGGGGCGGCGGCGCAGGAAGGCGGAGGGGGGGCTTACCGGTGGCGGCGGCTTGGCGACGCGGCGACGCCCAGCAGCGAGGCGGCGGAGGCGGCTCCCAGCGGCGGCGCACGGCAGCGGGGAGGGAAAGGAAAAAAAAGAAAGGAGGCGGAGGGGGAGTGGCGTGGGGAGGAAGGGGAGCCGGGGGGGGGTTTTATAGGGCCGGGGGGCGCGGGGTGGCGTCGCACGGCCGGCGCGGGGCGCGAGGCGGCCGGGCGCGGCGCGCGGCAGGGGGGGGCAGACGGGACGGTGACGCGACGGCGACGGGACGACGCGGCGCGGCAGTGGCGGGCGCGGGGCGCGAGGCAGCCGATGGCGACGGCGACGCGGCGCGGCAGTGAGAGGCGCGGGGCGCGAGGCCGCGGCGATGACGACGGCGACGCGACGAGACGACGCGGCGACGGGACGGCGCGGCAGCGGCGACGGGACGCGACGGGCGCGGCAGTGAGAGGCGCGCGGCGGCACGGGGCTCCAAGCGGCCGAGCGGCGATGACGACGTGCGGCAGCGGCGACGCGACGGCCTACAGCGGCGCGGGGCGCGAGGGCGCGGCTAGGCGCGGCGACGGGATGGGCTAGGACAGGGTCGAGCATCTAGGGCGCAATGAATAGTGACTTTTTTATATTTTTCCGATTTTGAGTTGATTTTCAATTTAAAATTCATCCAAAATTTCATAATTTCACCTAATTCAATATTGTTCAATATTTGTATTATTCCTAAAGATTTCACCCAAGATTTTCATGTTTCCATATTTTTCATTTATATCCACTATATATATATATATTAATATATGTCTATATATATATATATGGGATATATATATATAGGATATATATATATATAATTCCCATTTAAATTTATATTTCCCAATTATTTTTATGACATTTAGGTAGAGTACTTTACTTTCCACTAATTTGCCCTACTTTTATTTGTATAGTTTTAGTTCAATTTATACCCTTAATTATTTATTTAGCCGATATTCCGTTTTAGGGTTTGTAATTAAATGAATTTCAATAAATCTAAACCTCGCAAATAAAGATTCAAATAAACGAGCAATAAAACATGGCATGATGCAATTTGATTTAAAAGTTTTTCGTAATTTCGTATTTTAGGGTTTCGATTTCGACGGTCGAATTTTCAGGGCGTTACAGTTGAACAAATATTTTTTATAATCACAAAAGGTATGAACTTGTATTCTGTGAGCTGATATCTCGAAGAACTAGTACACAAAATATATCTAAATTTGAATAATATGTAAATATTATTAAATGGCATGAAAACTTCTAAATTCATAGGGAATTAGTTATAAGTCAAAATGAAGTGATTCTAGATTTGTTAGATTCATAAATTTATGTTCTTAATTTTCTTAGGTTGAAATATGACATATGCATTACTAGAAACACATCTAAATTTAGTATAACAAATAAATGCTATAATGTGTCATGCTAACTCTAAAAATGGTGAAATCAAATTTATCGGGTTTAGAAAATCATACTCCTTACTGTTGTAAGTTAAAACATAACATAACTTAATTAGACATAGATTACATCTAAGTTTAAATAGAGCATAATTAACCTATTTCTAGTATAGAACTTCAAAATTTCGTAACTCACAAATGCAAAATGACGAAATGGAAATTATTTCACCATACATCATCTTAAGTCAGAACATATACATCGTAAATAAATCATGAAATTTAAATCATGTTTATTTGATTATCGTTATTTCGTATTGTGATCGAATCCATCATCAATGAGGAGGTTGAGTTAATAGCTGACCCAAGTAAAGATCGTAATCAAAGCAAGTGCCATCTCTCCCTTTGAACATTGAAACCAATTTTTTTGGGCAACCGTGTTGTTTTACAAAATTTGCATGTGCAATTCTAACTACCGATACTTGAAAATGTGATAAATGGTAGCTACTTCCAATTTTCTGCTTAAACACCCATGAAACTTTGACACCTTGCTATTTGCAACCATAGCCTATGATTATAATACCTTGTTTGTACTCAAATGGTTCTATTTATGCCTTTACATATGCCAAATGCTTAGCCTTGCTTAGTGATATGCTTATCATGGTTATGGATCACTTATTCACGATATTTTGAACACATTTAAACTTATAGATAGAGGTGATTCTCTGTATACTTGTGAACTAAAATTGAAGAAAATGTGAATTTCAGACTTAAACGGTAAGTGGTGCATATATGGTGATAGTTGTGCATCGATAGAGGGAGTTCGCCTCAGTCAATTAAGGACCAAAGTCTATGTCACCGACTTATATTTACTGTACATCCACATGTACCAGTATGGGCTAGCCTTAGCTAATTAAGTTGTGTAATATCTAAGCTTGTATTCGGGAGGCCTTTGTAGTAGATATAGTGGCCACGCGTGAAGAGTGGCTATCAATAGGAACTACCCATGTGTGCTTATGATAGGACGAGTGTACTATTCCTATATGTGTGTTTTCTGTGAGGGGGCAAGTATATGTTCCACCTCACGCAGCATGGGTATCTAAGTCTACCCAATATAAGGATGAGTGCCTCGTGGGAAGGGTTGCTTCATCATGGCGTCAGGGTCGGTAGGCCAACTGTCTTGACGACACTAAGGTTCTGTACTAGGTGTGGGTTTACCGTTCACTATGCTTGTGCAAGCTTAGACGTTAAGCAATGTAAAGGCTTCGTTATGACCACTAGACTGCACTCAACCTATAGAGTGTGGTAGTGTTTTGGACGACACAAGAGAAACTAGAGGATCCATATCATGTGGTTCACGCTGTAAAATCTCTGCAGAGTCAAAACAAGTCAATTAGTCATGCTCATGGTCATGAGCGGCGTACTGAAATGTCGTGGGTATAGATGTTTTTTGAAACTTTATTTTGAAATGACGATGATCATGAGACCTTTTGTATTATTGACTTGCTACCAACCCTCGTTGTATTATTGACTTGCTATCGGTTTCGTAGTAAGGATGTTACCTACATACACATATGCTGATATGATACCATATTATTTGTGCCCTACACTTTGCCAATATTTCTTTAAATATGTTGCAGAATGCACATGAACCAAGATTTGCTTCGCGACATTACTTCGAGTCTTCAACTATGTCTAACACCATCTATTTTTTCGTGGACTATGGTCACTTCTTCACTGAAGATGAACCGCTAGACGCAGCTGATGTCCTCCAGTACCACGTCGTGACTAAGTTCCCATAACTCGTTTCTTTTCATACAAAAAGTGGTTAATGTGGGTTTTTTCGCCACGATATCTATTTGCTCTCGATCACACATTTCTCCACTCGTTCTTACAATGGCGAACTCATCGCAGAAGGTGTAGTACATCACCACCAATTTGAGGGAGAAGAATGATAGTGACATCTTCTTCGACACCACATCATCGTGGTTGCCACCATAGCTGGGTGAAATGCATCACGATTAAGTGGACAACGACCTCGAGCGCCAGTACATTGGGTCCCCACTGACGCTGAAATCCAATGAGGACCTGCCATCGGAGTAGGAGGAGCCAGAGGATGATGACGATGATGATGAGGGCAAGGGTGAGGGCCATGGCCGCTCTGTCAAACACAGTGAAAGAGGCAGCCGAGGAGGTCGCAGAGGCACATGCCGATGACGTGTCCTTGGTCTTCGTGGCTGCGGCGCTGGCCATGGCCTATGTGGATGAGGCCGTCGATGAAGGGGCTTTGGCAGAGCCAGAGGCAGAGGCGAAGGCAAAGGCAGGGGCTTCCCAATAGCGGCTTGGGCCCCAGTGCACTGAGGCGTAGGAGGCCATCGCCTGCCTGGTTGTGACGCCCATGGGTGGTACCTACGTGGCCATGCTGCCTGCGACTACAAGCACCAAGCTCATTCATCACCTGAAGTCATCACCACCGCTCGACGGCAGATGCGTGGCCCCACCGCAAGTAGTTTTGTTTGGTTTTTTAGTCTAGAGCATGACAACAAGGTCAACTGGTATTTTTTATAGGGTTTTGTTTTTTTGGTATGTAATACTTTTGTTATGTATTATATTTTCTCCAACTATAATATATGATTTTTTTTCTGAAAATCAATAAGACTACTGGTTCCTGAACTGGCAGTGTACCTCTGGGAGCAACGCACGCGACAACACAGTCACGGGCCCACTGCCGGATAAAACCTGACAGTGACGGCATCTTTGAACCAGCAGTAATAGCCGATTCTGTAGCGATGGTTGTTGGCTTGTTGGATAGACTTGTTACCTTACTTGACTGCCATGATTGCACCAATTGTACACGCAGTTGCAAGCTTCCAATGTGCCAGGCCAACTATGAAAATTCTCTCGGTCTTAAGTTTAACACTTAGGTTTGCACAATTAGAAACACATGTATATAGAAGAGAAATATTACTATTTCTTTGGGTTCCAGTTTGTCTGACTGATGTTTTCTTACCTATCAATTACTTTTTTAACAGTAGTCAATATCAACCTCACCCATACCCTTATACTTTTGTTGTGGTGAAGCAAATATTTCCTAACCTTAAGTTCCAAACACTACTATAGAAAACCTCGTTGGTGCCGGTTGAAAAATCTCCTTAGGCGCCGGATTTCCTAACCGGCACCCAGCAGGCAACGAGGATGACTGAACCTGATGACTTCAGTCAATAGTGCCGGTTCCAGAACCAACATGTATATGAGAAATAGGTGCCGAATTTTAGTGTAGAATCGACACCTATTTCTTAATACAGGTGCCGGTTCTAACCTGAAGAGCCATGTGGCACCCATTATAGGTGTCGGTTCTTTGGAACAACCAGCACCTATTAGTAGCATATAAAAATAGCAGGACAAACCAATTTCACATACAAATCACACAAAAACAGAATTTTCAATCAATTCACAACCATTCATCAACATATATACAACCACATTTACATTCATCAACGCATTCATTCACTCAGATTCACATTCATCCAAATTAATAGCCACATTCATTCATATTCATAGCCACATCCAAATTTACATCAATTCCATAATCCCATCCACATCCACATCCACATCCACGTCCACATCTACATCCATATCCATATCCATATCCATATCTATATATATCAACACATAGAAATCTTAAAAAAGAGGAAAATTTCTGAGTCTAAATTCTAAACATTTGCATATATATGCTAACTAAAAAATTCCTAAGTATAAATTCTAAACATTTGCATATATACCCTAAGTCAAAAATTAGTTAGTCTAAACATTCCTAAGTCTAAAATTAGTAGGTCCAAAAATTTCTAAGTCTAAAATTTAAACATTTTCATATATATCTTAAGTAAAAAATACCTAAGTTTAAATTCTAAACATTTGCATATATATCCGAAGTCTAAATTCCTAAATCTATAATTCTTAAGTCTAAAAATTCCTAAGTCCAGAAATTCATAAGTCCAAAAATGTAAACGTGATTGAATTTTACTTTCAATACCAGATGATATTATAAATTTGAAAGTTTAATTGGGTTGTCCGTCCTCAGGTCATCGTGCCTGTAATAGAGAACATAACATAGAATACACAATAATAGTAAACATTGAGACAAATTACACATAAAGTAACCTTACACAATACTTCCATGATTCATAATTATTCATAAACAGTAATTACATTACAATTCCTATAAAGAAATCTAGCTACTTGCTTTTTCCCTTCTTCAAAGATAATTTCTTCCTCGAAGTGCTGCGAGGGGCAAAGGATTGTTCTCTTGGTGGGTGCTTGTTGGTGGGTACATCACAAATCCATCACAAAATTACTCACAAAATCACAAAACCATCACATGTAAATTACTAATCGATCACAAAATTACTCACAAAATCCATCTCATCATATCACATGGTTTCAATATCATTGAAATTTTCCATCTCATCACCAACCATCACAAATTTTATCACAAGGGGTGTGCAATGCAATACCTTGCTGGGTCATCGAAGCCGCACACCGCTGCCAAGCCACCACCTCCTCCATGCTGCCAAGCGCTGCCTCCTCCCAGTTGGGGTCGCTGCTGTCGGCTGCCTGCTCCTCCTCACCGCCGAGAGCCACCGGCTTTCTCCTCACCAGCACCGTGTCATCCTTCTCTCCGGATCTAGAAGAGAAGCTAGCGTTACCATAAGAGCAAAAGAGGTGTAGATGAGAAGGGGAAGCCGGGTTACCTTAATGCGCACCGACGAGTGTCGCCGCTCCCGGCCGTTGAGCGTCATCGCACCACGTCGCCACTCCTGGCGGCTAAGCACCGCCCCTCCACCTCCACAATGATGCACGCCGCCGCACCATGTTGTCACCACGCCCCCACCAGGCACCGCCGCCGCGTTCCCCCTACTCGCCTGGATTTGCCGTCGCGCCTCGCCTCCGCACCGTGCCACTAGCCGAGAGAGAGAGTGAGTGGGTGGGTGAGTGTGTATTTAAATAAAGGGACATTGGTGCCGGATATTGACACAAATCTGGCACCTTTGACTTCTATAGGTGTCGGTTCTTTAAAAGAACCGCTACCTATTTCCCCCTATAGGTACCAGTTCTTTTTAAGAACCGGCACCTATCTCTCCCACCCGAAAAAAAATTCTTTCTAAAATTAATATTTGGTTATGACATAATCCTACTATTTTATATATCTTCTCCTTTAAATAAATTTTCTTTTTTAATTTAATATTTGGTTTTAAAAGCTGACAAAAATTTTAGATATCTTCTCCTTTACACTTTCTTGTATAAAATATATTGAAAATTATACGAAAATTATACCGCATATAATATGCTCCAAATTTTGTTTATTTAAATTAAATGGTAATTTCACAAATTAGCACACTAATTTACAAATTAGTTTAAACCCTAACTAGTTGTCCTTCTTGATGATTGCTCCGTAAGTACAATGCTTCTTCATCTTCTTCATCAGCTTCGTCGTTTGTCGATTCAACATTAGTGGTTGCTCGTCGGGTTGATCGTAGTCATCTACATCGAAGACATTCTCCATTCCAAAAATACTTTGCTTGCCTTCGAAAACAACATGATGTGGCTTGACGGATGTCGCGAGTGATGGGTCCTTGACATAGAATACCTACTTAATGGATTTCGTGAGCACAATGGCTCATCTTCGTAGCCAACATCCTTCAGGTCAACGATGATCGTCCCGTACTTGTTAACCTTCAACCCCCTTGGAATTCTTACCTACTTGCATCGGAAAGAGGGACTTTGACAGCTTCGTAATCAACCTCCCTGATTGATTCTATGAAACCGTAATAAGTCTGCTTGTTGCTGCCATCATCATAGGCGTCTATGAGTATGCCATTCTTTTGATAAGTGCTCCTGTTGTCTTAGTGTTTGTTGTAAAAAGTATACCCATTTATGTCATAGCCTTGGTATGTGTGGGTTGTGTTGGATGGCCCCCGAGACAAAGAAAACAGTTGGTTACTATCGATATCTGCAGTTGTTAGGTATTCCATCAACCATTTCCTAAATTGAAGTTTATGCGTCTTCACGAGCTATGCCTCCGATTTCCTCAAACTATCATTGTGGATTTTATCCAAGTGCATGTCCACATAAGGAACCACCAAAGATGATTGCCATAATACTAAAAAGTGTGCTTGTCTTATGGTTTCTCGGTCAGGGGGACAATTCTCTTATGGCCTAATGTTCCTTTTCCAAACATCCTGCCCTTATGATGGGGCATAGGCACACCAAAAGGTTTTAGATCCATGTAATCTATACATAATTTGACCGCCTACTCTGTTCCATAACCCTCAATGATGCTGCCTTCGGGATTTGATCTGTTCCGGACACATTTCTTTACGATGCCCATAAACCTCTCGAAAGCCCACATGCTATGCAGATACATTGGACCAAGGATCTTTACTTGTTCCACAAGGTGAGCAACAAGATGCACCATGATATCAAAAATTGAGAGAGGGAACAATATCTCGAGCTGGAAAAGAGTTAGAATTGCGTCCTCCTGAAGCTTGTCCAAAGAAGTTGGATCGATAACCATTTGATTCATCACTTTGAAGAACTGGCACAACATGATGATTGGGTCTTGAACCTTATCTGGAAGGATACCTCTGATTGCGACCTGTAGCAGCTACATCATAAACACGTCACAGTCATGTGACTTCATTCCAACCAACCTTTTATCTTTCATGTTAACCAGCTTCTTAATGTTCGCACAGTAATTGGATAGGACTTTGACACCCTGCAAACATTCCAACATACTTGTTTTTCCTACAGCACTAAGAGTGTAGCATGTTGAAGGGAGGTAATAGCGGCCATTTCCTTTGTCCTGAGGATGCAACTCTTTCCTGATATTCATGTCTTCATGGTCTCTTCGAGCTTGCAAAATGTCTTTTGTCTTGCCAGGTGTGTTTAACAATACCCCGAGCACGCTTTCGCACACATTCTTCTCCATATGCATCACATCAATTACATGACGGATATCTAAGTCTTCCCAGTACATTAGGTCTCAAAAGATGGATTTTTCTTTCAAAGAGAGGTCTCACCACTTGATGTGGATGCACGTGTGCTTCCACTCTCTTTACCAAATACAAATTTGAGGTCCTTCACCTCCTCTCAGATGTCACTACTGGTTATGAACTTTGGACATGTTGTCGCTTCCACTGTCTCATCTAAATCTCTTGTATTTCGGCGATATGGATGATTCTGTCTGAGGAACCTTTCTGGCGCATGTACACAGTTTTCTGGCAGGGATTCAACAACTTGCCTCCTGTTTGGGCCACACACCTTACACATGCTTTTATGTCCTTCACCGTCTGGTCCGATGTGTTTCCAAGTGCAGGGAGGTCTTGTATTATCATCAACAAAATAGCCCGACATGTGAAGTACTCTCGTTTGTATGCATCCCACATCTGTGCACCATCCGTCCATAGTATCCCAAGATCCTCTACAAGAAGCTTGAAGTACACATCTATATCGTTGCTAGATTGTTTAAACCCTTGAATTAGAGGTGGCATCATGATGTACTTACGCTTCAAATAGATCCAAGAAGAGAGGTTGTATATAATAACAATGACTGGCCATATGCTATGACGACTTCTTATGTCATCGAAAGGATTCATGCCGTCGGTGCTAAGCGCAATCCTCACATTCCTCATGTCGTACGCAAAATTGTTTCTATATTTCCTGTCTATCTTCCTTCATTGAGACCCATCAGCTGGATGCCACATCATTCCATCTCTTTTGCACTCTTCGTGATACCAACGCATCAGCTTAGCATCTTTCTTGTTTGCGAACATACGTTCCAAATGAGGGATGATTAGAAAATACCATACCACCATCACCGGCACTCTTTTCTTCTTCACTATACCATTACTTTCACCATCACCATCCCCGTCACCACACTTACACCTAGAAGCCTCACACACCAGACATTGGTCCAAATCTGCATAATCACCTCGGTAAAGAATGCAATCATTTTGAAAAGCGTGAATTTTCTGTATCTCAAGGCCAAGGGGATATATAACTTTTTTACTCAGTACAATGTTTCCGGCAAAACATTACCCGTAGGAAGAATTTCTGTCAACAGCTCTAGCATCTCAGTGAAGCTCTTATCTGACCATCTATTGCTTGTCTTCAAGTGAAATAGAGATAGGACCACCTGCAGCTTACTGTGCTCTGCCTTACATCCATTGTAAAGTGGAGTTTTTGAGTCCACCATCATTTTGAACTTAGAATATTCCCTATTATTGATGTCAGTCCTCTCCCCGTCTCGCAGCATCTGACCTAGATCAGCTTCACCATGATCAAAGCACTTCTGGTCCTCCTGCACACAGCCAACATCCTCATTCGACATGTCACTGTTGCCTACAATTCCCTCGCCTTGCTCCTATTCGCCAAGAAACTCATGACATCTAAACTTTCACATAAAACCCCTTGTAAGAAGATGTGCAAGGACTCGCTACGCCAGAAATTGCCTGTCTTTCTTGCAATAAAAGCATGGACACCATAGATAATCCGAAGTACCAATTGAGTTTGTGCTCGTCACCGCGGCAATGAGAGAAGTTACTCTCCTGATATAATCCATAGTCATGATCAACTTTATACACCCATCCTGGATCCATTACAACTTCGAAGCAGCCTATCACGCGATCATCGGAAGATCTGCGCTCGCCAAGTTCATGGCAGTACCACACTACACTTACCTCATGACGAAGATGCCCGGTCCAAACGGAGTTATCTCCTTGCGCAGCGATGTCAAGCAAGCCTTCACCTGCGACAAGGAAAGCTGCAACATGGCCCAAACTCGCGAGAGATTACGTGGCCAGCAAGAGGTCCGACTAGCTGCATCGACATTTGGAGAAGGCGAAATGCCCACAAAGAAGATAGCCAAGTCGGGAGAAGGCGACGCCAAGACGAAGAAGATTCCCCTTGACCCATCTGATCCTTCTAAAACTGCTGTAATAGGCGTGGAGTTAGATCCCAAATAGGAAAGCGCACTCGTCACCTTCCTCCAGAATAATAAAGATATTTTTACTTGAAAACCATCTGATATGCCGGGTATTCCTAGGGAGGTGATCGAGCACTCATTGAATGTGAAAGAAGACGCGAAACCTATAAAGCAACGACTCTGCCGCTTTGCCCAAGATCGAAAAGATGCTATCAAGGAAGAACTCGCCAATCTCTTGGCTGCTGGGTTTATCAAGGAGGTTTACCACCCCGACTGGTTAGCCAACCCGGTCCTGGTTCGGAAGAAGACAGGACAATGGCGCATGTGCGTGGACTACACCGACCTCAACAAGTGTTGCCCCAAGGATCCTTTTGGATTGCCTCGTATTGATCAAGTCGTCGATTCAACAGCCGGCTGCCAGCTTCTGAGCTTCTTGGATTGCTACTCGGGTTACCATCAGATCAGCCTGAAGGAGTCCGACTACCTAAAGACATCATTCATTACCCCGTTCGGAGCCTATTGCTACATCACGATGCCCTTCGTCCTGAAGAATGCCAGAGCCACTTATCAGCGTATGATTCGGAGATGTCTTCAAACCCAACTCGGGAGGAACGTGGAAGCCTACGTCGATGATGTCGTCATCAAGACCAAACAGAAAAAAGACCTAATCGCTGACTTAGAAGAAACCTTCACAAATATTCAGGCCTTCAGAATGAAATTGAACCCGGAGAAGTGTACTTTCGGTGTACCGTCAGGCAAGCTGCTTGGCTTTATGGTGTCTCATCGCGGCATTGAAGCAAATCCAGAAAAGATCAACGCTATCCGAAACATGAAGCCCCCGAGTACCCAGAAGGACGTCCAGAAGCTCACTGGTTGCATGGCAGCACTGAGCCGATTTGTTTCCAGACTTGGTGAACGAGACATGCCTTTTTTCAAGTTGCTGAAGAAGACGGATGATTTTCAATGGACCACCGAGGCCCAAAAAGCTTTTGAAGACTTCAAGGAGTTCCTCACAACGTCACCCATGTTGGCGTCACCTCACCCTCAAGAGCCTCTGTTGCTCTACATTTCCGCAACTCACCAGGTGGTCAGCACGGTTTTGGTCGTTGAACGCGAAGAAGAAAGACGAGCTCAGAAAGTTCAAAGGCCGATCTACTTCGTTAGCGAGGTGCTGGCAGGAGCCAAAACCCGCTACTCCCAGGTACAAAAATTGCTATATGGAGTTTTAATTACCGCCAGAGAGTTGGCCCATTATTTTCAGAGTCACTCGGTTACAGTGGTCACGTCTTTTCCACTCGGCGATGTCATCCATAACCGGGAGGTTATTGGGCACATTGCGAAGTGGGCTTTGGAGTTGATGCCGCTGGATATTACCTTCAAGGCGAGAACGTCTATAAAATCTCAAGTCTTGGCGGACTTCGTGGCCAAGTGGACCGAGCGTCAAGAAGATGTACCTAGGGAGGAGCTGCAATACTGGACCATACATTTTGACGGATCTAAACGAATCACTAGCTTCGGAGCAGGAGTCGTCTTGATTTCCCTGACTAGGGAGAGGCTACGGTATGTTCTTCATATACACTTTCCAGCCTCACATAATGTCACCGAATAGGAAGCTTTACTTCATGGCCTACGAATCGTTGTGTCGCTTGGCATACGACGAATGATTGTACAAGGAGATTCCCAGCTGGTGGTCAACCAAGTAATGAAGGATTGGTCCTGTTTGAACGATAACATGGAGGCCTACCGACAAGAGGTTCACAAACTTGAGCACAAGTTTGATGGACTGGAGTTATCTCACGTCTTGAGACACAACAATGAAGTGGCAGACGAGTTGGCGTAGTTTGGGAGCAAGCGAGAAGCAGCCCCGACTAACGTTTTTGTAGAACACCTCTACGAGCCGACTGTTGCTAAGAAATTAGTTCCTAATGGAGAAGCTACAGACCAGGTCGCCATGCTCGACGCCGACTGGAGGACACCGTTCATCAAGTTTTTGACTCAGCAAGAGCTGCCAGAAGATCGGGATGATGCGTAGTGAGTCCGACATCACAATCAAAGCTATGCCATGGTGGATTCGGAATTATACAAGAGAAGCCCTTCTGGAGTTTTGATGAGATGCGTCACGCCTGAGGAGGGACGACAATTATTGCAAGATATTCGTTCTGGTATATGCGGCAGTCATGCTGTGGCGCGTACTTTGGTGGGCAAGGCTTACAGGCAAGTTTTTTCTAGCTCACGGCAGTCTCCGACGCCGATAAGGTGGTCCGCACGTGTGAAGGTTGTCAGTTTTTCGCTCGGCAAAGCCATGTTCCAGCCCAAGGGCTATAAACAATCCCTTTATCAAGGCCTTTTGCGGTATGGAGCTTGGATATGGTTGGTCCTTTCAAGAAGGCTCCAGGAGGATTTACGCATCTGTTCGTCGCGATTGATAAGTTTTCCAAGTGGATTGAGGCTAAGCCGGTTGCTATAATAACTGCGGATAAGGCGCGATATTTTATTATAAACATTGTGCACCGGTTTGGTGTCCCGAACAGGATCATAACTGATAATGGGACTCAGTTCACTGGAGGCATCTTCAAAGAGTTCTGTGAAGATTTTGGAATCAAGATTTGCTATGCATCGGTGGCACACCCTAGAAGCAACGGATAAGTCGAATGCGCCAATGGTATGGTTCGTCAAGGCATCAAGGCCCGAGTATTTGATAGACTAAGTCCTTATGCTAGAAGATGGGTCCAAGAGTTGCCTTCGGTATTGTGATCACTGCGGACTACACCAATCGGGCTACCGGCCTATTTCCTTTCTTTCTGGTTTATGGGGCCGAAGCAATGTTGCCGAGTGAGATGGAGTTCGAATCTTTACGAGTTCGTAGTTTCAACGATGAACGCTATGATCAAGACAGAGTTGATGACTTGACCCGACTGGAAGAGGCTCGCGAGGCTGCATTGGTTCAGTCAGCAAGATATCTTCAAAAACTCTGGCGTTATGATAATCACAATATTCGGTCACGTGCTTTTATTGTTGGCGACATGGTTCTACGCAAAATTCTGACTACGAAGGACAGACACAAGTTATCTCCACTATGGGAAGGCCCTTATATAATTGCTGAGGTCACTCGGCCAGGAGCGTATCGCTTAAAGCGTGAAGAGGGAACCATGGTGGAGAATTCCTGGAATATTGAACATCTTCATCGATATTATACTTAAGTTTATTGTATCATGTTTTTCTCAACTGCCGACTTCAAGTAAGATGACTTCTTGAGTTGCCAATCGGGGGCTATGAATATCAATAAAGTGTGAAGTTTTTTATCAATAATGACTTGTTCATACTTTGTTTATCATTGTTGATTATTCTGGTTTGAGTTCAGCAGATAAGGACTGAAAATTTTTTGATGGCGTAATCAAGTCTAGGCTTGGTGACAGTCGGACGAAATTTTTTAAGAAATTATTTGCGAAGACTTGAATTAGAACATAAGCATAAATAAACTAAGCAATTACAAGTCATGTTTCAACAATATTTACATCAGCAAATCTATCCTATTGAGTTCACATCTATCTGAGGATAGAGTGACTTTGTCATCGTCAGGGTATGGCTCGCACTCATGACGGCAGCATCCGTGATATTTTCCAAGTACTTCTTCGGCACTGTCCTGAGCTTATCGAAGACTTCAACAGCATCCAAAGAGCTTGTCCCAAGGCCGTTTTCTTAGAGTGCTGATACTATTGGTGTGGTGGCTTTGGCAATGTCATTTCTGACTCTTTCGGCTCTTCGGACTTTTTCGACTAACACTTCAAATAGAGCATGGGATTTTATCTTATTTGCTACAAGTTCGATATACTTCAGATTACACAAATGATCAAGATCAGATAGATCAGGGAATAAGAGTCTCAAGGCTTACCTTCGATTTCTTCCAAGGCCTTATTTTTGTTAGATTCGAGTTTGGCGTTGTCGGTCTCTGCCTTCTTTAATTGCGCCTTGAGGGAGTCAATTTCAGATACATTGGCTACAGCATGAAGATTTGGAATCATCAGTGTCAAACAAATTACGCAAGAGCAAGATAAGCTGATTTTTTCTTACCTCCGATTGAACCACGGAGTCCCAGGTTCATGTCACGAAGCTTGTTGATCTCTTCCCGCAAGACGACCTCTCTAGCTGCAGCTTCTTCTCTGTCATTTTTAAGATCTTGTTGAATGTTCTCCAAAGAGTTGACATGAGGCACCAGCTTCTCGAGAGTGTCGAGCGGCAATGAATTCTCTGCATTATGAAGATTGAGACAGTCGACTATACAAGACCGTGTGGTTAAGATTTGAGGGATTTATACATATATTCATCAGCCGGGTAGCTTCATTGAGGCAGGCAACGAGCATGTCGCGTTCTTCGGCTTCTTTTTGCTTGTTCAACACGATACCCTGCTTTTTGCCTTCAGCATCCCACCACTCGATTTTTATTGGAGGGACTGAGTCTTCTGAAGACTTTAGTCGGGTAATTTCTTCCTCTTCGGTTGTTTGCTCTAAGGAAGGTGAATGAAGATGAAGAATGAGAAGGTATGTTTAAAATAAGAGTTTGGGCATTATTAAGAGTTACCTGTCCTTGGAGCTGGGTCTTCAACTCGTGTTTCTTGACTACATGAGCCTTGTCTGTCCTCGTCCGGCTGGTTTCCAGTCGGGATATCCTGACTGGCAGTCGGGGGCTCCTGCTCTGGGATATCCTCACTCGGGAGAGGGTCCTGAGACCCTTCTTCAGCAGATTTCAATTTTTCTGGCGTTACAGTTGCGCTTACTTTTTCTGTCTGCCCGGTGAGATCTATATCTTGATGTTTTCTGCAGAAGAAGATAAGGATGATTAAGATGGAGACAAGCAGGATTTCAATGAAAAGACAAATTCAGTTATATGAAGGGTACCTGTTGGACTTCCTGATCTTTGGAGCAGATCTTGTGGATGGCCTCGACGAGCTTATGTTAGCCTTTGGAGTCTGGGTTTCTTCTGCCTCTTTGTCCGAGTCGTCTATGACCAGCCTCCTTTTGCTTGCGCGTTTGCTAGTCTCTTCGATAGCAGTAGTAGCTCTTTTGACTTTAACCGGAGGTTTGATTTTTGGGCCACCGGTTGGTTGCGTGGTAGCTGGCTCGGTCGGCATATCTTCATGATAAAATTTGTACGGCCGAGAGATGATCAAAGCATTTGCCTGCAAGCAGTACTCTTGAGACATATTGAAGAACATAAATAGATTGAAGAATGATGCCAGTTGCAGAGTCTACTTACCGGAGGAGATGGTCGAAGAAGACTAAAGGGAGCGACCGGCAGCTTGTTGCTGTACTCCACTGCAATTCCAGAAGAAAAAATCTTGTACATGCGAGCGCACAAGACCTGGAAATTCAGGGATTCACGATCCTCCCGGTTGGTGTCACTCTGGCCTTCGTATTCGAACGCTGGCTTAGATCTTTCCTTGATGGGAGCCAGTCGGCTTTTGATGAAGTGCCGGGTGATTTGTTCTCCTTGGAGGCCTTTATTCTTCAGCTCAAGGATTTTAGCCAAGAGGTTGTTCGCTTCTAACCAGTCTTGCCCTTCTGGCATGGTGTTCCAGTTGGCCCTTTGGATGGGTGGGAGGCCGATGAAGTCGGGCAAGCTAGGAGCTGGGTTCGAGATATAAAACCAATTTGCATGCCAGCCCTTATTAGAGGATTTCAGAGGAAGAGGGAAGTAATCTTTGCGTAGAGTTCCATGAAGTTGGAAGCCGGTGCCACCAACAACACAAGGATTGTCTTTGGTTGGGTGTGCCTTGAGAGAGAACATGTGGCGAAAGAGATTGAAGTGTCGAAGGATGCCTAAGAAAGCTTCGCACACGTGAATAAAAATGGCGATGTGTAGAATAGAATTTGGGTTCAAGTGATAAAGTTGGAGACTGTAGTACTCCAGGAGGCCACGAAAAAATTCGGAAGTGGGAAGACCAAATCCACAATAAAAGAAGTGGGTGAAGACTACAATCTCACCGGTGTTTGGGGTTGGGAACTCTTCGCCGAACGCCGGGCGCCAGCCGATGATCTCCTTGGCCGGAAGAACTCCGTCCTTCACCATCTCCCACAGCATCGATTCCTTCACGTCTGAGGTTGCCCATTGGTCGAAGGGGATTTCTCTCTCCTTTGCCATGGATGCGGATTGGGGAAGGTGGATCTGGAGTAGGGGTGGAGATTTTTTGAGGAGATGTCGAGAGACTGGTTGCACGCGATGAATTTTGATGGAGCTTGAGCTTCCAGATGGATGGATTTGGATGCGCACGAATTCTAGATTTCTAGGAAGAGCCTGTGAACAGGAGCGCGAAAGGGGAAATTTTTCAGAAGATGAAGCGGCGGGGAAGGTTACAGTGCTTCAGAAATTTTAGGTTATCAGTAAGCTCTCTCGTATTTTGGGCCAAGACCCATGAGGAGCTTACGGCCCATATTACAGGTGTGGCTTGATACGTGTCTCTAGGGACTTAAGCAGATTTGCCCTGGCAATATGCACATGTCTCATTGCCCAATACCTTCAAAATTCTTTCATACAGCAGTTACACAACTTGTTGAAGGTTTGTACAATGCAACTTGGAAGGTGACATACAGTAAAGTTTTTATAGCTGTCCTGGTAACCTTTTTATAGGTTGCAGGAGCTGTTTGGTTTTTTGCAAAGCATTTGATTTTATGATTATGTCAATGCTTTTTTGCCATCTTGGTGTGCTTTTTGATTACTACCAATATTATGGCAAGAGCTATTTAATATTTTTTGGTCGTATTTTTCAGATGACTGATATATTATGAATTTATTAACTCGGATTTTCTATTCCTGAGGTTGGCTGAGTTGTATGCTCTGAGAGGACTCGGGTAAAACGACTCGGATAAGCATGAGCTTGCCAGTACTCGGATTCATTATACACTATGCCTTGATTATAAGGTTATGTGTTATATCATATTTTATGATTGCTTTTGGCTTAGGCTAGGCATTTATTTATATCATTCGGATGAGTATGATTATTATAGGTCTTGATTATATGATTAGTTTGTTTTAACTAAACACATAGTCGGGGGCTACACCTAATTAGTCGATGCACCTAAATATCTATTTTTGAGAAATTTTTGAGATATTTTCAGCCCTTCACAGTCTTTCTATTGGATGATAAAGTACTTGGGATACTCAGGCAGAGATGATGGAAGCACTCGGCGAAAGAAGCACTCGGCTAAGGAGTCATTCGGCTATGTGTTATTCTGGTTTGAGGCAAAGTTATCTCGTCGACTGTGAAGGTCTCAGGGGCTACTGTGGAGATTATGGGTACCGGATACCCTCACGGTTAGCTTATCCGACTTACCGTAGGGGATAGGTTATGACTCATGATTATGTAAACCGACTTAGGGCTTGGGTATTACGTTACCATTATGATCAGGTAACAGCTTATAGTCCAAAGTTGGTAGGATTGAGGAGTCGGATGTTGTATGTGACTAGGTCTCCGACTTGTAAGCCTATCCTCCAAGGCTATGTAAGCAGGGTAGGGCGTCCCTTGAGAAAGAGAGAGAGAAACATAGAAAATCACAGAGCGATTATAGTGAGATCACGAGATCAGGAGATCGTGAGAACAATAAACCACTTGGTGGATCGAATCCCCGAAACAAGAGTAGGGTATTACCTCTCGTTGAGAGGGCCTGAACCTGTGTAAATCCTTTTACACACTAACCCATCGTGTTTGACTCTTGACTGCTACCCATAGATTCTTATTGCCGAAACCAAATTTGAACATAATTGTGCAAGTTTAGTAGGTGACTTGTGCCAGTTAGAAGTAAAATGACTCTTGCATGCTGACATGGATAAAAAAATCAGGCAACTGATAAATATCAACGGCCATTATAATTTGCAATTAATGAATTTTCAATAAAGCTGATGTTGATTTAAAATTTTAGGTGCCTTCTTAACCGTCTTAAAATTAAGAAAACAAGCATCTTACCTATTAAAGTCTGAAAACATGTTCCAATATATAGTTTTTGCTACATGGATTATGACATGGATACTTAAATACTTTTTTCATGTAGTAGGGCATCTGATTATCAAGCTAATCGATTGGACCACGGTCTATATGTCAAAACCATTCAATTCGTTATTTGAACTAGCTTTCATACCTGATTTCATTCTTTTTCATGATTATATAAAAGAGACACTACTGCAGAATAGGTTTTTGCATATAAGCCCTCCTCCAGCCTCCAAATAGGCCGTAACACCTTATGCCTACAATAATATCGATCACGAAGAGAAACAAGACCCATATAAAAAATCAATTTTTACATGCGGGCTTGTTAATTAGCTCGCCTGCGAAAATAGGTGGGACTGTTAAATAACTCACCCACCATCAGCCCACCAGGTCGATCACCCAAAAAAATTAAGTCATATGATCTCGTATCTCTCCTCATCCTCTCCTCTCCTTCCCCATCTCCTCCTTCCCCTCTCCTCTGTCCTCTCTTCCCCTCTGATCAAATCCACATGCCCGGCTGGAGCGGGCGGTGATATCGGCGGCAGCGACAGGAGACGGGAGAAGCGACGATGACAGTGACTTGTGCGCGGTCGGGTCATTTCTTTCCTCTGACACTTGTGGTCACGAGACGGTGGCGGTGATGGGAGTGACCTGCGTGCATTGGCTCCTTCACCTCCAACGCTGGTGGCCAAGTGACGGGTAGTGGCGATGGAAGTGGCCTGCGCACGCCGACTCCTCTTGATCCAATGATCTATGGCCAAGCAACAGGCGATGGGAGGGGCCACCACGCACCTCGGCTCCTCCTCTGATGCCAGCGGCCCTGCAACGGTCGGATCCAGCGGAGGTAGCCTCACGGTAGCCGGATTCAGTGGAGGCGGCCCTGGGACAAGCGACCTTGACCTCGACGGAGACCTCGAGCAATGTTGACCGTGACCTCGATGGCGACGGCCTCCATCGCCTCTTTCTCCTCTCTCGCTTTGAGCGGCTGTGACGTTGAACTTCGAGAGGTGGCAGTGGCGGTGGTTGGCTACAAGCGTGTTTGATCTGGTGGTGATGGGCTTAGGGCGGCGACGACAACGCTAGGAATGGGAGTTAGGGTTTCATTTTTTAGAATTTTAATTTTTTTTAATAATTCTCTTTGCAGACGGGTGGCATAACGTGCCCGTGTGTGAAAAGCCTTTTGGCATGCGGTTGTGCTACCCAATTGGAAAAATGCCCATTTCTGCAAACACGTGTGCAGACGGTTCTTCCTTCCGTTTGCGAAAATGTCTTTTGGCCATATGCGAAAATAATTTGTGTAGTAGTGAGGCACACCGACGCATACTATCATGTGCACCATAGTTACACACATACAAATACGCCATTAGAACCGCTAAAAACAGTGAAAACCCCCTGATCTCGCTAAATTCTATGCCCTATGGGTACTCCGATTTAAACTCCATGACTGCAGCGCCTACGTCACTTATTTTTCCCCTGATTTCATATTCCATACACTACTACAAAAATGCTTATTGGTGCCGGTTCCAAAGACCCTATAGGTGCCGGTTTTGGTCCCGGCACCAATTGGTCGGCACCTATGCCTCCCGGGCATAGGTGCCGGATCTAGAACCGGCACCTATTGTTTTGAACAAATCAAAAAAAAAAGAAAAAAATCCCGAATTCTCACCGTTGGCCAGCCGCCACCTCGCCCGGTTCGTCGCCACCAGGTCCACCGCCTCCACCGCCGGCCATCTCCACCGCCGCCGCCGCCACTAGGTCCGCCGCCTCCACCGCCTCCTCCGGCGCCTCCTCTGCCGCTGGACTCTCCAGATCTGGAGAGAGACGGCCGAGAGAGAGAGGGGGCTGGCCGGCGAGCCTCCTCCTCCGCCTCCGCCGCCGCCGCCGCCGCCGCCTCCTCCTCTGCCTCCGTGCGCCGCCGCCTCCTCCTCCGCCGCCTCCTCCTCCGCCTCCTCCTCCGCCACGCCGCGCTGTGCTCCTCCTCACCGTCCAGGGCCGCTGGGAGAGAGAGGGGGCTGGCTCCGCCGCCTCCACGCCACCATCGTTGCCGCCGCTACCTCGCCCGGCTCCACGCCCAGACGGGCCGGCCGCCGCGTCCTCCATCGGCCGCCGCCACTCCTCCGTCATCCGCCGGCCATCTCCACCAGATCTGGGGCGAGAGAGGCAAAGGGAGCGGAGGGGCGAGAGAGGCAAAGGGAGAGGACGGAGGGGCGAGAGAGAGAGAGTGTGTGTGTGTGGTGAGACCGTGAGAGGCTGAGAGCGATGCGGCGTCCGATCGGATAAGGATCGGCGTGTGGATGCAGTTGCGCGCGCCTCTCTGTGCGACCGACCGGTTTTTTTAATAGGTGTCGGTTTTTTAATAGAACCGGCACCTATATTTATATTATAGGTGTCGGTTCTAAAGAAAAACCGGCACCTATACTATAGGTGCCGGTTTTTTAATAGAACCGGCACCTATAATATAAATATAGGTGCCGGTTCTATTAAAAAAACCGGCACCTATAGTATTGATATCGGTTTTTTCTTAGAACCGATACCTATATTGCTTAAAGGTACCGGTTTTAAATGAACCGGCACCTATAAGGTCGATACCTATGAGGGTTTTTTGTAGTAGTGATAAGTTACTTAGGCTTCGATCTTTCTGTATAACTGAACCGCAAATATTTAAAAAGATACGGTGGAGCTGGTAGCTAGCGATCGATACTCTGAACTTGCAGTGTTTTGGAGGTGTTTATAGAGAAGATCGAGAGCGCTGTAAACTTATAATGATGCCAAGACTCTGTAGTGCCGTGAACTGCACGAGATTATGCAGATCGAGTGCGTCGTGCTGACATGCTAGCTAGTTATCTGATTGATAATTAATATGTGCATGCATGTCTCATGCTAATTAACTCTCTGCATGTGGATCGATGCCTATTGTCACCTTCATATATATATTGCCTACCAGGAGTACGTGGATGGACAAAAGAGCACCATGCGTACGATCTGCAGGCACGTACGCCATGCGGACCACGCTTATTGCAGTAGCTAGCAGCTATACCTATTGCTAGCACGCGCAATAGTTCTGAACTGTACTATAATCGTTGTTGCCCGTGTAACTGCATCCTCCGGATGGATGCATGGTTCAGAATGAAATAATTATGAAACACGCCTGATATGTAGCCCTGGCTTCACTTCTTGGGCTGCGTTCGTAAAAAGAAAATTTACAAATATACGTAAAATGAGGAGGGTCATTAACACATGATTAATTTAATATTAACTATTTAAATTTTAAAAATAAATTAATATGAATTTTTAAAATAACTTTTCTAAAATTTTTTTAAAAAACATGTCGTTTAGTAGTTCGGAAAATATGTGCGTGAAGAACGAGAGAAGTCTTCTCTCAATCCTCAACTACCGGACGCAACCTTGGTGTCTTCAATGTGTCATAACACTAATCTCAGTACAAAATTTAGCATTATGGTAGAATTTATTGTAAGCTATTTTTTACAAGTAAAATTTTGATCAAAGTTTCTTTTCTTCCTAAACTACTCCCTCCATTCTAAAATATAAAAAATTTTGAATGAATATAACACATCCTACTACTATAAATCTTAATAGAAAGGTATTACGACATATCACATTCATCCAAAATGCTTTATATTTTGGGACGAAGAAAATGTAAAATAGATATTTTTCGCCCAAATATTTATATTGAGACAAATAACATGCTGGCTATATTACAAATGGATATGGTTTTCCTAGCTAGCTAGTGTGTGTGCCTATCTGTCTGTCTGTCTCTCTCTTGTGTGTGTGTATATATATGTGTGTATATACATGTATATTTGTGTGTGTGTATATATATGTATGCGCATGGATATATGTATATGTGTGTATCGGGCATATTTTTATCGGTGTAGAGAGGTAACCCAATCAGGTCCACAACCATAAAAACCATCTGATCGGAGTTCATGTAAGTAAAGGCCTCTATCAAAATCACTGAAATACTTCCTCCATCCTAAAAAAATATAAAAATCTAAAATTAGATGAAACATTTTCTACAACTACGATTCTAAACAGACAGTCCATTCAAATTTCTAGTATTAGAAAATACACCATTCAATTCTAGGTTTTTATATTTTAAAAATAGATAGTCTGTTCAGATTCCTAATAGTAGGGAATGCCCTATTCGATCCTAGGTTTTTATATTTTGGGACTGTTGGCGTAGAATTTCGACCTGCCTCACAACAAAGCAGGTTCCACTTTTTCATAGCGGCCTGGGAGATCTGCTTAGTTCCAATGCAAGTCCAATGGTTTGCCTAGGTGCGTTTAGGGCGTGCCAGTTGATTTGATCTGCAATCAACAAAAATAAACAAGTAAACCATGTTAAAAACGATGGCCGATCGGTCGATAGGCCGATGTTGCATCGTGGGAGCCTAGCCGATAGGGCAAAGCTATATCGGCCTACTTGAGGTTATAACAAAATATGACTGGTAAATAGATCTAATCCCATCGGCCTTTATTAATGTGTCTGTGGCAATTTAATGGAATCGGCCAATTGAGAGACGCATGAAGATAAATACACTAGCTAATACTCTAGTGCAAACTTGTACAAACCAATCGGCCGATATAAATATACTGATCAAAGAGAAGTCCTGAGAATATCCTGTAATAAATATATTTATATCTATCGATCTACTTGTACAAGTGACAAATACATGCAAAAACGTAAAATAATCACATGCATTAGGCAAGACTGGCTGAAACCCCGGTGCTATCCTTAATTACGATTGAAAACAGACTTTGAGTTAAACCTCGAAACACGACTAAGGTCGATAGCAACTCAGAGTGTAGATTGAGAATTAACACAAAGAAAATCAAGCCGTCGATCGCTTTTGGGGATGGTCGATGCCGTAGATGATCTAGACGAGCAAGCTAATTCGACCACTATCGACAATAAACCCTAAAACGAGTTAATCGCTGGCGAGATAGAATTAGAAAGCCACACCAAGATCAGCCAAAACATGATAGACAACGATCACATCGCCAGGGCTTAACGTGTCTAAAGCGACACGCTAGCCCCGCGATGTAGATCGTCGGGTACGAGTTCTTACCTCTGCTCTGGGGAAGCAAGAACTCGCCGGAAGCTAACCTCTTGCGAGGGTTGGCGATGCGCAGAAAGTAGATTAAATTGTTGTTGAATTGATTAAGAGAGTTTCTATGTACAAACTACCGGGATATTTATACCCGTGATTTACAACATGGTCCGTATAAGACACGATCTTATCTCTAACTAACTAACAAGTCCTTACGGCGGACTCTTGCTAAAGATTAGATCTAAACCTACTTAATTTACAAGATACAATTGCCTAAAACCGGGCCTTATCCCTATTTGGCAATCTCCTTGAAGCTTAACTTAAGCACAAACCGAGCCCACGCGGCCTCCATCAGCTTCCTACTTCCATCGGCCGATGGCTGTATTGAATCCGCATCGGCCGATATAGCCTTTCTGCTTGCGCTTCTTCCAGTCCGATATGCCTGCTGGGTCCGATACGGGACTTGGTCCGACTCCGGCTTGGTCCTTCTTTTCTGCATCGGTTTTCTCTTTCCTCTTCGAGTAGATTACGAAAATCTGCTGTTAACGCATGCCCCCCAATTTCGCTTCATTATATAATGTGGCGGAATTAGCTCCGAGGAACCCATCGACTTCTTCGCTAGAGTTTGTCTCAAAACCGCGCAGATCCAGATTCGTAGCCTTTCGCCGCCGATTTCCTCACGCAGTTCCTTATTAGCTACTTGCGCCTCTTGATTCCGGTGACTCCTCGACATCTTTTCGGCATCGACTCTCTCATCGGCGACCTCTTCAACAGCATCAATGGCTTCCTTGCCGTTCTACGCTTCCGAGATCCTTGAGGTAAATCAATCCCTCTCTAAGTTCACATTTTCATTTTCCCACCCAGTCTTTTCAAACTAGGGTTTCTGCTCTTGCCCCCCGGGTCTTATTTTTCATTACTATTCATATGCCGTAGGTCTTCAAGAACCAGGTTCTAATCCCTACCAATGACAAATCACATCGGTTCCTTCTAGGCCCCATGGGCAACTCTGACCCCACCTGGCTGATAAATGCGGAAACGAACAGAATCCCTTTCAAGCAAGTAAAGCCCAATGTCTCTTCATGGAACCATACTTTCAGATCTTGGTCATCAAAGGTCAATGGCTACAGGACTTGGTACAAGAGGATTGCCGCGGCCAAGCAAGTTCATTGGGACAAAATAGGAATCGACCAATGCATCACTCTGTCTTTAGCCGATATCAAAAAGAACGAACCCCTTATGTCAGCAGCCACTTATTTCTGGTCCAGCACCCTGAATACCTTCCTGTTCCGGCAAGGTCCGATGACCCCAACATTAATAGATATCAAGATGCTGATAGGATTGGATATACTCTTTGAGATTAATCCATTCAACGTCCTTATTAACAGCAGCCATAAGCTGAAGACCAAGAAGATTGGAGGCTGGTCTGGGTATATATCTGAGCACATGGAGCAAGGATCTGTCTCAGAGAGAGAACATGTGGCCTTTCTGACTCTGTGGTTAGAAAGATTCGTCTTCTGTGGATCAACCTGTGGCCCCACTTTGAACTGCCAACATTTAGCTCAGGCCCTGGTTGAAAAGAAACAATTTCCCCTTAGCCGATATCTCCTTGGAGCTGTCTATCGGCTGCTTTACTCTGCCACTCAGGATCTGATGTTAAAACGGACAGTGCCACATGAAGGTCCATGGTGGTTTATCTAGCTCTGGCTAACAATCCACACCAACACCATGGTCGATCGGCCTCCATTATCAGACTCGATCTTCCCATCGGACTACACTGACAACGAAGATCCCTTATCCAGGAGATGTATGTCCTTTGGAGAAGCAGCTTCAATCTACCCTAGAGCAGATCAATCGGCCGAAGAGATATCCACCTGGTTCGTCCAATTCTACACTGGCCCTCCATCAATCAAGATGGACATGTTTGTCTATCCTTCGAACTCTGAATTCGAGCTCCCTGCAGATTTGACCCTGAGCCAGCTGAATGATGACATAGTCTCAAGGGAGGTCTTCATGATCGGCGTCACTCCTTGCCTGCTCCCAGTAGGTGTGTTTCAGGGCAGAAGCACCAGCTTGTCATGTGAGTTTTACAACCCCATGGTGGCTGCCACACAATGCGGGCTTGGACAACTTCCTATTAGCCTGCACTTCCATCGGCTCCTAGAGAGCAGGGGTACAGTCTCATCGGCCCTGATCATGAGTAAAGCCTTGGAGATCAGAATACCAAACTTGGGCGATTGTGACCGATTGTGGTTGAGCGCCTTCATGCATATCAGCTTCCAATCATGGTGGCAGGAGTGGGCTACTCACATCTTCCATCAATCGGCCAGGTTCTATCTGACAGAGCTTATCGACAATATCAGTCCCCAGGTCCCTGACGCCCCAATGCCATCTGTTAGCAACAGCGGGTAGAAGATAACCTATGCTCTGGTCCTGGCTCCGTCAGGCAAATCTGTTATGGAATCGACTATCGGCCTTACTGCCCCGAAGGTGTCGTCTCTGCTCCAAGGGCCGATAATCAAAGAGACTACAAAAAGGAAGATGTTAGCAAAAGAGAAAATTCAGAAACCCGGCAAGAGATCCAAGACTGACGATCAAGCCGATCTTGACAAGCTAGACCCCTCCGTGGAAGAATTCCTAGACGATCAAGTAATGAAGGAGGAGGTTGATGCAGCAGCCACCGATCTGCCCGAAGAAGAAAACCCATTGGCCAACACTGCTGAAGAGCCATCGGCCAGGCCAACTAAAGATCCATCGGCTACGACCATTGCGGATCCACCGGCCGATGACCAAGCCGACGCTGCTCAACCAAGGAGAACCAGACATGCAGTTCGCAAGGTTAATATAATCCCCTTCTTGAATTTATGTGATTTCCTTTTGTTGGTCTATTATAACTTGATTTCCCTTTCAGGTCATTGCATCGTTTTTACTCAAAGAAAGAACTCAATCGTTCCCACTACCCAGGACTAAGAAGGCCACCTTGAAAAGACGTGAACAGGCCAAGGCTCGATTGAGAACACCATCTCCTTCTCCACCACCCTCTCCAATTGCTTCGGTAAGAGTTGATCTTTTTGCCTTATTCTTCTGATAATGTGGATCTGATCACCGTTTTCTTGCCTTTCTTCAGCCACGAGCTCCATTACCTGCACCACATCGGCCAACCCCTTCGCCTGCTATTTCAGAACAACAAGAGGAGGCCGATGCAGGCACAGCCGATGTCCCATCACAAGTAAACCAGATCACTTTGAATCCCTTGCCGATTTTGCTTGACTGAGTTAACCATGCCCTATCATGATGAAAGCAGAACTTAGCCGATATGTTTACTTTTGATATCAACCAATTTCTTGATGATGAGGACAAAGAGCCACCCAGCACAGCCAAGGCATCGGTTTCTAAAGAATTAAAGAGCCGGCTGTCTGATATTGCTAATCGACTGGAGTCATCGTTAGAATCATTGGTGGAAAACTGTAATTCCATCAGGAGTAGGGTACAAAAAATTCAGGATCAACGCCTGAAGACCTGATGGAGACCCTGACGCCAGCCATCTTCTTGGAGCAGTACCACTTCAAGCTTCACAGGGCCAAAGAGAGAATTGCAGAGAGGCGGGAGCGCGAAAGCTTGGAATCGGCCTTAACTGCCAGCAAAGCTCAAGTTAACTCTGACAAGACTAAGTTGGACGAGCTGGCTGTTGAGCCGATCGCCTTAAACAAAAGGCTTGAAGAACTCCGCCGCCTCAAAGCAGATCTAGTGTTGAAGCTAGAGGCAACTCGCAAAGAGATCCAAGAAGTTGAAGCCAGGATAACTGCATCACCAAAGGCTATAGAAGATCAAACGGCGAAGCTGAATGCATCAGCCAATATCTTGCAACCTTGAGTAAGTCTTTGAAGCCAATTCCAGGGTCGATGGTCAATGATGCTCAGACGATAGAAGACATCGATCAAATCCGTCACAAGGCCATTGCAGCTATCCAAAACTTCATAGGCTGATGTAATATACTTTTATCTTCTTCTTGTAAAAAAATAACCTCATGTTTTGATTAATATGATCTGAAGAAGTCTGAAAAAGTCCATCCGAAAAATTTTTGAAGTCCAGAAATTTGAACCGATCTGATAAACTTGAAGAATCTTGGAGAATTGCTTGCTAAGTATATATATGCCCCCCAAATTTTGGAAGATGAGGGCTCTTGTTGTAAAATTTGAACTAAGGGCGACAGTGTATATTGGCCATCTAAAGACGATGCGATGTGCATCGGCTATTATCATAAATCGGCTGGCAAGCCGATCAAGATTCTATCCATACGCTTGGGTAATATTTTTTTAAGTATTTGCCATTAAGAGCTCTGCCATAAACTTCTCCATCTAATCCTTTTAGTAGATAAGCATTGTGAGGAACACATTGATGAATCTGAAAAGGACCTTCCCAATTAGGTGACCACTTGCCGAATTTATTATCTCTGGTACCGATCGGCAGTATTAATTTCCAAACAAGATCCCCTTCCTCAAATGACTTGGCTACAACCTTTTTGTTATAATGACGGGCAACTCGATCTTTATCTCGCTTTATTTTTTCCAAGGCCCGCAATCGGACGTGTGCCAAATCATCTAACTCATCAACCATAAGATTGTGGTACTCATCAGCTGTCAAGTCGTCTTGCAATGCAATCCTTCTTGAGCCGATGTTGGTCTCCCATGGCAGCACAACTTCATGTCCATAAACCAGCTGATAAGGCGGCACTTGAGTTGCACCATGACAAGCCATCCGATACGCCCAAAGGGAATCAGCCAGCGTAGTATGCCACCGTCTTGGCTGTTCATCAATTTTCCTTTTGATCAACTTGATTAAAGTCTTGTTAGAAGCTTCTGCCTGCCCATTAGCCTACGCATAATAGGGAGAAGAATTTAACAGCTTGATGCCCATAGTTTCAGCAAACTCAACAAACTCATCGGACACGAAGATTGATCCCTGATTTGTAGTCAATGTCTGTGGTAGTCCAAACCGGTATATAATATGCTCCTTGACAAACTGGATGACATCCTTGGAATCAACCTTCTTAAGAGGGATGGCCTCAACCCACTTTGTGAAGTAGTCTATAGCCACTAAAATATACTTATGTCCTTTGCTTGATGGTGGGTTAATCTGTCCGATCATATCTATACCCCATCCACGAAACGGCCACGGCTTTATGATTGGATGCATAGCCGATGCCGGTGCTCTCTGAATTGCTCCAAACTTTTGACAATCTTGACATCCTTTATAGTACTTGAAACAATTCTCTAGCATTGTCGGCCAAAAATATCCAAAAACCATCTCATTTTATGGGCCGATTGATGTGTTCCACAAATCCCTTCATGGACCTCGCTCATAACAACATTGGCTTCCTCTAAACTCAAGCACTTTAGCAAGACACCATCAATCGTCCGATAGTATAGATCATCATCTAGCAAGACATAATGTAAAACTTTGTATTTCATCTTTCGTGATGCCGATTGAGAATGATTTCTCAAATATTCGGTGATCGCAAACCTCCAGTCATCGGCATCCACGGTTGCAATTTGAATCTGAACATCTTTCGCCATCGGCCTGTATCCTGATGCCCTGAGATAAATCATTGGCCTCGAAGTTTTGCTTCCTGTGTATATGCCTCATCGTCACAATCTTGAAAGCTTGTAGCAACCCCTTGCACTCTTCATTGTAAACCCTGAGAGTATCATTTTTGCATTCATACTCCCCAGAAAGTTGATTGATGACCAACTGTGAATCGCCAATAATTTCCACGGAATCGACCTCGACCTCTTGTAATACCTGCAAACCCTTAAGAACGGCTTCGTATTCCGCTTGGTTGTTAGTATAATAAGGCTTGATAGTAAACGCGAACTCAAAGCTTGCCCCTCGAGGGGATATGATGACTAAGCCGATACCGCATCCATGTCTGTAAACAGATCCATCAAAATACAATGTCCATGGCACAATATCTGAATATGCAATTGAATCATCTCTATGTTGAACAATGAAATCGGCCAGGGCTTGTCCTTTGGTCGCTTTGGCCGATTCATACCTGAGGTCAAACTCTATTAAGGCAAATATCCACTTCCCAATTCTTCCTTTCAACACGGGGGCCGATAGCATGTATTTCATCACATCGGCCTTACTTACCACGATGCACTCATTGGAAAGTAAATAATGCCTCAACTTAGTACATGAAAAATATAAGCATAGACATAACTTCTCCACTGGTGTGTTCCTTGTTTCGGCATGCAACAATCTCCTGCTGAGATAGAAAATAGCCCTTTCTTTGCCGTCAATGTCCTGAACCAAAACTAAGCCGATAGACTTCTCATCGGCCGATAAGTACAGCCTGAATGGAACTCCCTTTTGTGGAGGATTTAGAACTGGTGAGGAACTCAAATATTCTTTGATATCGTCCAACGCCTTTTGCTGCTTATCACCCCATGTAAATTCTTGATCGTCCTTCATCTTCAATAATGGAGTGAACGGCTCTATCCTGCCTGACAGGTTTGATATAAAACGCCGGACAAAGTTGATCTTGCCAAGCAGAGATTGTAACTTGGTCTTGTTATCTGGAGGCTTGATCTTTTTTATAGCATCAATATTCTTCTGTGTAATCTCAATTCCTCTTTCGTGGACCAAGAAACCCAAAAAATGACCGGCCGATACGCCGAAGGCACACTTGTTAGGCTTCATCTTTAGACCATATTTCCTTGCTCTTTCTAGTACCTTGCGTAAATCGACCAGGTGCACATCATACTCTTTTGACTTTACAACGACATCATTGATGTAAACCTCAATCAACGAGCCAATAAGATCGTGAAAAATATAATTCATAGCCCTCTGATAAGTGGCTCCAGCGTTTTTTGAGCCAAACGTCATAACAAACCACTCGTATAAGCCGATTGCCCCCGGACACCTGAAAACTGTCTTGTGAATATCTTCCTCAACCATGAAAATCTGGTTATAGCCTGCGTTTTCGTCCATAAAGCTGATGATCTTGTGTCCAGATGCAGCATCAACTAGCAAATCGGCCAACGGCATAGGGTACTCGTCTTTTGGCGTTGCTTTGTTTAGATCTCTGAAATCAATACACACCCTGAGCTTGCCGTTTTTCTTCAACACTGGAACTATGTTGGAAACCCACTCCGCATATCGGCAGGGTCTAATAAAATTGGCGTCATAAAGTCTTGTGATCTCTGCCTTAATAGCTTCATACATATCGGCCTTAAATCTCCTAGGAGCTTGTTTGAACGGCCGATAGCCTAGTTTTATGGGTAGCCGATGTTCTACAATCAATCGGCTTAATCCTGGCTTCTCATGGTATTCCCATGCAAAACAATCCATGTATTCTTTCAAAAGATGTACTAATTTATTCTTATATTCCTTTGGTAGGTTAGCACTTACATACGTCGGCCTAGGCCTTTCACTTATCCCTATGTCAACTTCTTCATGTTCATTGGCCGACGTGAAACCTTGTCCCAATTTTCCATCTAATTCATCCACCGCATCATCTGTGTAGGGACTGTCTTGTTCATCTTGGCTGGTGGATGTCACACCTTTGCTAAAGTAACTGCTTCTTTTCATCTTCGATCTGCTCGATGTTGTAGTCAGTTACCTTCAGGAAATCGGCCTCCCAAACTCGTCTGGACAGACAATCGATTCCCTCCATCTCCCATACTGCAAGATCGGCATTGGCCACATGCACTGATCTATCGGTCTGCACGATCTCGACTTGGTCCCCATGCCATTGAATGAGGCACTGATGCATTGTTGAAGGGATGCAACAATTTGCGTGGATCCAATCGCGTCCTAACAACAGGCTGTAGGAACCCTTTTCATCAAAGACAAAAAGGGTGGTAGGTAGTGTTTTGTTGCCCACTGTGAGCTCCACATTCAACACCCCTTTTGCCTCAGATGCGTTGCCGCCAAAGTCCTTTAACACCATATTGGTCTTCATGAGGTCTTCAGGTACTTTTCCAAGCGTCTTGAAAGTTGTATATGGCATTAAGTTTACTGCCGCGCCGCCATCGACTAGCATCTTCGTCATCGGCCATCCATCGACGAATACCTTAATGTACAACGGCCGGAGTTGCCTGTAGCTGGTGTCGGCCGGCTTGTCGAACATGGCTTGGTCTGGTGACAGCTGTAGCCTAGCCGAAGATTGCTTTATCTCATCGTCGGCTACTGCCTCATCGGCCATCTGCACGCTGTACTTTGCTGGCAATACGAAAACCATGTTAACAGAAGCCGATGCTATGCCTTTACCTTTCGCAAACGCAGGAGCTTGTGTTGATTTTGTGGCACCCTCATCGGTCTTGACCACTGTAGATTTTATCCTCTACTCTTTTTTAGTCTTGGTGGGCCGATGGGCGTTTGCTGCCTGCTGCTCCTAGATCTAGTCCTTCTGCCTCAACCTCTGAACCCATCGTTTTTGAGTTTTGCTAAATACGTCACTTGGGCACCACTGAGGGTTCTGGGATTGCTCGTCGTCTTCAGTCCGACGATCGTGGTGCATCGGCGCTAGCCTCTCATGTACAGATTTCCTCTGCTTGATCGGCCGATGTGCTTGTCTACTTGAGCTGCCCTGGTAAGAGTCTTCTATGTCGTTGCATGCAGGATACTCTTGGATTGTTGGCAACCTCATTCCTTTGTTCCAACAGAACCGGAAAAACTCGCACTCCCAATGAGGATCATAGGATCTGTCTTGGTCAGAATAATCTTGTACTTGCTCCTACCGCCTCCGCTGGTACTTCTTGATCAGGCCTTCTGAGGTCTGATGAGATCGCTTGTTGGTCCGATAGGCATCGCTATCGGCCCCGTCTGCCCGCACCATGTTGACTGGGAACAGGTGTCCTTCTATCTTCATCGGCTGCTTGGCTTCATCAATCTTGATCCTGCCTTGTTCGATGGCCGATTGAATCTGTTGCTGGAAGATCTTGCATTCGTTGGTGTGATGAGAATATGTGTTGTGCCACTTGCAATATCTTCTCTTCCTTATTTCCTCGGCCGATGTCAGCACATGACCTACTGGTAGCTGTATTTGCTTTTCCTGCAATAGTAGATCAAATATTTTATCGGCCTTGTTGATGTCGAAGTCAAACTTGTCCTCTTTGTCGCCTTTCTTAGCCCATTGGCATGTCGTCGGCTAACTCATCCGGGCCCACTCAGCCAGATCAACGTCAGCATCAACTTCATCATCTTCGTCGGAGGTGTATTGATAGACACTGTTAATTTTCTTAGCAAACTTCTTCGCCTCCTGGAATCTTTGTTCATGGGCCGATACCCTCTATGCTAGCTGAGCTAGGCTATCAAACTCTTGCGATGAGAACCTTTCTCGTATCGGCCCTAGTAATCCCTGGAAAGCCAAATCGGCCAGTTGAGAATTGGTCAAACATAGGCTATAACACCTATTCGTTATGTCCCTGAATCTTTGGATGTATTCTTGGACCGATTCGTCAACCCTTTGCCTGATAGCGGTAAGATCGGACAGCTTCATCTCTTGTACACTGTTGAAAAGGTATCTGTGAAACTGTTTCTCCAGGTCGACCCATCCTCTGATGGAATTGCAGGGCAGAGATGAAAACCATGTGAACGCTAACCCTGACAAGGACAGAGGGAAAAATCTCACCCTCAACGCCTCCACAGCCGATGCCTCACCACACTGAGCTAAGAACCGGCTAATATGCTCGTAGGTGGAGACATTATCCTGGCCCGAAAACTTGGAGAAGTCAGGGATCTTGTACCGATTTGGCAGCGGCACTCTGTCAAAGTCCTCGGGGTAGGGGTGCCGATACACTGTTGAACTCTCCTTGGGCTTCAAATCGAATTGATCACGCATCACTTCGGCTATCATGTCGGCCCAGTGTTCTTGGGTGAATCCTGTTGGCTGGTGAGGAAGCTCTTGGTGGTAAGGCTGTTGAAAGCCGTCCAGCCGATATTGCCTAGGGGAGTACGGTTGGAAGCGGTGATTCAAGTTCTGTGCTTTGTACTGCCCTGTAGTATACTGCTGGTAGCCTTGCAGCGCATTGTAGGCAGTTGCTTGTGGAGGGTTGCTTGGCAGAGCGAATTGAGGTTGTCCAGCCGATGGTTGGTTGACTGGAGCTTGTTGTGTCGGCTCCACCATCGGCTGTTTCCCCCTCGTCCATTGTGTGAATTGTTCCTCCGTGATGTGCTGGGGGCTTCCTCCTGTTTATTTGGTCAGGACCAGCGGCATGGTTGACGCTGGCTGGGCCGATGGAGGTGGAATCGGCGCTGTCGGCGGTGGACACGTACTCAAATCGGTCCTCAAGGTCCAACAAGCAGGGAATTTGTTGTCTGTGGAAGAAAGACGGTGTCACCATGTGGGATGAGGACAAACAAGAGACCTACGAGCGTTATTGTTCGTAACCATTAATGATTGGCCCACACTTAGCATCCTATCCGGATAGTGAAACAAGGGGTACAAGGCTTATGGATGAAACTGAAAGTATGTATCTGAAACATTGTAGGAAGGTTGTGTACATGGGTCATCGTCGATTTCTTGTTGCAAGCTACCCTGTCCGGAAGAAAGGCAAGAATTTTGAACAGAAGGCAGACCACTGTACTAAGCCTAAACATCGTAACAGAAAAGTCGTATTTACTATGGTGAAAGATCTAAAAGTAGTATTTGAAAAGGGACATAGCTACAAACCTATAGCAAGTGAAGATGGTCATGCGACGATGTGGAAGAAGAAGTCTATTTCTTGGGAGCTACCCTATTGGGAAGTCTTGGACGTCTGCCACGCAATCGACGTCATGCACCTCACTAAGAACCTTTGCATCAACCTGCTGGGCTTCCTAGGTGTATATGGGAAGTTGAAAGATATACTTCAAGCACATAATGATCTAAAGCATATGAAACAACGTAACGGCCTTCATCCAGAACCAAAGAAGAAAGGAAGCCATTACTTGGGTCTGGCCAGTTACACTCTAAGTAAGGCAGAGAAGGAAAATATGTTTGAATGTTTGAAGAGCATCAAGTTACCATCTGGATACTCCTCGAATATGAAGGGAATAATAAGCATGAAGGAGAAGAAGTTCACAAACCTAAAGTCTCATGACTGCCACGTGTTGATGACACAACTACTTCCTGTTATAATTTGAGGTATCCTTCCTGATAATCTCCGAACAACAATAACAAAGCTATGTGCTTTTCTCAATGCAATTTCCCAGAAGATCATCAATCTAGACAGTTTAATAGCCCTTGAAAATGACGTGATGCAATATCTTGTCAGCTTTGAGATGAACTTTTCATCATCCTTCTTCAATATAATGACGCATCTTCTATGTCATCTTGTTAAAGAGATCCGTATTATCGGTCCTGTGTATCTACACAACATGTTCCCTTTTGAGAGGTACATGGGCATTCTGAAGAAGTACGGTCATAACTGTTCTCGTCCGGAAGTAAGCATCGCCAAGGGGTATGGAACAGAGTAGGTCATTGAGTTCTGCGTAAATTTATTGAAGATCTTCGTCCAATCGGGGTGCCCAAATCAAGCCACGAAGGGAGACTACAGGGAAAGGGGACTCTTGGAAGGAAAGCAATAATAACTGTAGATAACAACTTATTTCATAAAGCACATTTCACGGTTTTGCAAAAAATCTTCGCTGGTGGCTCCTTACATCGAGGACCAATTACGATTGTTCGCTCTAAAAATGTCAGAAAGTACGATGCCTGGATTACACGCCATCACTTTGATACTTTCCCCGCTTGGCTATGATAACATCTCATGGGTAACGAGATGATTGACCGACAACTAGCCTTCTGGCGAGGGGACCATCTTGCTCGATCTTGACATTCAAAGGATATGAAATCAATGAGTATACATTTTACGCAAGAGCCCAAGACACAAAAAGCATGAACCAGAACTGTGTTGTTTGTATCGATGCCATGAGATAAGATGGGACAACTAACACATATTAAGGTGGCATTGATGAGATATGGGAACTCGACTATGTACATCTGAAGGTGCCTTTGTTTCGGTGCTAATGGGTTAGGCTAACTAGTGGAGGCGTAACGATTGATGACAGTGGGATGACAACAGTTGACCTTAACAAGGTTGGATACTCAGACGAACCATTCGTCCTAGCCAATGATGTAACACAAGTTTTCTACGTGAAGGACATGCCTAGCAAACCAAAGAAGGGGAAAGGACCCGACGTGCCAAAGCGCCACGTGGTTCTCCCAGGCTAAAGGAAAATCATCGGAGTCCAGGACAAGACTGATGAAGATTATGATCAGTTTGACGGGCAACATCCTTTCGCGGTGATGGTTGACCGGAGCATCCTCCTATCAAATGAGGACACCCCTTACTCACGCAATGATCATAGCGAATGAACATTCGTCAGGAGAAAGTACGTGAGGTCAACCATCACATAGTAAATTATTTTTAATGTAATGCCTTACGTTGTTGTATGGACGATGTAAATTATTTTGAATGTATTGAATTATTTAAATCGGGCATAAATTGTTTATATATGATTATTTAAATTTAAATTGTCAATTTTAAACAATTTAAATAGGGCATAAGTTATTTATATATGATTTTTAAAATTTAATAGCAATTTTAGACTATTTAAATAGGGCATATGTTATTTATATATGATTTTTAAAATTTAATAGCAATTTTAAACTATTTAAATTGGACATATGTTATTTATGTAAGATTTTTAAAATGTAATAGCAATTTTAACTATTTGAAATGTTTCGTCATTGTAGTTTGTAATTATTTAATTTTTAGTCGCGGTCGTTAACACTAGCCGGGACAAAAAAAAATTTGAAAATAGCAGGAAAATATCTTTAGTCCCGATTGGTGGAAACAACCAGGACTAAAGATATCTTTAGTCCTGGTTGTTGGGCACAACCGGGACTAAAGCTCCCATCTTTAGTCTCGGTTACCAGGACTAAAGATATCTTTAGTCCCGATTGTTTCCATCAACCGAGACAAAAGCTCCCGGGGTATAAGGCGCATCGTCTTCTCCGGCATGATCCCACACTTAGCCGTTTACACCGATATCTTTGCTGAGTGCCATCACCGGCTAGGGTCTTCGTCGTCGTCGCCGCCGTCATCTCATCATCATCGTTGTCGTTGCCGCATTCGCTTCAAGGTTAGGCCCGATATCCTAGGCACCACTCCCTCTCCGATCTCTTTCTCCTTCAGGCGGCCACCGCTGCCACTGCTCTTCTGTCGCACCATCGTTGTCGTCATCGTCGTCGCCGCATGCCGCCACCGCGCCACTGTCACCATGGCCGATGCTGGCCGCGGCGCGCCAAGAAGGTGTCACTGCCACCGCACGCCACCACTGCCACCGCCACTTCTACCACCGCCGCCGCGCACCGCCACTACTGCCTCGCGCCAAACAAGAATGACCGAACAACCGAACGTGAACGACCGAACGTGAATGAAAGAATGACTTTAACGAGTTTAACGAGTTTCACGACCGAATGAGTTTAAGGAGCGAACGAGTTTAACGACTTTAACGAGTTTAGCGACTTTCATGATCGAACGAGTTTCACGACGTTCACGACAGAACGACTTTCCCGACTTTAATGACTTTAAGGACCGAACGACTTTCACGACCGAATGACTTTCACGACTTTAACGATTTTCATGACCGAACAAGTTTAACAACTTTAGTGAGTTTAAGGACCGAACGACTTTCACGACTTTCACGACTTTCATGACTGTAACGAGTTTAAGGACCAAACGACTTTCATGGCCGAACGACTTTCACGATTTTAACGATTTTCACGACCGAACGAGTTTGACGACTTTAACGAGTTTAAGGACCAAACGACTTTCACGACTTTCAGTACAGATGTATATGCAATCTACATGTTTTAACTAATTATTTTTATATTGTCAGAATTACCTGGTCTAGCTGTTGACCGCCGACATCGCTCAAGCTTACGTGGTCCCAAGGCCTCCAAGCAAAACTAAGACAAGTTACATGAAACTATAAAAGTTTTCGTTCATTCCTATGAAATGTATTAGCTGTATTTAAAATATACACTTGTAGGTTTCATATTTCTTAACTAGGTGAAATTTAACATAGGTTTCTGTCTGTCTTCTCAATCTATGGTTTCTGTAAGTATTATTTAATTAATTTTACTTCGCTCCTTAGCTTCGTGTATGTAGCATCGGATGATTCCAGTGTGCGGATAGCTGATGAAAACGTCCTTTTTTCCTGTTGTAGAATGAAGATTCAAATATGCCGTAATATATATATATACATACCATATGTGTATATGTAATTACTTATATGTCTATATTTATTTTGGTAATCTATATATGTATATATTCACTTATATGTCTCTACATATTTTGGTTATACATATATACATATGTAATTGTCGAGCACCCAAAATTCATATTGTCCGGTGATATTTGTGGTCACCACATGATCTTGGCTGAGTAGGATCCATACACGCATAAATAGCCACTCATACCTCAATGTGTCCATGACCACAACATAACACCATTCGATATGAACTCTGCGATGCCGAATAATGAGCAAAGGAGATATTGCTGGGACTCAGCGTGCCAGTCAACTTCAGCCTGAGACATGCCCGTCAAACCATTCGAAGATGGCGACCAGATGTGTTACACATCTCAGGAGACTTGACTCAAATCGCTAAGCTCTACAACATCTCATTTGCTCAGAATCCATACTCATGCTTAGCTAGCCCCAGGAAGATGCTAGATTCGCACTTTCATCTAAGCCATGGTATTAACTCAAATACATGTAAAGTGACTTAGACATAACTAGAGGCAAATAACAAAGTTACTTACATATAGCCATTCGGCTAATTAGTTAAAGTCCTTCCGAAGCATGTCTACCCAAAATCCCACAAGCATTCCGAATAGGGTAAACCCCTTGATAGGACCAATCCTGAGAGAAACAATGATTCCCGCAACACTCAAATACCTGCAAAAATGGATATTCCAGTCTAACAAGTGTCAGTACATTAAACAAGTTAATGTACTGGCAAGCGCACAGTCAATCCTACACACATGAAGGCTATATTCAAAGAGAGGCTTGTATGTAGACGAGGTTTTCAGCATAAAGCTAATTTTAGTTTACAATTCATTTGCAACGCAATTTGTACGAAACATTTCAACAATTAGGTAAAGCATAATATTCATGGTATGATACCAACATAAATAGATAGTAGCGTTTTATCACGATCCAAACCGGAAATGGGGCAATCGCATCACATATATATCAATCTCATTATCATTCCAAAACATTTAGTTTCAATGGCATTTAGGAAAACATAAAAGTATACCCACATCACATCACTATGCCGCTCATGACCGTGAGCACGGTTAATCGATTAGTTTTTATAACTCTGCAGAGCTTGTACAGCTTTACCCACATGGTATGAACTCTCTAGTTTGTCTTGTGCCGGCCAAGCACTACCACACTCTAAATGTTGAGTGCGGTCTAGAGGTCATAACGAGGCTTTTACATCAAGTATTGTCTAACCTTGCATGAGCACGATAAGTGTGAATCCACCCTAGGCTTAAGTCCTAGAGTCGTTAGGTGGCGGGCCCATGCCTTAAATCTAACGCCGTGACGGCGAACACATCCGTTCCCTCACGAGGCACGTTATCGTTGTATTGGACAGACTTAGATGCCCATGCCGTGAGGCTGACCATCCGTCCCCTCACGGTAAACACACAGCTAGTAATATTCGCTAGTAATAAATTCCACACACACACATGGGTAGTTCCTATAGATAGCCCACAGTACACTCGTGGCCACTATCTCTACTACATCGGCCTCCCGAATGCAAGGTCAGACAAATGCTCAACTTAATACGCCAAGGTTATCCCCATAAATAACACATGTGGATGTACGGTAAACATAAGTGGGTGATATGTAGTTCAGTCCTTAAACAACTCAGGCGGACACTCCCCCTATCGATATGCAACTACCACCATATGCATATCACTTGCCGCCTAAGTCTGAAATTCGCATTCCTTTTATTTTAGTTCGCAAATAAGCAGAGAAAACATCTCTGTTCATAAGTTCTAAAATAATTCAAATAACATAATAAGTGAGCCATAACCATGATTTATCTATTACTAAGCAAGGCTAAGCATTTGCATTTTATAAAAGCGTAGGGGTTTCCATTTGAGTACAAATAGGGTACTCTAAATCACTCTAAGGTTACAAACATTATGGATAACAATTCTCACGGAGGATTATGCAACAAATAGGTCATAACTACCATTTCATCACTTTAAAATAATTTTTCCAAACATATCTATCTAACGCGTGCAACTTTGCAATAGAAAATGTTTGCCCAAATAAAAACATAGGATCAAAGTGTTCAAAGGAGGAGGGCATAACTTGCCTTGATTTATGTCCTTACTGGAGTCAGCGAAAGGTTAAATCTTCTCACCAACAACGTAACCGTCTTCTAAAAGAAATATCGATAATCGAATAAATACCGAAACATACAAATATTCAAAATGCCCTAAAATGCATGGATTCACTAGTGTGGTTAGATGCTGTGGTTTTATAATTTGTGGTGAAGGAATTTCTATTTTATCATATTGCATTTGTGAATTATAAATTTTTAAAGTCCAACACTAGTAATGAATTAATTAGGCTCTATTTAGCTCTAAGTGCATTTTGGGTCCAGCAGTAGTGAAATCTTAGGTTACTGCAGCAGAGAGTACTCTCTCCAAAGTTTAACAAAATTTAGTTCACAATATTTAAAGCTAGCATGAATTTATTATGAATTTTAACAGTTTAAATGACATATTATAAGTCTTACTTATTATACAAATTTTAAATATGTTTCAAGTACTATATGTACTACATTTAAATTTATGAAAACCAAGTCTATGAGACTTATAACCCAACCCATCTGGAATCATATTAGTTGGAGTTAGAATGAATTTTGTATGAATAAATTAGTATATGATATATGTTAAGTATTCCACATATTAATTTTTAGAGACATTTCTTCTACTGTAGGCATCATGTTTTATCTTACCATATTAAAGTTTAAAATTTTGTGAATCCACAGAAATTTGATTCACCCCAAATGGAGTTAAAATGAATTTTATATGCATTTTACAAGTTTCAATCATTTTCCTGTTGAAAAATTATGGTTTTGAATATTTCCTTTAATACTTCTAAATTTTAAAGATAAGGGTCCACTGGTCAGCCTCTGTACTCTTGCAGAAAAGTCCCTGGGTTCCTAAAGATTCAACCCGAAGTCCCCAGCACATGTTTAAAAGCATTTTCATTTAGAGTACTCAGGTTTTTGACTTATTGCTATTAGGTCCTTGGTCCCACATGTCATAAGTTATATGATTACACATTGGCACAGAGGGTTTTAACTTCTTTACAGATCGAACCTCGGCTACTTAGATGTAGTAGGGCCCGCGGGTCAGTGGCTCAGTGAGGGAGAGGCCGAGGGCAGCGGCTGGAGGCGGCGGCCAACGAGCTGGTCGTCGACGCAAGCGGCAAACGGCGGTTTTTGCGGGGCGCGGCCAAAAGAGAATAGGTGGAGGAGAGGCTGGCGAACCCGTCGGTGGTCATGTGGTTGGCTGTGGTGGTCGGAGTCGATGCCGGCGACGATGTGAGCGGCGTAGTGCTTCGGCTAGCTAGGTCATCTCGGGTTCTAGCTTGGCTCGATGCAAAATCATGCATGCATATGTATCTACGGGGTCCATGGATGCTCACTTAAGGTCGCGCTGGGCTTGGCGAGGCTTGGACAGCAGCAGCGATGCGAAGACAGCTCCGGCGGCGGCAGAAACAGGCAGGGCGACGGCGACAGCGATGAGCGGCCAACCTCCTGTCAAAGTGACACATGCGTAAGATTAGAGATGCCCTAGGGTTGCTACCCGCGAGAGGAATCGCGCTGGAACTCACCCGACGATGAGTAATCGACGACGATGGCCAGCGGCCGGACTTGGAGAAGATGAAGGGGATCTCTTCAACGGCAACGTCTCGGCTAGAATTAATTGGGGCTTCTTGCACCTGGGATCTAGACGATGACCCCGGCGTAGTGGCTCGGTTAGGGTTCCACCGGGTCGGCGGGAAAGGCGATGCGAACCGCGACGGTGCTCTGGACACCGAGGACGCCGACGAGCTTTGCACGAGGTGCTCGATCTGCGCCAAATCAAGGAGGAAGGTACAGAGGGTTTAGGCATGGATAGAGGATCGTGTTCCCACGGTTGGTTTGCGGCGAGGGTCACCAGAGAGGGATGGCGACGGTGGTGGATCTTGACGGTGCCGGAGAAGATGGATTCGCTCTCGGAGCTCCCGAGACGATCTTGCTGGGGTTTTGGGTGGAACGCGGCGAGGATGGAAGGCTTTGTCGGTGGGCGAAGCGGCGCTATATATAGCAGAGATCGGGAAGGCTGTGGACGGCAAGGCAGCGCTCTGGCGTGCTGACGCGTGTCCACGACGTGGCAGCCGTTCCAAGGCTTGGAGGAGGAGGTGGCGCAGTTGTGTGACCGACAGGTGGGTCCCACCAGGGCTGGGCCCCACATGGCAGAGAGAAAAGGGTAGGTTCTACTGCACAGAAGGTTTACAAAGGATTTTTCATCTAAATTTCTTCCTACCTTTTTTTAATGCTATAACTTAGTTTTTGTGCATGATAAATTAAAGTGGATTTTACTGGTGGTAGATAAAAACACCTAGATTCCATTTTCCTTGGTTGCACACAAAAATATTCTATATTTTATTCCCAGGAAAATAAAGAATATAGGCCTAGCTGAAAATAGATTGAATTTTTAGCAGGTCAAAACTAATAAAATAAATTCTGGAAAAAATTATATCAATTCATGATAATTAAGGTAGTATTTGAATAAATTATGTTCCATATACCTTTTCATGTGATAAAATACATTTATGAGATGTGTGTCGTTTTTGCCGATTAGGGTTTAGTATTAACCTATAGGTTGACTGTTTCGACCTAATTATTTGGGGTATCAAATGTACATATTAATTTACACCAAAATTTCTGTAAGATATATATATTAAATAGTACCTTCATGAATTTCCTCATAATTTTATATTGCACCAATTATTTTTAACAATTCAATGAGTTCACCTACCATTAAGTATTCTTATTTTAAATATATATTTAAATGGTAGAAAAATTATATTTTAGTTTATAACCAACCAAAAATGTTATGTTTGGGCTTTACTTTCTATTTTCTTTCAATTTATACTTGAAAACATATTTTTATTATTTAACTGAAGTAAAAATTCAAAATTCAAATTTTTGGTATGTTACAGTAATATATATATATGTATGTATGTATTTATACATATATATGCAATATATATGTATAAATACATTTATTACATATTATATATATATATATTTTGCACATATATGTATTTATACATATATATGCATAATATATAAATAAACAGCAAGCAGCATATGCAGATTAAAAAAAATGTAAAACCAACCGGGGCTAAAGATCTATCTTTAGTCCTGGTTGATGTTACCAACCGGGGCTAAAGTGTCTATCTTTAGTCCCAGTTATTTCAACTGGGACTAAAGATAGGCATCTTTAGTCCCAGAATCGGCATCCCGGTTTGCAACCCGGGACTAAAGGGGTTGCAAACCGGGACTAAAGATGGATTCCCCAATAGTGGAAGCTGCCATCATCGTCCTGCCAATTCCACTGCCACGGGGCCGTTCCTCAGGTTGCCAGCACCGTCCCAGCCTCGCCCGGTCTATGGGAAGCTTCGGTGAGCACCTAGGCACCCCCGGACCCCAGAACTTGCATTGCATTGGTTCGATTCACTACCACAGAAATATTTTTTCCAAATGAGACCCATATCACTATATAGGTGGATCACATTTTTACCCACAAATATCCGCCTACAAAGATATATGAGGGGGATGTGATGGTTGTCCGCCTATGAAAGTACATCTTCACGGGCGGACAACTTAAGATGCCGCCTGCGAAGATATAGTCGTCTGCCTACGAAGATGTATTTTCATAGGCAACGCCTTATGCCATCCGCTTGTGAAGATGTATGACTTATCGCAGGCGTATGACTTAAGTCCTCTGCCTAGAAAATTGGCATCCGAGCTACTGCTTCCATAAAAATCTAAATGGTTGTGACTCTCCTCCACCACCTATTCCTTATCGTCTTCCTCTTTCTCCCTCTCTCTCTTTCACAGGCTCACCAGGTGCACGGCGAAGCGGCGGCAATGGCTCGGTGACGAGGAGGAGGAGCAGCGGCGGAGGCTCGGCGGAGGAAAAGGATGTGGCGGTGGTGGCGCGGCTCAGCGAGGAGGAGCGACGGTGGAGCTCAACAAAGGAAGATGTTACGGCGGTGGCGGCGGGTCAACGATAGGAAGGAGGACCAGCTCGACGACTGGGAAGAGCGACCGCTAGGCGACGGGACTAGCGGTGGCGGGGTTTCGGCGGTGGAAGAGGGTGCGGCGGCAGCGGTGGCTCGTCGAGGAGGAGGAGCGGCGGTGGGGGCTCAGCGACGGAAAACAGTGTGGCGATGGCAGCGGGTCGGCGTTAGGGAGGAGCGGTGGTGGGGACTCGACGGTGGAAGAGGGTGCGGCAGTGGCGCTGGCTCGGCGAGAAGGAGGAGCAGTGGCGGCGGCTCGGCGAAGTGGCGGATCGGTCTTCTCACTCCCTCCCCAGGCAGCATGCTGCGATGCCTCGACTGGCCTGTCCTCCTCTGCTCCCGTCCGCCGCTGCCGATGATGACCTTGACGATGGACGGGCCTCGGCGACAGCAGGTCGTGACGACAACCGTGACGAGGAAGGGGAGACAACGACGATGAGTTCCGTGATGACGACTGGCGACGGAGTGGTGCGAGCATCCTGCGAGTTGCTGCGATGAGGTCAGCCTAGAGGGTTGATGCCAGCGTGCCCACCAGCCGGTGAGCACCCATACGAACTAGATCTAAGAATGCTTATGCCTTTTGTTGCATGTATGCATAAATACTGCTATTGATGCAAGTGATGCTAGCTGCTGCTGTCCGTGTTCTGCTCGCTGTTGATGCATGTATGCTAGTGCTCTTGTTGATGAATCTGAGAAAAATCATCCCTAAACTATTCTGTTGTTGTCGATGAAATGGCTTTTATGTGGTTAATTTTGTTTTTTTGGGGAAATTTTTTTTCAGGCAGTTAATTACCGATACTTGAAAATGTGATAAATGGGTAGCTACTTCCTATTTTCTGCTTAAACACCCATGAAACTTTGACACCTTGCTATTTGCAACCATAGCCTATGATTATAATACCTTGTTTGTACTCAAATGGCTCTATTTATGCTTTTATATATGCCAAATGCTTAGCCTTGCTTAGTGAAATACTTATCATGGTTATGGATCACTTATTCACGATATTTTGAAAACATTTAAACTTATCGATAGAGGTGATTCTCTGTATACTTGTGATCTAAAATGGAAGAAAATGTGAATTTCAGACTTAAACGGTAAGTGGTGCATATATGGTGATAGTTGTGCATCGATAGAGGGAGTTCGCCTCAGTCAATTAAGGACCAAAGTCTATGTCACCAACTTATGTTTATCGTACATCCACATGTGCCAGTATGGGCTAGCCTTAGCTAATTAAGTTGTGTAATATCTAACCCTGTATTCGGGAGGCCTTTGTAGTAGATATAGTGGCCATGCATGAATAGTGGCTATCATTAGGAACTACCCATGTGTGCTTATGATAGGACAAGTGTACTATTCCTATATGTGTGTTTTTTGTGAGGGGGCGAGTATATGTTCCACCTCACACAACATAGGTATCTAAGTCTATCCAATATAACGATGAGTGCCTCGTGGGAAGGGTTGCTTCATCATAGCGTTAGGGTTGGTAGGCCAACTATCTTGACGACACTAAGGTTCTGTACTAGGTGTGGGTTTACTGTTCACTATGCTTGTGCAAGCTTAGACCTTAAGCAATGTAAAGGCTTCGTTATGACCACTAGACTGCACTCAACCTGTAGAGTGTGGTAGTGTTTTGGACGACACAAGAGAAACTAGAGGATCCATATCATGTGGTTCACGCTGTAAAATCTCTATAGAGTCAAAACAAGTCAATTAGTCATGCTAACGGTCATGAGCGGCGTACTGAAATGTCGTGGGTATAGATTTATATTTTTAAATGTTTTTTGAAACTTTATTTTGAAATGACGATGATCATGAGACCTTTTGTATTATTGACTTGCTACCAGCCCTTGTTGTATTATTGACTTGCTATCGGTTTGGTAGTAAGGATGTTACCTACATACATATATGCTGATACGATACCATATTATTTGTGCCCTACACTTTGCCAATATTTCTTTAAATATGTTGCAGAATGCACATGAACCAAGATTTGCTTCGCGACATTACTTCGAGTCTTCAACTATGTCTAACACCATCTATTTTTTCGTGGACTCTGGTCACTTCTCCTCTGAAGATGAACTGCTAGACGCAGGTCATGTCCTCCAGTACCACACTGTGACTAAGCTCCCATAACTCGTTTCTTTTCCTACAAAAAAATGGTTAATGTGAGTTTTTTCGCCACGATATCTATTTTCTCTCGATCACACATATCTCCACTCATTGTTACAATGGCGAACTCATCGCAGAAGGTGTAGTACATCACCTCCAATGTGGGGGAGAAGAATGATAGTGACATTTTCTTCAACACCACATCATCACGGTTGCCACCATAGCTGGGTGAAATGCATCATGATTAAGTGGACAACGACCTCGAGCGCCAGTACATTGGGTCCCCACTGACGCTGAAATCCAATGAGGACTTGCCATCGGAGTAGGAGGAGCCAGAGGATGACGACGATGATGATGAGGGCAAGGGTGAGGGACACAGCCGCTCTGTCATGCACAGTGAAAGAGGCAGCTGAGGAGGTCGCAGAGGCACATGCCAATGACGTGTCCTTGGTCTTCGTGGCTGCGGCGCTGGCCATGGCCTATGTGGAGGAGGCCGTTGAGGAAGGGGCTTTGGCAGAGTCAGAGGCAGAGGCGAAGGCGAAGGCGGGGGGGGGCCTCCCAATAGCGGCTTGAGCCCCAGCGCACTGAGGCATAGGAGGCCATCGCCTGCTTGGTTGTGACGCCCATGGGTGGCACCTACGTGGCCATGCTGCCTGCGACTACAAGCACCAAGCTCATTCATCACCTGAAGTCATCACCACCGCTCGACGGCGGATGCGTGGCCCCACCACAAGTAGTTTTGTTTGGTTTTTTAGTCTAGAGCATGACAACAAGGTTCAACTGGTATTTTTTATAGGGTTTTGTTTTTTTGGTATGTAATACTTTTGTTATGTAGTATATTTTCTCCAACTATAATATATGATTTTTTTTCTGAAAATCAATAGCACTACTGGTTCCTGAACTGGCAGTGTACCTCTGGAAACAACGCACGCCACAACACAGTCACGGGCCCACTGACGGATAAAACCTGACAGTGACGACATCTTTGAACCGGCAGTAATAGCTGGTTTTGTAGCGATGGTTGTTGGCTTGTTGGATAGACTTGTTACCTACCTTGACTGCCATGATTGCACCAATTGTACACGCAGTTGCAAGCTTCCAATATGCCAGGCCAACTACGAAAATTCTCTGTGTCTTAATTTTAACACTTAGGTTTGCACAATTAGAAACACATGTATATAGAAGAGAAATATTACTATTTCTTTGGGTTCCAGTTTGTCTGACTGATGTTTTCTTACCTATCAATTACTTTCTTAACAGTAGTCAATATCAACCTCACCCATACCCTTATACTTTTGTTGTGGTGAAGCAAATATTTCCTAACCTAAAGTTCCAAACAGTACTACAGAAAACCTCGTTGGTGCCGGTTGAAAAACCCCCTTGGGTGCCAGATTTCCTAACCGGCACCCAGCAGGCGACGAGGATGACTGAACCTGATGACTTCAGTCAATAGTGCCAGTTGCAGAACCGACACGTATATGAGAAATATGTGCCGGTTTTTAGTGTAGAATTGACACCTATTTCTTAATATATGTGCTGGTTCTAACCTAAAGAGCCATGTGGCGCCCATTATAGGTGTCGGTTCTTTGGAACAACCAGCATCTATTAGTAGCATATAAAAATAGCAGGACAGACCAATTTCACATACAAATCACACAAAAACAGAATTTTCAATCAATTCACAACCATTCATCAACATATATACATCCACATTCACATTCATCAACGCATTCATTCACTCAGATTCACATTCATCCAAATTAATAGCCACATTCATTCATATTCACAGCTACATCCAAATTTACATCAATTCCATAATCCCATCCACATCCACATCCACATCCACGTCCACATCTACATCCATATCCATATCACATAGAAATCTTAAAAAAGAGGAATATTTCTGAATCTAAATTCTAAACATTTGCATATATATTCTAAGTAAAAAATTACTAAGTCTAAATTCCTAAATCTAAACATTTATAAGTCTAAAATTCGTAAGTCTAAGAATTTCTAAGTCTAAATTCTTAAATCTATAATTCTTAAGTCTAAAAATTTCTAAGTCCAGAAATTCATAAGTCCAAAAATGTAAACGTGACTGCATTTTATTTACAATACCAGATGATATTATAAATTTGAAAGTTTAATTAGGTTGTCCGTCCTGAGGTCATTGTGCTTGTAATAGAGAACAAAACATAGAATACACAATAATAGTAAACATTGAAACAAATTACACATAAAGTAACCTTACACAATACTTCCATGATTCATAATTATTCATAAACAATAATTACATTACAATTCCTATAAAGAAATATAGCTACTTGCTTTTTGCCTTCTTCAAAGATAATTTCTTCCTCAAAGTGCTGGGAGGGGCAAAGGATTGTTCTCTTGGTGGGTGCTTGTTGAGGTTGTAATCGCCAGTGGAGTCTATAACACGATTACGGATGAACCCGCATAACTCATCGAATAGACCTGTAATGACGTGTGGTAGCAACTAGCTTGTATCAAGACCTAATTTCTGCAGCGCAAGGTTGGAAGACGTAGAAACTGACTTAGCACTAGAATAGAATTGTTTAATTTATGACTTCAGTCTCTGAAACATGACGTACCTCAACATTAGAGTGCAGGTACCCCTCCTCCAGAAAATATAGCATCTACTGCATGACGTAGAAGCCGCAAAGGTTGGTGGCAAGTTTTTGTCTAAGGATTCACTCATGTTCGAAGATCCTAAATATTGTTGCATGTACCATGCATCTCCCGTACGATCTTGTGGACCTACAGTATCTCTCATGCAGCCACCACGCTTGAGTTCATAATTGTTCAAGTTCCGAGTCAACCACCATAGGTTTTCTAATCAGGAACTACAAAACCACTTCGGCCTCTAGAAGGTTGTCCAAATCGTCAAGGCTCTCTATACAAGCTGACTTACAGAATGCTTCAACATCGACCGCTTTCTTTGCAATGAACAACTCCTTAGCCTGAGTCTGGAGATCCTTGTTACTAATAGTTCTTCCGAAGTCCGATATAGGTTTCTTCGGTGGCTTCGGTTGTGCACAATTTATGAAATGATCGATCAATTCCTTTGGAATTGGAATATTCAGTTCCTTAGGATTCTTAGGGCCAAAAAGCGAAGTAATGGTGCCACTCATCGTCTTCTTAGCCAGCCCTGTTGTCGGCGTTGACACTGAGTCCCCCTTGGTTGGCTAGCGTCACGACTTGTTCGATGAGGTACACCTTTGCGATGGACTTGTTGTTGGACTCTTTTTTTGGGTGGGGGTGGACTCGGGGACTTCTTAGGAGGCTGTGGTTGACTCGGTGTCTTCTCACGAGGAGGAGGTGGGCTGGGGTTCCTTTGTCGAGGCGGAGAAGGAGCAAGACCTGGACCTCGCTCACCTAAAGGGCTAGAACCGACGACGCCTGCCCCATCATTCAAGGTGACAATGATGTAGCATTTGGGCCATACGATCGCATTGTAAAAAGCATCGCCCAGAGTGTCAACATCTTTCTCTAGAGAAAACTCTAGCACATATCCTCTGTATTGGCTTGGCACATTGTCAACTCCAACCATTGAGTAGCCTGCAAGCACCAGAACAACGTGTATTATTTGCCCTACACAAATTGGATGTGCCACGCTGCGTGTGATCTCATGAGTGATGTTGTTTTGAAGGGGGACATGGAGTAATCATTGTGTATGTTTCGTAATGTCATCCACAGCATAATGCGATGTGTCCTATTTTCGTGGGACGATTTCTGTGGGTGCGCAACTGCAATGTTTCCCATCCAGGCTTACCACTGGGTTCCCGGCTTGCCCGTGGAGTTTGGGTATCCCATCAGAAAACATATGTGCAAGTTGTTTCCTCAGCTGACGGGCTACCTCTCTTGCGATACGATCGGCATCCTCCTGTTGCTTGGGTCCTGTGCCTACCGTCCAAAACCCATCCTTCCATGGAACAAGACCAATGCCTCTCGTGCATCCATGGTGCTCGGGGACAAAATCATCTCTCTCTCTTTCTGCCACAAAATTACCCTGCGACGATTGGGAAAGGGCCTCTGTGATCTTTCTGCCACAAAATTGCCCTTGCTATCGAGGACCTATAGTGACCAACTCCACTGAAGAAAATCATTCAGACCTCCTAGCATACTCGTAGTGCTTTGTCTGGGTTCCCCATCCCTCTGTCTCGGGTGTTACACCATCTAGACGTAGTTATTCCTCCTTCACATCCCATTTGGGGATATTCTTAGCGCATCTGCTCAGGCCAAGTCGATAAGGATACTTGTTCTTTGCTGAGTTGGCCTTGTTGCGTTCGCTTATTTCTCTTGCCTCCTCAGATGTTTTCCATCTCACGAACTCATCCCAGTTATCCGCACAATTTTGATACATGGGTTTGTTAAAATCCGGGGTCTGGTTGTGTTGGATGAAGTCCGTGTTCAAGCTAGTCTTCCAATTTTTGAAGTGAGTGCCATCTTCGATAGGGCCCCATGCTTTGCTAGCGCTTCTTGACCTTCAGGAAAAGAAAATGATAGCTTCAACTTTCGCCAGCACTTGTCCTTCAGGTTACGTGGTACCGTCCAATCACACTGTGTTACGTAACTTAATTTCTAATGTCGGTAATTGATGGGAATGAAATCCTTGACAAGGACACCACACGCCCTATTATTCGGGCTCAATACCTCCAATGATGCTCGAGGCAACCCATTTGCACTGAGTTTTGTCGTGACGTAATGACCATCAGGCATCCTGTTAGGACCCCTAGGCTTCCTCTATGATATAACAGTTGATTTCTAGGCCGAACCAGCAGCAGAAGTGCCAACCTCCTGGAAAATATTAAATTTGATTAGTTGGAATGGTCCGTTAGAGTAGGAGTTTTCTAATGCATTCTCAGCCTTCAGCATTCTCTTGATTTAAATTTAAGAACGCGCTAGGGATGGCATCATGATCACCCTCTGATCCGGAGATGCCGAATTCTTCGTGTTCCATCTTATCTACAATGATAAGCTATTTTTGAGGAAAATAAACTAAATGATTGTGTTGACGTGCTTGTATTGAAAGTTCAAAGATAGTTTAGTAACCTACTCTACATTATGAAATGACTTATTTCTGTGCTCTCAGAACTACATCTGTAGAATTGTTACACCATTTAGCCTTCGCTGGAAATTTGCCACAACTACATCTGTAATAGCATTAGGCGTTGTGACAGGTCAGGCGACAAGCAGAAGGAATCCACCATAACATAAGATGCAACGATTGACGCGGACACCTTCGCTTGCCGCCTGGCCTTCAACACGGAAAAATAATTTGAACCTTGGTTGGATGTGGCAATTTCCAACGATAGCCAAATTTGCAACATGTCTGAATGGCTCCAGTTCATCATTGAGCAAAGTATATGCAAATTTGTAAAGATGATATGTACATGTGTAAATATGTTCCACCATTTAGCCTTCACTAGACAACTAGACAAGTAGAAAACTATATTTTTGTAAAAGCATGAGGCGTTGTGGTAGGTCCAGTGGGAAGCAGAAAGCCTCCACCACGACCTAGCTATGCCGCAAGGATTGACGCGGATACTTTCACTTCCCACCGGGCCATCAACACGGCTAAATAGTGGGAACTGTGGTTGGAGGTGGCAATGTCCAACGAAGATCATCTGTTCATCATCGAGCACGACCAAACTAAAATCCTAAAAATCAAATAAAGCCAAACCAAACAATAATTCACAATAATAGGATCAGTTCTAAAAGAGTTTAGTAACCTACTCTATATATCACCAGTTGCAAATCACAAATCACATAGATGGGCATCACAAATCATATAAAACATGGCGCCAAGTATATAGTGGTATATAAAACATAACACCAAGTATCTTTTTGGGTTTTAATCAACATCATAGTTCGGAATTGTTATAACCACTAATAAACACTAGTAGATCATAATATGTTACAAAAAATCTATAACTCCTAAATTTGCATCCTCAAACTAATTTAGGACTAAAATTACAGAAAAATTATAAGTGAAGGCTAAACTGTAAGCAGCAGCGGCAGCAACTAGGATACAAACGACGGCGGCGGCGGCGGCTAGGGTACATCACAAATCCATCACAAAATTACTCACAAAATCACAAAACCATCACATGTAAATTACTAATCAATCACAAAATTACTCACAAAATCCATCTCATCATATCACATGGTTTCAATATCATTGAAATTTTCCATCTCATCACCAATCATCACAAATTTTAGCACAAGGAGTGGGCAATGCAATACCTTCCGGGTCACTAAAGCTGCACGCTGCTGCCGAGCCGCCACCTCCTCCATGTTGCCAAGCGCTGCCTCCTCCCAGTTGGGGTCGCTGCTGTCGGCCGCCTGCTCCTCCTCACCGCCGAGAGCCACTGGCCTTCTCCTCACCAGCACCGCGTCGTCCTTCTCTCCGGATCTAGAAGAGAAGCTAGCGTTACCATAAGAGCAAGAGAGAGGTAGATGAGAAGGGGAAGTCGGGTTACCTTCATGCGCACTGAAGAAAGTCACCGCTCCCGACCGCTGAGCGTCGTCGCACCGCGCCGCCACTCCTGGTGGCTAAGCACCGCCCCTCCGCCTCTACACTGATGCGCGCCGCCGCACCACGTTGTCACCACGCCCCCACTAGGCACTACCGTGGCATTCCCCCTACTCGCTTGGATTCGCCGCCACGCCGCACCTCCACACCGTGCCACCGGCCGGGAGAGAGAGTGAGTGTGTGGGTGAGTGTGTATTTAAATAAAGGGACATTGGTGCCGGATATTGACACAAATCCGGCACCTTTGACTTCTATAGGTGTCGGTTCTTTAAAAGAACCACTACCTATATCCCCCTATAGGTACCAGTTCTTTTTAAGAACCGGCACCTATCTCTCCCACCCAAAAAAAATTCTTTCTAAAATTAATATTTGGCTATAACATAAACCTACTATTTTATATATCTTCTCCTTTAAATATTTTTTTTAATTTAATATTTGGTTCTAAAAGCTGACAAAAATTTTAGATATCTTCTCCTTTACACTTTCTTTTATAAAATATATTTCTTTTTACCTATATTCACTGAAAATTATACGAAAATTATACCGCACATAATATGCTCCAAATTTTGTTTATTTAAATTAAATGGTAATTTCACAAATTAGTACATTAATTTATAAACTAGTAGCCCTTCTTGATGACTGCTCTGTAAGTACAATGCTTCTTCATCTTCTTCATCGGCTTCGTGGTTTTTCGATTCGACATCAGTTGTGGCTCGTGGTTGCTCGTCGGGTTGATCGTAGTCATCTACATCGAAGACATTCTCCATTCCAACAATACTCTGTTCCATAACCCTCAATGATGCTGCCTTCACCATTTGATTTGTTTCGGACATATTTCTTTACAATGCCCATAAACCTCTCGAAAGCCCACATGCTATGCAGATACATTGGACCAAGGATCTTTACTTCTTCCACAAGGTGAGCAACGAGATGCACCATGATATCAAAAAATGAGAGAGGGAACAATATCTCGAGCTGAAAAAGAGTTAGAATTGCGTCCTCCTGAAGCTTGTCCAAAGAAGTTGGATTGTTAACCTTTTGATTCATCACTTTGAAGAACTGGCACAACATGATGATTGGGTCTCAAACCTTATCTGGAAGGATACCTTTGATTGCGACCTATAGCAGCTGCATCATAAACACGTCGCAGTCATGTGACTTTATTCCAACCAACCTCATATCTTTCATGTTAACCAGCTTCTTAATGTTCGCACAGTAATTGGATTGGACTTTGACACCCTGCAAACATTCCAACATACTTGTTTTTTCTGCAACACTAAGAGTGTAGCATGCTGAAGGGAGGTAGCAGCGGCCATTTCCTTTGTCCTGAGGATGCAACTCTTTCCTGATATTCATGTCTTCATGGTCCCTTCGAGCTTGCAAACAGTCTTTCGTCTTGCTAGGTGTGTTTAACAATACCCCGAGCACGCTTTCGCACACATTCTTGTCCATATGCATAACATCAATTACATGACGGATATCTATGTCTTCCCAGTACATTAGGTCTCAAAAGATGGATTTTTCTTTCAAAGAGAGGTCTCACCGCTTGATGTGGATGCACGTGTGCTTCCACTCTCTTTACCAAATACAACTTCGAGGTCCTTCACCTCCTCTCAGATGTCACTACTGGTTATGAACTTTGGACATGTTGTCGCTTCCACCGTCTCATCTAAATCTCTTGTATTTCGGCGGTATGGATGATTCTGTCTGAGGAACCTTTCTGGCGCATGTACATAGTTTTCTGGCAGGGATTCAACCACTTGCCTCCTGTTTGGGCCATGCACCTTTGTTGGCGCAGAATTTGGACCCGTCCAGCAACAAAACGGGTTCCGCGTTACCACGGCGGCCTGGGAGATCTGCTTAACTCCAGTGCAGGTCCAAATTGGCTTGCCTAGTCGTGCGCAGAGCGTGCCAGTTGATTTGATCTGCAATCAACAAGAAACAAGTAAACCATATCAGAAAACAATGGTCGATCGGCCGATAGGCCGATGTCACATTGTTATAGCCCAGCCGATAGGGCAAAGCTGTATCGGCTTACTCATTTATAATAAGCAAATTGACAAGATTTAATCTCATCGGCCTATGCCAGAATCGTGTGACAGATTAATGAAATTAGCCGATGAGGATTTCATGAGGATAACTGCACTAGCTATTACTCTAGTGTAGACTTATACAAGTCAATCGGCTAACATAAATACTCCAACCACAAAAAAGCCTTTTAAAAAGAAACACTTTGTGATCGATATGTTTATATTCGTCAATCCACATATATAAGTGGCAAACACATGCAAAAGCCTAAATAATCACATGCATTAGATAAGACCAGCTGAAACCCTGGCGCTATCCTTAATTACAATCGAAAACAGGCTTCGTGTTAGATCTCGAAACAGGACTAAGGTCGATAGCAACTCAAAGTGTGAATCAAGACTTAACACAAAGAAAATCAAGCCGTCGATTGCTTTTGGGGATGGTAAATGCATCAAATAATCTAACCAAGCATAACAATTAAACTGTCGTCGGCAATAAACCCTAAAACGAATATACTGCCGGCAAAGCATAATTAAGACGCCTGTCAAGATTACTCAAAACACGATAGACGACGATTACATCATCGAGTCTTAACGTGCCTAAAGCGACACGCTAGCCCCGACGATGCCAATCGTCGGGGACGAGTTCTTACCTTTGCTCTGGGAAGGCAAGAACTCGTCAAGATCAACCTCTTACGAGGGTTGGCGATGCGCCGAAAGTAGATTGAATTGGTTGTATATTTTGATTGATTGAGAGAGAGTCTATGTACAAACTATCGGGATATTTATACCCGAGGTTACAATAGAACCCTTGTAGGGCACGATCTTATCTACAACTAACAAACAAGTCCTTGCGGTAGACTTAAGCCATAGATTAGATCTAAACTACTTAATTTACAAGATACAATTGCCTAAAACCGAGCTTTATCTCTATTTGGCAACTTCCTTGAAGCTTATTCCGAGCCCAGACCAAGCCCACATTGACGCTGTCAACTCACAACCCGTATCGGCCCACGACCAAACCGAATCCATATCGGCCGATACGCTCTCTATAGCAACACCTCCCCAGTCCGATACGGTTACCGGGTCCGATACGAAGCCTGGTCCGACTCCAACTCAATCCTTCCTCTCTGCTTCGGTTTCCTCTTTTCTCTCCAAGTCGATTACCAAAATCCGTCGTTAACAACCTTACACATGCTTTTACGCCCTTCACCGTCTAGTCCGATGTGTTTCCAAGTGCAGGGAGGTATTGTATTATCATCAACAAAATAGCCCGACATGTGAAGTACTCTTGTTTGTATGCATCCCACATATGTGCACCATCCGTCCATAGTATCCCAAGATCCTCTACAAGAAGCTTGAAGTACACATCGATATCGTTGCTAGGTTGTTTAACCCCTTGAATTAGAAGTGGCTTCATGATGTACTTACACTTCAAACAGAGCCAAGAAGAGAGGTTGTATATAATAACAACGACTGGCCATATGCTATGAGGACTTCTCATGTCATCGAAAGGATTCATGTTGTCGGTGCTAAGCGTAATCCTCACATTCCTCATGTTGTACGCAAAATGCTTTCTATATTTTCTGTCTATCCTCCTTCATTGAGACCCATCAGCTGGATGCCTCATCATTCCTTCTCTTTTGCGCTCTTCGTGATACCAACGCATCAGCTTAGCATCTTTCTTGTTTGCGAACATACGTTCCAAATGAGGGATGATTAGAAAATACCATACCACCATCACTGGCACTCTTTTCTTCTTCACTATACCATTACTTTCACCGTCACCATCCCCGTCTCCACACTTACACCTAGAAGCCTCACACACCGGACATTGGTCCAAATCTGCATAATCACCTCGATAAAGAATGCAATCATTTTGAAAAGCGTAAATTTTCTGTATCTCAAGGCCAAGGGGATATATAACTTTTTTACTCAGTACAGTGTTTCCGGCAAGACATTACCCACAGGAAAAATTTCTGTCAATAGCTCTAGCAACTCAATGAAGCTCTTATCTGACCATGCATTGCTTGTCTTCAAGTGAAATAGAGATAGGACCACCTGCAGCTTGTTGTGCTCCGCCTTACATCCATTGTAGAGTGGAGTTTTTGAGTCCCCCATCATTTTGAACTTAGAATATTCCCTATTATCGATGTCAGCCCTCTCCCTATCTCGTAGCATCTGACCTAGATCAGCTTCACCGTGATCAAAGCACTTTTGGTCCTCCTGCTCATAGCCGACATCCTCATTCGACATGTCACTATTGCCTACAGTTCCCTCGCCTTGCTCCTATTCGCCAAGAAACTCATGACATCTGAACTTTCACATAAAACCCCTTGTAAGAAGATGTGCAAGGACCCACTGTGCCAGAAATTGCCTGTCTTTCTTGCAATAAAAGCATGGACACCACAGATAATCCGAAGTACCAACTGAGTTTGTGCTCATCACCACGGCAACGAGAGAAGTTACTCTCATGATATAATCCATAGTCACGATCAACTTTATACACCCATCCTGGATCCATTACAACCGATAGATACCTACGAATATTACTTAATTTCTATTACTTTGGATTATACAAAATCAAATTACCACTATGAATTACCTTCCATAATTTAAATACTATAACATGAAGTATTTAATAAAACAAACAGAACAAGATAAAAGAAATTTACCACTCCTTAAAGAAAAATATGATAATTTAATGTTTATTACAAATCATGCAGAATAAATACATTTAGGATTTTATAATTTCCAAACAAAATAGAATAACATAAATGATAGATCTTCAATAATTTAATTTTTATAACATTGTGTCACACCTCTCTGTACTATCATGTCAATACTTCAATTCCAAGTTAGCATGTGGTAGTCCGATAATGATCTAATTAAATAAACACAAAAAGGATAAAATAATTATGATACGGATTGACCAAGGCTATTCAAACATAATCTGATTGTTACAGTTCTATGCAAAGTTAAAGCTATGCTTAACATCAAATCCTGTTGTTTTCAAAAGGAAAGGCTGATACATGGCTTGTATGATCACAGGTTGAAGCATATAGCCGTACTGCTAGTGAGGTCAAGATCCAGCTACCTATACACCCACATAATCCAAAGACCAACACCATGCCAAGTCATGGTTACTTCATCACCAATAGAGCATGTAAACAATGGATGTATTACACAACATTGTTCTACAAACATACGGCAAAAGGTGAAATCATTTCTTGATAAATTTAGTTTTAATGTTGTTGAGAAGTTTATCCTATCTAAATGGTGTACAATTGCTTTGCTAAGGTTCACACGTGAGGAGATGGTCACTACTACAAATATTGATGGCTACATCAATGACAAGATGACTTACACCGAAGATGAAGTGGCACTTGCTCAAGTTGAGATGGTTCACGACAACGAGCAAACCGGTTATCCGCAGATGCTCCAACTTCCAAGGGATGTGCGACCTAGCCAGTCAACTTCCTCCATGCATAATTTATATGGTTGGAAAGATAATCAAGTCTAGTTTCACCTCCAACAAACAGCTTATCATTTCGACTTCCCATGACAGAGTAATGTCTATTTTACTGTAGGCTACATAGAAGCTAAAAGGGCCAAGTGAACCTATTCGGGAACGACTCAATAGCCATTTCATCCCATCTAGGAGGGTTGTTTCTAGTATAAATATCTTCTATGTTTTATCATTAGAAAGACTTTTGACAATGAGAATATGAACCCCTTTGTTTAGCTATGTGCTAGCAAATTCTGAGAGAGATCTCTACCCCTTTTGCTCTTGTGATTTCCTTGTGGGATTACAGAAGCGGCGTTCGATGCCCCCAATTGGTGCTCCTACTCTCTTCGAGGTTTTCCTTGATTAATTGCAGTTTGTGTTGGTTGGTAACTTAGAGTGTGGTTGCGTAATAGAGTCCCTCGATTAAGGTTGTCGTAATAGAGACGGTGGTTGGCTTCGAGTATGATTGTTAGGTTGCACTGTTACTTTTGGCTTCTTGCTTGCCGCTAGTTATCGGTTCGTGATCCTACGTCGTGAAGATTAGGACACCACCCCTATGTTGGTCGGATCGTCCCTTGAAAGTTGGAGCATATGTGCGTAACCGGTTTGCTCGTTGTCGTGAACCATCTTGACTTGAGCAAGTGCCACTTCATCTTCTGTGTAATTCATCTTGTCATTGATGTAGTCATTAATATTTGTAGCAGTGACCATCTGCTCACGTGTGAACCTTAGCAAAACAAATGTACACCATTTAGATAGTATAAACTTCTCAACAACACTAAAGCTAAATTTATCAAAAAACGACTTCACCTTTTGCTGTATGTTTGTACAACAATGTCACGTAATACATCCATTGTTACATGCTCTATTGGTGACGAAGTAACCATGTCTTGGCATGGTGTTGGTCTTTGCATTATGCGGGTGTATAGGTAGCTGATCTTGTCCTCTCTAGAAGTACGGCTATATGCTTTAACCTATGATCATAAAGGCCAAGTAGCAGCCTTTCCTTATGAAAACAACAAGATTTGGAGTTAAGCATAGCTTTAACCTTGGATAGATGTGTAACAATCAGATTATGTGTGAATGGCCTTGGTCGATTCGTATCAAATTATCACTAGAAAACAAATACAAATAATTGTCTCGGTTGCACACTATATATGTATACGTACGTAGCAAATGGCAATTCAATTCAACAAGCAAGAGTAAAACGGAGTGACAAACAATGAATACTAACCTTATAGGCTTCAATCTTCACCTAAACCAAAAAAAATTAGAGCAAAACCTCCCCCCTTCTCCAGCTAGTCCAGCCAGAATGAGAGGCGCCGCTCTGTTCTTTGCTCGATCAGCTCGAGAGGAGGGGTATGAGCTACTGATATGTTGAGCTTATAGGTATCCGTTTTTTAGTTCGAACCATCACGTATGTATAACATCTATATAGGTGCCGGTTCTTAAGGTGGGCCCCCAACAGCTAGTTAGGTGCTGAAGGTAACAAAGGTGTCTATTCTTAAATAGAACCGACACCTTTCACTAACACCCTCAAAGGTGCCTGTTCTAAAAGGGCCCCGTGGCCACCACGCTGAGGTGACATATATGAAAGGTGCCAGATTTTAGTTCGCAACCAGCACCTTTCTTTGACAGAGGAAGTAAGTGCCAGTTCTATTTAAAAACCAGCACCTCTTAGGAGAGAAAGGTGTTGGTTCTTGGCTCTAACTCCCCCGCGGATGGGTACATGGACGCGAAGGACACTATAGGTGCCGGTTTTACCTATTCCGACACCTATAGTGTCGGCACCTTTGTGCATTTTTGTAGTAGTGAAAAAAGCATATTTTGGTATAACTCCTTGCTTACCAACATGAAACTATATATCTATTCTTATTTGGAAGAAATTAGTAGTGGTGATAGCGATATGTCACCTCACCTACTCTCATAGTAAATTTTACAAATTAGCCCATAACTTCTTAATATTAAAAAAATCAAATCAAAATGGATCGTGCGCCATATACACTGCCAGAGAACTCATCTTTTATCCAATGCCCCAAACCAAAAATATACTGGTTGTATTAAGAACTGGTAGTAAAGCTTTTTAGTATCGGTTCTAAAAGCCTAAGTCTATAGAAATATCATTAGTCTCAGTTGATGTTACCAGCCGGTATTAAAAATGCATCTTTAGTACCGATTGGTAACACCAACCGAGACTAATGCTGGTGGATCTTTAGTCCCGATTGATATTATTAATTAGTACTAAAGATGCATTTTTAGTACCGGTTAGTAACATCAACCCGTACTAAAGATATTTTAAGTACTAGTTGGTGTTACCAACCGGTACTAAAGATGTCCCCAGAGTTAGTTCAAAAGGAAAAGCATCTCTATCCAAGTTAGATATGTGAAGTAGGTGAGATGATGACACGTGTGAGGGCTGAGGTGAGAGATCTTAAGTTCGAATCGCACATTCCACATATTTTTTTGACTTAGTATAAATCTTTAGTACCGGTTCCTTCAACTGGTACTAAAAATCAAGAAATTTAGTCTCGGTTTCATTGTCTCGGTTACTACAATCGGGACTAAGCAGGGTTTAGAACTGGTACTAAAGATCATTTCTCTACTAGTGATATAAAATCATATTAAGGAGAATATTCCCTTTATCTAAAAGATTGGTAACACATTTCATAAGAAATGTAGTTTATTTACTTTAGGCAATATTATAATATATATATTTTTTATCTATAGTAGGTACGAACATTCAGCTATAGTTATGATTTATATGAGTATAAGAATGCATCCAGATTGTCCGGAAGAAAAAAATAGAACTAAAGTTATACTTCTTAACCATCTTAAAATTAAGAAAACAAGCATCTTACCTATTAAAGTCTGAAAACATGTAGTAGGACATCTGATTATCAAGCTAGTTTTTGCTACATGGATTATGACATGGATACTTAAATACTTTTTTCATGTAGTAGGACATCTGATTATCAAGCTAATTGATTGGACCACGGTCTATATGGCAAAACCATTCAATTCGTTATTTGAACTAGCTTTCATACCTGATTTCATTCTTTTTCATGATTATATAAAAGAGACACTACTGCAGAATAGGTTTTTGCATATAAACCCTCCTTCAGCCTCCAAATAGGCCATAACACCTTATGCCTACAATAATATCGATCACGAAGAGAAACAAGACCCATATAAAAGATCAATTTTTGTAAAATAAAAGTGTGTTTGATTCTTTTGTTGTGATGAACAATTGGCATCTGAGGTTATTGGTTTTGATATTTGGAGTTTATTTGCGACGTGGTTTGTGAGATGATTGAATTTTCAGACGGCGAACAGGGACTGTTATTTTGTTGGGTCCGGTCAGACCGGCCAGGCAAGGCCAGTCAGACCGGAGGTATCTGGGCGGTCAGACCGGCCAGCCCACGGTCTGACCGGTCGACTCTGTGTTGGTTTCGATTTCGGATTGTTTTATTGGATATCCGTGGTTAATTCATGTTTATGACTTCTAGATGGATACTATACATATGTAATATTGTTGTGTGCTAACAATGAGTCAAGTTGGTGACAGCTTGTGCTTGGATATGGTTTCTTTCATTGATTCATGTGTAGGTAATCTTTACGTCTCAGGAGAGTATTGCCGGTGATGGATCGGGAGTCAACTTGGAGATAAGGTGACGTCCGGACGGTCAGATATCATGCGGGATACTTAGGCTAAAGATTAATGCACGTGATTGGTGAAGATTCCATATGGCATACGATGGTGGTATTGTGTACGTATGGGATGCGGAGTCGAATTTGGAAGGAGTCCAAATTTGATACAATTGGAATATGTAATGTTGGTTTCTTGTACGGGAAGGTTTCCTAGGTGGATTAGGACTTCTTGTATGAGTTTGGTTCGTGGCTTTAGTCTACCTACCACATGTACAAATAGAGAGGGAGGGTGTGGCTTCCCGGTATCGCTTTTGAGAGCATTGAGTTGTGAGTTAAGTTAGGGTTTCGAGTTTAGTCGAGATTTTCGTGAGGAGTGCTGTTGTTGCACTTTGTAAACACAGCGAGAAGTATTAAAGTTGTCATCTACTTCAAGAGATCTTTGATTTGTGTTTGCTCCGGTTCGGCGGTCTAACTGGCGAATCATAGGCGGTCAGACCGGCGGCATCGCAGCGGTCAAACTGATGGGGACACGGCGGTCAGACCGGTAACGGCGGCAGGAGGCAGAGGTGACTTTGGAGCAGTTAGACCGGGAGATCAATACCAGTCAGACCGACGGCACAGGCGCGGTCAGACCGGCCGATCTATTTCGGTCAGACCGATCTACATCAATTTGAGGGTAACTTTTAATTCCGCTAAAAGTTTTGGTTTTTGGGTACTACAACCATTCACCCCCCCTTTGGTTGGCTTAGTTCTTGCTTTTTGATCCTACAAGTAGTATCAAAGTCTCGTTTTTCTTCTTTGGATTTTTATCGATCTAGAGTTTTAGGCCATGGCTAACAAGTTTTCAACCAAGCCGCATATTTTTTATGGTTCGGATTTTGCTTATTGGTGTCATAAGATGCAATCTTACATTATGGCCCAAGATTATGATGTTTGGCAAAAGGTTGGTCTTCCTTACGAGATTCCTGATCAAATTACTACTAAAGCTTCAAAAACTGAGTTTAATAACAATTGCAAAGTCCGTAATATTTTGTTGAGTGGAATTTCTCGTTCAGATTTTGATCGTGTGTCACATCTTGAAACCGCCCATGAGATTTGGAATGCCTTGAGAAACTTTCATCACGGAACTACTAACATTAAAGAACTTCGTCTAGATCTTTTCAAAAAGGAGTACATAAAATTTCAGATGAAACCTGGAGAAGCTTTGGATGATTATCTTGGTAGATTTAATAAGATTTTGTGTGATCTTAGATCTGTTGATTCTTCTTATGACTCAAATTACACACAATCTAAGGTTTCTCGTCACTTTTTGAACGGTCTTGATATGTCTATTTGGGAGATGAAGGTAACATCTATTCAAGAGTCTGTCGATATGTCTACTTTGACGTTGGATTCACTTTATACAGAACTCAAAACTCATGAGATGAATATTCTTTCTCGCAAGATAGATTTTAAGTCTAGTGCTTTGGTTTCTCCCTTGACTTCTTTGGATGTTGGTGCTTCTTCGTCAAATTCTACCACTCTTGCTTTGATTAATGCCATGTCCGATGAGCAACTCGAACTGTTCGAGGAGGAGGATTTGGTTTTGGCTACTAACAAGATTTCTCGAGCAGTGAACAATGTCAGGTACAGGAAAAGAGGAGGTCAAACTCGTTGCTTTGAATGTGGTGCACTTGGTCACATTTGTTCACATTATCCTAAGCTTGGAAGAGGCAAGAAGGAAGACAACGGTGGAGAGAAAACCAAGGACGACAAGCCCAAGTCGAACAGCACTTTCAAGGGGAAGAAATCCAAGGATGTGGTCAAGAAGGTGTTGAGTCAAGTCTATGCTGCTTTTGAGCCATTAAGCGACATAGATTTTGATAGTGATGAAGACAAGGAGAACGAACAAAACATCTCCGGTGTTTGCTTCATGGCTCGTGGTGAATCGGATTCAGAGTATGAGGACAATGAGGTGAGTTCTCTTGAGGAAGCTATTCTTATTTTAAGTGCAAAAAATAAGAAGTGTGAGAAGATGTATAAAAAACAAGAGTTCATGATTGAATCTCTAAATGCTGAAATTGCTAAATTGAAATCTCTTATTCCTGATGATGATGATTGCAAAAATTGTGAGATTTTAATGAATGAAATTTCAAATATTAGAGAAATTAATGTTGCTCATGATTTAAAATTGAAATCTTCTTTTGCTCTTGGATTTGCTATGTACACACGCACATTAGATGAGTTGTTTTCAACTAAAAAATTGTTGAAAAAATATCAAGTTGCTTTCTATGCTAGTTCGATGTTTAACATGATTTGTGCTAAAAAGTTAAAACAACACAACATTTTGAATTGCTCAACATGTACACTAAACAAGATGAGATTGAAAGATGCTTTGCGTCGTGTTGAGTATATGGAAGATATTGTAAAATCTGATGAAGTGCTTTCTTGTCTGACATGTCGTAAAAACAAAGGTGTCATCGTAGATTGTGAAAGTTGTGCAAATTTAGAAAAAGAGATTTCTTATTTGAAAATTTCTTTGGCAAGATTTTCTGAAGGTAAGAAACAACTTAACATGATTTTGGATCAATCTAAAGTGACTAGCTACAATAGGGGTGTAGGTTTTGATGTTCATGATAATTTCACCAAAAATCAACCCAATGTTTTGAAAGTGACTGAACATGGTAAAATTTTGACAAAACCTAATGTTGTGAAAACAGTTTTTAAATCTGCTGGAATAATGACCTCTCTTTCTGCTACACTAAAAGAAACTAAAACTAATATTTCAAAACCATTAACTACTAGGCAAAAGTATACTTGTTCCATCTTGTTGGTTTCTGTTTCAGATTAGCACGTAAACAGAAAAAGAAAGAGAGATTGCTTTTGGTAAATCTAATTGGCAGAAATCTGGTTTTCCCTCAAGGAAACTGGTCAGACCGTAGTGGGTTACACGGTCAGACCAGCGACCGGTCCGACCTGCTACTGAGCTTCGGTCAGACCAGAGATACAAAAGTGGTTAGACCGGCCCCCGGTTAGACCGGCTACTGTACTTCGGTCAGACCGACCTCGAAGAATTTTTTTTGAAAACTCTCAAACTGTTTTTGTTCGTGGATATATACCTTTTGGATCTACTGGTTGTGTGTCTCAATACTGGATTCCTAAATTTCTTTTATCTAACCCCAGTACTGAGGCTTCGACATCTTCTTGTGTGTAGGCTTTGGTGGCGAGGAAGGAGAACATATGGATTGTGGATTCCAGTTGTTCGCGGCACATGACCGGTGATAAAAATTGGTTCTCCTCCCTCAAGATGGCATCCAAGACGGTATCGATTATCTTTGGTGATGCTTCTACTAGTGCCGTCCTTGCTACAGGATCTGTCAAGGTAAATAACAAGTTTGAATTGAAAGACGTAGCTTTGGTTGAGGATTTAAAATACAATTTGCTTTCGGTTTCACAAATTGTTGATGAGAATTTTGAGGTTCATTTTAAAAAAACTGGAAGTAAAGTATTTGATTCTTGTGGTGACTCTGTGTTGAATATTTCTCGCTTTGGAAGAGTGTTTAAAGCTGATTTTGGAAATCCTGTTTCACCTGTTGTAACATGTTTGGTTGCTAAATTCAACAAAGATTTGATGTTTTGGCATCGTAGACTTGGACATGTTGGTTTTTATCATCTCACTAGATTAAGTGGTTTGAATCTTGTTTGTGGTTTGCCTAAACTTAAGAAAGATTTTAATTTGGTTTGTACACCGTGTCGTCATGCCAAGATGGTTGCTTCTTCACATGCTCCTATTATTTCTGTGATGACAGATGCACCGGGACAGCTCTTACACATGCATACTGTTGGTCCAGCTAGAGTACAATCCATTGGAGGAAACTGGTATGTGTTTGTTGTTGTTGACGATTTTTCTCGATATTCATGGGCTTTCTTTATGGCAAGTAAGGATGAGGCTTTTGGATACTTTCAGAGTTTGTATCTTAGGTTGAATTGTGAACTTCCTGGTTCTTTGAAGCGAATCAGAAGTGATAATGGTGGTGAATTTAAAAATGTTTCTTTTGAATAATTTTGCAACGAAAAAGGTCTTGAACATCGATTTTCTTCTCCTCGTGTTCCGCAACAAAATGGTGTTATTGAAAGAAAAAAATCGTTCTTTGGTTGAGATGGCTAGAACAATGCTTGATGAGTATCATACTCCTAGAAAATTTTGGGCCGAAACTATTAAAACTGCATGTTATATTTCCAATCGTGTTTTCTTGAGATCAAAACTTGGAAAAACTTCTTATGAACTTCGTTTTGGACATTAACCCAAAGTTTCACATTTGCGTGTTTTTGGTTACAAGTGCTATTAACATTGCTAAGAATCCTGTACAACACTCACGCACGAAGCACATTGATATTCGCTTTCACTTTTTCGAGATCATGTTGAGAAGGGAGATGTTGAATTGAAATTTTTGGATACAAAATTGCAACTTGTGGATATTTTCACTAAACCATTGGATTCATCTCGTTTTGCTTTTCTTCGTGGAGAGTTGGGAATCATTCATCCTTTTGGCATGGTTTGACGGGGAGTTTTTGTGCTCTTGGTTTTATCAAGCAATAATTGAAAGAAACAAATTAAAAGAGAGCTTTGTATTATGCATATAGTGTTTTTCTTTGATCATGCTAGCAATACTTTGAAGGTTTATTTGTCTATTTTATAGCTTATATGAATTTTAGTATTTACATAAGGTTTAGATATTGCTTTTAAGGGAGATAATGCATGACACTTAAATTTTATAATTGAATTAATGAAATATGCAATATCGATACTAATGCATAGGTTGGATTGTAAATGCATATGTATATGCTTTATTGAATTGTTATTCCTCAAATAGTTTTGAAATTACTCATTGTGCAAAAGAATAAAAAAACATTTATGAGAAAAAAAATGAATACCGAATCCTTGGAAACAGTCTTGACGAGAAGGACGTATTCGATTTGAGGAAAAATAATGGGTGCTGAATCCTTGGAAACAGTCTTGACGACAAGGACATACCCGGAATAATTGAGAAAAATATGTGCAAAAATGAAAAAAGGTTCAATTCAATATGAAAAAATTCTCTTGGTTGTTTTGTGCTAAAACTAATTTGGGAAAGAGTAATGATTGCAATAGGTCTATATGTGTGGATTTATTTTTCAACCAATGTGTTTGTAAAGATGTTGCATTATAAATCTTTTGAATTCATAAATCTTGATTGCATTATTGATCTTAATTGTAAAATCTTTGGGTTATGATTATACTTTAGTATATGATTGCTATCTAATTGATGGGTTTATCTTCTCTTTGTTGCAAGACATGACATAAATTACAATATGTATGTTATTAGGCTCTTGAATATTAACTGCATATAATTTCTATGCTTGATGAAATCATTGTCAAAAGGGGGAGAAGAGATATAAACAATGCAAGTGTTTTTCTTTTCTTTTTCTTTCTTTATTTTTCTTTCAAAGGAGGAGAAATTTTTTATTTTTGTTTTTATTTTTCCAGACACCAAAACAAACATTTTTGATGGGTTTGCCAATGTGTTCATCAAGGGGGAGATTGTAACATCAAAGTATGTTTGATTCTTTTGTTGTGATGAACAATTGGCATCTGAGGTTATTGGTTTTGATATTTAGAGTTTATTTACGACGTGGTTTGTGAGATGTGTCGAGCACCCCCGGTTAAATATTATGTAAGTTATCTGAAGTGATACCGTGAATTATTTAGTTGGATGGGGTTTAGTAATAATCGAGTAAAACAATAACCATCCAACCTCATCGCCTCACTATCAAGTCAAATAACATACATAATATAAAACCTGAAGTGCCGAGTAAAGAGCATAGGGAATATTGCTGGGACTTTAGCATGCCAGTCAACTTTAGCCTAAGACATGCCGGTCAAACCACACGAAGATGGCTACCAGATGTGTTACACATCTCTAGAGACTTGACAAAATTCACTAAAGCTCTACGACATCCCAAATGTTCAAAACTCATACCGGTGTAGAACTAGATCCCAGGAAAAGCTCTAGTTCCACACTTTCAACTAAGCGATGAAAATCAGAATAATAAGGAGTAAACACAAATAACTTTATTCTACATTTATATTTTAAATAGATAGGCCAAACGGCCAGATAATTACTGATCCACGGAAGCTTGGCTACCCGAAACCACAAGCAGCCGACAAGGAAGAAATCCCTTCTGGATCTGGTCCTAAAAGAAGCAATGATTTCCTGACTCATTCAGAAGACTAAGCACGAAAAAATCCTTTTCATAGTAGTGATATCATCATTAGAACACTTAGCTATGTTCCATACCAGTCTTATTTATTTATTTCCTTTGTTTCAAATTAGAACATCTATATTCGTAGTGCTTGCGAAACAAACTATCATATTTGTAGCCGTGGGCATTATATTGTGAACTCTATAATTTCAGCTACATGTGAATATCATTATGCTTCTGAAATGTGAGGTTGTTGAATTGTCACTGTTGAATTATTATGCTCCTAATTATTGAAATGCTTCAAAGTCAATAATATAGAAAAGGTCATGCCGAATTTTTCTATTTTACATCCAAAAATTAGGTACGACACATTAAAGATATGTTTAGAACTTTAAAAAAAATTTAAACATGAATAATATGTGGGGTTATTGTATAATTGTTGTATGACTACTTATATATAATTATTGTGTGATTATTTAATTAGTTTGACTTTCGTGGATTTTTTTTACGATTTTTGTGCATTTCAGGTAGATGGATTGGCAATGGGTGTACACCACGGACCGATGGTCGTCAGAGTTTATTGAAGGCATGCGTTATTTTTTGAGTGTTGCCAATGCCAACAAGCATAAAGGTTTTATATGTTGTCCATGCAAAAAGTGCAAAAACCAGAAGGAGTATTCTACATCAAAAACTATTCATGTCCACTTGTTTGAGTTAGGATTCATGCCTAGCTATAATTGTTGGACCTCGCACGGATAATTAGGGGTTGCAATGGAAGATGATGAAGAAGAAGACGCGAACATTCCTGACTGGGCTCAATACGGTGGATTTGAAGGAAATACAACAGGCGAGGCGGACGGGGCTGATGAAGATAACGACGATGCGGATGATCTTGGTCAAATGTTGTGCAACATAAAGAAAGATTGTTAAAGTAAAAAGGAGGTCTTGAATTTGGAGCGTATGTTAGCGGACCACAAAACGTCCTTGTACCCAGGTTGCGAACAGGGGCACAAAAAGTTGGGTACCACACTGGAATTCTTGCAATGGAAGGCAAAAAGTGGTGTGAGTGACAAGGCATTTGGCGAGTTACTGAAACTCGCAAATAATATTCTTTCGGAGGAAAACGAATTGCCCGAAACAATGTACAAAGCTAAGAAGGTAGTCTGCCCTCTAGGTCTGAAAGTACAGAAGATACACGCATGTCCGAACGATTGTATCCTCTGTCGCAGTGAGGAGTACGAGAACCTAGAAGCATGCTCTATTTATAAGGCACTACGATACAAGATTAAACGAGATGACCCAGGTGATGTTGATGGACAGCCTTTGTAAAAGAGAGTTCTTGCTAAGGTAATGTGGTATTTCCCTATAATACCACGGCTGAGGCGATTGTTCAGGAACAAAGCGCATACAAGGATGATGCGCTGGCACGCAGAAGAACGTCAACAAGACGGGATGCTGAGACACCCAGCTGATGGGTCACAGTGGCGGAACATCGACAGAGTATATCAAGACTTCGGAGAGGATGCATGAAACGTAACGTTCGATTTAAGTACGGATGGCATGAATCTGTTTGGAGAGACGAGCAGCGGCCATAGCACTTGGCCTGTGACCATGTGTATGTACAACCTCCCCTCTTGGCTATGCATGAAGCGGAAGTACATCATGATGCCGATTATTATTCAAGGCCCAAAACAACCTATTAACGACATTGATATGTACCTAAGACCATTGGTTGAAGATCTTAAAGTTCTGTGGAAAAAAGACGGTGTCACCATGTGGGATGAGGACAAACAGGAACAATTTAACCTACGAGTGTTATTGTTCATAACCATTAATGATTGGCCCACACTTAGCATCCTATCCGGATAGTGAAACAAGGGGTACAAGGCTTGCACCCACTTTATGGATGAAACTGAAAGTATGTATCTGAAACATTGTAGGAAGGTTGTGTACATGGGTCATCGGCGATTTCTTGTTGCAAGCTACCCTGTCCGAAAGAAAGGCAAGCATTTTAAACAGAAGGCAGACCACCCTACTAAGCCTAAACATCATAACAGAAAAGTCGTATTTACTGTGGTGAAAGATCTAAAAGTAGTATTTGAAAAGGGACCTAGCAGCAAACCTATAGCAAGTGAAGATGGTCATGCGGCGATGTGGAAGAAGAAGTCTATTTTTTGGGAGCTACCCTATTGGGAAGTCTTGGACGTCTGCCACGCAATCGACGTCATGCACCTCACTAAGAACCTTTGCATCAACCTGCTGGGCTTCCTAGGTGTATATGGGAAGTCGAAAGATATACTTCAAGCACGTAATGATCTAAAGCATATGAAACAACGCAACGGCCTTCATCCAGAACCAAAGAGGAAAGGAAGCCATTACTTGGGTCTGGCCAGTTACACTCTAAGTAATGCAGAGAAGGAAAATATGTTTGAATGTTTGAAGAGCGTCAAGTTACCATCTAGATACTCCTTGAATATGAATGGAATAATAAGCATGAAGGAGAAGAAGTTCACAAACCTAAAGTCTCATGACTGCCACGTGTTGATGACACAACTGCTTCCTGTTATAATTTGAGGTATCCTTCCTGATAATGTCCGGACAACAATAACAAAGCTATGTGCTTTTCTCAACGCAATTTCCCACAAGATCATCGATCCAGACAGTTTAATAGCCCTTGAAAATGACGTGATGCAATATATTGTCAGCTTTGAGATGAACTTTTCATCATCCTTCTTCAATATAATGACGCATCTTCTATGTCATCTTGTTAAAGAGATCCGTATTATCGGTCCTGTGTATCTACACAACATGTTCCCTTTCGAGAGGTACATGGGCGTTCTGAAGAAGTACGGTCATAACTATTCTCGTCCGGAGGTAAGCATCGCCAAGGGGTATGGAACAGAGTAGGTCATTGAGTTCTGTGTAAATTTATTGAAGATCTTCATCCAATCGGGGTGCCCTAATCAAGCCACGAAGGGAGACTACAGGGAAAGGGGACTCTTGGAAGGAAAGCAATAATAACTGTAGATAACAACTTATTTCGTAAAGCACATTTCACGGTTTTGCAAAAATCTTCGCTGGTGGCTCCTTACATCGAGGACCACTTGCGATTGTTCGCTCCAAAAATGTCAGAAAGTACGATGCCTGGTTTACACGCCATCACTTTGATACTTTCCACGCTTGGCTACAATAACATCTCATGGGTAACAAGACGATTGACCGACAACTAGCCTTCTGGCGAGGGGACCATCTTGCTCGATCTTGACATTCGAAGGTGTTGACGCAAAAAACACACACTGGCCTGGGAGATCTGCTTAGCTCCAGTGCAGGTCCAAATCTTGGTGAGATGCAGGCGTGCTAGTCAGTTTGATCCTGCAACTGACAAGATATACAAACGACAGATCAACGAACCGATCAGCCAACATAGCCAATGTAGTAATTCCAGCCGATCCTGATAACAGCCGATAGCGATAGGGTTTTGAGCTATCGGCTATGTGTTCAATGAAGATTCTGACACTTGACAAAGAGACAATCGGCTGATGATAATATGCATTAGATCGGCAATGACTTGATAAAGTGAAACGAAAGTTAGACATACTCGATCGGCTGTAGATATCAATGATACATAATCTAAATCTCAAAATATATTTAAACCAAGTGATTGGGATAGATCGGACAGGGCGCCGAGACAGTATAAATCACTTACGTCTAAAAACATCTCAAGAGAGAGATTATATATATTCATAGCATAGCCGATGAAGTGAATCTAACATAGATCCAATGCCATAAAATCCGCAAGATTAGATTAAATAATGAAACCTTTATTGTCATCGACTAAATTCAATTTATATGCAATCCTTATAAGCTAATGCAACGTCCAGATAACTCATCGGCTTAAACCCCGATGAAACCCTTATCGGCAATCAAAAAGAAGGCTAGAGATTCATGGTTCTAAGCAAGACTTAGTAGGTCAAACTCAACTAATGTAGCACTAAGTATGTAAAGAAACACGGTATCTAGATGATCAAGCCCTTGACTCATTTTCAGGGTGGTAGATGCCTAGGCTAATCTAATCTAGCAAAATGATTTAGCCGATACCGGCAGAAACCCTAAAACGAGAAGCAGCCGATAAAACTAAATCGAGATGCTAATACTAGATTAACACAAGACATATGATAAATAGCCAGGCAAATGTATTATCCAAACCAGAGCAATCCAAGAGGTCGAATGTACTGATGCAGCCTTGAACGATGCCGACGTAGATGATACAATTGCCTAAACCGACGGAACATTGGACTTACCCCTTCGCCGGAGATCGACAGCCGATGCAGCCCCGCGTCAGGTGCCAAATTCCGCCGGTTGATAAATAAACCGTAACAGAGTAAAAGGTGGCGATGCGCCGAATTGTATTGATCGAGAGTTGATTAATTACAATAACCCCGGGTGTACATATTTATACCCATGGGAAGATACTAGTCCTTGTAGGACAAGAAAGAAACTTTCGTAAAGATAAAAGAAAAACATAAAGTCCTTAAGGGACACTAAACACACTTTCCTAAAGATAAAAGGAAACTAACAAATATTCTAATTAATAGATACAATTGCCTTCTTCGGACTCAATCCGCACGTGGCAATCCTCATGAAGCACACCAACCGAACCCAACAATGATCCTGCCATCTCCTTATCGGAATCGGCTACATCGGCTATCCTTGTCCGATTCTGTTTCAGCCGATGCAGACTGTAGCCGATTTGGCTTGCAGCCGATTCATACTCCGTTTTCTGTAATCGCTAATCTCCTCCAATCGGCTTCGGCTTTAACTCTGAATCCAATGCATGATTTACCAAATTTCGTCGTTAACAGAAGGATACGAAATCAATGAGTATACATTTTACGTAAGAGCCCAAGACACAAAAAGCATGAACCAGAACAGTGTTGTTGGTATCGATGCCATGAGATATGATGGGACAACCAACACATATTACGGTGGCATTGATGAGATATGGGAACTCGACTATGTACATCTGAAGGTGCCTTTATTTTGGTGCCAATGGGTTAGGCTAACTGGTGGAGGCGTAACGATTGATGACAGTGGGATGACAACAGTTGACCTTAACAAGGTTGGATACTCAGATGAACCATTCATCCTAGCCAATGATGTAACACAAGTTTTCTACGTGAAGGACATGCCTAGCAAACCAAAGAAGGGGAAAGGACCCGACGTGCCAAAGCGCCACGTGGTTCTCCCAGGCTAAAGGAAAATCGTCGGAGTCCAGGACAAGACTGATGAAGATTATGATCAGTTTGACGGGCAACATCCGTTCGCGGTGACGGTTAACCGCAGCATCCTCCTATCAAATGAGGACACCCCTTACTCACGCAATGATCATAGAGAATGAACATTCGTGAGGAGAAAGTACGTGAGGTCAACCATCACGTAGTAAATTATTTGTAATGTAATGCCTTACGTTGTTGTATGGACGATGTAAATTATTTTGAATGTATTGAATTATTTAAATCGGGCATAAATTGTTTATATATGATTATTTAAATTTAAACTGTCAATTTTAAACTATTTAAATCGGGCATAAGTTATTTATAAATGATTTTTAAAATTGAATAACAATTTTAGACTATTTAAATAGGGCATATGTTATTTATATATGATTTTTAAAATTTAATAGCAATTTTAAACTATTTAAATTGGACATATGTTATTTATGTAAGATTTTTAAAATGTAATAGCAATTTTAACTATTTGAAATGTTTTGTTATTGTAGTTTGTAATTATTTAATTTTTAGTCGCGGTCGTTAACCCTAGCCGGGACAAAAAAAATTTGAAAATAGCAGGAAAATATCTTTAGTCCCGATTGGTGGAAACAACCGGGACTAAAGATATCTTTAGTCCTAGTTGTTGGGCACAACCGGGACTAAAGCTCCCATCTTTAGTGTCGGTTACCGGGACTAAAGATATCTTTAGTCCCGATTGTTTCCATCAACCGAGACAAAAGCTCCCGGGGTATACAGCGCATCGTCTTCTCCGGCATGATCCCACACTTAGCCGTTTACACCGATATCTTTGCTGAGTGCTATCACCGGCTAGGGTCTTCGCCATCGCCACCGCCATATCTCGTCATCATCGTCGTCGTCGCCGCATTCGCTTCAAGGTTAGGTCCGATATCCTAGGCACCTCTCCCTCTCCGATCTCTTACTCCTTCGGGCGGCCACCACCGCCACCGATCTTCTGTCGCACGATCGTCATCGTCATCGTCGTCGCCGCATGCCGCAACCGCTGCTGCCACTACCGACGCCACCGCGCCACTGTCGCCATGGCCGATGCCGGCCGTGGCGCGTCAAGAAGGTGTCACCGCCACCGCACGCCACCACTGCCACCGCCACTTCTACCACCGCTGCCGCGCACTGCCACTACTGCCTCGCGCCAAACATGAATGACCGAACAACCGAATGTGAACGACCGAACGACCGAACTTGAATGAACGAACGACTTTAACGAGTTTAACGAGTTTCACGACCGAATGAGTTTAAGGAGCGAATGAGTTTAACGACTTTAATGAGTTTAGCGACTTTCATGATCGAACGAGTTTCACGACGTTCACGACCGGACGACTTTCCCGACTTTAACGACTTTAAGGACCGAACGACTTTCACGACCGAATGACTTTCACAACTTTAACGATTTTCATGACCGAACAAGTTTAACAACTTTAATGAGTTTAAGGACCGAACGACTTTCACGACCGAACGACTTTCACGGCCGAACGACTTTCACGATTTTAACGATTTTCACGACCGAACGAGTTTGACGACTTTAACGAGTTTGACGACTTTCAGTACAGATGTATATGCAATCTACATGTTTTAACTAATTATTTTTATATTGTCAGAATTACCTGGTCCAGTTGTTGACCGCCGACATCGCTCAAGCTTACGTGGTCCCAAGGCCTCCAAGCAAAACTAAGACAAGTTACATGGAACTATAAAAGTTTTCGTTCATTCCTATGAAATGTATTAGCTGTATTTAAAATATACACATGTAGGTTTCATATTTCTTAACTAGGTGAAATTTAACATAGGTTTCATATTTCTTAGGTAGGTGGAAATTAGCTGGTCATCGTAGTTCTCGAGAATGTCAATATATATAACAATATACCTCGTTCATGTTACGAACAGATGGCCGATCGCGATGATGAACAGATTATAAACGACCAGATCACAGAGGGCAGCAGCCAATACAGGGTGGACGAGGATTGGAACAAGGACCCCAACCAGTATTTGAACGAAAAGGGAAGCAAGGAGGGCCACGTGGAGAATAGTGACAGCCAACTGGAGAAGAAGGGACGCGGACAAGGAGGTGCCGCGAGGAAGGTGGAGGGGAGACACATTATTACTTAAGTGAATCCAGACGGCCGACTAGTTGCCCCTGCCGATGCAGCAACAAAGTTTGTGTTACATAGCGGTTGGGTCGTGAGGGATCACGTGCACATCAGCATAGTAAACTGGCGCCAAACAAAGGGCAGATGGGGTTGAGGAGGAACAACCTTATCTCCCTGATACAGAGAAACAAATGTTGTGGACCACGATGCAAAAAGTGAAGGATTGGACTTTAAAAACGATGGTCGAACAGTTCTGGCAGTACAAGAAAGATTTGTACAAGAAATATATTATGAAGGGCCTGACACCTAACTTTGACAAAATGATCAAGCTGAAGGATCATTGGGATGCGTTTGTCACATACAAGACAGGGGAGCACAGGCAACGTTAGATAGAAAAGAATAAAGCTAATGCCGCTTGAAAGATGTACCAACACCGGCTAGGGTTAGACGGCTATAAGAAGGCAGTGCTGAATTGGGAGAAAATGGAAGCAGGTTTGCTAGAATGAGGTATCGTTCTGGCCACAGCCAATTGGCCGGAACGATTAAAGCATTGGTACTATGCTCACGGTGGAACGCTCGATCTTGGTGATGGCTCCTTGATATTCGGCGATGAGATTCGCGAAGTAGCAAGCCAACTAACGGAAGCAGTAGAGGCCTCTGCTCAGGGAACATTCAGGCCCGACAGAGAGAAGGACGAGCTTACGCTCTCACTGCAGAATGACAAGCATCCAGGCCGAACGCGAGGAAAAGGCTTGGTTCCATGGAAATTTTGATTTCAAGAGGACATCCACACTTACAAGAGTCGCATGAGGAGCAAAAGAGATACTGAGGCGAAGTTAACAAATCTTGAGTATAGGGTCGCGACGCAAAAGTTAAGGACACAAGAGGTGGAAAGACGAGTGGACCAACGCCTGGCCGAACAACATGTTCCTCCCGTCATGGTGAGCCCCTCAGGCAATTGTAGCAGTTGCACTTCTACAGGGCAAGTAGGAGAACATGGCATGGATGCTGCAGCAGGGCCAGCTCACGACGAGCCACCATGCCTTGTGCAGCGGACACTATGTGAGCTGAATAGTCCCTTCAAGAACATATCACTCAAGGTATGCTCGTAGTTTTATGATATATGTCTTGTACATTACGAAAGTTGGTGCACTTGTTAGTTACTAATTAACCTTGATTCTCGTGAAGGTGGTGTTGGGTATGGCCATACTAGTGGATCCTTCAAGGACATACCATTGCAGGCCGATTCCACCTAGATACTCAAGGGTCGAAGTAGAACTGGTGGAATGAGGGTTCAAGGACGTCGAGCTGGACATCCCCGGAGAGATCCCTCAGCTCAGAAAGAAACCAAAACAATCAATTGATCCGTTGCTACCACCCGATGAAATGGAGATAAGACAATTTATGGCGAAGACGGGACTAAACAGGGAACAATTGCTGGCCGATGCACCAATAAGAAAAGCAACAGCAGAGGATCTGAAATACAAATTTACCCTCGGTGAACCACTTGTCAAGCCTGATCAGGTTCAAACCCTCTCTACACAGATGTAATAATTCCATCAATACTACATGGAAAAATCAGCCGCCGGAAGAGTGATGTTCGGTACGAGGGTAAAAAACTCATATTACATCCAAGGAGATGATGAGTTGTGGGTCCGTTTTCAAGTACTCTTCGACGTGTACCATCGAGATGCCCTCGACGTCTCTCTTCTCAGTTCATGGGTTCTGTAAGTATTGTTTAATTAATTCTATTTCGCTCCTTAGCTCCTTGTATGTAGCATCGAATGATTCCAGTGTGCGGATAGCTGATGAAAACGTCCTTTTTTCCTGTTGTAGAATGAAGATTTAAATATGCCGTAAGTAGGGAGCTTTTAGGGTTGGATTCAGGGACCCCCGCAAAGTTAACACTACGGTGATAAAGGATTTTGAGCATGAAACAGAGGATAATATTCTCCATTTCTTGGTGCAACAACATTTCAAGACCTTCATACTATTGCTGTACAATACCTCGTGTGTTTTTATCTCCTTTCGTACCAATTTCCTTCTCGTACTCCTACCGTGACATATATATCATCTCACGCAATTTGCAGATTCCATTAGGTCCTTTTTGTTATACACCTTACTGAAAGCAAACTCCATATCTATGACACAATGGATAAACCGAAGGAAACTTACACCAAAATTTTTGAAGTGCTAGACAGGTAATGCCATCCATTGCACTTTTATTATGATTGTTGCCATTTCTACTATATATGCGGATCTCAGATAATTAATTATAGCTTACAACTGTGCATATGGCATGGACACGGTTCCGTACACTCATCCGCGGGAATTTCAAAGAAAAACTAGATGTCAGGATGAACTTTCCGGTGAGTACATGCTCCAAAATTATATTGAATCATTTAATTTGTTCCAAAATAAAAATATATATTAAATCTGTCGTTTCGATCTCCTTTAGTGTCCAAAACAGAAGCAAGGGATGAACTTATGCGGCTACTATGTTTGCAACTATATTCATACCATAACACATGGAATCAACAGTGACAAGGATCTCGATGTACGTAAACATCATTCATACATTATGTCTTAATTTCTTATTGATTCCATATAATTATATCTCAATTTTTTAAATGATAGGTTCTTTGGATGATGGAGCACCTGAACAACTGATGGAATTTATCATTGATCCCGTGGGAGAATTCCACCATGATGGAAAACCTATTCGTCAACCCCACCCACGATTAGAATAGAAGGATTGTAATATATATATATACATACCATATGTGTATATGTAATTACTTATATGTCTATATTTATTTTGGTAATCTATATATGTATATATTCACTTATATGTCTCTACATATTTTGGTTATACATATAAACATATGTAATATATATATATATGTATGTATTTATACATATATATGCAATATATATGTATAAATACATTTATTACATATTATATATATATATATATTATGCACATATATGTATTTATACATATATATGCATAATATATAAATAAACACCAAGCAGCATATGTAGATTAAAAAAAATGTAAAACCAACCAGGGCTCAAGATCTATCTTTAGTCCTTGTTGATGTTACCAACCGGGGCTAAAGTGTCTATCTTTAGTCCCGGTTATTTCAACTGGGATTAAAGATAGGCATCTTTAGTCCCAGAATCGGCATCCCGGTTTGCATATATATCTTAAGTAAAAAATACCTAAGTCAAAATTCTAAACATTTGCATATATATCCGAAGTATAAATTCCTAAATCTATAATTCTTAAGTCTAAAAATTCCTAAGTCCAGAAATTCATAAGTCCAAAAATGTAAACGTGACTGCATTTTATTTACAATACCAGATGATATTATAAATTTGAAAGTTTAATTAGGTTGTCCGTCCTCAGGTCATCGTGCCTGTAATAGAGAACATAACATAGAATACACAATAATAGTAAACATTGAAACAAATTACACATAAAGTAACCTTACAGAATACTTCCATGATTCATAATTATTCATAAACAGTAATTACATTACAATTCCTATAAAGAAATCTAGCTACTTGCTTTTTCCCTTCTTCAAAGATAATTTCTTCCTCGAAGTGCTGGGAGGGGCAAAGGATTGTTCTCTTGGTGGGTGCTTGTTGAGGTTGTAATCGCCAGTGGAGTCTATAACACGATTACGGATGAACCCGCATAACTCATCGAATAGACCTGTAATGACGTGTGGTAGCAACTAGTTTGTATCAAGACCTAATTTCTGCAGCGCAAGGTTGTAAGACGTAGAAACTGACTTAGCACTAGAATAGAATTGTTTAATTTATGACTTCAGTCTCTGAAACATGACGTACCTCAACATTAGAGTGCAGGTACCCCTCCTCCAGAAAATATAGCATGTACTGCATGACGTAGAAGCCGCAAAGGTTGGTGGCAAGTTTTTGTCTAAGGATTCACTCATGTTCAAAGATCCTAAATATTATTGCATCTACCATGCATCTCCCGTACGATCTTGTGGAGCTACGGTATCTCGCATATGCCCTATTTAGTGCATCGATAAGAACCTGGTGGTGTCTTCTCCCATTCCACAGACTATTGTATATGCAAATCATATTATCGTCGATATTGATTACGATGATGGTCCAGTGATGGCTGCACATAGGACAATGCATCAATAACTTCATACGCATGGAGAGGAACCAAAACTTGAAATTGATGATATTGACTTACTGGGCAAGGTAAGGAAGGAAAATGTGGTCACAGGAATTGAGCTTGACAAGGGCGTTGAAGAGTTAGTTCTCAATTTCTGCTTCTTTGGACAAATTCTTTGCAATGTTTACAATCGTTGGGTCTTGTAAAGCAGTCCTAGAGTTCTTGCTTCGACATTCAAAAGTGCAATGCCTGCAACATAAAAATATGGTTGGAAAGCACTAAGGCTACAATAGTGGAGGCCAGATTTGTAGGACAGGAATTGTAGAATATGAAAGGACTCACAATGACCACATTTGTAGGATGCTGACATCGAGATCTCTTCTTTGGTACACATTGAAGAGGTCCTTAAATTCAACCTAGCATATATTCGGCGGATGGTGAAAATCCATGTCGGTGTAGTACGCTCCGATCATTTGTTCATGTTGTGCGGCCGCCTCCAAATACCATTAATGCAGCCACCACGCTTGAGTTCATAATTGTTCAAGTTCCGAGTCAACCACCATAGGTTTTCTAATCAGGAACTACAAAACCACTTCGGCCTCTAGAAGGTTGTCCAAATCGTCAAGGCTCTCTATACAAGCTGACTTACAGAATGCTTCAACATCGACCGCTTTCTTTGCAATGAACAACTCCTTAGCCTGAGTCTGGAGATCCTTGTTACTAATAGTTCTTCCGAAGTCCGATATAGGTTTCTTCGGTGGCTTCGGTTGTGCACAATTTATGAAATGATCGATCAATTCCTTTGGAATTGGAATATTTAGTTCCTTAGGTTTCTTAGGGCCAAAAAGCGAAGTAATGGTGCCAGTCATCGTCTTCTTAGCCAGCCCTGTTGTGGGCGTTGACACTGAGTCCCCCTTGGTTGGCTAGCATCACGACTTGTTCGATGAGGTACACCTTTGCGATGGACTTGTTGTTGGACTCTTTTTTTGGGTGGGGGTGGACTCAGGGACTTCTTAGGAGGCTGTGGTTGACTCGGTGTCTTCTCACGAGGAGGAGGTGGGCTGGGGTTCCTTTGTCGAGGCGGAGAAGGAGGAAGACTTGGACCTCGCTCACCTACAGGGCTAGAACTGACGACGCCTGCCCCATCATTCGTGGTGACAATGATGTAGCATTTGGGCCATAGGATCGCATTGTAAAAAGCATCGCCCAGAGTGTCAACATCTTTCTCTGGAGAAAACTCTAGCACATATCCTCTGTATTGGCTTGGCACGTTGTCAACTCCAACCATTGAGTAGCCTACAAGCACCAGAACAACGTGTATTTTTTGCCCTACACAAATTGGATGTGCCACGCTGTGTGTGATCTCATGAGTGATGTTGTTTTGACGGGGGACACGGAGTAATCATTGTGTATGTTTCATAATGTCATCCACGGCATAATGCGATGTGTCCTATTGTCGTGGGACGACTTCCGTGGGTGCGCAACTGCAATGTTTCCCATCCAGGCTTACCATTGGGTTCTCGGCTTGCCCGTGGTGTTTGGGTATCCCATCAGAAAACATATGTGCAAGTTGTTTCGTCAGCTGACAAGCTACCTTTCTTGCGATACGATCGGCTTCCTCCTGTTGCTTGGGCCCTGTGCCTACCGTCCGAAACCCATCCTTCCATGGAACAAGACCAATGCCTCTCGTTCATCCATGGTGCTCGGGGACAAAATCATCTCTCACTCTTTCTGCCACAAAATTACCCTGCGACGATTGGGAAAGGGCCTCTGTGATCTTTCTGCCACAAAATTGCTCTTGCTATCGAGGACCTATGGTGACCAACTGCACTGAAGAAAATCATTCAGTCCTCCTAGCGTACTCGTAGTGCTTTGTCTGGGTTCCCCATCCCTCTGTCTCGTGTGTTACACCATCTAGACGTAGTTATTCCTCCTTCACATCCCATTTCGGGATATTCTTAGCGTATCTGCTCAGGCCAAGTCGATAAGGATACTTGTTCTTTGCTGAGTTGGCCTTGTTGCGTTTGCTTATTTCTCTTGCCTCCTCAGATGTTTTCCATCTCACGAACTCATCCCAGTTATCCGCACAATTTTGATACATGGGTTTGTTAAAATCCGGGGTCTGGTTGTGTTGGATGAAGTCCGTGTTCAAGCTAGTCTTCCAATTTTTGAAGTGAGTGCCATCTTCGATAGGGCCCCATGCTTTGCTAGTGCTTCTTGACCTTCAAGAAAAGAAAATGATAGCTTCAACTTTCGCCAGCACTTGTCCTTCAGGTTACGTTGTACCGTCCAATCACATTGTGTTACGTAACTTAATTTCTAATGTCGGTAATTGATGGGAATGAAATCCTTGACGAGGACACCACACGCCCTATTATTCGGGCTCAATACCTCCAATGATGCTAGAGGCAACCCATTTGCACTGAGTTTTGTCATGACGTAATGACCATCAGGCATCCTGTTAGGACCCCTAGGCTTCCTCTATGATGTAACAGTTGATTTCTAGGCCGAACCAGCAGCAGAAGTGCCAACCTCCTAGAAAATATTAAATTTGATTAGTTGGAATGGTCTGTTAGAATAGGAGTTTTCTAATGCATTCTCAGCCTTCAGCATTCTCTTGATTTAAATTTAAGAACGCGCTAGGGATGGCATCATGACCACCCTCTGATCCGGAGTTGCCAAATTATTCATGTTCCATCTTATCTACAATGATAAGCTATTTTTGAGGAAAATAAACTAAATGATTGTGTTGACGTGCTTGTATTGAAAGTTCAAAGATAGTTTAGTAACCTACTCTACATTATGAAATGTCTTATTTCTATGCTCTCAGAACTACATCTGTAAAATTGTTACACCATTTAGCCTTCGCTGGAAATTTGCCACAACTACATCTGTAATAGCATTAGGCGTTGTGACAGGTCATGTGACAAGCAGAAGGAATCCACTGCAACATAAGACGCAACGATTGATGCGGACACCTTCGCTTGCCGCCTGGCCTTCAACACGGAAAAATAATTTGAACCTTGGTTGGATGTGGCAATTTCCAACGATAGCCAAATTTGCAACATGTTTGAATGGCTCCAGTTCATCATTGAGCAAAGTATATGCAAATTTGTAAAGATGATATGTACATGTGTAAATATGTTGCACCATTTAGCCTTCGCTAGACAACTAGACAAGTAGAAAACTATATTTTTGTAAAAGCATGAGGCGTTGTGGTAGGTCCGGTGGGAAGCAGAAAGCCTCCACCACGACCTAGCTATGCCGCAAGGATTGACGCGGATACTTTCACTTCCCACCGGGCCATCAACACGGCTAAATAGTGGGAACTGTGGTTGGAGGTGGCAATGTCCAACGAAGATCATCTGTTCATCATCAAGCATGACCAAACAAAAATCCTAAAAATCAAATAAAGCCAAACCAAACAATAATTCACAATAATAGGATCAGTTCTAAAAGAGTTTAGTAACCTACTCTATATATCACCAGTCGCAAATCACAAATCACATAGATGGGCATCACAAATCATATAAAACATAGCACCAAGTATATAGTGGTATATAAAACATAACACCAAGTATCTTTTTGGGTTTTAATCAACATCATAGTTCGGAATTGTTATAACCACTAATAAACACTAGTAGATCATAATATGCTAGAAAAAATCTATAACTCCTAAATTTGCATCCTCAAACTAATTTAGGACTAAAATTACAGAAAAATTATAAGTGAAGGCTAAACTGTAAGCGGCAGCGGCAGCAGCTATGATACAAACAACGGCGGCGGCGGCTAGGGTACATCACAAATCCATCACAAAATTACTCACAAAATCACAAAACCATCACATGTAAATTACTAATCGATCACAAAATTACTCACAAAATCCATCTCACCATATCACATGGTTTCAATATCATTGAAATTTTCCATCTCATCACCAATCATCACAAATTTTAGCACAACGAGTGGGCAATGCAATACCTTGCCGGGTCACTGAAGCTGCACGCCGCTGCCGAGCCGCCACCTCCTCCACGTTGCCAAGCGCTGCCTCCTCCCAGTTGGGGTCGCTGTTGTCGGCCGCCTGCTCCTCCTCACCGCTGAGAGCCACTGGCCTTTTCCTTACCAGCACCGCGTCGTCCTTCTCTCCGGATCTAGAAGAGAAGCTAGCGTTACCATAAGAGAAAGAGAGGGGTAGATGAGAAGGGAAAGCCGGGTTACCTTCATACGCACTAACGAATGTCGCCGCTCCTGACCGCTGAGCGTCGTCGCACCGCGTCGCCACTCCTGGCGGCTAAGCACTGCCCTGCCGCCTCCGCACTGATGCGCGCCGCTGCACCACGTTGTCACCACGCCCCCACTAGGCACTACCGTGGCATTCCCCCTACTCGCCTGGATTCGCCGCCATGCCTTGCCTCCACACCGTGCCACCGGCCGGGAGAGAGAGTGAGTGTGTGGGTGAGTCTGTATTTAAATAAAGGGACATTGGTGCCGGATATTGACACAAATCCGGCACCTTTGACTTCTATAGGTGTCGGTTCTTTAAAAGAACCGCTACCTATATCCCCCTATAGGTACCAGTTCTTTTTAAGAACCGGCACCTATCTCTCCCACTCAAAAAAAAATCTTTCTAAAATTAATATTTGGCTATAACATAAACCTACTATTTTATATATCTTCTCCTTTAAATATTTTTTTTTAATTTAATATTTGGTTTTAAAAGCTGACAAAAATTTTAGATATCTTCTCCTTTACACTTTCTTTTATAAAATATATTTCTTTTCACCTATATTCACTGAAAATTATACCACACAAATATGCTCCAAATTTTGTTTATTTAAATTAAATGGTAATTTCACAAATTAGTACATTAATTTACAAACTAGTAGCCCTTCTTGATGATCGCTCTGTAAGTACAATGCTTCTTCATCTTCTTCATCGGCTTCGTGGTTTTTCGATTCGACATCAGTTGTGGCTCGTGGTTGCTCGTTGGGTTGATCGTAGTCATCTACATCAAAGACATTCTCCATTCCAACAATACTCTGTTCCATAATCCTCAATGATGCTGCCTTCGGGATTTGATCTGTTCCGGACATATTTCTTTACGATGCCCATAAACCTCTCGAAAGCCCACATGCTATGCAGATACATTGGACCAAGGATCTTTACTTCTTCCACAAGGTGAGCAATGAGATGCACCATGATATCAAAAAATGAGAGAGGGAACAATATCTCGAGCTGGAAAAGAGTTAGAATTGCGTCCTCCTGAAGCTTGTCCAAAGAAGTTGGATCGATAACCTTTTGATTCATCACTTTGAAGAACTGGCACGACATGATGATTGGGTCTCAAACCTTATCTGGAAGGATACCTTTGATTGCGACCTGTAGTAGCTGCATCATAAACACGTCGCAGTCATGTGACTTTATTCCAACCAACCTCATATCTTTCATGTTAACCAGCTTCTTAATGTTCGCACAGTAATTGGATAGGACTTTGACACCCTGCAAACATTCCAACATACTTGTTTTTTCTGCAACACTAAGAGTGTAGCATGCTGAAGGGAGGTAGCAGCGGCCATTTCCTTTGTCCTGAGGATGCAACTCTTTCCTGATATTCATGTCTTCATGGTCCCTTCGAGCTTGCAAACAGTCTTTCGTCTTGCTAGGTGTGTTTAACAATACCCCAAGCACGCTTTCACACACATTCTGCTCCATATGCATCACATCAATTACATGACGGATATCTATGTCTTCCCAGTACATTAGGTCTCAAAAGATGGATTTTTCTTTCAAAGAGAGGTCTCACCACTTGATGTGGATGCACGTGTGCTTCCACTCTCTTTACCAATTACAACTTCCAGGTCCTTCACCTCCTCTCAGATGTCACTACTGGTTATGAACTTTGGACATGTTGTCGCTTCCACTGTCTCATCTAAATCTCTTGTATTTCGGCGGTATGGATGATTCTGTCTGAGGAACCTTTCTGGCGCATGTACATAGTTTTCTGGCAGGGATTCAACCACTTGCCTCCTGTTTGGGCCATGCACCTTACACATGCTTTTATGCCCTTCACCGTCTAGTCCGATGTGTTTCCAAGTGCAGGGAGGTATTGTATTATCATCAACAAAATAGCCCGACATGTGAAGTACTCTTGTTTGTATGCATCCCACATCTATGCCCCATCCGTCCATAGTATCCCAAGATCCTCTACAAGAAGCTTGAAGTACACATCGATATCGTTGCTAGGTTGTTTAACCCCTTGAATTAGAAGTGGCATCATGATGTACTTACACTTCAAACAGAGCCAAGAAGAGAGGATGTATATAATAACAACGACTGGCCATATGCTATGACGACTTCTCATGTCATCGAAAGGATTCATGTTGTCGGTGCTAAGCGTAATCCTCACATTCCTCATGTTGTACGCAAAATGCTTTCTATATTTCCTATCTATCCTCCTTCATTGAGACCCATCAGCTGGATGCCTCATCATTCCTTCTCTTTTGCGCTCTTCGTGATACCAACGCATCAGCTTAGCATCTTTCTTGTTTGCGAACATACGTTCCAAATGAGGGATGATTAGAAAATACCATACCACCATCACTGGCACTCTTTTCTTCTTCACTGTACCATTACTTTCATCGTCACCATCCCCGTCTCCACACTTACACCTAGAAGCCTCACACACCGGACATTGGTCCAAATCTGCATAATCACCTCGATAAAGAATGCAATCATTTTGAAAAGCGTGAATTTTCTGTATCTCAAGGTCAAGGGGATATATAACTTTTTTACTAGAGATGGTGGTTGGCTTCGAGTATGATTGTTAGGTTGCACTATTACTTTTGGCTTCTTGCTTGCCGCTAGTTATCGGTTCGTGATCCTACATCGTGAAGATTAGGACACCACCCCTATGTTGGTCGGATCATCCCTTGAAAGTTGGAGCATATGTGCGTAACCGGTTTGCTCGTTGTCGTGAACCATCTCGACTTGAGCAAGTGCCACTTCATCTTCTGCGTAATTCATCTTGTCATTGATGTAGTCATTAATATTTGTAGCAGTGACCATCTGCTCACGTGTGAACCTTAGCAAAACAAATGTACACCATTTAGATAGTATAAACTTCTCAACAACACTAAAGCTAAATTTATCCAAAAAACGACTTCACCTTTTGCTGTATGTTTGTACAACAATGTCACGTAATACATCCATTGTTACATGCTCTATAGGTGATGAAGTAACCATGTCTTGGCATGGTGTTGGTCTTTGCATTATGCGGGTGTATAGGTAGCTGATCTTGTCCTCTCTAGAAGTACGGCTATATGCTTTAACCTGTGATCATAAAGGCCAAGGAGCAGCCTTTCCTTATGAAAACAACAAGATTTGGAGTTAAGCATAGCTTTAACCTTGGATAGATGTGTAACAATCAGATTATGTGTGAATGGCCATGGTTGATTCGTATCAAATTATCCCTAGAAAACAAATACAAATAATTGTCTCGGTTGCACACTATATATGTATACGTACGTAGCAAATGGTAATTCAATTCAACAAGCAAGAGTAAAACAGACTGACAAACAATGAATACTAACCTTATAGTTGGTGTTACCAACCGGTACTAAAGATGTCTCCAAAGTTAGTTCAAAAGGGAAAACATCTCTATCCAAGTTAGATTTGTGGAGTAGGTGAGATGATGACACGTGTGAGGGCTGAGGTGAGAGATCTTAAGTTCGAATCGCACATTCAACATATTTTTTTGACTTCGTATAAATCTTTAGTACCGGTTCCTTCAACTGGTACTAAAAATCAAGAAATTTAGTCTCGGTTTCATTGTCTTGGTTACTACAATCGGGACTAAGCAGGGTTTAGAACTGGTACTGATCATTTCTCTACTAGTGATATAAAATCATATTAAGGAGAATATTCCCTTTATCTAAAAGATTGGTAACACATTTCATAAGAAATGTAGTTTATTTACTTTAGGCAATATTATAATATATATATTTTATCTGTAGTAGGCATGAACATTCAGCTATAGTTATGATTTATATGAGTATCAGAATGCATCCAGATTGTCCGGAAAAAAAATAGAACTAAAGTTATACTTCTTAACCATCTTAAAATTAAGAAAACAAGCATCTTACCTATTAAAGTCTGAAAACATGTTCCAATATATAGTTTTTGCTACATGGATTATGACATCGATATTTAAATACTTTTTTCATGTAGTAGGACATCTGATTATCAAGCTAATTGATTGGACCACGGTCTATATGGCAAAACCATTCAATTCGTTATTTGAACTAGCTTTCATACCTGATTTCATTCTTTTTCATGATTATATAAAAGAGACACTACTGCAGAATAGGTTTTTGCATATAAGCCCTCCTTCAGCCTCCAGACAGGTCGTAACACCTTATGCCTACAATAGTATCGATCACGAAGAGAAACAAGACCCATATAAAAGATCAATTTTTGTAAAATAAAAGTGTGTTTGATTCTTTTGTTGTGATGAACAATTGGCATATGAGGTTATTGGTTTTGATATTTGGAGTTTATATGCGACGTGGTTTGTGAGATGATTGAATTTTCAGACGGCAAACAGGGACTGTTATTTTGTTGGGTCCGGTCAGACCGGGCAGGCAAGGCCGGTCAGACCGGAGGTATTTGGGCGGTCAGACCGGTCGACTCTGTGTCGGTTTCGATTTCGGATTGTTTTATTGGATATCCATGGTTAATTCATGTTTATGACTTCTAGATGGATACTATACGTATGTAATATTGTTGTGTGCCAACAATGAGTCAAGTTGATGATAGCTTGTGCTTGGATATGGTTTCTTTGGTTGATTCATGTGTAGGTAATCTTTACGTCTCAGGAGAGTATTGCCGGTGATGGATCGGTAGTCAACTTGGAGCTAAGGTGACGTCCGGACGGTCAGATATCATGCGGGATACTTAGGCTAAAGATTAATGCACGTGATTGGTGAAGATTCCATATGGCATACGATGGTGGTATTGTGTACGTATAGGATGCGGAGTCGAATTTGGAAGGAGTCCAAATTTGATACAATTGGAATATGTAATGTTGGTTTCTTGTACGGGAAGGTTTCCTATGTGGATTAGGACTTCTTGTATGAGTTTGGTTCGTGGCATTAGGGTACCTACCACATGTACAAATAGAGAGGGAGGGTGTGGCTTCCCGGTATCGCTTTTGAGAGCATTGAGTTGTGAGTTAAGTTAGGGTTTCGAGTTTAGTCGAGATTTTCGTGAGGAGTGCTGTTGTTGCACTTTGTAAACACAGAGAGAAGTATTAAAGTTGTCATCTACTATGAGAGATCTTTGATTTGTGTTTGCTCCGGTTCGACGGTCTAACCGGCGAATCATAGGCGGTCAGACCGGCGGCATCGCAGCGGTCAAACTGATGAGGACACGACGGTCAGACCGGTAACGGCGGCAGGAGGCAGAGGTGACTTTGGAGCAGTTAGACCGGGAGATCAATACCAGTCAGACCGACGGAACAGGCGCGGTCAGACCGGCCGATCTATTTCGGTCAGACCGATCTACATCAATTTGAGGGTAACTTTTAGTTCCGCTAAAAGTTTTGGTTTTTGGGTACTACAACCATTCACCCCCCCGGTTGGCTTAGTTCTTGCTTTTCGATCCTACAAGTAGTATCAAAGCCTCATTTTTCTTCTTTGGATTTTTATCAATCTAGAGTTTTAGGCCATGGCTAACAAGTTTTCAACCAAGCCGCATATTTTTGATGGTTCGGATTTTGCTTATTGGTGTCATAAGATGCAATCTTACATTATGGCCCAAGATTATGATGTTTGACAAAAGGTTGCTCTTCCTTATGAGATTCCTGATCAAATTACTACTAAAGCTTCAAAAACTGAGTTTAATAACAATTGCAAAGTCCGTAATATTTTGTTGAGTGGAATTTCTCGTTCAGATTTTGATCGTGTGTCACATCTTGAAACCGCCCATGAGATTTGGAATGCCTTGAGAAACTTTCATCAAGGAACTACTAACATTAAAGAACTTCGTCGAGATCTGTTCAAAAAGGAATACATAAAATTTCAGATGAAACCTGGAGAAGCTTTGGATGATTATCTTAGTAGATTTAATAAGATTATTTGTGATCTTAGATCTGTTGATTCTTCTTATGACTCAAATTACACACAATCTAAGGTTTCTCGTCACTTTTTGAATGGTCTTAATATGTCTATTTGGGAGATGAAGGTAACATCTATTCAAAAATCTGTCGATATGTCTACTTTGACGTTGGATTCACTTTATACAGAACTCAAAACTCATGAGATGAATATTCTTTCTCGCAAGATAGATTTTAAGTCTAGTGCTTTGGTTTCTCCCTTGACTTCTTTGGATGTTGGTGCTTCTTCGTCAAATTCTACCGCTCTTGCTTTGATTAATGCCATGTCCGATGAGCAACTCGAACTGTTCGAGGAGGAGGATTTGGTTTTGGCTACTAACAAGATTTCTCGAGCTGTGAACAATGTCAGGTACAGGAAAAGAGGAGCTCAAACTCGTTGCTTTGAATGTGGTGCACTTGGTCACATTTGTTCACATTGTCCTAAGCTTGGAAGAGGCAAGAAGGAAGACAACGGTGGAGAGAAAACCAAGGACGACAAGCCCAAGTTGAACAACACGTTCAAGGGGAAGAAATCCAAGGATGTGGTCAAGAAGGTGTTGAGTCAAGTCTATGCTGCTTTTGAGCCATTAAGCGACATAGATTTTGATAGTGATGAAGACAAGGAGAACGAACAAAACATCTCCGGTGTTTGCTTCATGGCTCGTGGTGAATCGGATTCAGAGTATGAGGACAATGAGGTAAGTTCTCTTGAGGAAGCTATTCTTATTTTAAGTGCAAAAAATAAGAACTATGAGAAGATGTATAAAAAACAAGAGTTCATGATTGAATCTCTAAATGCTGAAATTGCTAGATTGAAATCTCTTATTCCTGATGATGATGATTGCAAAAATTATGAGATTTTAATGAATGAAATTTCAAATATTAGAGAAATTAATGTTGCTCATGATTTAAAATTGAAATCTTCTTTTGCTCTTGGATTTGCTATGTACACACGCACATTAGATGAGTTGTTTTCAACTAAACAATTGTTGAAAAAATATCAAGTTGCTTTCTATGCTAGTTCGATGTTTAACATGATTTGTGCTAAAATATTAAACCAACACAATATTTTGAATTGCTCAACATGTACACTAAACAAGATGAGATTGAAAGATACTTTGCGTCGTGTTGAGTATTGTTAACGACGGATTTTGGTAATCGACTTGGAAGTGAAAGAGGAAACCGAAGCAGAGAAGAAGGATTGAGTTGGAGTCAGACCAGGCTTCGTATCGGACCCGGTAACCGTATCGGACTGGGGAGGTGCTGCCAGAAAGAGCGTATCGGCCAATACGGATTCGATGTAATTGTTGGCCGATACGGGTTGTAAGTTGACAGAGTCAGCGTGGGCTTGGTCTGGGCTCGAGATAAGCTTCAAGGAAGTTGCCAAATAGAGATAAAGCTCGGTTTTAGGCAATTGTATCTTGTAAATCAAGTAGGTTTAGATCTAATCTGTGACAAGAGTCTGCCGTAAAGATTTGTTGTTTGTTAGAGATAAGATCATGTCCTACAAGGACCCTGTTGTAATCTCGGGTATAAATATCCCGATAGTCTGTACATAGAAACTCTCTCTCACAATCCAATAGAACAAACCAGTTCAATCTACTTCGGTGCATCGCCAACCCTCGCAAGAGGTTGACCTTGACGAGTTCTTGCCTTCTCGGAGCAAAGGTAAGAACTCGTTCCCGACGATCGGCATCGTCGGGGCTAGCGTGTCGCTTTAGGCACGTTAAGCCTCGATGATGTGATCGTCGTCTATCATGTTTTTGGTAATCTTGATGGGCGTCTTAGAGTGGCTTTCTTGGTTCTTGATAAAGGGGTCGATCGAGCTCTTTCCTTCAGTACAGATGACACCGCAGCCTGAAAAGGATGTGAAGTTAAAGTATGACAGTACAAGGGCATTATGCAAAAATGGAGAAGAGATTGTATTGACCTTACGAATTGCGTGTCTGGTCCTTTTTGGTTGCGGGGCATCGTCTTGGTCATCGGCCGGTGGGATCTCAATAGCTTCGGCCGATGGCTGCTTGGTGGTTTCGGCCGACGGGTTTTCTTCTTCATGTGCATCGGTGGCTGCTGGATCAATTTCTTCCTCCATCACTTGTTCATCAAGGAATTCTTCCATGGAGGGGTCTAGCTTTTCGAGATCGGCTTGGTCATCAGCTTTGGCCTTTTTACTGGATTTCTGAGATTTGCCTTTGGCTGGCGCTTTCCTCTTGGGGTTTTCTTTGGTTATCGGCCCTTGAAGTAGCATTGAAACCTTTGGGGCAGTAAGGCCGATGATGGATTCCAAGATAGTTGAGCCTGACGGAGCTATGGCTTGAGCATAAATGATTTTCCGTCCACTGTTGCTCACGGATGGAATCGGCCCGTCTGGGACTTGAGGGCTGATACCCTGGATAAGCTCTGTCACATAAAATCTGGCCGATTGATGAAAAATGTGAGCGGCCCACTCTTGCCACCATGTCTGGAAGCTGATGTGGACAAAGGCGCTCAGATGCAACCGGTCGCAATCGCCGAGATATGGGAGCTTGATTTCAAACGCCTTGCTCATGACCAGCGCTGATGGAACCGTGCCTCTGCTCTCTAGGAATCTGTGAAGATACAAGCTGATGGGGAGTTGCCCAAGCCCGCACTGTCGAGCAGCTACCATTGGGTTGTAAAACTCATAAGATAGGCTGGTGCTTCTTCCCTGAAATATGCCTACTAGGAGCAGGCATGGAGTGAGGCCAATCATGAATAATTCCCTTGACTCTGAATCATCATTTACCAAACTTAACTGGAGATCGTTAGGGAGTTCGAAATCTCGGTCTGATGTGTAGACGAACATGTCCATCCTGGCTGATGGAGGGCTGGTGAAGAATCGGATGAACCATGAAGGCATGTCATCGGCCGATTGGTCTGCGCCTGGATAAACGGAGGCTGCTTCTCCACAGGACATGCACCGTCTGGTCCTGGGATCTTTGTGGTCAGCGTACTTGGAGGGGAAGTAGGAGTCCGATAGGGGAGGCCGATTAACCATGGTGTTGGTGTGAATGGTGAGCCAGAGCTGAACAAACCACCATGGTCCTCCATGAGCCACGGTCTGTTTTAGCATCAAGTCTTGTGTGGAAACATGGAGCAGCCGATAGATAGCTCCCAAGAGGTATCGGCCCAAGGGGATTTGTTTCTTGTCGACCAAAGCCTGAGCCAAGTGTTGACAGTTTGTGGTGGGGCCACAGGTCGATCCACAAAAGACAAATCTCTCCAACCACAATGTCAGGAAGGCTACATGTTCTCGTTCTGAGACCGATCCTTGTTCCATGTGTTCGGAGATGTACTCGGACCAGCCTCCAATCTTCTTGGTCTTCAACTTGTGACTGCTATGTATCAGGAGGCTGAAGGGGTTGATCTCGGAGTCAATGTCTAACCCCGTCAGTATCTTGACGTCGATCAGAGTGGGGGTCATCGGACCTTGTTTGAACACAAAGGCGTTTAAGGTACTAGACCAGAAGTAGCTGGCGGCTGACATTAGTGGCTCGTTTTTCTTGGTATCGGCCAGGGATAAAGTGATGCATTGGCCGATCCCAATTTCGTCCCAGTGGAGTTGTTTGGCTGTAGCAATCCTTTTATGCCAGGTTCTGTATCCGTTCAGCTTCGATGGCCAGGACCTGAAGGTGTGTTTCCATGAAGACACGTTGGGCTTGGCCTGCCTAAAGGGGATTCTGTCTGTTTCAGCATTAATCAACCAAGTTGGGTCGCAGTCGCCTATGGGGCCTAGTAAGAAGCGATGTGATTTGTCATCGGTGGGGATCAGGATTTGGTTTTTGAAGACCTAGGTCATAAAAACGACGATGAAAATATAAGATCCAGGAGGCAAAGTTTTGAATCCCTAGTTTGAAGAAATCGGCGGAAAAGTGAGAATGTGGATTTAGAAGGGATTGACTTACCACAGGGACCTCGGAGCCGTAGAACGGAGCGGAGGTCATTGCTGTTGTCGAAAGGGGTCGCTGTTGAAGGGGTTGATGCCGATGGAACGCTGAGGGGTCACCGGAGTTGAGGAACAGGAAGAGATTGTCGAATCGGTGGCGGAGGTATGCGAATCTGGATCTGCGCGGTTTTCAGTCACGCCCTAGCAAGGAAGTCGATGGGTTCCTCGGAGTTAATTACGCCACATTATATAATGAAGCGGAATTGGGGGATGTGTTAACGACGGATTTTGGTAATCTACTCGGAAGTGAAAGAGGAAACCAAAGCAGAGAAGAAGGATTGAGTTGGAGTCAGACCAGGCTTCGTATCAGACCCGGTAACCGTATCGGACTGGGGAGGTGTTGCCAGAAAGAGCGTATCGGCCAATACGGATTCGATGTGATTGTTGGCCGATACGGGTTGTAAGTTGACAGAGTCAGCGTGTGCTTGGTCTGGGCTCGAGATAAGCTTCAAGGAAGTTGCCAAATAGAGATAAAGCTCGGTTTTAGGCAATTGTATCTTGTAAATCAAGTAGGTTTAGATCTAATCTGTGGCAAGAGTCTGCCGTAAAGATTTGTTGTTTGTTAGAGATAAGATCATGTCCTACAAGGACCCTGTTGTAATCTCGGGTATAAATATCCCGATAGTCTATACATAGAAACTCTCTCTCATAATCCAATACAACAAACCAGTTCAATCTACTTCGGCGCATCGCCAACCCTCGCAAGAGGTTGACCTTGACGAGTTCTTGCCTTCTCGGAGCAAAGGTAAGAACTCATTCCCGACGACCGGCATCGTCGGGGCTAGCGTGTCACTTTAGGCACGTTAAGCCTCGATGATGTGATCGTCTATCATGTTTTGGGTAATCTTGACGGGCGTCTTAATTATGCTTTGCCGACGATCTATTCATTTTAGGGTTTATTGCCAACGATGGTGTAATTATTATGCTTGGTTAGATTGTTCAATGCCTCTACCATCCCCAAAAACAATCGACGGCTTGATTCTCTTCGTGTTAAGTTTCGATTCACACTTTGAGTTGCTATCGACCTTAGTCCTGTTTCGAGATCTAACACAAAGCCTGCTTTCGGTTGTAATTAAGGATATAACTGGGGTTTCAGCCAGTTTTATCTGATACATGTGTTTATTATAATGTTTTCATGTGTATCTGTCATCTACATAAACGGATTGATTAATAGGAATGCATCTGTTATGGATAATTCTCTAGGGTTTATCTGTGATTGATATGTTTATATTGGTTGATTGGTTCATGTAGATTTGCACTAGAGTATTAGCTAGTGTAGTTATCTTTATTGTTCTTATCGGCCGATGCCATTAATCGACAGCAATATGTTGATGAAGGCCGATAAGATCCATGCTTTAATCTTATTTTATCACAAGTAAGCCGATATAGCTTTGCCCTATTGGCTGGGCCACGACAATGCGACATCGGCCTATCGGCCGATCGGCCATTGTTTGCTTGTTTATCTTGTTGATTGCAGATCAAATCAACTGGCATGCTCCGCGCATCGCCGGGCAAGCCATTTGGACCTGCACTGGAGTTAAGCAGACCTCCCAGGCCGCCGTGGAAACGCGGAACCCGTTTGGTTGCAAGGCGGGTCGAAATTCTGTGCCAACAAGTATATGGAAGATATTGTAAAATCTGATGAAGTGCTTTCTTGTCTAACATGTCATAAAAACAAAGGTGTCATGGTAGATTGTGAAAATTGTGCAAATTTAGAAAAAGAGATTTCTTATTTGAAAATTTCTTTGGCAAGATTTTCTGAAGGTAAGAAACAATTTAACATGATTTTGGATCAATCTAAAGTGACTAGCTACAATAGGGGTGTAGGTTTTGATGTTCATGATTATTTCACCAAAAATCAACCCAATGTTTTGAAAGTGACTGAACATGGTAAAATTTTGACAAAACCTAATGTTGTGAAAACAGTTTTTAAATCTGCTGGAATAATGATCTCTCTTTCTGCTACACTAAAAGAAACTAAAACTAATATTTCAAAACCATTAACTGCTAGCAAAAGTATACTTGTTCCATCTTGTTGGTTTTTGTTTCAGATTAGCACGTAAACAGAAAAAGAAAGAGAGATTGCTTTTGGTAAATCTAAGTGGCAGAAATCTGGTTTTCTCTCAAGGAAACCAGTCAGACCGTGTGGGTTGCACGGTCAGACCAGGGACCGGCCCGACCTGCTACTGAGCTTCGGTCAGACCGGCCCCCGGTTAGACCGTTGTTGGAGCAGAATTTAGACCCGCCCAACAAGAAAACGGGTTCCACATTTCCACAGCGGCCTGGGAGATCTGCTTAGCTCCAGTGCAGGTCCAATGGCTTGCCTGGGTGCGTGCAGGGCGTGCCAGTTGATTTTATCTGCAATCAACAAGATTAAACAAGTAAACCATGTGAGAACCGATGGCCGATCGGGCGATAGGCCGATGTTGCATCGTGGAGGCCTGGCCGATAGGGCAAACCTATATCGGCTTACTTGATATAATAATATGATAGAACTGATAAAGTAGATCTAATCTCATCGACCTATGTTAACATGTTTATAGCAAACTACTGGAATCGGCCGATGAGGGTAGCATGAAGATAAATACACTAGCTAATACTCTAGTGCGAACTTATACAAGCCAATTGGCCAATATAAATATGCCAATCACAGAGAGATCTTGAGAATACCCTGTAATCAATATATTTATATTCACCAATCTGCCTGCATAAGTGGCAAACACATGCAAGAACATAAAATAATCACATGCGTTAGGTAAGACCGGCTGAAACCCCGGCGCTATCCTTAATTACGATCTAAAACAGGCTTTAGATTAAACCTCGAAACACGACTAAGGTCGATGGCAACTCAAAGTGTAGATCGAGAATTAACATAAAGAAAATCAAGTCGTCGATCGCTTTTGGGGATGGTAAATGCCTTAGACAATCTAAACGAGCAAACCAATTCGATCATCGTCGGCAGTAAACCCTAAAACGAGTTAGCCGCTGGCGAGACAGAATAAGAAAGCAGCATCAAGATTAGCTAACACACGGTAAACGATTATCACATCGCCAGGGCTTAACGTGCCTAAAGCGACACGCTAGCCCCGACGATGCAGATCGTCGGGGACGAGTTCTTACCTCTGCTCTGGGGAAGCAAGAACTCGTCGGGACTTAACCTCTTGCGAGGGTTGGCGATGCGCCGAAAGTAGATTGAACTGGTTTTTGTGGGATTGATTCGAGAGTTTCAATGTACAAACTACCAGGATATTTATACCCGAGATTACAACAGGGTCCCTGTAGGACACGATCTTCTCTCTAACTTAACAAACAAGTCTTTACGGCAGACTCTTGCCACAGATCAGATCTAAACCTACTCGATTCACAACATACAATTGCCTAAAACCGAGCTTTATCTCTATTTGGCAACTTCCTTGAAGCTTATCTTGAGCCCAGACCAAGCCCACGCTGACTCTGTCAACTTGCAACCCGTATCGGCCGATGACCACATCGAATCCGTATTGGCTGATATGCTTTTCCTGGTAGCGCCTCTCCCAGTCCGATATGGTTACCGGGTCCGATACGAGACCTGGCCTGACTCCAACTCAATCCTTCCTCTCTGCTTCGGTTTCCTCTTTCCTCTCCGAGCCGATTACCAAAATCCGCTGTTAACACATGCCCCCCAATTCCGCTTCATTATATAATGTGGCGGAATTAGCTCCGAGGAACCCATCGACTTCCTTGCTAAGGCTTGACTGAAAACCGCGCAGATCCAGATTTGCATCCCTCCGCCGCCGATTCAGCAATCTCTTCGTGTTCTTCAACTCCGGCGACCCCTCGGTGTCCCATCGGCATCAACCCCCTCAACGGCGACCTCTTCAACGACAACAATGGCTTCCGCTCCATTTTATGCCTCCGAGATCCCTGCGGTAAGTTAATCCCTTCTAAATTCACATTTTCACTTTCCCGCCGATTTCTTCAAACTAGGGTTTCTGCTTTTTGCCCCCCGGGTCTTTATTTTTTTCATCGTTGTTCTTCTGACATAGGTCTTCAAAAACCAAATCTTGATCCCCACCAACGACAAATCACACTGCTTCCTGCTAGGCCCCATGGGCGACTGCGACCCAACCTGGCTGATCAAGGTCTTCAAAAACCAAATCTTGATCCCCACCAACGACAAATCACACTGCTTCCTGCTAGGCCCCATGGGCGACTGCGACCCAACCTGGCTGATCAATGCTGAGACAAACAGAGTCCCCTTTAAGCAAGCCAAGCCCAATGTCTCTTCGTGGAAACACACCTTCAGATCCTGGCTGTCAAAGCTCAATGGGTACAGAACCTGGCACAAGAGGATCGCTGCAGCCAAACAAGTCCACTGGGACGAGATAGGAATCGGCCAATGTATTACTTTATCCCTGGCCGATACTAAGAAAAACGAGCCACTCATGTCAGCAGCCATTTATTTCTGGTCTAGCACCTTGAACGCTTTCCTGTTCAAGCAAGGTCCGATGACCCCAACTCTGATAGACATCAAGATGCTAACAGGACTAGACATCGATTCCGAGATCAATCCCTTCAGCCTCCTGGCAAACAGTAGCCACAAATTGAAAACCAAGAAGATTGGAGGCTGGTCTGGATACATTTCTGAGCACATGGAACAAGGATCAGTCTCGGAAAGAGAACATCTGGCTTTCCTGACGCTGTGGTTGGAAAGATTTGTCTTCTGTGGATCAACCTGCGGCCCCACTACAAATTGTCAACATTTGGCTCAAGCTTTGGTCGACAAGAAGCAAATCCCCCTTGGTCGATATCTCTTGGGAGCTGTCTATCGGCTACTCCATATCTCCACTCAGGATTTAATGTTGAAGCAAACTGTGGCTCATGGAGGACCATGGTGGTTTATACAGCTTTGGCTCACTATCCACACCAACACCATAGCCGATCAGCCTCCGCTATCGGACTCCCGTTTCCCATCAAAGTATGCCGATCATGAAGACCATAGAACCAGAAGGTGCATGTCTTTTGGAGAAGCAGCCTTTGTCTATCTTGGAGCAGATCAATCGGTCGAAGACATGTCCACCTGGTTCATCCGATTCTACACCGGGCCTCCATCAGTTAAGATGGATATGTTCCTCTACCTTTCAGACCAAGGTTTTGAGTTCCCAGACGATCTGCACTTGGACCTGGTAAATGATGACATGGAATCCCGAGAGTCATTTATGATTGGCATCACTCCATGCCTGCTCCCAGTAGGCATATTTCAAGGAAGAAGCACCAGCCTGTCTTATGAATTCTATAATCCCATGGTAGCTGCTAGACAGTGCGGGCTTGGACAACTCCCCATTAATTTATACTTCCATAGACTCCTAGAGAGCAGGGGCACAGTGACATCAGGGTTGATCATGAGCAAAGCATTGGAAATTGGAACCCCGAACCTTGGTGACTGCGACCGATTGCATCTAAGCGCCTTCGTTCATATCAGCTTCCAGACATGGTGGCAAGAATGGGCTGCTCATATTTTCCACCAATCAGCCAGATTCTATGTGACAGAACTTATCTAGGGTATTAGCCCCCAAGTCCCAGATGGGCCGATTCCATCTGTGAGCAACAGTGGACAGAAAATCTGCTATGCTCAAGCCGTAGCTCCATCAGGATCAACTATCCTGGAATCCATCATTGGCCTTACTGCCCCAAAGGCATCTTCATTACTCCAAGGGCCGATGATCAAAGAAAATCCCAAGAGGAAAGCGCCAGCCAAAGAAAAATCTCAAAAATCCAGCAAAAAGGCTAAGATTGACGACCAAGCCGATCTCGAAGAGCTAGACCCCTCCATAGAAGAATTCCTTGATGAACAAGTGATAGAGGAAGAGGTCGATGCAGCAGCTGCCGATACGCCTGAAGAAGAAAACCCATCGGCCGATACCACTGAAGAACCATCGGCCAAGACCACTACAGCTCAACCGGCCGATGACCGAGCTGATACCACTCAGCCGAAGAAAACCAGGCACGTAGTCCGCAAGGTAACATGTTTCTTCTCTTGGATTTATGCAATGTCTTCCTACTGGTATGTTACACCTTAATCCCTTGTAGGTACTTGCGTCGTCTTTGTTGAAGGAACGGACTCAATCGACCCCTTTAAGAACCAAAAAAGCAACTTTACAAAGGCGCGAACGAGCCAAGGCCCGATTGAAGACCCCTTCTCCTTCTCCACCACCCTCGCCGATTGCTTCGGTAAGAGTTAATTTTACATTGTGTCTCTAGTAACATAGATCTGTTCTTCAATTTCTTGCTTTTCTCCAGCCAAGGGCTCCATCACCTGCACCACATCGGCCAACCCCCTTGCCTACTGTTTCATCACAGCAAAAGGAAGCCGATGCAAGCACCATCGATGCTCCAACACAGGTAACCAGGATTACTTTGATCCCCTTTTTGCCAATTCTTGCTTGACAAGGCTATCCTTGACCCACATTGATATTTGCAGAACCTAGCCGATATGTTCTCTTTTGATATCGGCCAGTTTCTTGATGATGAGGACAAGGAGCCACCCACCACAGCCAAGGCATCAATCTCTGATGATCTGAAGAACCGGCTGACCGACATTGCCAATCGGCTGGAGTCCTCATTGGAGTTCTTGGTGGAAGATTGCACCCCCATCAGGGCCTGGGTACAAGAAATTCAAGACCAACTGCTCGAAGACCTGATGGAGATCTTAACACCGGCCATCTTCTTGGAACAATATCGATTCAAGCTTAATAAGGCGAAAGAAAGACTTGCAGAGCGACGAGAACGTGAACAACTAGAATCGGCTCTGTCCGCTAGCAAAGCTCAAGTTAATGCTGACAAAACCCGGTTGGATGAGCTAGCTGTGGAGCCGATTGTCTTGAGGAACAGACTTGAAGAACTCCGTCGTCTCGAAGCAGAACTAGAGTCAAAGCTGAAGCCACGCGCCAAGAAATCCAAGAAGTGGAAGCTGAGATAGCTGCATCGCCCAAGGCCACAGAAGACCAGACGGCAAAGCTGAAGGCATCGGCCAAGTACCTTGTGTTGGCGCAGAATTTTGACCCGCCTTGCAACCAAACGGGTTCCGTGTTACCACGGCGCCCTGGGAGATCTGCTTAACTCCAGTGCAGGTCCAAATGGCTTGCCTAGTCGTGTGCAGACCGTGCCAATTGATTTGATCTGCAATCAACAAGAAACAAGTAAACCATGTCAGAAAACAACGGCCGATCAGCCAATAGGCCGATGACACATTGTCATAGCCCAGCCGATAGGGCAAAGCTATATCGGCTTACTCATGATAAAGCAGGATTAAAGCATAGATCTTATCGGCCTTCATCAACATGTTGCTGTCGATTAATGGCATCGGCCGATAAGAACAATAAAGATAACTACACTAGCTAATACTCTAGTGCAAATCTACATGAACCAATCAACCAATATAAACATATCAACCACAGATAAACCCTAGAGAATTATCCATAACAGATGCATTCCAATTAATCAATCCGTTTATGTAGATGACAGATACACATGAAAACATTATAATAAACACATGTATCAGATAAAACTGGCTGAAACCCCAGTTATATCCTTAATTACAACCGAAAGCAGGCTTTGTGTTAGATCTCAAAACAGGACTAAGGTCGATAGCAACTCAAAGTGTGAATCGAAACTTAACACAAAGAAAATCAAGCCGTCGATTGCTTTTGGGGATGGTAAATGCATTGAACAATCTAACCAAGCATAATAATGAAACCGTCGTCGGCAATAAACCCTAAAACGAATAGATCCCGGCGAAGCATAATTAAGACGCCTGTCAAGATTACCCAAAACATGATAGACGACGATCACATCATCGATGCTTCACGTGCCTAAAGCAACACGCTAGCCCCGTCGATGCCGATCGTCGGGAACGGATTCTTACCTTTGCTCCGGGAAGGCAAGAACTCGTCAAGGTCAACCTCTTGCGAGGGTTGGCGATGCGCCGAAGTAGATTGAACTGGTTTGTTGTATTGGATTGTGAGAGAGTCTCTATGTACAGACTATCGGGATATTTATACCCGAGATTACAACCGGGTCCATGTAGGACACGATCTTATCTCTAACAAACAACAAGTCTTTGCGGCAGACTTTTGCCACAGACTAGATCTAAACCTACTTGTTTTACAAGATACAATTGCCTAATATCGAGCCTTATCTTTATTTGGCAACTTCCTTGAAGCTTATCCTAAGCCCAAACCAAGCCCACGCTGGCTTTGTCAACTTCCAACCTCTATTGGCCAATAACCATACAAATCCGAATCGGCCGATACAGCCTTCCTGCCAGCGCCTCATTGAGTCCGATACACTGACCATGTCCGATACGAGACCTGGTTCGACTTCAACTTAACCCTTTGTCTCTGCTTTGGTTTCCTCCTCCTTCTCCGGGTCGATTACGAAAATCCGCTATTAACACATGCCCCCCAATTCCGCTTCATTATATAATGTGGCGGAATTAGCCCCGAAGAACTCATCGACTCCCTTGCTAGGGTTTGCCTGAAAACCGCGCAGATTCAGATTCGCAGGTTTCCGCCGCTGATTTAGCAACCACCCACGCTTCTTCAACTCCGGCGACCCCTCGGCATCCCATCGGCATCAACCCTTTCCATGGCAATTTCGTCGACGACAACAATGGCTTCCGCTCCATTCTACGCCTCCGAAATCCCCGTGGTAAGTTAATCTCCTCTGTATTCACATTCCCACTTTCCTGCCGCTTTCTTCGAACTAGGGATTCAACTTTTTTGCCCCCCCCCCGGGTCTTATGTTTTTCGTCGTTCTTATGATATTGGTCTTCAAAAACCAAATCTTGATCCCCACCAACGACAAATCACACAGATTCCTGCTAGGCCCCATGGGCAATTGCGACCCGACCTGGCTGATTAATGCTAAGACAGACAGAATCCCCTTATTATAATCAATCTGATCAGCCAAGCAGCCGAAGTCGATCTCAATCTGAAAAAGGCCAAGTCTGAAAAATTCCTAGAAATTCCTTGAAATTCCTTGAAATTCTGCAAAAATTCATATATATATATATATATATATGCCCCCCAAATTATAGAAGATGAGGGCTCATGTTGTAAAATTTGAACTAAGGACGATAGTATATATCGGCCATCTAGAAACGATGCATAGCACATCGGCTGTTATCATAAATCGGCTGAGGGGCCGATCATGAATCAATCCAGACGCTAGGATAATATTTCTTTAAGTACTTGCCATTAAGAGCTCGTCCATAAATCTCACCATCTAGCCCCTTAAGCAAATAAGCATTGTGAGGGACACATCGATGAATCTGAAAAGGACCTTCCCAATTAGGTGACCACTTGCCGAATTTATTATCTCTGGAACCAAACGGCATTATTAGCATCCATACAAGATCCCCTTCCTCAAATGACTTGGCAACAACCTTTTTGTTATAATGACGAGCCACTCTGTCTTTGTCACGTTTAATCCTTTCTAATGCCCGTAATCGGACATGCGCCAAGTCATCTAACTCATCGACCATAAGATTATGGTACTCATCGGTTGTCAAGTCGTCTTGCAAAGCAATCCTTCTTGAGCCGATGTTGGTTTCCCACGGCAGCACAGCTTCATGTCCATAAACCAACTGACACGGAGGCACTTGAATCGCACCATGGCAAGCCATCCGATACGCCCAAAGGGAATCGGCCAGCGTCGCGTGCCATTGCCTCGGCTGTTCGTCGATTTTCCTCTTGATTAGCTTGATTAAAGTCTTATTAGAAGCCTCTGCCTGCCCATTAGCTTGCGCGTAGTAAGGAGAAGAATTTAATAATTTAATGCCCACGCTGTCGGTGAACTGGACGAACTCGTCGGACACGAAGATTGATCCCTGATCGGTGGTTATTGTCTGAGGTAACCCAAACCGATATATGATATATTCCTTAACAAACTGAATCGCATCTTTGGAATCAACCTTCTTAAGGGGAACGGCCTCAACCCACTTTGTGAACTAATCTGTAGCCACCAAGATATATTTGTGTCCCTTACTTGATGGCGGGTTAATTTGGCCGATCATATCTATTCCTCATCCACGAAACGACCACGGCTTTATGATTGGATGCATAGCCGATGCCGGTGCTCACTGAATTGCTCCAAATTTCTGACAATCTTGACATCCTTTATAATACTTGAAACAATCCTCTAGCATTGTCGGCCAAAAATATCCAATGCGTTTCAACAGCCATCTCATTTATGGGCCGATTGATGTATTCCACAAATCCCTTCGTGGACCTCGCTCATAACAATTTTGGCCTCCTCAGGACCTAGACACTTGAGCAAGACACCATCAACCGTCCGATGGTATAAGTCATTATCTAACAGAACATACTGCAATACTTTGTATTTCATCTTCCATGACGCCGATTGGGAAGGATTCTTCAAATAATCAATGATAGCAAATCTCCAATCGTCGGCGTCCACGGCGGTGACCCGAACCCGTACATCCTTGGCCATCGGCTTGTATCCCGATGCCCCCTGAGCCAGATCATTGGCCTCGAAGTTTTGCTTCCTGGGTATATGCCTCATTGTCACGATCTTGAATGCTTGAAGCAACACCTTGCACTCTTCATTGTAGACTTTGAGGATATTATCTTTGCATTCATACTTTCCAGAAAGTTGATTAATTACCAGTTGTGAATCACCAATGATCTCTACGGAATCGGCCCTGACTTCGTACTCGCATCCGTGTCGGCAGACAGATCCATCAAAATACAGCATCCATGGTACAATATCTGCATATGCGATTGAATCATCCCAGTGTCGAACAATGAAATCGGCCAGGGCTTGTCTTTGATCGCTTTGGCCTATTCATATCTGAGGTCAAACTCTGTTAAGGCAAAAATCCACTTCCCAATTCTTCCTTTTAACACAGGGGCCGATAACATGTATTTCATCACATCGGCCTTACTTACCACAATGCACTCGTTGGAAAGTAAATAATGCCTCAATTTAGTACATGAAAAATATAAGCACAAACATAATTTCTCCACCGGCGTGTACCTTGTCTCGGCGTCTAACATCCTCCTACTGAGATAAAAAATAGCTCTTTCCTTACCATCAATATCTTGAACCAAGACTGAGCCGATGGATTTCTCATCGGCCGATAGGTACAGCCTGAATGGGACCCCTTTCTGTGGAGGGATTAGAACTGGGGGGAGGTTAAATACTCTTTGATATCGTCCAGCGCCTTCTGTTGCTTATCACCCCATACGAATTCCTGATTGTCCTTTATCTTCAGCAATGGAGTGAATGGCTCTATTCTGCCTGAAAGATTTGATATAAAACACCGGACAAAGTTGATCTTCCCGAGCAGAGATTGTAACTTGGTCTTGTTTTCTGGAGGCTTGATTTTCTGGATGGCATCAATAATCTTCTGTGTAATTTCAATTCCCCTCTCATGGACCAAGAAACCCAAAAACTGACCGGCCGATACGCCAAAGGCACACTTGTTAGGGTTCATCTTTAAACCATATTTCCTTGCCCTTTCTAGTACCTTGCGTAAATCGGCCAAGTGCATATCATATTCTTTTGACTTTATGACGACATCATCTATATAAACCTCAATCAAAGAACCGATAAGATCATGAAAAATATAATTCATGGCCCTCTGTTAAGTAGCTCCAACATTTTTCACGCCAAAGGTCATGACAACCCACTCGTACAGGCCGATTGCCCCTGGGCATCTGAAAGCTGTATTATGAATGTCTTCCTTAGCCATAAAGATCTGATTGTAGCCTGCGTTTTGATCCATAAAACTGATAATCTTATGCCCAGATGCAGCGTCGACTAGCAAATCAGCCAATGGCATAGGGTACTCGTCCTTTGGTGTTGCCTTGTTTAGATCTCTGAAATCGATACATACCCTTAGCTTGCCGTTCTTCTTCAATACTGGAACTATGTTGGAGACCCACTCCGCGTATCGGCAGGGTCTGATAAAGTTGGCGTCGTAAAGCCTTGTGATCTCTTCTTTGATAGCTTCATACATATCGGCCTTAAATCTCCTAGGAGATTGTTTAAATGGCCGATAGCCTGGTTTGATAGGTAGCCGATGTTCTACGATCGATCGGCTTAATCCTGGCATCTCATGGTATTCCCATGCAAAACAATCCATGAACTCTTTCAGAAGATTTATCAGATTATTCTTATATTCGTTTGGCAGGCTAGCACTTACATACGTCGGCCTAGGCCTATCACCTATTCCTATATCAACCTCTTCAAGTTCGTCGGCCGACGTGAAGCCTTGTCCAAATTTTCCATCTAACTCATCCACTGCATCGTCTGTGTAGGGACCAGCTTGTTCGTCTTGGACAGTGGATGACACATCTTTGTTAAAGCAACTGCTTGTCTTGATCTTCAATCGTCTCGATATCGCAATCAGTTACTTTGAGGAAATCGGTGACCCAGACTCGCCCGAACAAGCAATCGATTCCCTCCATCTCCCAAACTGCGAGATCGGCATTGGCCACGTGTACTGACCGATCGGCCTGCACGATCTCGACTTGGTCCCCATGCCATTGTATCAAACATTGATGCTTTGTTGAAGTGACGCAACAGTTTGCATGGATCCAGTCTCGTCCCAACAACAAGCTGTAGGAACCCTTTCCATCGAAGACGAAGAAGGTTGTGGGTATCGTCTTGCTGCCCACAGTGAGTTCCACGTTGAGCACCCCCTTCGGCTCAGAAGCGTTGCCACCAAAGTCTTTTAACAACATATTGGTCTTGATAAGGTCTTCAGGTACTTTTCCAAGCTTCCTAAAGGTTGTGTATGGCATCAAATTGACCGCCGCACCGCCATCGACCAACATCTTCGTCATCGGCCGCCCGTTGATAAATCCCTTGATGTATAACGGCCGCAGGTGCCTGTGGTTGTCGTCAGCTGGCTTGTCGAATATGGCTTGGTCTGGTGACAACTGTAGTCTAGCCGAAGATTGTTCGTCACCGGCCATTGCTTCATCGGCCGCCTGCATGCTGTATTCTGCTGGCAGAATAAAAACCATGTTAACAGACGCCGATGCCACTTCTTTACCTTTTGAAGCCGCAGAAGCCCGAGCTGTATCGGAGGTGCCCTCATCGGCCGTGACCACCATGGATTTTATCCTCCACTCTTTCTTGGTCTTGGCCGGCCGATGGGCTATTGTCGCCTGTTGCTCTTGGATTTGCTCCTTCCTCCTTAGTCTCTGAACCCGCCGTTTTTGTGTCTTGCTGAACACATCGCTTGGGCACCATTGGGGGTTCTGGATCTGCTCCTCGGCTTTGATCTGTTGCTCTTGGCGCATCGGCCCCAGCCTTTCATGCACAGATTTTCTTTGCTTGGCCGGCCGATGCGCTTGCCTGCTTGAGCTGCCCTGATAGGAATCTTCTGCCTCATTGCACGCAGGGCAATCCTGGATGGATGGCAACCTCATCCCCTCATTCCAGCAGAATCAAAAAAACTCGCACTCCCAATGTGGGTCTTAAGAGATGTCTTGATCGGCGTAGTCTTGAGCTTGTTCTTCCTGCCTCCGCTGGTACTATCTGATCAGGCCCTCAGAGGTCTGGTAAGGTCGCTTGCCAGTCCGATGGCCACCGCCGTCGGCCTTGTCTGCCCGCACCATGTTGATTGGGAACGGGTGTCCTTCTATCTTCATCGGCTTCTTGGCGTCATCGATCTTAATTCTGCCTTGTTAGATAGCCGATTGGATCTGTTGTCTGAAGATCTTGCATTCATTGGTATGAGTGAATAAGAGTTATGCCACTTGCAATATCTTCTCTTCTTGATTTCTTCGGCCGATGGCAATACGTGACCCACTGGCAATTGAATTTGCTTTACTTGCAACAGTAGATCAAATATCTTATCGGCCTTGTTGATATCGAAGTCAAACTTGTCTTCTTTGTCACCCTTTTTTGCCCACTGGCATGTTGTTGGCTTCCTCATCCGGGCCCACTCGGCCAGGTAGACATCGACATCTTCCGAATCGTCATCGTCGGAGGCATACTGATAGATCGTATTGATCTTCTTTGCAAACTTCTTTGCCTCTTGGAATCGTTGCTCGTGGGCCGATACCCTCTGTGCTAGCTGAGCTAGACTGTCAAATTCCTGTGACGAGAACCTCTCTCGTATCTGCCCGAGTAATCCTTGAAACGCCAGATCGGCCAATTGAGAATCGGTCAAGCTGAGGCTGTAACATCTGTTCCTTATGTCCCTAAACCTTTGGATATACTCTGGGACCAATTCGTCAACTCGTTGCCAAATGGCGTTTAGATCGGACAGTTTCATATCTTGTACACCATTGTAGAAATATCTGTGAAACTGTTTCTCAAGATCTATCCATCCTCTGATGGAATTGCAGGGTAAGGATGAAAACCATGTAAATGCAGACCCTGATAAGGACAGAGGGAAAAACCTCACCCTCAACGCCTCGATAGCCGATGCTTCTCCACACTGTGCTACGAATCGGCTCACATGCTCATACGTTGAGACATTGTTTTGCCTGGAGAACTTGGAGAAGTCCGGGATCTTGTATCGGCTTGGCAATGGCACTCTGTCAAATTCCTCGGGGTACGGGTGCCGATACACCGTAGAATTCTCCATGGGCTTCAAGCCAAACTGATCTCGCATCACTTCGGCTATCATATCAGCCCAGTATCCTGCGGGCCGATGCGGGAGGTCTTGTTGATATGATTGTTGCAAGCCCTCTGCCTAATACTGCCTGGGAGAGTACGGCTGGTAATAGTGATCAAGGTTCTGCGCGCCATATTGCCCTGTCGTATACTGCTGGTAGCCTTGTGGCGCATTGTATGCAGCTTGTGGTGGATGGTTGTTGAACACAGGGGCTTGTGGCTGTCCGGTCGATGGCTGGTTAACAGGAACTTGCTACATCGGCTCGATCACTGGTTGCTTCCCCTTGGTCCATTGTGCATATTGTTCTTCCGTGACATGCTGAGGGCTCCCTCCTGTCTGCCTGGTGAGGACCAGTGGCAGTGTTGTTGTTGGCTGCGTCGATGGGGGTGGCATCGGCACCATCTGCTGAGTCATGCTCAGCTCGTTCCTCAAGGTCCGATAGGCAGGAAACTTATTCTCCGGTAGATAAATTGGGCCTTGAGGCTTGTACTGGTGGATCGACCCATCTAGGATCGATTTGACCATATTGGTCAATGTGTTCACCAGGATCCCTGATTGGTTGACTAGCGCATAGTGAACTGCGGAGTCAGTACTGTCTTCCAATGTCGGCGCTGCGGTATCCTCGGTCTTGATGGTGTGATCGTGTGCCGCCGCCGACGTGCCAGCGTCATCTCTAGGACTCGGCATTATCACCTTAGACTTTTGAATCAAGGTGCCTTGCCGAGTCCTAGAATATGTCTGCAGGTACATATTCTGGAATTGCTCAACCAGCTTGTCCATCTCGGCTTTTTGTTCTGCGTTGAGCTGGTCGACAGTTACGGAGACGACGTTATCCTCGGAGATCTCGGCCTGCTTCGACATTTTGAAAGTTCTTGTTGCTGTTGCAAAGCTTGCGTTCTTGAGGTCCCACCAGGCGTGCCAAAAGCGTGTTGGCGCAGAATTTTGACCCACCTTGCAATCAAACGGGTTCCGCGTTACCACGGCGGCCTGGGAGATCTGCTTAACTCCAGTGCAGGTCCAAATGGCTTGCCTAGCCGTGTGCAGAGCGTGCCAGTTGATTTGATCAGCAATCAACAAGAAACAAGTAAACCATGTCAGGAAACAACGGCCGATCGGTCAATAGGCCGATGACACATTGTCATAGCCCAGCCGATAGGGCAAAGCTATATCGGCTTACTCATGATAAAGCAGCATTAAAGCATAGATCTTATCGTCCTTCATCAACATGTTGCTGTCGATTAATGGCATCAGCCGATAAGAACAATAAAGATAACTACACTAGCTAATACTCTAGTGCAAATCTACATGAACCAATCAACCAATATAAACATATCAACCACAGATAAACCCTAGAGAATTATCCATAACAGATGCATTCCTATTAATCAATCCGTTTATGTAGATGACAGATACACATGAAAACATTATAATAAACACGTGTATCAGATAAAACTGGCTGAAACCCCGGTTATATCCTTAATTACAACCGAAAGCAGGCTTTCTGTTAGATCTCAAAACAGGACTAAGGTCGATAGCAACTCAAAGTGTGAATCGAAACTTAACACAAAGAAAATCAAGCCGTCGATTGCTTTTGGGGATGGTAGATGCATTGAACAATCTAACCAAGCATAATAATTAAACCGTCGTCAGCAATAAACCCTAAAATGAATAGATCGCCGGCGAAGCATAATTAAGACGCCTGTCAAGATTACCCAAAACATGAGAGACGACGATCACATCATCGAGGCTTAACGTGCCTAAAGCAACATGCTAGCCCCGACGATGCCGATCGTCGGGAACGAGTTCTTACCTTTGCTCCGGGAAGGCAAGAACTCGTCAAGGTCAACCTCTTGCGAGGGTTGGCGATGTGCCGAAGTAGATTGAACTGGTTTGTTGTATTGGATTGTGAGAGAGTCTCTATGTACAGACTATTGGGATATTTATACCCGAGATTACAACAGGGTCCATGTAGGTCACGATCTTATCTCTAACAAACAACAAGTCTTTGCCACAGATTTGATCCAAACCTACTTGATTTACAAGATACAATTGCCTAAAATCGAGCCTTATCTCTATTTGGCAACTTCCTTGAAGCTTATCCTAAGCTCAAACCAAGCCCACGCTGGCTTTGTCAACTTCCAACCTCTATCGGCCAATAACCATACAAATCCGAATCGGCCGATACAGCCTTCCTACCAGCGCCTCATTGAGTCCGATACACTAACCATGTCCGATACGAGACTTGGTTCGACTTCAATTTAACCCTTTTTCTCTGCTTCGGTTTCCTCCTCCTTCTCCGGGTCGATTACGAAAATCCACTGTTAACACCTTGCAACCCTGAGCAAATCATTGAAGCCAATCCCAGGGTCGATAGCCGATGACGCCCAAGTTATAGAAGACATTGAGCAAATTCGCCGTAGAGCCATTGCAGCTATTGCAGATTTCATAGAGTGATGTAACATATTTAGTTTCCTTATTTTGTAAACACAAATCTCATCGGCCAAGGAGCCGAATTTTATCTGAATGAATCTGAAGAAACTCCAGCTTGAAAATTATTTTTGAAATCCATCGTGTAAACAGATATCCTCTTACTATAAGTAATCTCATCGTCCAATCAGCCGAATTCGATCACAATCTGAAAAAGTCCAAGTCTGAAAAATTGAATCCCATAAACTTAAATCCTTTAAATCAGGAAGAATAAGACTTGAAACTTGAAAAATTTCTTGAAAAATAAAATTCCGCGCTGAAAAATTCCACACTTATATATATATATGCCCCCCAAATTTTAGAAGATGAGGGCTCATGTTGTAAAATTTGAACTAAGGATGATTGTATATATCGGCCATCTAAAGACGATGCATAGCACATCGGCTGTAATCATAAATCGGCTGGAGGGCCGATCATGAGTCGATCCATAGGCTTGGATAATATCTCTTTAAATACTTCTCGTTGAGAGCTCTGCCATAAACTTCTCCATCCAATCCTTTGAGCAAATAAGCATTATGGGGAACACATCGATGAATCTGAAAAGGACATTCTCAATTAGGTGACCACTTGCCAAATTTGTTATCTCGAGAACCAATCGGCATTATTAATTTCCAAACAAGATCCCCTTCCTCAAATGACTTGGCAACAACTTTTTTTTATAATGACGAGCAACTCGATCCTTATCACGCTTTATTTTCTCCAACGCCCGCAATCGGACGTGTACCAAGTCATCTAGCTCATCAACCATAAGATTATGGTACTCATTGGCTGTCAAGTCGTCTTGCAAAGCAATCCTCCTTGAGCCGATGTTGGTCTCCCACAGCAGCACAGATTCATGTCCATAAACCAACTAATAAGGTGGCACTTGAGTTGGACCATGACAAGCCATCCGATACACCCAAAGGGAATCGGCCAGCGTGGTATGCCACCGTCTCGGCTGTTCGTCAATTTTCCTCTTGATCAACTTGATTAAAGTCTTGTTAGAAGCTTCTGCCTGCCCATTAGCTTGCGCATAATAAGGAGAAGAATTCAATAACTTAATGCCCATGCTCTCAGCAAACTACACAAACTCATCGGACACGAAGATTGATCCCTGATCTGTAGTCAATGTCTGTGGAAGTCCAAACCGATATATTATATGCTCTTTGACAAACTGAATTGCGTCCTTGGAATCAACCTTCTTGAAGGGAACGGCCTCAACCCATTTCGTGAAGTAATCTGTAGCCACCAGTATATATTTGTGTCCCTTGCTTGATGGCGGGTTTATCTGACCGATCATATCTATCCCCCATCCACGAAACGGCCACAGCTTTATGATTGGATGCATAGCCGATGCCGGTGCTCTCTGAATTGCTCCAAATTTCTGACAATCTTGACATCCTTTATAATACTTGAAACAATCCTCTAGCATTATTGGCCAAAAATATCCGACGCGCTTTAAAAGCCATCTCATTTTATGGGCCGATTGATGTGTTCCACAAATCCCTTCATGGACCTCGCTCATGACAACTTTGGCTTCTTCAAGACTTAAGCACTTGAGCAAGACACCATCAATCGTCCGATAATACAGATCATCGTCCAGCAAGACATAACGTAAAACTTTATACTTCATTCTTCGTGACGCCGTTTGAGAAGGGTTGCTCAAATACTCGACAATATCAAACCTCCAGTCATCGGCATCCACGGTAGCAACCTGAATCTAAACATCTTTAGCCATCGGCCTGTATCCCGATGCCCCCTGAGCTAAATCATTGGCCTCGAAGTTCTGCTTCCTAGGTATATGCCTCATCGTCACAATCTTGAAGGCTTGTAACAACTCCTTGCACTCCTCATTGTAAACTCTGTGAATATCATTCTTGCACTCATACTCCCTAGAAAGTTGATTAATGACCAGCTGTGAATCACCAATGATCTCTACGGAATCGGCCTCAACCACTTGTAATAACTGCAAGCCTTTGAGAATAGCCTTATACTCTGCTTGATTGTTTGTATAATAAGGATTGATAGTAAAAGAAAACTCGAAGCTTGCCCCCCGAGGGGATATGGTAACTAGGCCGATACCGCATCCATGTCTGCAAACAGACCCATCAAAATACAATGTCCCTGGCACAATATTTGAATATGCAATTGAATCATCTCTGCGCTGAACAATAAAATCGGCCAGGGCTTGTCCCTTGATCGCTTTGGCCGATTCGTATCGCAAGTCGAACTCTGTTAAGGCAGAAATCCACTTCCCAATTCTTCCCTTCAATACGGGGGCCGATAACATGTATTTCATCACATCGGCCTTACTTACCACAATGCACTCATTGGAAAGTAAATAATGCCTCAACTTAGTACATGAAAAATATAAGCACAAACAGAGTTTCTCCACTGGCGTGTACCTTGTTTCGGCATCCAGCAATCTCCTGCTGAGATAGAAAATAACTCGCTCTTTGCCGTCAATATCCTGGACCAAGACTGAGCCGATAGACTTCTCATCGGCCGATAGGTACAGCCTGAACGGAACTCCCTTTTGTGGAGGAATTAGAACTGGTGGAGAGCTCAAATATTCCTTGATGTCGTCCAGCGCCTTCTGCTGCTTATCACCCCATGTAAACTCTTCATCGTCTTTTATCTTCAATAACGGAGTGAACGGCTATATCCTTCCTGACAGGTTCGATATGAAGCGCCGGACAAAGTTGATCCTGCCAAGCAGAGATTGTAACTTGGTCTTGTTCGTCGGAGGCTTGATCTTCTTGATAGCATCGATGTTGTTTTGCGTGATCTCAATTCCTCTTTTGTGGACCAAGAAACCCAAAAACTGACCGGCCGATACGCCAAAGGCACACTTGTTAAGATTCATCTTGAGACCATACTTCCTTGCTCTTTCAAGTACCTTGCGTAAATTGGACAAGTGCATATCATATTTTCTTGACTTCACGATGATGTCATCAATGTAGACTTCAATCAAAGAGCCGATAAGATCAAGAAAAAAAAATATAATTCATGGCCCTCTGATAAGTAGCTCCAGCTTTCTTCAAGCTGAAGGTCACAACAACCCACTCGTACAGGCCGATTGCCCCCGGACACCGGAAGGCTGTCTTGTGGATATCTTCCTTGGCTATGAAAATCAGGTTGTAGCCTGCGTTCCCATCCATGAAACTAATAACCTTGTGTCCAGACACGGCATCCACTAGCAAATCGGCCAATGGCATAGGGTACTCATCCTTTGGTGTTGCTTTATTTAGATCTCTGAAATCGATACACACCCTGAGCTTGCCGTTTTTCTTCATCACTGGAACTATGTTGGAGACCCATTCCGCGTACCGGCAGGGTCTTATAAAGTTGGCATCGTAAAGTCTTGTGATCTCTGCCTTGATAGCTTCGTGCATATCGGCCTTAAATTTCCTAGGAGCTTGTTTAAATGGCCGATAGCCTGGTTTGATGGGTAGCCGATGTTCTACAATCGATCGGCTTAATCCTGGCATCTCATGGTATTCCCATGCAAAACAATCCATAAACTCTTTCAAAAGATTTATCAAATTATTCTTATATTCCTTTGGCAGGTTAGCACTTACATACGTCGGCCTAGGCCTATCACCTATTCCTATATCAACCTCTTCAAGTTCATCAGCTGACGTAAAGTCTTGTCCCAATTTGCCATCTAGCTTATCCACCGCATCATCTGTGTAGGGACTAGCTTGCTCATCTTGAACGGTGGACGGCGCATCTTTGCTAAAGTAACTGCTTGTCTTGATCTTCAATCGTCTCAATGTCACAATCAGTTACCTTGAGGAAATCGGCGTCCCAGACTCGCCCGGACAAGCAATCGATTCCCTCCATCTCCCAAACTGCGAGATCGGCATTGGCCACGTGTACTGACCGATCAGCCTGCACGATCTCAACCTGGTCCCTTTGCCATTGTATAAGGCATTGGTGCATTGTTGAAAGGACGCAACAATTTGCGTGAATCCAATCCCGTCCCAGCAACAAGCTATAGGAACCCTTTCCATCGAAGACGAAGAAGGTGGTGGGTATCGTCTTGCTGCCCACGGTGAGCTCCACGTTTAGCACCCCCTTTGCCTCGGACGCGTTGCCACCAAAGTCCTTGAGCACCATGTTGGTCTTGATAAGGTCTTCAGGTACTTTTCCAAGCTTCCTGAATGTTGTGTATGGCATCAAGTTGACCGCCGCGCCGCCGTCGACCAGCATCTTCGTCATCGGCCGCCCGTTAACGAACCCTTTGATGTATAACGGCCAGAGGTGCCTGTAGCTGGTGTCGACTGGCTTGTCGAACACAACTTGATCGGGTGACAACTGTAGTCTAGCCGAGGACTGCTCATCGTCGGCTACTGCTTCATCGGCCGTCTGCACGCTGTACTCTGCTGGCAATATGAAAACCATGTTAACAGAAGCCAATGCTACACCTTTCCCTTTCGCGGACGCCAGAGCTTGAGCTGAGTTAGAGGTGCCCTCATCGGCCTTGGCCACTACAGATTTGACTCTCCACTCTTTCTTGGTCTTGGCCGGCCGATGGGCTGTTGTCGCCTGCTGCTCTTGGATCTGCTCTTTCCTCCTTAGCCGCTGAACCCGCCGTTTCTGCGTCTTGCTGAATACGTCGCTTGGGCACCATTGGGGGTTCTGGACTTGGTCTGGTTATCATGGTGCATCGGCCCCAGCCTCTCGTGTACAGACTTTCTCTGCTTGTTCGGCCAATGCACTTGCTTGCTTGAGCTGCCCTTATGAGAGTCTTCCATATCGTTACACGCAGGGCACTCTTGGATGTATGGCAACCTCGTCCCTTCGTTCCAGCAGAAACGGAAAAACTCGCACTCCCAATGAGGGTCATAGGAGTTGTCTTGATTGGCTTGATCTTGTGCTTGTTCCTCCCGTCTTCGCTGGTATTTTTTAATCAAGCCCTCAGAGGTCTAATGAGGTCCCTTGCCGGTCCGATGGCCACCGCCGTCGGCCCTGTTCGCCCGCACCATGTTGACTGGGAACGGGTGTCCTTCTATCTTCATCGGCCTTTTAGCATCATCGATCTTGATTCTGCCTTGTTCGATGGCCGATTGGATCTGTTGTCTGAAGATCTTGCATTCATTAGTGTGATGGGAATATGTGTTATGCCATTTGCAATACCTTCTTTTCTTGATATCTTCGGCCGATGGCAATACATGACCCATGGGCAGCTGGATCTGCTTCTCTTGCAGGAGTAGGTCAAATATCTTGTCGGCCTTATTGATGTCGAAGTCGTATTTGTCCTCCTTATCGCCCTTCTTGGCCCATTGGCATGCAGTCGGCTTCTTCATCCGGGCCCACTCGGCAAGGTCAACATCAGCATCTTCTTCATCATCATCTTCGAAGGCATACTGATAGACTGTATTAATCCTCTTTGCAAACTTCTTTGCCTCCTGGAATCGTTGCTCGTGGGCCGATACTCGTTGTGCTAGCTATGCTAGGCTGTCGAATTCCTGAGAAGAGAACCTCTCTCGTATTGGCCCTAGTAAACCTTGGAACGCCAAGTCGGCGAGCTGTGAATCGGTCAGGCTGAGGCTGTAACACCTATTCGTTATGTCCTTGGATCTTTGAATATACTCTGGGACCGATTCATCCACTCGTTGCCTGATGGCAGTCCGATCGAACAGTTTCATTTCTTGCACGCCATTATAGAAATACCTGTGAAACTGCTTCTCCAAATCTATCCATCCTCTGATGGAATTACAGGGTAAAGATGAAAACCATGTAAATGCCGACCCTGACAAGGATAAAGGGAAAAACCTCACCCTCAACGCCTCAATAGCCGATGCCTCCCCGCACTGTGCTAGGAATCGGCTCACATGCTCGTACGTCGAGACATTGTCCTGCCCCGAAAACTTGGAGAAGTCCGGGATTTTGTATCGGCTTGGCAGTGGCACTCTGTCAAACTCCTCGGGATACGGGTGCCGATACAGTGTAGAACTCTCCTTGGGCTTCAAGCCGAACTGATCTCGCATCACTTCGGCTATCATGTCAGCCCAGTATCCTGCGCGCCGATGTGGGACTTCCTGCTGGTAGGATTGTTGGAGGCCCTCTGCTTGATAGTGCCTGGGGGAGTACGGTTGGTAGTGATGATCTAGGTTCTGCGCGTCGTACTGCCCCGCGGTGTACTGCTGGTAGCCTTGCGGCACGTTGTACGCAGCTGGTGGCGGAGGGTTGCCGGTCATGGGGATGTGAGGCGGTCTGGCCGATGGTGGGTTGACAGGAACTTGCTGCATCGGCTTGATCACTGGTTGCTTCCCCTTCGTCCATTGCGCATATTGCTCCTCCGTGATGTGCTGAGTGCTTCCTCCCGCCTGCTTGGTGAGGACCAGCGGCAGGGTTGTTGGTTGCGCCGATGGGGGTGGCATCGGCGCTGTCGGCCTCAGGGTCCGATAGGCAGGGAACTTATTTTCTGGCAAGAAAATTGGCCCCTGAGGCTTGTACTGGTGGATTGACCCATCTAGGATCGATTTGACCGTATTAGTCAATGTGTTCACCAGGATCCCCGACTGGTTGACTAGCGCAGAGTGAACTGCGGAGTCAATTCTGTCTTGCAACGTCGGCACCGCGGTATCCTCGGTCTTGACGGTGTGGTCGTGTGCCGCTGCCGACGTACTAACTCCATCTCCAGGACTCGGCATTATCACCTTAGACTTCTGAATCAGGGTGCCTTGCCGAGTCCTAGAATATGTTTGCAGATACATATTCTGGAACTGCTCGACCAGCTTCTCCATCTCGGCTTTCTACTCAGCGTTGAGCTAGTCGACAGCCACGGAGACGACGTTCTACTCGGAGAACTCAGCTTGTTTTGACATCTCGAGGTGGTGCTCTTGTTGTTGCGAAGCTTGTGCTCTTGAGTCCCACCAGGCGTGCCAAAAGCGTGTTGGCGCAGAATTTAGACCCGCCCAACAAGAAAACGGGTTCCGCGTTTCCACGGCGGCCTGGGAGATCTGCTTAGCTCCAGTGCAGGTCCAATGGCTTGCCTAGGTGTGTGCAGGGCATGCCAGTTGATTTGATCTGCAATCAACAAGATTAAACAAGTAAACCATGTGAGAACCGATGGCCGATCGGGCGATAGGCCGATGTTGCATCGTGGAGGCCTGGCCGATAGGGCAAACCTATATCGGCTTACTTGATATAATAATATGATAGAACTGATAAAGTAGATCTAATCTCATCGGCCTATGTTAACATGTTTATAGCAAACTACTGGAATCGACCGATGAGGGTAGCATGAAGATAAATACACTAGCTAATACTCTAGTGCGAACTTATACAAGCCAATCGGCTAATATAAATATGCCAATCACAGAGAGAACTCGTCAGCCTGAGAATACCCTGTAATCAATATATTTATATTCACCAATCCGCCTGCATAAGTGGCAAACACATGCAAGAACATAAAATAATCACATGCATTAGGTAAGACCGGCTGAAACCCCGGCGCTATCCTTAATTACGATCTAAAACAGGCTTTAGATTAAACCTCGAAACACGACTAAGGTCGATGGCAACTCAAAGTATAGATCGAGAATTAACATAAAGAAAATCAAGTCGTCGATCGCTTTTGGGATGGTAAATGCCTTAGACAATCAAAACGAGCAAACCAATTCGATCATCGTTGGCAGTAAACCCTAAAACGAGTTAGCCGTTGACGAGACAGAATAAGAAAGCAGCATCAAGATTAGCTAACACACAGTAAACGACGATCACATCGCCAGGGCTTAACGTGCCTAAAGCGACACGCTAGCCCCCACGATGCAGATCGTCGGGGACGAGTTCTTACCTCTGCTCTGGGGAAGCAAGAACTCGTCGGGACTTAACCTCTTGCGAGGGTTGGCGATGCACCAAAAGTAGATTGAACTGGTTTTTGTGTGATTGATTCGAGAGTTTCTATGTACAAACTACCGGGATATTTATACCCGAGATTACAACATGGTCCTTGTAGGACACGATCAGATCTAAACCTACTCGATTCACAACATACAATTGCCTAAAACCGAGCTTTATCTCTATTTGGCAACTTCCTTGAAGCTTATCTTGAGCCCAGACCAAGCCCACGCTGACTCTGTCAACTTGCAACCCGTATCGGCCGATGACCACATCGAATCCGTATTGGCCGATATGCTTTTCCTGGTAGCGCCTCTCCCAGTCCGATACGGTTACCGGGTCTGATACGAGACCTGGTTTGACTCCAACTCAATCCTTCCTCTCTGCTTCGGTTTCCTCTTTCCTCTCCGAGCCGATTACCAAAATCCACTGTTAACAACCGGCTACTGTACTTCGGTCAGATCGACCTCGAAGAAATTTTTCTGAAAACTCTCAAACTGTTTTTGTTCGTGGATATATACCTTTTGGATCTACTGGTCGTGTGTCTCAGTACTGGATTCCTAAATTTCTTTTATCTAACCCCAGTACTGAGGCTTCGACATCTTGTGTGTAGGCTTTGGTGGCGAGAAAGGAGAACATATGGATTGTCGATTCCAATTGTTCGCGGCACATGACCGGTGATAAAAATTGGTTCTCCTCCCTCAAGATGGCATCCAAAACGGAATCGATTATCTTTGGTGATGCTTCTACTAGTGCCGTTCTTGCTATAGGATCTGTCAAGGTAAATAACAAGTTTGAATTGAAAGACGTAGCTTTGGTTGAGGATTTAAAATACAATTTGCTTTCGGTTTCACAAATTGTTGATGAGAATTTTGAGGTTCATTTTAAAAAAACTGGAAGTAAAGTATTTGATTCTTGTGGTGACTCTGTGTTGAATATTTCTCACTTTGGAAGAGTGTTTAAAGCTGATTTTGGAAATCCTGTTTCACCTGTTGTAACATGTTTGGTTGCTAAATTCAACAAAGATTTGATGTTTTGGCATCGTAGACTTGGATTTGTTGGTTTTGATCATCTCACTAATTTAAGTGGTTTGAATCTTGTTCGTGGTTTGCCTAAACTTAGGAAAGATCTTAATTTGGTTTATACACCGTGTCGTCATGCCAAGATGGTTGCTTCTTCACATGCTCCTATTATTTCTGTGATGACGGAATCATCAGGACAGCTCTTACACATGCACACTATTGGACCAGCTAGAGTGCAATCCGTTGGAGGAAACTGGTATGTGTTGGTTGTTGTTGACGATTTTTCTCGATATTCTTGGGTTTTCTTTATGGAAAGTAAGGATGAGGCTTTTGGATACTTTCGGAGTTTGTATCTTAGGTTGAATTGTGAACTTCCTGGTTCTTTGACGCGAATCAGAAGTGATAATAGTGGTGAATTTAAGAATGCTTCTTTTGAATAATTTTGCAACGAAAAAGGTCATGAACATCAATTTTCTTCTCCTCGTGTTCCGCAACAAAATGGTGTTGTTGAAAGAAAAAAATTGTTCTTTGGTTGAGATGGCTAGAACAATGCTTGATGAGTATCATACTCCTAGAAAATTTTGGGCCGAAGCTATTAAAACTGCATGTTGTATTTCCAATCGTGTTTTCATGAGATCAAAACTTGGAAAAACTTCTTATGAGCTTCGTTTTGGACATTAACCCAAAGTTTCACATTTGCGTGTTTTTAGTTACAAGTGCTACTAACATTGCTAAGAATCCTGTACAACACTCACGCACGAAGCACATTGATATTCGCTTTCACTTTTTAGAGATCATGTTGAGAAGGGAGATGTTGAATTGAAATTTTTGGATACAAAATTGCAACTTGTGGATATTTTCACTAAACCATTGGATTCATCTCATTTTGCTTTTCTTCGTGGAGAGTTGGGAATCATTCATCCTTTTGGCATGGTTTGAGAGGGAGTTTTTGTGCTCTTGGTTTTATCAAGCAATAATTGAAAGAAACAAATTAAAAGAGAGCTTTGTATTATGCATATAGTGTTTTTCTTTGATCATGCTAGCAATACTTTGAAGGTTTATTTCTCTATTTTATAGCTTATATGAATTTTAGTATTTTCATAAGGTTTAGATATTGCTTTTAAGGGAGATAATGCATGACACTTAAATTTTATAATTGAATTAATGAAATATGCAATATCGATACTAATGCATAGGTTGGATTGTAAATGCTTATGTACATGCTTTATTGAATTGTTATTCCTCAAATAGTTTTGAAATTACTCATTGTGCAAAAGAATAAAAAAACATTTATGAGAAAAAAAATGAATACCGAATCCTTGGAAACAGTCTTGACGACAAGGACGTATTCGATTTAAGCAAAAATAATGGGTGTTGAATCCTTGGAAACAGTCTTGACGACAAGGACTACCCGGAATAATTGAGAAAAATATGTGCAAAAATGAAAAAAGGTTCAATTCAATATGAAAAAATTCTCTTGGTTGTTTTGTGCTAAAACTAATTTGGGAAAGAGTAATGATTGCAATAGGTCTATATGTGTGAATTTATTTTTCAACCTATGTGTTTGTAAAGATGTTGTATTATAAATCTTTTGAATTCATAAATCTTGATTGCATTATTGATCTTAATTGTAAAATCTTTGGGTTATGATTATACTTTAGTATATGATTGCTATCTAATTGATGGGTTTATCTTCTCTTTGTTGCAATACATGACATAAATTACTATATGTATATTATTAAGCTCTTGAATATTAACTGTACATAATTTCTATGCTTGATGAAATCATTGTCAAAAGGAGGAGAAGAGATATAAACAATGCAAGTGTTTTTCTTTTCTTTTTCTTTCTTTATTTTTCTTTCAAAGGAGGAGAAATTTTTTATTTTTGTTTTTATTTTTCCAGACACCAAAACAAACATTTTTGATGGGTTTGCCAATGTGTTCATCAAGGGGGAGATTGTAAAATCAATGTATGTTTCATTCTTTTGTTGTGATGAACAATTGGCATCTGAGGTTATTGGTTTTGATATTTGGAGTTTATTTATGACGTGGTTTGTGAGATGTGTCGAGCACCCCCGGTTAAATATTATGTAAGTTATCTGAAGTGATAGCGTGAATTATTTAGTTGGATGGGGTCTAGTAATAATCAAGTAAAACAATAACCATCCAACCTCATCGCCTCACTATCAAGTCAAATAACATACATAATATAAAACCTGAAGCGCCGAGTAAAGAGCATAGGGGATATTGCTGGGACTTTAGCATGCCAGTCAACTTCAGCCTACGACATGCCCGTCAAACCACACGAAGTTGGCGACCAGATGTGTTACACATCTCCAGAGACTTGACAAAATTCGCTAAAGCTCTACGACATCCCAAATGTTCAAAACTCATACCAGTGTAGAACTAGATCCCAGGAAAAGCTCTAGTTCCACACTTTCATCTAAGGAGCAAACACAAATAACTTTATTCTACATTTATATTTTAAATAGATCGGCCAAACGGCCAGATAATTACTGATCCGCGGAAGATTGGCTACCCAAAACCACAAGCAGCCGACAAGGAAGAAATCCCGTTTGGATCTGGTCCTAAAAGAAGCAACGATTTCCCGACTCATTCAGAACACTAAGCATACAACCTGCAAAATGGATATTCCAGTATAACAAGAGTCAGTACATTAAACAAGTCAATGTACCGGCAAGCACAAGACAATCCTATCATACTACATGCAAGGCATATAATCAAAGAAAAGCTATATATGTAACTCATTTTTGCGTAAAGCAAGTTTTAGTGCACAATTCTGTTCAAAAGAGTTGATGATTCAATTAACCAAAATATCAACATAGATACATCATAACATTTAATATATCAACATTATAAACATACTCTTGTTACCCATACCGGCAACAAGTCATAATCTCATGATAATAATACACTTGACTGCCCACCCGGCATCAAGTCTCACATTCATCAACAATATAACCTAATCATCATAACTTAACCATTTCCAATCCATAATTCACAAATCATCATTTGAAAACATAAAACAAAATCAAAGTCTATACTCAAGACACTTCACCAAGTCGCTCATGACCATGAGCACAGCTAATCGATTAGTTTTAGAGAACTCTGCAGAGTTTGTACGGCTTTACCCACATGATATGAACACTCTAGTTTGTTCAGTGTTTGCAAGACACTACCACACTCTTCATGTTGAATGAGGTCTAGAGATCATAATGTAGCCTTTACATTACTTAACGCCTAACCTTGCATCAGCGATGGCAATTGTGAATCCATCTGTAGGATCGAAACAGAGTAATCAAACCTACCAGGGGGGTGAATGGTAGGGAAAACCAAAACTTTAACCAAATCACAAATTACCTCTAGAATCCAACGAAACCAATCTAGAAAAACAAAATCAATCTCATGAACAAGATCGTACTACCGCTGTCGAAGTACTGCCGGTCACACCGCCGTATATCCGTCGGTCAGACCGCCCCTCCTGGCCGGTTAGACCGCCCCCTTGCCTCTGGTTAGACCACCGCCACACTCTCACCAGTGAAACTGCACGAACTCCTTCGGTCAGACCGTCGGGACGCAGAAACCACCGGTAGATGACAAACTCGAAGATATAAATTGTAACTCTCGACTTTATTGCATCTAAAAATGTTTACAAAGTGCAACAACAGCACTCCTCATGAAGTAGGCTGTACAAAACCCACAAACCTTACTAAAAACCCTAGCTTTTTTCTCAACTTATGAACCACACAATCAATATCTAGGAGGCACACCCTCCCTCTCTATTTATACATGAAGTAGGCTGTACAAAACCCACAAATCTCTCACGAATTAGGACTCCCAACCACATGGGAAACCCTCTCTTGCAAGCTTCAAACTCATCTCTTTCCTTATCTCCATCCATCTTCCCGAATTAGGACTCCCTTCCAAATTCAACTTCTCTTTCCATACGTACACGATTCCTATCGTATACCATATGAATTCTTTATCTTCCACGTGCATTATCCTCTAGACTTTTAGTATCCCACATGATCTCTTGATCCCTGGACGTCCACTTCTCCCAAGTTGACTTCGATCCATCACCGGCAACACTATCCCGAGGCCATAAGCAATACCTGCACACATACGATAAAGAAACCATATTCCGAGCACAAGTTCGTCCAAACTTGACTCACATTAGTATAACAACAGTAACCATACGCATAGAAACCATCTAGAAGTCAAATCCACGAAGAAACAATCCGTAACCGAAAAGATAAACCGAAACCGAAAGCGAACAGGTAACCTCCCGGTCAGACCGCGGGCCGGCCGGTCTGACCGCACGCATACCACCGGTCTGACCGGCCGTGCTTGGTCGGTCTGACCGCCAGGTCAAATCCGCACAACTCTTCACAAAATCAATCATATATAATCACATGAAATACCATCTCAATAAACCAATATTACACACATAAAATGTCGCAAGCCACCAATGTTTCATCACATAAAATAATAATCAAACACATTTGATTCTACAATCTCCCCCTTGATGAAACCATTGGCAAACCCAACAAAATCAATTGGTTTATGTTGTTTTGTGAAGCAACCCAAAAAACATTACAAATGCCAGAAGATTTTCAAAGAAAAATCTCTCACTTTTGAAAAGAAAGAAAATCCTTTGAATATGATAATGATGCACAATATGATAATGATAAACAATTTATGCACATTTTTTTTTGTTTTGTCTTTGTTACCTTGTTCTCCCCCTTTTGACAATGAGTTCATCAATGTATCATGAGCAGGGATAAGCATTGCAATATACCAAAAGTAACTCAAGTACATGTATTGCAATAACAAGGTAGAAAAAGTGACTAGCTAATTAACAAACATGCACTAAAGTAAAAACATGAACCTTAAAGATTATAATTAAGATCAAGTCAACATTAATGATTCATGATTTCAACGATTGAAAATGCAACAGATTCACAAGTGCAAAGCCTGAAAGAAAAACCCAATTATATAAACCTATAGTATTGATACTCTTTCTCAACTTAATTTCCTTCTCCAAAAATAATCAAGAGAACCTTAAGCTTTTTATTTTTGAACATTTTAACTATTGCGGGTATGTCCTTGTCGTCAAGACTGTTTCCAAGGATTCGGCACCCTCTTTTTTTATTTCACTGCGAATACATCCTTGTCGTCAAGACTGTTTCCAAGGATTCGGTATTCTTTTTTTCATTTTTTTTATAAAAGGCATGTATGTACTCTTGCAGTGATTGGAACAAAATAATTATCATGAGGAATAACAAGCCATAAGATATATATACAAGCATTAATCAGTCAATCTAAGCACTTGCTTTAATATTGCATATTTCATTAATTCAAGTAAAAGAATTATGTGTCATGTATCATATCACTTAAAAAACAATATTCAAAGCTCATATAATTACTAAAATGCTCACAAGCTAATATAGTAATCAAATTATCTAACAAGCATTGCTAGCAAGCACTAGAATATACTTAAGATATAAAACAAAGCTCATCCATCTTTTTCTTTTTCTTTTTCTCATTTTTTTTTGACACCATGCATGAATTAAAACATGAATGCAAAAGAAAATAAAAGAAGAAAGAAAATATGCATACAACATAGAGCCAGCAACTCTCCCCCTCAAAGGATGCCAAAAGGATGAATAACTCCCAATTCTCCCCTTAGGAAAGCAAAGCGAGAAGAATCCAATGGTTCAGTGAAAATATCTGCAAGTTGCAACTTGGTATCCACAAATTTCAATTCCACATCTCCCTTCTCAACATGATCCCTCAAAAAGTGAAAACGAATATCAATGTGCTTAGTGCGTGAGTGTTGAACAGGATTTTTAGCAATATTTATAGCACTAGTATTATCACAAAAGAGAGGAACTTTATCAAAAGCAATATTATAATCTCTCAAAGTTGAAATAAGCTAAAGAATCTGGGAACAACAACTAGCAGCAGCAACATACTCAGACTCAGCTGTTGATTGAGCAACATTTGATTGTTTTCGAGAAGACCATGTAATCAAAGAAGTACCAAGAAAATGACATGTACCACTAGTACTCTTTCTATCAATTCTACAACCTCCAAAATCCGCATCCGAATAACCACTCAAGCATATAGATGAAGAGGTAGAATACCAAATTCCAAATTCAAGAGTGTGTTTCAAATACCACATGATGCGTTTCACAGCTTGTCGATGCGAAGCCCTTGGAGAAGCTTGAAATCGAGCACATAAACACACAGCAAATTGTATGTCCGGTCTCGAAGTGGTGAGGTAGAGCAATGATCCAATCATACTCCTGTATTCCGTTTGATTTACAGCTTCACCATCTTCATCAGGATCCAAAACAGTAGAAGTTCCTATCGGCGTAGTCAAAGGCTTGCAATCGTCCATCTTGAAGCATCGTAGAAGATCCTTGGTGTAATTTGTTTGATGAACAAACGTACCTTGAGGTGTTTGCTTAATTTGCAATCCCAAAAAGTAAGTCAATTCTCCCATCATGCTCATCTCAAATTCCCTGCGCATAGTTTCAGCAAACTCCATAACCAAAGCGTGAGATGAACAACCAAAGATGATATCATCCACATAAATCTAAACAAACAGTTGATCATCACCATGCTTGAGAACAAACAGAGTTTTATCAATTTTTCCCATTGTAAAACCTTTTGCAAGTAAAAAGTTTTTAAGCCTATCATACCATGCTCTAGGTGATTGTTTCAAACCATACAAAGCTTTTGACAAACGAAAAATGTGGTTGGGAAAAACAGGATTTTCAAAACCTGGTGGTTGTTTTACATAAACTTCCTCCAGAATATAGCCATTAAGAAAAGCACTTTTAACATCCATTTGAAACAATTTAAAACCTTTTGAAGCAGCAAAAGCCAACAAAAGTCTAATTGCCTTAATCCTAGCAATAGGAGCAAAAGTTTCATCATAATCCAACCCTTCCATTTGAGTAAAACCCTGTGCAACAAGTCTAGCTTTGTTCCTAACAATTAAACCATCCTCATTTTGTTTATTTTTGAAAACCCACTTAGTTCCAATAATATTTTGATCAACAGGAGGTTCAACTAAAAACCAAACTTTATTTCTTTCAAAATTCTCAAGTTCTTCATGCATGGCGTTAATCCACGATTCATCAGTTAGAGCATGAGTAACATCTTTGGGTTCAAAATTAGCCGTAAAAGCAGAATTTGCATGAAAATCACGATTTGTTACCTTTGATCTTGTAGTACGTTCACCCAAATTACCTATTATTTGTTCCAGAGGATGTAGTCGTTGAATACGAAGTGGAGCACTCAAATCTGACGATTGTTCATTTTCTGTAGTTGGTTCTGACGAAGTTGAAGCTTCTGGAGGTCTATTAGCATCTGTATCCGAAGCTCCCGAAGAATCGCCATCCCGCCGGTCTGACCGCTCCTCTGCCTCCGGGCTGACCGACGGTATACCACCGGTCTGACCGGCCGCAGCCCTGGTCTGACAGGCCGACGCCTCGTCGTCCTCGTCATCGCTTTCCTCCACAAAAATATCCTCCCCCTGAACCTGTGATAGAGTACCTGAAATTTCGGGTTTATTACCTGGACTAGCCTCATCAAAAGTGACTTCACAAGTCTCAACAATTTTATTAGTCTTTAAAACAAGTACACGGTAACCTCGTGAATGCGCAGAATATCCCAACATAAGACCATCAAGAGAGCGAGATTCAAATTTGTCCAAATTTCCATATTTGAGCACAAAACATTTACACCCAAAAACACGCAAGTGAGAAATCTTCGATGTATGTCCAAAGCGAAGCTCATAAAAAGTTTTTCCAAGTTTAGATCTTAAGAAAATACGATTGGAAATATAACAAGCAGTGTTAACAGCTTCAGCCCAATATTTTCTAGGAGTAGAATATTCATCAAGCATAGTCCTAGCCATCTCAACCAAAGAACGATTTTTCCTTTCAACAACACCATTTTGCTGAGGAACACGAGGAGATGAAAATTGATGTTCAAGACCTTTTTCATCACAAAATCTTTCAAAAGTAGCGTTTTTAAACTCACCACCATTATCACTTCGAATAGTTCTCAAGGAGTTTGGAAAATTCAAGAGCCAAACAAAGATATATACTTTTAAAGTGTTCAAAAGCTTCATCTTTAGTTGCCATAAAATAAACCCAAGAATATCAAGAAAAATCATCAACAATAACCAAAACATACCACTTTCCTCCAATGGATTGCACTCTAGCTGGACCAACAATGTCCATTTGTAAAAGCTGTCCTGGTGCATCCGTCATCACAGAAAATATAGGAGTATGTGAAGAAGCAATTATCTTAGCATAACGATATGGAGAACAAACCAAATCATGATCTTTCCTAAGCTTAGGCAAACCACGAACAAGTTCAGACCCACTAATCCTAGTGAGATGATCAAAGCCAACATGTCCAAGTCTATGATGCCAAAACATCACATCTTTTGAAAATTTTGCAACAAGACATGTAACTTCTGATGAAACGCTATTTTCAAAATCAGCTTTAAAAACTCTTCCATAGCAAGAAACATTAAGCACAACATCACCAGATGAATCAAAAACTTTACTTCCACTTTTCTTAAATAAAACATCAAAGTCTTCATCCACAATTTGAGAAACGGAGAGCAAGTTGTACTTCAAATTTTCAACCAAAGCAACATCATTCAATGTAAACTTATCACTTACCTTGATAGATCCAGTTGCAGTGATCCTGCTAGTAGAAGCATTGCCGAAGATGATTGAATCCTTCCTTGATGCCTTCGTGAGGGAGGAGAACCAATTTTTATCACCGGTCATGTGTCACGAACAACCGGAATCAACGCTCCACACGTTCTCCCTCCTCGCCAAAAGTGCCTACACACAAGCAGATGCCGAAGCCTCAGTACTGGGGTTAGATAATAAAAATTTAGGAATCCAGTACTGAGACACACGACCAGAACCAATAGGAACATAACCAATAGAAAATTCAACACGTTTCCTGTTAGAAAAGTTTGCCCGAGGCCGGTCTGACCGCCTCTATACCTGCGGTCTGACCGAAAGCTTCCCACCGGTATAACCGGTGGTACAGCTCCGGTCTGACCACCGGTCCATCTGTGGTCTGACCACCTGCCTCGAGAAAAAAACTGATTTTTGCCACCTTTGTTTTGCAAAAGCTCTCTCCTGTTCCTTTTTCTGTTTCCTAGCGAGTCTAAAACAGAAACCAACAATATGTCCATGTTTACCACAAAAAGAACAGATAAACTTTTCACGATGAGTTGATGCACAAGTTGAGACAACAGGCTTAGCATTAATAGTATTTTTAGTACTAACAACAGATTTAGCATTAAACATAGATTTAGAACTAGCCACAGGTTTTGTAGAACAAGAAGTACTCAAAGAAGTCATAATGCCAGCAGACTTAAAAACAAGAGGTTTAGAATCAGGTTTAGTCAAAATTTCACTTTTCTCAGTTATGCTCAAAACAACAGGAGGATGTCTAGAAAAGTGACTATAAGGGTCAAAACCTAAACCACGATTGTTTGTGCTAACTTTTGATTGATCCAAAATCATGTTGAGGTGCTTTTTACCATCGGAAAAACGTTGCAAGGAACTTTTTAAGTAAAAAACCGCTTGAGTCAAAGTAGCACAATTTTTACAAGCATCCAAAAGACCTTTGTTTTTTCTACACGTTTGACAAGAAAACACTTCATCTTGCTTAACTAGTTCTTCCATATGCTTAACCCGAGCTAAAGCATTTTTTAGTTTCAAATCACTAGCAAGACATGTTGAGAAAGGTTTTGCACTAGATTGTTTTAACCTTTTAGAGCTAATCACATTAAACATAGAGCTAGCAAACAAAGCAACTTGACATTTATTCAAAGCTCTTTTGGTTAAAAACAACTCATCAATCAATCTAGTATTCATGGCAAAGCTATGAGCAAGACAAGATTAAAGTTTTTTAGATTTCTTAATTTCAACATCAAGTTTTTTGCAATTAGACCAATTGACTTCTCTAACAGCATTAACTTCAGCAAATAAAACCTCACACGACTTGCATTCATCATCATCAGAAACAAGAGATTTTAATCGACTGTTTTCAACATTTAGAGAATCAATAACCACTTCATGTTGATTAATCTTCTTTTCAAATTTAGAAATCTTATAACCAAGTCTAGCAATTACTTCTTGAAGGTATTCAACACTAGGAGTGTTTATTACCTCATTCTGTTCATCAGAATCTGTAATATTCTTTGCCATGAGACAAACTCCAGCGATATTTTTTCCTTTGTCGTCCTCCTTATCATCTGAATACTCGACGTCGCTGGATCCTTGCACAGCTGCAAAAGCTTCATCCAAGGCCTTCTGGTAGTACTTCCTCATCTTCGTGTTCTTTGCCTGTTTCTTGTTCTGCTTGGCGTCTTTGGATCCGTCTTGAGCCTTTGGTTCCTCTTGTGTACCCATTCCAGCCTTGGGACACTGAGAGCGGATGTGTCCTGGTTGTCCACACCCGAAACACTGGATTGGTCCTCCTCTTCTCCTGAACCTAGCATTATTCACAACTCGAGTGATTCTATTAGCAAGCGATACCAAGTCCTCCTCACTGATTTCCTCCAGTTGATCATCGGACATGGCAGAGAAAGAAGTAAACATCGACTGTGAAGTAGAATCAGAAGAAGATGCAAAAGAAGACACCAAAGCAGAAAATTTTGAATCAGTCCTCTTAGAAAGAATGTTCATCTCATAAGTTTTCAATTTAGTATAAAGAACATCCAAAGTTAAAGTGTTCATATCAACAGATTCCTGAATCGAAGTAACCTTAACATCCCAAACCTTCATATCAAGACCGTTCATAAAGTGACGAGCAACCTCAGACTGAGAATAATTAACATCATAAGAAGTATCAACAGATCTAAGATTACTCAAAATTTTGTTAAAACGACCCAGATAATCATCCAGAGACTCCCCATGTGTCATCTCAAATTTGATATACTCCTTTTTGAAAACATCTTTTCACAACTCTTTTATGTTTGAAGATCCAGTGTGAAAATCATTCAAAGCCTTCCAAATCTCATTAGCAGTAGCAAGATGCGAAACACAATCAAAGTCGGAGCGAGAAATTGCATTAAGAATAATATTGCGAGCTTTGCAATTATTTTCAAAATCTAACTTGAGAGCAGGAGTATCAATATGAGCAGGAATTTCATAAGGTTGTGCAACTTTTAGCCAAGTGTCATATCCTTGAGATGTTATATAAGATTCCATCTTTTTCTTCCAATAATCAAAGTCGGTTCCATTGAAAATATGAGGTTTGTTTGAAAACTTTTCAGCCATATCAAATAGATCAGAAAAACAACAAAGATCCAATCAAGAACGAGGCTCTGATACCACTTGTAGGATCGAAACAGAGTAATCAAACCTACCAGAGGGGGGGTGAATGGTAGGGAAAACCAAAACTTTAACCAAATCACAAATTACCTCTAGAATCCAACGAAACCAATCTAGAAAAACAAAATCAATCTCATCAACAAGATCGTACTACCGTTGTCGAAGTACTACCGGTCACACCGCCGTATATCCGTCGGTCAGACCGCCCCTCCTGGCCGGTTAGACCGCCGCCTTGCCTCCGGTTAGACCGCCGCCACACTCCCACCAGTCAGACCGCACGAACTCCTTCGGTCAGACCGTCGGGACCCAGAAAACATCGGTAGATGACAAACTCGAAGATATAAATTGTAACTCTCGACTTTATTGCATCTAAAAATGTTTACAAAGTGCAACAACAGCACTCCTCATCAAAATCTCGACCTTACTAAAAACCCTAGCTTTTTTCTCAACTTATGAACCACACAATCAATATCTAGGAGGCACACCCTCCCTCTCTATTTATACACGAAGTAGGCTGTACAAAACCCACGAATCTCTCACGAATTAGGACTCCCAACCACGTGGGAAACCCTCTCCTGCAAGCTTCAAACTCATCTCTTTCCTTATCTCCATCCATCTTCCCGAATTCGGACTCCCTTCCAAATTCAACTCCTCATTCCATACGTACACGATTCCTATCGTATACCATATGAATTCTCTATCTTCCACGTGCATTATCCTCTAGCCTTTTAGTATCCCACATGATCTCTTGATCCCTGGACGTCCACTTCTCCCAAGTTGACTCTGATCCATCACCGGCAACACTATCCCAAGGCCTTAAGCAATACCTGCACACATACGATAAAGAAACCATATTCCGAGCACAAGTTCGTCCAAACTTGACTCACATTAGTATAACAACAGTAACCATACGCATAGAAACCATCTAGAAGTCAAATCCACGAAGAAACAATCCGTAACCGAAAAGATAAACTGAAACCGAAAACGAATAGGTAACCTCCCGGTCAGATCGCGGGCCGGCCGGTCTGACCGCACGCATACCTCCGGTTTGACCGGCCGTGCCTGGTCGGTCTGACCGCCAGGTCAAATCCGCACAACTCTTCACGAAATCAATCATATATAATCACATGAAATACCATCTGTTAACGACGGATTTTGGTAATCGACTCGGAAAGGAAAGAGGAAACCGAAGCAGAGAGGAAGGATTGAGTTGGAATCGGACCAGGCTTCGTATCGGACCCGGTAACCGTATCGGACTGGGGAGGTGTTGCTGTAAAGAGCGTATCGGCCGATACGGATTTGGTTTGGTCGTGGGGCGATGCGGGTTGTGAGTTGACAGTGTCAACGTGGGCTTGGTCTGGGCTCGAAGTAAGCTTCAAGGAAGTTGCCAAATAGAGATAAAGCTCGGTTTTAGGCAATTGTATCTTGTAAATTAAGTAGTGTAGATCTAATCTGTGGCTTAAGTCTGCCGCAAGGACTTGTTTGTTAGTTGTAGATAAGATCGTGCCCTACAAGGGTTCTGTTGTAACCTCGGGTATAAATATCCCGATAGTTTGTACATGTAAACTCTCTCAATCTCTCAATCAATCACACAATCGAATCAATCTACTTTCGGCGCATCGCCAACCCTCGCAAGAGGTCTTCTTCGACGAGTTCTTGCTTCCTTGGAGCAGAGGTAAGAACTCGTCCCCGACGATCTGCATCGTCGGGGCTAACGTGTCGCTTTAGACACGTTAAGCCTCGATGATGTGATCGTCGATTATCATGTCTTGAATAGTTTTGACAGGTATTTTAATTAAGCCTTGCCAGCGGTTTACTCGCTTTAGGGTTTACTGCCGATGATGGTTTAATTCTTATGCTTGGCTAGATTGTTCAATAGAGCTGCCATCCCCAAAAGCAATCGACGACTTGATTTTCTTTGTGTTAAGTCTCAATTCACACTTCGAGTTGCCATCGACCTTAGTCCTGTTTTGAGATCTAACACGAAGCCTGTTTTCGGTTGTAATTAAGGATAGTGCCGGGGTTTTAGCCGGTCTTATCTAACATATGTGATTGCTTTATGTTTCTTGCATATGTTTGCCACTTATATGTGCAGATCGATAAGTATAGATATGTCGATCATGAGGTAATCTTAAGATTTCTTTGTGCTTGATGTGTTTATACTGGCCGATTGGCTCGTATAAGGTTGCACTAGAGTACTAGCTGGCGTAGTTACCTTTGTTATCCTTATCGGCCGATATTGTTGAGGTCTACATATCAATGAAGGCCGATAAGATTATATTCATGTCTTACTTATTTTCTAAGTGAGCCGATATAGCTTTGCCCTATCGGCTGGGCTATGACAATGTGTCATCGGTCTGCTGACCGATCGGCCATTGTTCTCTGATTTGGTTTGCTTGTTTCTTGTTGATTGCAGATCAAATCAACTGGCACGCTCTACTTACGACTAGGCAAGCCATTTGGACCTGCACTAGAGTTAAGCAGATCTCCCAGGCCGCCGTGGTAACGCGGAACCCGTTTGGTTGCTGGACGGGTCGAAATTCTGCGCCAACACGCTTTTGACACGCCCGGTGGGACCACAAGAACACAAGCTTCTCACCAGCAACAAGAACACCTCGAGATGTCGAAGCAGGCCGAGATCGTCGAGGAGAACGTCATTCCCGTGACCGCCGACCAGCTCAGCGCAGAACAAAAAGCTGAGATGGATAGTCTGGTCCAGCAGTTCCAGAATATGTACCTGCAAACATATTCTAGGACTCGGCAGGGCACCTTGATTCAAAAGTCCAAGGTGGTCATGCCGAGTTTCGGAGATGGAACTGGAACGCCGGCGGCGACGCACGATCACGCCGTCAGAACTGAAGACACTGCAGCGCCGACGTTGCAAGACAGGATTGACTCCGCAGTCCACTCTGCGCTAGTCAACCAATCAGGGATTTTGGTGAACACCTTGACTAATACGGTCAAGTCTATCTTAGATAGGTCAATTCACCAGTTCAAGCCTCAGGGGCCGATTTTCTTGCCAGAAAATAAGTTCCCTGCATATCGGACCCTGAGGAATGATCTGAGCACGTCTCAGCCAACACCGCCGATGCCACCCTCATCGGCGCAGCCGACAACAACATTGCCACTGGTCCTCACCAGGCAGACTGGGGGCAGCCCTCAGCTCATCACCGAGGAACAATACGCTCAATGGGCCAAGGGGAAGCAACCGGTGGTTGAGCCGATGCAGCAAGTTCCCGTACACCAGCCATCGGCCGGACAACCGCAAGCCCCAGTGTTCAATAGTCCTCCGTTTCAAGCTGCATACAACGTGCCACAAGGCTATCAGCATCACCCTGCAGGGCAGTATGGCGTGCCGAACTCGGATCATCATTACCAGCCATACTCCCCTAGGCAGTATCAAGCAGAGGGTCTGCAACAATCGTTTCAGCCAGACCTTCCACATCGGCCCACAGGATATTGGGCCGACATGATAGACGAAGTGATGCGGGACCAATTCGGCTTGAAGCCCAAGGAGAACTCTACAGTGTATCGGCACCCGTATCCCGAGGAATTTGACAGGGTACCATTGCCAGGCCGATACAAGATCCCGGATTTCTCCAAGTTTTCGGGACAGGACAACGTCTCGACATATGAGCATGTCAGCCGATTCTTAGCACAGTGCAGGGAGGCATCGGCTATCGAGGCGTTGAGGGTGAGGTTTTTCCCTCTGTCCTTATCAGGGTCTGCATTCACATGGTTTTCTTCCTTGCCCTGCAATTCCATCAGAGGATGGATAGATCTGGAGAAACAGTTTCATAGATATTTCTACAATGGTGTACAAGAGATGAAACTGTCAGATCTGACTGCCATCAGGCAACGAGTGGATGAATCGGTCCCTGAATACATACAAAGGTTCAGAGACATACGGAACAGATGTTATAGCCTCAGTCTGACCGATTCCCAGTTGGCCGATTTGGCATTTCAGGGATTGCTAGGGCCGATACGCGAGAGGTTCTCCTCGTAGGAATTTGACAGCCTCGCTCAGCTGGCACAACGAGTATCGGCCCACGAGCAGCGATTCCAGGAGGCAAAGAAGTTCGCGAAAAAGATTAACACTGTTTATCAGTACGCCTCCGACGATGACGGCGATGAAGATGGTGATGTCGACCTACCCGAGTGGGCCCGGATGAGGAAATCAACAACTTGCCAGTGGGCCAAGAAAGGAGATAAAGAAGATAAATATGATTTCGACATCAACAAGGCCGATAAGATATTTGACCTGCTGTTGCAAGAAAAGCAGATCCAACTACCAGTAGGTCACGTATTGCCATTGACCGAAGACATCAAGAAAAGGAGATATTGCAAGTGGCACAATTCCTATTCACACCATACAAACGAATGCAAGATCTTCTGGCAACAAATTCAATCGGCCATCGAGCAGGGCAGAATTAAAATCGATGATGCCAAGCGGCCGATGAAGATTGAAGGCCACCCGTTCCCAGTCAACATGGTGCGGGCGGACAGGGCCGATGGCGGTGGCCATCGGACTGGCAAGCGGCCTCATCAGACCTCTGAGGGCCTGATCAGAAAATATCAGTGGAGGCGGGAGGAACAAGCTCAAGACCAAGCCGATCAAGACAACTTCTACGACCCACACTGGGAGTGCGAGTTTTTTCGCTTCTGCTGGAATGAAGGGATGACGTTGCCATCTATCCAGGAGTGTCCTGCATGCAGTGGTGCAGAAAATTCTTATCAGGGCAGCTCAAGCAGACAAACGCATCGGCCGACCAAGCAACGGAAATCTGTGCATGAAAGGCTAGGGCCGATGCACCAAGATCAACACGATGAAGATGAGGAGCAAGTCCAGAACCCCCAATGGTGCCCAAGCGATGTATTCACCAAGACACAGAAGCGGCGGGTTCAGAGGTTAAGGAGGAAAGAGCAAATCCAAGAGCAACAAGCTGAAATACCCCATCGGCCCACCAAGACCAAAAAAGAGTGGAGGATAAAATCCACGGTGGCTAGGGCCGATGAGGGCACCTCCAATACAGCTCAGGGCTACTCAGCTTCAAAAGGTAAAAAAATGACATCGGCGCCTGTTAACATGGTGTTTGTATTGCCAGCAGAATACAGTGTGCAGGCGGCCGATGAAGCGATGGCCGATGATGAACAAGGTTCAGCCAGGCTACGCTTGTCACCAGACCAAGCCATCTTCGACAAGCCAGTTGACGCCAGCTACAGACATCTACGGCCGTTGTACATCAGAGGATTCATCAACGGGCGGCCGATGACGAAGATGCTGGTCGATGGTGGCGCAGCGGTCAATTTAATGCCATACCCAACCTTCAGGAAGCTTGGAAAAGTACCTGAAGATCTTATCAAGACAAATATGGTGTTAAAGGACTTCGGTGGCAACGCATCCGAGGCGAAGGGGGTCCTGAACGTGGAACTCACCGTGGGCAGCAAAACAGTTCCCACCACCTTCTTCGTCTTCGATGGAAAGGGTTCCTACAGCTTGTTGTTGGGACGAGATTGGATCCATGCAAATTGCTGTGTCCCTTCAACAATGCACCAATGCCTCATGCAATGGCAAGGGGACCAAGTCGAGATCGTGCAGGCAGATCGGTCAGTACATGTTGCCAATGCCGATCTCGCAGTGTGGGAGATGGAGGGAATCGACTGCTTGTCCGGGCGAGTCTGGGACGCCGATTTCCTCAAGGTAACCGACTGCGACATCGAGACAATTGAAGACCAAGACAAGCGGTTACTTTAGCGAAGATGCACCATCCGCCGTTGACAATGACCCCTACACGGATGACGCGGTGGATGAGTTAGACGGCAAGTTGGGACAAGGTTTTACGTCGGCCGATGAATTGGAAGAAATTGATATAGGAATAGGTGATAGGCCTAGGCCGACGTATGTAAGCGCTAATTTGCCAAAGGAATACAAGAATAATTTGATAGATCTTTTGAAAGAATTCAGAGATTGTTTTGCATGGGAATACCATGAGATGCCAGGATTAAGCCGATCGATTGTAGAACATCGGCTACCAATCAAACAAGGCTATCGGCCTTTTAAGCAAGCTCCTCGGAGGTTTAAGGCCGATATGCACGAAGCTATAAAAGCAAAAATCACAAGACTTTACGACGCCAACTTTATCAGGCCCTGCCGATATGCGGAGTGGGTCTCCAACATAGTTCCGGTATTGAAAAAGAACGGCAAGCTAAGGGTATGCGTCGATTTCAAAGATCTAAATAAGGTGACGCCCAAAGACGAGTACCCTATGCCGTTGGCCGATTTGCTAGTCGACGCTGCTTCTGGGCATAAGATCATTAGTTTCATGGACGGAAACGCGGGTTACAACCAGATCTTTATGGCTAAAGAGGACATTCATAAGACAGCCTTCAGGTGCCCAGGGGCAATCGGCCTATATGAATGGGTCGTCATGACATTTGGTTTGAAGAATGCTGGAGCTACGTATCAGAGGGCTATGAATTACATTTTTCATGATCTTATTGGCTCTCTGATTGAAGTTTATATAGACGACGTCGTCGTAAAGTCAAGAGAACATGATATGCACTTGGCCGACTTACGCAAGGTACTAGAAAGGGCAAGGAAATATGGTTTGAAGTTGAACCCTAACAAATGTGCCTTTGGCGTATCGGCCGGTCAGTTTTTGGGTTTCTTGGTCCATTAAAGGGGGATTGAAATCACACAGAAGAACATCGATGCCATCAAGAAAATCAAGCCTCCAGAAAACAAGACCAAGTTACAATCTCTGCTTGGCAAGATCAACTTCGTCCGGCGTTTTATATCAAATTTGTCGGGCCGTATAGAGCCATTCACTCCACTGTTGAAAATAAAGGACGACGAAGAATTCATATGGGGTGACAAGCAACAGAAAGCGCTAGACGATATCAAAGAATATTTAACTTCTCCGCCCATCTTAATTTCTCCACAGAAAGGAGTCCCATTCAAATTGTACTTATCAGCCGATGAAAAATCCATCGGCTCGGTCTTGGTTCAAGACGTTAACGGCAAAGAAAGTGCTATTTTTTATCTCAGCAGGAGAATGTTAGACGCTGAGACAAGGTACACGCCGGTGGAGAAATTATGCCTTTGTTTATATTTTTCATGTACTAAATTGAGGCATTACCTGCTTTCCAACGAGTGCATCGTAGTGAGCAAGGCCGATGTGATGAAATACATGTTATCGGCCCCTGTGTTGAAAGGACGAGTCGGGAAGTGGATCTTTGCTTTAACAGAGTTTGATCTTCGATATGAATCGGCCAAAGCGATCAAAGGACAAGCCCTGGCCGATTTCATCGTTCAACATAGAGATGACTCAGTCGCATATGCAGACATTGTGCCATGGACATTATATTTCGATGGATCCGTCTGCAGACACGGTTGCGGTATCGGCCTAGTCATCATATCCCCTCGGGGGGCAAGTTTTGAGTTCGCTTTCACTATCAAGCCTTACTATACCAACAATCAAGCAGAATATGAAGCGGTGCTTAAAGGCTTGCAGTTATTACAAGAAGTCGAGGCCGATGCCGTGGAAATCATTGGTGATTCACAGCTAGTAATTAGTCAACTTTCTGGGGAGTATGAGTGCAGAGACGATATTCTCAAAGTCTACAATGAGGAGTGCAAAGAGTTATTACACGGTTTCCGGATCGTAACGATGAGGCATATACCCAGGAAGCAGAATTTCGAAGCCAATGATTTAGCTCAGGGGGCATCGGGATACAGGCCGATGGCTAAAGACGTTCCGATTCAGATTGCTCTCGTGCACACTGATGACTGGAGGTTTGATATCATTGAGTATTTGAGAAATCCTTCCCAATCGGCGTAACGCAGAATGAAATATAAAGTTTTACACTATGTCTTATTGGACGATAACCTATATTATCGGACGGTTGATGGTGTCCTACTCAAATGCCTAGGTCCTGAGGAGGCTAAAACCGTTATGAGCGAAGTGCATGAAGGGATTTGTGGCACCCATCAATCGGCCCATAAAATGAAATGGCTGATGAAGCGCGTCGGATATTTTTGGCCAACCATGCTAGAAGATTGCTTCAAGTATTATAAAGGATGTCAGGATTGTCAAAAATTTGGAGCAATTCAGAGAGCACCGGCATCGGTTATGCATCCAATCATAAAGCCGTGGCCGTTTCATGGATGGGGAATAGATATGATCGGCCAGATTAACCCGCCATCAAGTAAGGGACACAAGTATATATTAGTGGCTACAGATTACTTCACAAAGTGGATTGAGGCCGTTCCTCTCAAGAAGGTTGATTCCAAAGACGCTATTCAGTTCGTCAAGGAGCACATCATATATCGGTTTGGGTTACCTCAGACAATAACTACTGATTAGGGATCAATATTCGTGTCCGACGAGTTCGTCTGATTTGCTGACAGCATGGGCATCAGATTACTCAATTCTTCTCCTTACTACGCGCAGGCTAATGGGCAGGCTGAGGCTTCTAACAAGTCTTTAATCAAATTAATCAAGCGGAAAATTGACGAACAGCCGAGGCAATGGCATACAACGCTGGCCGATGCCCTTTGGGCGTATCGGATGGCTTGCCATGGTGCAATCCAAGTGCCTCCCTATCAACTGGTCTACGGGCATGAAGCTGTACTGCCGTGGGAAACCGCCATCGGCTTAAGAAGGAATGCTTTGCAAGACGTCTTGACAGCCGATGAGTACCATAATCTTATGGTTGATGAATTGGATGATTTGGCACATGTTCGATTACGGGCCTTAGAGAAAATCAAGCGTGATAAAGATAGAGTGGCCCGTCATTATAATAAAAAGGTCGTTGCCAAATCGTTTGAGGAAGGAGACCTTGTGTGGAAATTAATAATGCCGATTGGCTCCAGAGATAATAAATTCGGCAAATGGTCACCTAATTGGGAAGACCCCTTTCGAATTCATCGATGTGTTCCTCACAATGCCTATCTGCTCAAGGGATTAGATGGCGAGATTTATGGACGAGCTCTCAATGGCAAATACTTGAAACAATATTATCCCAGTATCTGGATTGACTCATGATCGGCCCTCTAGCCGATTTATGATTACAGCCGATGTAGTCAAGCATCGTCTTTAGATGGCCGGTAAATACTATCGCCCTTAGTTCAAAATTTCAGAATATGAGCCCTCATCTTCCAAAATTTGGGGGGCATATATATATACAGGAGTTCTCGCATTGGATTTTTCAGTTTGGCAATTGACTTCGGCTCTCTGGCCGATGAGATTGTTTATAATGAGATTGTTCATATTAAAGATATATGTGTCTGGAATTTTCAAAACAAATTCGGCTGCATGGCCGATAAGGTGTGAGAGGATTTCAGAAGCAATACATTAGGCTGGAATTTTCAAAACAAATTCGGCTGCGTGGCCGATAAGGTGTATGTTTATACATTATAAAAATAAAATGTGCTACATCACCCTATGAAGTCCGCAATAGCAGCAATGGCTTTACGGCGAATCTGCTCGACGTCTTCAATAGCCTGGGCATCATCGGCCATCGTCCCTGGGATCGGTTTCAGTGATTTGCTTAGGGTCACGAGGTACTTGGCCGATGCCTTGAGCTTTGCCGTCTAATCTTCTATGGCTTTAGGGGATGCAGCTATTCCGGCTTCGACTTCTTGGATTTCTCGACGTGTCGATTCCAGCTTCGATACCAGCTCTGCCTCGAGGCGATGGAGCTCTTCAAGTTCGTGCTTCAAGACAATCGGCTCTACCGCTAACTCGTCCAGCTTGGTTTTGTCAGCGTTAACTTGGGCCTTGCTGGCGGATAAAGCCGATTCCAGTTGGTCACGCTCTCGTCGCTCTGCGAGTCTTTCTTTGGCTTTGTTGAGCTTGAATCGGTATTGCTCCAAGAAGATGGCCGGTGTTAGGACCTCCATCAGGTCTTCAGGCAGTTCGTCTTGAATTTCTTGTACCCTGACCCTGATGGAGGTGCAATCTTCCACCAAATACTCCAGCGAGGACTCCAGCCGATTGGCGATATCGGTCAGCCGGTTCTTCAGATCATCAGAGATTGGTGCCCTGGCTGTGCTGGGTAGTTCCTTGTCCTCATCATCAAGAAACTGGCCGATATCAAAGGAGAACATATCGGCTAGGTTCTGCAAATATCAACATGGGTCGAGGTTAGCCTTGTTAATCAGGAATCGGCAGAAAGGGGATCAGGGTAACCGTGGTTACCTGTGTTGGAGCATCGGTGGTGCTTGCATCGGCCTCCCTTTGCTGTGTCGACATAGTAGGCGAGGGGGTTGGCCAATGTGGTGAACGTGATGGAGCCCTAGGCTGAAAAAGCAGGAAATTGGTAAATAGGGTTATGTGATTAGAAAGATAATGCAAAAAATCAACTCTTACCGAGACAGTCGGAGAGGGTGGTGGAGAAGGAGAAGGGGTCCTCAATCGTGCCTTGGCTCGTTCGCGCCGTTGCAAAGTTGTTTTCTTGGTTCTTGGCAAAGGGGCCGATTGAGTTCACTCCTTTAACACAGACGACACCGCAGCCTGAAAAGGATATGAAGTTAAAGTGTGACAGTACAAGGAGATTATGTAAACACAAAGAAGAGATTATATTGACCTTGCGAACTGCGTGTCTGGTCCTTTTTGGTTGCGGGGCATCATCTTGGTCATCGGCCGGTGGGATCTCCGCAGCTTCGGCTGATGGCTCCTGGGCAGTTTCGATCGACGGGTTTTCTTCTTCGTGTGCATCGGCCGCTGCTGCATCGACTTCCTCCTCCATCACTTGTTCTTCGAGGAATTCTTCCAAGGATTGATGAAAGATGTGAGCGGCCCACTCTTGCCACCAAGTTTGGAAGCTAATGTGCACGAAGGCATTCAGATGCAGCCGATCGCAGTCACCAAGATTTGGGAGCTCGATTTCCATTGCTTTGTTCATAACCAGGGCCGATGGGACTGTGCCTCTACTCTCTAGGAGCTTATGAAGATGCAAGCTAATGGGAAGTTGTCCGAGCCCGCATTGTCTAGCAGCTGTCATTGGGGTGTAAAACTCATAGGACAAGCTGGTGCTCCTTCCCTGAAAGACGCCTACTGGGAGCAGGCATGGAGTGAGGCCGATCATGAATAATTCTCTTGATTCCATGTCATCATTTATTAAGCTCAGTTGCAGATCATCTGGAAGCTCGAAGTCTCGGTCCGATGTATAGAAAAACATATCCATCTTGGCTGATGGAGGGCCGGTGAAGAAACGGATGAACCATGTAGCCATGTCATCGGCCGATTGATCTGCGCCGGGGTAGACGGAGGCTGCTTCCCCGTAGGACATGCATCTTCTGTTCCTGGGATCTTCGTGATCGGCATATTTTGATGGGAAGCGAGAATCTGATAGAGGTGGCCGATCAACCATGGTGTTGGTGTATATGGTTAGCCAGAGTTGAATGAACCACCATGGTCCCCCATGTGCCACGGTTTGTTTCAACATTAAGTCTTGAGTGGCAATATGGAGTAGCCGATATACAGCTCCCAAGTGGTATTGGCCGAGAGGGATTTGCTTCTTGCTGACCAAAGCCTGAGCCAGATGTTGACAATTTGTAGTAGGACCACAGGTCGATCCGCAGAAGACGAATCTTTCCAACCATAATGTCAGGAACACTACATGTTCTCGCTCTGAGACCGATCCTTGTTCCATGTGCTCAGAGATATACCCAGACCAGCCTCCAATTTTCTTGGTTTTCAGTTTGTGGCTGCTGTTTATCAGGAGGTTGAAAGGATTAATCTCAGAGTCGATGTCTAGTCCTGTGAGTACCTTGATATCTATGAGGGTTGGGGTCATCGGACCTTCCTTGAACATAAAGGCATTCAAGGTACTTGACCAGAAGTAGCTGGCAGTTGACATTAGTGGCTCATTCTTCTTGGTATCGGCCAGGGACAGAGTTATGCATTGGCCGATTCCAATCTCGTCCCAGTGGACTTGTTTGACAGCAGCAATCCTTTTGTGCCAGGTCCTGTATCCGTTTAGTTTTGATGGCCATGACCTGAAGGTGTGCTTCCACGCCGAGACAGTGGGCTTGGCTTGCCTGAAAGGAATTCTGTCTGTTTCGGCGTTGATTAGCCAGGTTGGGTCGCAGTCGCCCATGGGGCCCAGGAGAAAGCGATGGGATTTATCATCGGTGGGAATCAAGATTTAGTTTTTGAAAACCTAAATCGTGAGAACAACGATGAAAATATAAGGCCTGAGGAGGACAGAGAGTAAAACCCTAACTTGGAGAAATCGACGGGGAAAGCGATAATGCAGGATTGAACAAGTCGACTTACCGCGGGGATCTCAGAGGCGTAGAATGGGGCGGAAGCCATTGTTGTTGAAGAAGGGATCGTTGTGGAAGGGGTCGATGTCGATGGAGTATTGAGCGGTCGCCGGAGTTGAAGAACACGAGGAGTTTGTTGAATCGGCGGCGAAAGGGTTCGAATCTGGATCTGTGTGGTTTTCAGGTTAGACCTAGCAAAAAGTCGATGAGTTTCCTGGAGTTAATTCCGCCACATTATATAATGAAGCGCAATTGGGGGGCATGTGTTAACGACGGATTTTGGTAATCGACTCGGAAAGGAAAGAGGAAACCGAAGCAGAGAGGAAGGATTGAGTTGGAGTCGGACCAGGCTTCGTATCGGACCCGGTAACCGTATCGGACTGGGGAGGTGTTGCTGTAAAGAGCGTATCGGCCGATACGGATTTGGTTTGGTCGTGGGCCGATGCGGGTTGTGAGTTGACAGTGTCAACGTGGGCTTGGTCTGGGCTCGAAGTAAGCTTCAAGGAAGTTGCCAAATAGAGATAAAGCTCGGTTTTAGGCAATTGTATCTTGTAAATTAAGTAGTGTAGATCTAATCTGTGGCTTAAGTCTGCCGCAAGGACTTGTTTGTTAGTTGTAGATAAGATTGTGCCCTACAAGGGTTCTGTTGTAACCTCGGGTATAAATATCCCGATAGTTTGTACATGTAAACTCTCTCAATCTCTCAATCAATCACACAATCGAATCAATCTACTTTCGGCGCATCGCCAACCCTCGCAAGAGGTCTTCTTCGACGAGTTCTTGCTTCCTTGGAGCAGAGGTAAGAACTCGTCCCCGACGATCTGCATCGTCGGGGCTAACGTGTCGCTTTAGACACGTTAAGCCTCGATGATGTGATCGTCGATTATCATGTCTTGAATAGTTTTGACAGGTATTTTAATTAAGCCTCGCCAGCGGTTTACTCGCTTTAAGGTTTACTGCTGACGATGGTTTAATTCTTATGCTTGGCTAGATTGTTCAATACAGCTGCCATCCCCAAAAGCAATCGACGACTTGATTTTCTTTGTGTTAAGTCTCAATTCACACTTCGAGTTGCCATCGACCTTAGTCCTGTTTTGAGATCTAACACGAAGCCTGTTTTCGGTTGTAATTAAGGATAGTGCCGGGGTTTTAGCCGGTCTTATCTAACATATGTGATTGCTTTATGTTTCTTGCATATGTTTGCCACTTATATGTGCAGATCGATAAGTATAGATATGTCGATCATGAGGTAATCTTAAGATTTCTTTGTGGTTGATGTGTTTATACTGGCCGATTGGCTCGTATAAGGTTGCACTAGAGTACTAGCTGGCGTAGTTACCTTTGTTATCCTTATCGGCCGATATTGTTGAGGTCTACAAATCAATGAAGGCCGATAAGATTAGATTCATGTCTTACTTATTTTCTAAGTGAGCCGATATAGCTTTGCCCTATCGGCTGGGCTATGACAATGTGTCATCGGTCTGCTGACCGATTGGCCATTGTTCTCTGATTTGGTTCGCTTGTTTCTTGTTGATTGCAGATCAAATCAACTGGCACGCTCTACTTACGACTAGGCAAGCCATTTGGACCTGCACTGGAGTTAAGCAGATCTCCCAGGCCGCCGTGGTAACGCGGAACCCGTTTGGTTGCTGGACGGGTCGAAATTCTGCGCCAACACCATCTCAATAAACCAATATTACACACATAAAATGTCGCAAGCCACCAATGTTTCATCACATAAAATAATAATCAAACACATTTGATTCTATACCATCCTGGGCATGACCCAGAATCGTTAAGTGGCGGGTCCACGCCTTAACCTAATACCGTGGCAGCGAACACATCCGTTCCCCCAAGAGGCACTATACCATTGAATTGGACAGACTTAGATGCCTAAACTACCCCCATAATCAGCAGGGTAAATAGGTAGTTCCTATGAATCATCGCTCAGACTAATTCATTCTACTCCGGCCTACCAATATGCAAGGTTAGACGTTAAGCAACTTAATTAGCTAAGGCCACCCCATAATAGCACATGTGGATGTACGATATACTCAAGTTGGTGACACGAAGTTCAGTCCTTATTCAACTGAGGCGAACACTCCCCCTATCGGTGTACAACTACCACCATATGCAGACCACTTAATGCCCAAGTTCAAAATTATTTTACTCACACTTTAGTTCACAAATACTTAACATTTTCATTTTCAATCCAGCATAAATCAAATAATCAAAATCCCATTTATAAATTCATAAGAATGAGTATTTTGCTTAAATCTAAGCATGGCTAAGCAAATGGCATACATAAAAGCATATATACTCTTCAGCAAGCATTTATAAAGTAATCAAATCCATCCTATGGTTACACATGAAGGATAACAACATATCATGGTACGTTATGCAGCAATAAGGTCATAGCTACCGTTTATTAAGTTTCAAATATCGTTTTAAATCAAATAGATATGCAGTTTCGCAAACAACACTTTTCATCTCCCAAATCATGGGTTTCAATGTGATCAAAGGAATGGGGAGGAATAACTGCATTGATCTTGAAAAAAGTGAATATCACCTAAATCACTCTTTCACCGTCGATGCGAATTATCTATACAAATGACACGATATGCACATAAATACCAAATTATGCGAAAAATACAAAAATGCTCTAAAATGCATGATTTGTGCATAGTGTATACGTTCTGACCTAAGATGGATTTAGGTGAAAGAATTCCTATTTTATCTCTTTTCATTTATGAGTTATGAATTTTCTAAGGTTGCATTGATATATCGTAGTAGTTACTAATGTATAGTTGTGAATCATTTTTAATATATCATTTTTGATTAAATTGACCTTACTGGAATGAAGGGGATTGTTTTCTAAGATTAATACAATTGGTTTCATAATTTTTAAAGCTAGTATGAATTTCCTAAAAATGTTTTATATATCAAAATAGTTTGAAAAAGACAAAGTTTCAAATCACTTGCATCTCAATACATGACCACTAGCTAGTTTTAACTAACTTAGGTTGTATATTCGAAAAATTTTGGTCATTAACTCAAAAACATATTTTATTTATTTAACTGAGATCAAAATTCGAAATTCGAATTTTTGGTATGTTACAAGATGATTGAATTTTCAAACGGTAAACAGGGACTCTTATTTTGTTGGGTCTGGTCAGACCAGCCAGCCCGCGGTCTGACCGGTTGACTCTGTGTCGGTTTCGGTTTTGGATTGTTTTATTGGATATCCGTGGTTAATTGATGTTTATAACTTCTAGATGGATAATATACATATGTAATATTGTTGTGTGCTAACAATAAGTCAAGTTGGTGATAGCTTGTGCTTGGATATGGTTTCTTTTGTTGATTCATGTATAGGTAATCTTTACATCTCGGGAGAGTATTGCCAGTGATGGATCGGAAGTCAACTTGAAGATAAGGTGACATCCGAACGGTCAGATATCATGCGGGATACTTAGGCTAAAGATTAATGCACGTGGTTGGTGAAGATTCCATATGGCATACTATGGTGGTATTGTGTGCGTATGGATACGGAGTCGAATTTGGAAGGAGTCCAAATTTGGTACAATTGGAATATATAATGTTGGTTTCTTGTACAGGAAGGTTTCCTAGGTAGATTAGGTCTTCTTGTATGAGTTTGATTCGTGGCTTTAGGCTGCCTACCTCATGTATAAATAGAGAGGGAGGGTGTGGCTTTCCGGTATCGCTTTTGAGAGCATTGAGTTGTGAGTTAAGTTAGGGTTTCGAGTATAGTCGAGATTTTCGTGAGGAGTACTGTTGTTGCACTTTGTAAACACGGAGAGAAGTATTAAAGTTGTGATCTACTTTGAGAGATTTTTGATTTGTGTTTGCTCCGGTTCGGCGGTCTAACCGGTGAATCATAGGTGGTCAGACTGGTGGCATCGCAGCGGTCATACCGGTGGGGACACGGCGGTCAGACCGGTGACGGCGGCAAGAGGCAGAGGCGACTTTGGAGCAATTAGACCGGAGATCAATACCGGTCAGACCGACGGCACAGGCGCGGTCAGACCGGCTGTTCTATTTCGGTCAGACCGATCTACATCGATTTGAGGGTAACTTTTAATTCCGCTAAAAGTTTTGGTTTTTGGGTATTACAAACATTCACCCCCCTCTGGTTGGCTTAGTTCTTGCTTTTCTATCCTACAATTTTTGCATGCGAGCTTGTTAATTGGCCCGCCTGCCAAAATAGGTGGGACTGTTAAATAACTCACCCATCATCAGCCTACCAGGTCGGTCACCCAAAAAGTTTAAGTCATATAATCTCGTATCTCTCCTCATCCTCTACTCTCCTCTCCTTCCTCATCCTCTCCTCTCCTTCCCCACCTCCTCCTTCCCCTCTCCTCTGTCCTCTCTTCCCCTCTGATCAAATCTACATGCCCGGCTGGAGCGGGCGGTGACAACGGTGGCAGCGACAGGAGACGGGAGAGGCGGCAACGACAGTGACTTGTGCGTGGTCGGGTCATTCCTTTCCTCTGACACTTGTGGGCACGAGACGGTGGCGGCGATGGGAGTGACCTACATGCATCGGCTCCTTCACCTCCAACGCTGGTGGCCATGTGACGGGCAGCGGCGACGGAAATGGCCTGCGCACGCCGACTCCTCCTGATCCAATTATCAATGGCCAAGCAATAGGCGATGGGAGGGGCCACCATGCACCTGGGCTCCTCCTTTGATGCCAGCGGCCCTGCAACGGTCAGATCCAGCGGAGGTAACCTCACGGTGGCCGAATTTAGTGGAGGCGGCCCTGGGACAAGCAACCTTGACCTCGACGGAGACCTCGAGCGATCTTGACCACGACCTCGATGGCGACGGCCTCCATCGCCTCTTTCTCCTCTCTCGCTTTGAGCGGCTGTGACGTTGAGCTTCGAGTGGCGGCAGTGGCGGTGGCTGGCTACAAGCGCGCTTGATCTGGTGGTGATGGGCTTAGGGCGGCGACGACGATGCTAGGAATGGGAGTTAGGGTTTCATCTTTTAGAATTTTAATTTTTTTTCATAATTATCTTTGCAGACGGGTGGCATAACGTGTCCACGTGTGAAAAGCCTTTTGGCATGCGGTTGTGCTGCCCAATTGGAAAAATGCCCATTTCCGCAAACACGTGTGCAGACGGTTCTTTTGTCCGTTTGCGAAAATGCATTTTGGCCGTATACGAAAATGATTTGTGTAGTAGTGAGGCACACCGACGCATACTGTCATGTGCACCATAGTTACACACATACAAATGCGCCATTAGAACCGCTAAAATAGTGAAAACCCCCTGATCTCGCTAAATTCTATGCCCTATGGATACTCCGATTTAAACTCCATGACTGCAGCGCCTACGTCACTTATTTTTCCCCTGATTTCATATTCCATAAGTTACTTAGGCTTCGATCTTTCTGTATAACTGAACCGCAAATATTTAAAAAGATACGGTGGAGCTGGTAGCTAGCGATCGATACTCTGAACTTACAGTGTTTTGGAGTTGTTTATAGAGAAGATCGAGAGCGCTGTAAACTTATAATGATGCCAAGACTCTGTAGTGCCGTGAACTGCACGAGATTATGCAGATCGAGTGCGTCGTGCTGACATGCTAGCTAGTTATCTGATTGATAATTAATATGTGCATGCATGTCTCATGCTAATTAACTCTCTGCATGTGGATCGATGCCTATTGTCACCTTCATATATATATTGCCTACCAGGAGTACGTGGATGGACAAAAGAGCACCATGCGTACGATCTGCAGGCACGTACGCCATGCGGACCACGCTTATTGCAGTAGCTAGCAGCTATACCTATTGCTAGCACGCGCAATAGTTCTGAACTGTACTATAATCGTTGTTACCCGTGTAACTGCATCCTCGGGCTCGGGATGGATGCATGGTTCAGAATGAAATAATTGTGAAACACGCATGATATGTAGCTCTGGCTTTACTTCTTCGGCTGCGTTCGAGAGAAGAGTAAAAAGAAAATTTACAAATATACGTAAAATGAGGTGGGTCATTAACACATGATTAATTTAATATTAACTATTTTAAATTTTAAAAATAAATTAATATGAATTTTTAAAATAACTTTCCTAAAATTTTTTTAAAAAACATGTCGTTTAGTAGTTCGGAAAATATGTGCGTGAAGAACGAGAGAAGTCTTCTCTCAATCCTCAACTACCGGACGCAACCTTGGTGTCTTCAATGTGTCATAACACTGCTCTCAGTACAAAATTTAGCATTATGGTAGAATTTATTGTAAGCTATTTTTTACAAGTAAAATTTTGATCAAAGTTTCTTTTCTTCCTAAACTACTCCCTCCATTCTAAAATATAAAAAATTTTGAATGAATATAACACATCCTACTACTATAAATCTAGATAGAAATGTATTAAGATATGTCACATCCATCGAAAATGCTTTATATTTTGGGACGAAGAAAATATAAAATAGATATTTGTCAGCCAAATATTTATATTGAGACAAATAACATCCTGGCTATATTACAAATGGATATGGTTTTCCTAGCTAGCTAGTGTGTGTGCCTATCTATCTGTCTGTCTCTCTCTTGTGTGTGTCTATATATATATATATCTGTATATATATGTGTGTGTATACATGTATATTTGTGTGTGTATATATATGTATGCACATGGATATATGTATATGTGTGTATCGGGCATATTTTTACCAGTGTAGAGAGGTAACCAATCAGGTCCACAACCATAAAAACCATCTGATCGGAGTTCATGTTAGTAAATGCCTCTATCGAAATCACTGTGAAATACTTCCTCCATCCCAAAAAAATATAAAAATCTAAAATTAGATGGAACATTTTCTACAACTACGATTCTAAACAGGCAGTCCATTCAAATTCCTAGAATTAGAAAATGTTGGTAGTATGCCCTAGAGGTAATCATAGAGATGATGATGCTACGATTGTATCCATGATATATTTATGTGTTTATTGAATTATTTAAATCGGGCATAAATTGTTTATATATGATTATTTAAATTTAAACTGTCAATTTTAAACTATTTAAATCAGGCATAAGTTATTTATATATGATTTTTAAAATTTAATAACAATTTTAGACTATTTAAATAGGGCATATGTTATTTATATATGATTTTTAAAATTTAATAGCAATTTTAAACTATTTAAATTGGACATATGCTATTTATGTAAGATTTTTAAAATGTAATAGCAATTTTAACTATTTGAAATGTTTTGTTATTGTAGTTTGTAATTATTTAATTTTTAGTCGCGGTCATTAACCCTAGCCGGGAAAAAAAAAATTTAAAAATAGCAGAAAAATATCTTTAGTCCCGATTAGTGGAAACAACCGGGACTAAAGCTCTCATCTTTAGTCTCAGTTACCGGGACTAAAGATATTTTGTCCATCAACCGGGACAAAAGCTCCCGGGGTATAAGGCGCATCGTCTTCTCCGGCATGATCCCACACTTAGCCGTTTACATCGATATCTTTGCTGAGTGCCATCACCGGCTAGGGTCTTCACCGTCGCCGCCGCCGTCATCATCGTCGTCGTCGCCGCATTCGCTTCAAGGTTAGGCCCGATATCCTAGGCACCTCTCCCTCTCCGATCTCTTTCTGCTTCAGGCGGCCACCGCCGCCACCGATCTTCTGTTGCACCATCGTCGTCGTCATCGTCGTCGCCGCATGCCGCCACCGCTGCCGCCACTGCCGACGCCACCGCGCCACTGTCGCCATGGCCGATGCCAGCCGCGACGCGCCAAGAAGGTGTCACCGCCACCGCACGCCACCACTACCACCGCCACTTCTACCACCGCCACCGCGCACCGCCGCTACTGCCTCACGCCAAACATGAATGACCGAACAACCGAACGTGAACGACCGAACGACCGAATGTGAATGAACGAACGACTTTAACGGGTTTAACGAGTTTCACGACCGAATGAGTTTAAGGAGCGAACGAGTTTAGCAACTTTAACGAGTTTAGCGACTTTCATGATCGAACGAGTTTCACGACGTTCACGACCGAACGACTTTCCCGACTTTAACAACTTTAAGGACCGAACGACTTTCACGACCGAATGACTTTCACGACTTTAACGATTTTCATGACCGAACAAGTTTAACAACTTTAATGAGTTTAAGGGCTGAACGACTTTCACGACCGAACGACTTTCATGACTTTAACGAGTTTAAGGACCAAACGACTTTCACGGCCGAACAACTTTCACGATTTTAACGATTTTGTTAATGACGGATTTTGGTAATCGACTTGGAGAGAAAAGAGGAAACCGAAGCAGAGAGGAAGGATTGAGTTGGAGTCGGACCAGGCTTCGTATCGGACCCGGTAACCGTATCGGACTGGGGAGGTGTTGCTATAGAGAGCGTATCGGCCGATACGGATTCGGTTTGGTCGTGGGCCGATACGGGTTGTGAGTTGACAGCGTCAATGTGGGCTTCGTCTGGGCTCGGAATAAGCTTCAAGGAAGTTGCCAAATAGAGATAAAGCTCGGTTTTAGGCAATTGTATCTTGTAAATTAAGTAGTTTAGATCTAATCTGTGGCTTAAGTCTGCCGCAAGGACTTGTTTGTTAGTTGTAGATAAGATCGTGCCCTACAAGGGTTCTGTTGTAACCTCGGGTATAAATATCCCGATAGTTTGTACATGTAAACTCTCTCAATCTCTCAATCAATCACACAATCGAATCAATCTACTTTCGGCGCATCGCCAACCCTCGTAAGAGGTTGATCTTGACGAGTTCTTGCCTTCCTAGAGCAAAGGTAAGAACTCGTCCCCGACGATTGGCATCGTCGGGGCTAGCGTGTCGCTTTAGGCACGTTAAGCCTCGATGATGTGATCGTCGTCTATCGTGTTTTGAGTAATCTTGACAGGCATCTTAATTATGCTTCGCCGGCAGTATATTCGTTTTAGGGTTTATTACCGACGACAGTTTAATTGTTACGCTTGGTTAGATTATTTGATGCATTTACCATCCCCAAAAGCAATCGACGGCTTGATTTTCTTTGTGTTAAGTCTCGATTCACACTTTGAGTTGCTATCGACCTTAGTCCTGTTTCGAGATCTAACACGAAGCCTGTTTTCGATTGTAATTAAGGATAGCGCCGGGGTTTCAGCCGGTCTTATCTAATGCATGTGATTATTTAGGTTTTTTTCATGTGTTTGCCACTTATACATGTGGATCGACGAATATAAACACACCGGTCACAGAGTGTTTTTAAAGACTTCTCTGTGGTTGGTGTATTTATGTTAGCCGATTGACTTGTATAAGTTTACACTAGAGTAATAGCTAGTGCAGTTATCCTCATGAAACCCTCATCGGCTAATTTCATTAATCTGTCACACGTTTTAGCATGGGCCGATGAGATTAGATCTCTTCAATTTGCTTATTATAACAAGTAAGCCGATACAGCTTTGCCCTATTGGCTAGGCTATAACAATGTGACATCGGCCTATCGGCCGATCGACCATTGTTTTCTGATATGGTTTACTTGTTTCTTGTTGATTGCAGATCAAATCAACTGGCACGCTCTGCGCACGACTAGGCAAGCCAATTTGGACCTGCACTGGAGTTAAGCAGATCTCCTAGGCCGCCGTGGTAACGCGGAACCCGTTTTGTTGCTGGACGGGTCCAAATTCTGCACCAACACGCTTTTGGCACGCCTAGTGGGACCAAGAACGCAAACTCTGCAATAGCAGTAAATCTTCTCAAGATGTCGAAGCAGGTAGAGATTTTCGAGGAGAACATCGTCCCTGTAACCGCCGACCAGCTCAATGCAGAGCAGAAGGCTGAGATGGAAAATCTGGTCGAGCAGTTCCAGAATATGTACCTGCAAACATATTCTAAGACTCAGCAAGGCACCTTGATCCAAAAATCCAAGGTAGTTATGCCGAGTCCTGGAGAGGGAGCTAGCACGTCAGCGGCGGCACACGACCACACCGTCAAGACTGAAGATACTGCAGCGCCGACGTTGCAAGATAGGATTGACTCCGCAGTTCATTCTGCGCTAGTCAACCAATCGGGGATCCTGGTGAACACATTGACCAATACGGTCAAATCGATCGTAGATGGGTCGATTCACCAGTACAAGCCTCAGGGACCGATTTTCTTACCAGAAAATAAGTTCCCTGCATATCGGACCTTGAGGAACGACCTGAGCACGGCTCAGCCGACAGCGCCGATGCCACCCCCATCGGCGCAGCCAACAACAACACTGCCACTGGTCCTCACCAATCAGATAGGGGGAGCCCTCAGCACATTATGGGGGAGCAATATGCTCAATGGACCAAGGGAAGCAACCAGTGATCGAGCCGATGCAGCAAGTTCCGGTTCACCAACCATCGGCCGGACAGCCACAAGCCCCGGTGTTCAGCAATCCTCCACCTCAAGCTGCATACAATGTGCCACAAGGCTACTAGCAGCACACCACAGGGCAGTACAGCGCGCAAAATCTTGATCACCACTACCAACCGTACTCCCCCAGGCAGTATCAAGCAGAGGGCTTGCAGCAATCATATCAGCCTCCCACATCGGGCCACAGGAGACTGGGCCGATATGATAGCTGAAGTGATGCGAGATTAGTTCGGCTTGAAGCCCAAGGAAAACTCTACAGTGTATCGGCACCCGTATCCCAAGGAATTTGACAGAGTGCAATTGCCAGGCCGATACAAGATCCCGAACTTTTCAATGTTTTCGGGGCAGGACAACGTCTCGACGTACGAGCATGTCAGCCGATTCCTAGCACAATGCGGGGAGGCATCGGCTATCGAGGTGTTGAGGGTGAGGTTTTTCCCTCTATCCTTATCAGGGTCTGCATTCGCGTGGTTTTCATCTTTACCCTGCAATTCCATGAGAGGATGGATAGATCTGGAGAAACAGTTTCACAGGTATTTCTACAATGGCGTACAAGAGATGAAACTATCCGATCTAACTGCCATCAGGCAACGAGTGGATGAATCGGTCCCAGAGTATATCCAGAGATTTAGAGACATAAGGAACAGGTGTTACAGCCTCAGCTTGACCAATTCCCAGTTGGCCGATTTGGCATTTCAAGGATTGCTAGGGCCGATACGCGAGAGGTTCTCCTCGCAGGAATTTGACAGCCTAGCTCAGCTAGCACAACGCATATCGGCCCACGAACAACGATTCCAGGAGGCAAAGAAGTTTGTCAAGAAAATCAACACAGTTTATCAGTATGCCTCCGATGACGACGATGAGGAAGATGTTGATGTCGACCTGGCCGAATGGGCCCAGATGAGAAAGCCAACAACTTGCCAATGGGCCAAGAAGGGCGACAAGGAAGATAAATATGACTTTGACATCAACAAGGCCGATAAGATATTTGATCTACTGTTGCAAGAAAAGCAAATCCAGTTGCCAGTGGGTCATATATTGCCATCGGCCGAAGAGATCAAGAAACGGAGATATTGCAAGTGGCACAATTCTTATTCACACCATACAAATGAATGCAAGGTCTTCAGACAACAGATCCAATCGGCCATCGAGCAAGGCAGGATTAAAATCGATGATGCCAAGCAGCCGATGAAGATCGAAGGACACCCGTTCCCAGTCAACATGGTGCGGGTGGACAAGGCCGATGGCAGTGCCCATCGGACCGGCAAGCGACCTTATCAGACCTCTGAGGGCCTGATTAGAAAATACCAGCGGCGGCAGGAAGAACAAGCTCAAGACTACGCCGATCAAGACAACTCCTACGACCCGCATTGGGAGTGCGAGTTTTTCCGGTTCTGCTGGAATGAGGGAATGAGGTTGCCATCTATCCAGGAGTGCCCTGCATGCAATGGTGCAGAAGATTCTTATCAGGGCAGCTCAAGCATGCAAGCGCATCGGCCGGCCAAGCAAAGGAAATCTGTTCATGAGAGGTTAGGCCCGATGCACCAAGACCAACAGACCGAAGCCGAGGAACAGCTCCAGAACCCTCAATGGTGCCCAAGCGATGTATTCACTAAGACACAAAAATGGCGGGTTCAGAGGCTAACGAGGAAAGAACAAATCCAAGAGCAACAGGTGGCAGTAACCCATCGGCCGGCCAAGACCAGGAAAGAGTGGAGGATAAAATCCACGGTGGTCACGGCCGATGAGGGCACCTCCAATACAGCCCGAGCCTCTACGGCTTCAAAAGGTAAACGAGCGACATCGGCGCCTGTTAACATGGTTTTTATACTGCCAGCAGAGTACAGTGTGCAGGTGGCCGATGAAGCAGTGGCTGACGATGAACAATCTTCGGCTAGGCTACAGTTGTCACCAGATCAAGCCATCTTCGACAAGCCAGGTGACGCCAGCTACAGACACTTGTGGCCGTTATACATCAAGGGATTCATCAATGGGCAGCCGATGACGAAGATGCTGGTCGATGGCGGCGCGGCGGTCAATTTAATGCCATACACAACCTTCAGGAAGCTCGGGAAGGTACCTGAAGACCTTATCAAGACCAACATGGTATTAAAGGACTTCGGTGGCAACGCGTCCAAAGCGAAGGGGGTACTAAACGTGGAACTCACCGTAGGCAGCAAAACAATACCCACCACCTTCTTCATCTTCGATGGAAAGGGTTCCTACAGCGTGTTGTTGGGACGGGATTGGATCCACGCAAACTGTTGCGTCCCTTCAACAATGCACCAATGCCTCATGCAATGGCAAGGGGACCAGGTTGAGATCGTGCAGGCCGATCGGACAGTACACGTGGCCAATGCCGATCTCGCAGTATGGGAGATGGAGGGAATCGACTGCTTGTCCGGACGAGTCTGGGACGCCGATTTCCTTAAAGTAACTGACTGCAACATCGAGACGATCGAAGATCAAGACAAGCAGTTACTTTAGCAGAAAAGCGCCGTCCGCCATTGAAGATGAACAAGCTAGTCCCTACACAGATGATGCGGTGGATGAGCTAGATGGCAAGTTGGGACACGGTTTTACGTCGGCCGATGAACTTGAAGAGATTGATATAGGGATAGGTGATAAGCCTAGGCCGACGTACATAAGTGCTAACCTGCCAAAGGAATACAAAAGTAATCTTATAAATCTGTTAAAAGAATTCATGGATTGTTTTGCATGGGAATATCATGAAATGCCAGGATTAAGCCGATCGATTGTAGAACATCGGCTACCAATCAAACCAGGCTATCGGCCGTTTAAACAAGCTCCTAGGAGATTCAAGGCCGATATACATGAAGCTATCAAGGCAGAGATCATATGACTTTACGATGCCAACTTCATCAGACCTTGCCGATACGCAGAGTGGGTCTCCAACATAGTTCCAGTAGTGAAGAAAAATGGCAAGCTTAGGGTATGTATTGACTTCAGAAACTTGAACAAAGCAACACCGAAAGACGAGTACCCTATGCCTCTGGCCGATTTGCTGGTTGATACCGCGTCTGGACACAAGGTTATAAGCTTCATGGATGGGAACGCAGGCTACAACCAAATTTTCATGGCCGAAGAAGATGTTCACAAAACAGGCTTCCGATGCCCAGGGGCAATCGGCCTATATGAATGGGTTGTCATGACATTCGGTTTGAAGAATGCTGGAGCTACGTATCAGAGGGCCATGAATTATATTTTTCATGATCTCATCGGCTCTTTGATTGAAGTTTACATTGATGATGTCGTCGTGAAGTCACGAGAATATGATATGCANGCTGATGAGTACCATAATCTTATGGTGGATGAGTTAGACGATTTGGCGCATGTCCGATTACGGGCCCTAGAGAAGATCAAACGTGATAAAGATAGAGTGGCTCGTCATTACAACAAAAAAGTTGTTGCCAAGTCGTTTGAAGAAGGGGATCTTGTATGGAAATTAATAATGCCGATTAGTTCCAGAGATAATAAATTCGGCAAGTGGTCACCTAATTGGGAAGGTCCTTTTCAAATTCATCGCTGTGTTCCTCGCAATGCTTATTTGCTCAAGGGGTTGGATGGCGAGATTTATGGACGAGCTCTTAATGGCAAGTACTTGAAGAAATATTATCCTAGCGTCTGGATTGACTCATGATCGGCCCTCCAGCCAATTTATGATTACAGCCGATGTGTTATGCATCGTCTTTAGATGGCCGATACATACTATCGCCCTTAGTTCAAATTTTACAACATGAACCCTCATCTTCCAAAATTTAGGGGCATATATATATATACAAGCGCGGAATTTTTTAAGGAATTTTTTTCTTCAGAGTAAGATCGAATTCGGCTTTCTGGCCGATGAGACTGATTGGTAAAGGGACATCTGTTTGCAGGATGGATTTCAGAAACAATTTTCACACTAGAATTTTCAGATCAAATTCGGCTACGTGGCCGATGTGATGAAATACATGTTATCGGCCCCTGTGTTAAAAGGACGAATTGGGAAGTGGATTTTTGCCTTAACAGAGTTTGACCTCAGATTTGAATCGGCCAAAGCAGTCAAAGGACAAGCCCTGGCCGATTTCAATTGTTCAACACAGAGACGAGTCAGTTGCATATGCAGAATAATCGTGCCATGGACCTTGTATTTCGATGGATCCGTCCTGAGACATGGATGCGGTAATCGGCCTAGTTATCATATCTCCTCGGGGGGCAAGCTTTGAGTTTGCTTTTACTATCAACCTTATTATACTAACAATCAAGCAGAGTACGAAGCGGTTGTCTTAAAGGCTTGCAGTTATTACAAGAAGTCGAGGGCCGATTCCGTAGAGATCATTGGTGACTCACAACTGGTAATTAATCAACTTTTCTGAGAGAGTATGAATGCAAAGATGACATCCTCAAAGTCTACAATGAAGAGTGACAAGGTGTTGCTTCAGGCATTCAAGATCGTAACGATGAGGCATATACCCAGGAAGCAAAACTTCGGAGGCCAATGACCTGGCTCAGGGGCGCATCGGGATACAGGCCGATGGCCAAGGATGCACGAGTTCAAATCCCACCGTGGACGCGACGATTGGAGATTTGCTATCATTGATTATTTGAAGAATCCTTCCCAATCGGCGTCACGAAAGATGAAATACAAAGTATTGCAGTATGTCCTGTTAGATGATGATTTATACCATCGGACGATTGATGGTGTCTTGCTCAAGTGCCTAGGTCCTGAGGAGGCCAAAGTCGTTATGAGCGAGGTCCATGAAGGGATATGTGGAACACATCAATCGGCCCATAAAATGAGATGGCTGTTGAAACGCATTGGGTATTTTTGGCCAACCATGCTAGAGGATTGTTTCAAGTATTATAAAGGATGTCAGGATTGTTAGAAGTTTGGAGCAATTCAAAGAGCACCGGCATCGGCTATGCATCCCATCATAAAGCCGTGGCTGTTTCGTGGATGGGGAATAGAAATGATCGGCTAGATTAACCCGCCATCGAGCAAGGGACACAAATATATCTTGGTGGCTACCGATTACTTCACAAAGTGGGTTGAGGCCATTCCCCTTAAGAAGGTTGATTCCAAAGATGCAATTCAGTTTGTCAAGGAATATATTATATATCGGTTTGGGTTACCTCAGACGATAACCACCGATCAAGGATCAATCTTCGTGTCCGATGAGTTCGTCCGGTTCGCCAATAGCATGGGCATTAAATTATTAAATTCTTCTCCTTACTACGCGCAAGCTAATGGACAGGCAGAGGCTTCTAATAAGACTTTAATCAAGTTAATCAAGAGGAAAATCGATGAGCAGCCGAGGCAATGGCACACAACGCTGGCCGATTCCCTTTGGGCGTATCGGATGGCTTGTCATGGTGCAATTCAAGTGCCTCTGTATCAGCTAGTTTATGGACATGAAGCGGTGCTGCCGTGGGAAACCAACATCGGCTCAAGAAGGATTGCTTTGCAAGATGACTTGACAGCTGATGAGTACCATAATCTTATGGTGGATGAGTTAGACGATTTGGCGCATGTCCGATTACGGGCCCTAGAGAAGATCAAACGTGATAAAGATAGAGTGGCTCGTCATTACAACAAAAAAGTTGTTGCCAAGTCGTTTGAAGAAGGGGATCTTGTATGGAAATTAATAATGCCGATTAGTTCCAGAGATAATAAATTCGGCAAGTGGTCACCTAATTGGGAAGGTCCTTTTCAAATTCATCGCTGTGTTCCTCGCAATGCTTATTTGCTCAAGGGGTTGGATGGCGAGATTTATGGACGAGCTCTTAATGGCAAGTACTTGAAGAAATATTATCCTAGCGTCTGGATTGACTCATGATCGGCCCTCCAGCCAATTTATGATTACAGCCGATGTGTTATGCATCGTCTTTAGATGGCCGATACATACTATCGCCCTTAGTTCAAATTTTACAACATGAACCCTCATCTTCCAAAATTTAGGGGCATATATATATATACAAGCGCGGAATTTTTTAAGGAATTTTTTTCTTCAGAGTAAGATCGAATTCGGCTTTCTGGCCGATGAGACTGATTGGTAAAGGGACATCTGTTTGCAGGATGGATTTCAGAAACAATTTTCACACTAGAATTTTCAGATCAAATTCGGCTACGTGGCCGATAAGGTTTGTGTTTACACGGTAAAAAGAAGAAATAGGTTACATCACCCTATAAAGTCTGCAATAGCTGCAATGGCTCTACGGCGGATTTGTTCAATATCTTCTATAGCCTGGGCATCATCGGCCGTCGACCCTGGGATTGGCTTCAATGACTTACTCAGGGTGGCAAGATACTTGGCCGATGCCTTGAGCTTTGCCGTCTGGTCTTCGATAGCCTTGGGTGATGCAGCTATCCCGGCTTCAACTTCTTGGATTTCGCGGCGCGTGGTTTCCAGCTTCGATTCGAGCTCTGCTTCGAGACGACGGAATTCTTTGAGTCTGTGCTTCAAGACAATCGGCTCCACCGCTAGCTCGTCCAACTTGGTCTTGTCAGCATTGACTTGAGCCCTGCTAGCGGACAGGGCCGATTCTAGTTGCTCACGCTCTCGTCGCTCTGCGAGTCTTTCTTTTGCCTTGTTGAGCTTGAATCGGTATTGCTCCAAGAAGATGGCCGGTGTTAGAATCTCCATCAGGCTTTCGGGCAGGTCATCCTGAATTTCTTGTACCCTAACCCTGATGGGGGTGCAATCTTCCACCAAGTACTCCAACGAGGACTCCAGCCGATTGGCGATGTCGGTCAGCCGATTCTTTAGATCATCAGAAATTGACGCCCTGGCTGTGGTGGGTGGCTCCTTGTCCTCATCATCAAGAAACTAGCCGATATCAAAAGAAAACATATCGACTAGGTTCTGCAAATATCAATATGGGTCGAGGTTAGCCTCGTTAATCAGGAATCGGCAGAAAGGGGATCAGGGTAATCGTGGTTACCTGTGTTGGAGCATCGGTGGTGCTTGCATCGGCCTCCCTTTGCTGTGTTGAGGCAGTAGGTAAGGGGGTTGGCCGATGTGTTGAAGGTGATGGAGCCCTAGGCTAAAAAGCAAGAAATTGGTAAATAGGGTTATGTAAATAGCAAGATAATGCAAAAATCAACTTTTACCAAGACAGTCGGAGAGGGTGGTGGAGAAGGAGAAGGAGTCGGGCCGTTGTAAGGTGGCTTTCTTGGTTCTGGGTGAAGGGCCGGTCGAGTTCTCTCCTTCAATATAGATGACGCCGCGGCCTGAAGAGGATATGAAGTTAAAGTATGACATTACAAGGGGATTGTGTAAACACAAAAAAGGGATTACATTGACCTTGCGAACTGCATGTCTGGTCCTCTTTGGTTGGGGGGCATCGCCTGGGTCATTGGCTGGCGGGATCTCAGTAGCTTCGGCCGATGCCTCCTTGGTGGTTTCGGCCGATGGGTTCTCTTCTTCATGTGCATCGGCCACTGCCGCATCAACTTCCTCCTCCATCATTTGTTCATCAAGGAATTCTTCCAAGGAGGGGTCTAGCTCTTCGGCATCGGCCTGGTCATCGGTTTTAGCCTTCTTGCTGGCTTTCTGCGATTTGCTTTTGGCCGGCGCTTTCCTCTTGGGGTTTTCTTTAGGCATCGGACCTTGGAGAAACGATGCCACTTTTGGGGCAGTAAGGCCGATGATTGACTCCATGACAGTTGATCCTGACGGGGCTAGGGCTTGATGATAGAAGATGTCTCGCCCACTGTTGCTCACAGCCGGAATCGGACCATCGGGAACCTGAGGGCTGATGTTTTTGATAAGGCCCGTCACATAGAATCTGGCCGATTGATGGAAAATATGAGCAGCCCACTCTTGCCACCATGTCTGGAAACTGATATGAACAAAGGCGCTCAGATGCAATCGGTCACAATCGCCGAGATTTGGGAGTTCGATTTCCATCGCTATGCTCATGACCAGCGCCGATGGAACCGTGCCTCTGCTTTCTAAGAGCTTATGAAGATGCAAACTCACAGGAAGCTGTCCAAGCCCGCACTGTCTAGCGGCCACCATTAGATTATAAAATTCGTAAGACAGGCTGGTGCTTCTTCCTTGAAATAGGCCTATTGGGAGCAGGCATGGGGTGAGGCCGATCATGAACAATTCCCTTGACTCTGAATCATCATTTATCAAACTCAGTTGAAGATCATTAGGGAGTTCGAAGTCTCGGTCCAATGTGTAGACAAACATTTCCATCCTGGCCGATGGAGGGCCGGTGAAGAAGCGGATGAACCATGTAGCCATATCCTCGGCCGATTGGTCTGCGCCTGGGTAGACGGAAGCTGCCTCCCCATAGGACATACATCTTCTGGTCCTGGGGTCTTCATGATCAGCGTATTTGGAGGGGAAGCAGGAGTCCGATAACGGGGACGATTGACCATGGGGTTGGTATGGATGGTGAGCCAGAGCTGAACAAACCACCATGGTCCTCCATGGGCTATAGTCTGTTTTAATATCAAATCTTGTGTGGAGGTATGAAGCAGCCAATAGACAGCTCCCAAGAGGTAACGGCCCAAGGGGATTTGTTTCTTGTCGACCAAAGCCTGAGCCAAGTGTTGACAGTTTGTGGTGGGGCCACAGGTCGATCCACAAAAGACAAATCTCTCCAACCACAATGTCAGGAAAGCTACATGTTCTCGTTCTGAGACCGATCCTTGTTCCATGTGTTCGGAGATGTACCCGGACCAACCTCCAATCTTCTTGGTCTTCAACTTGTGACTGCTATGTGTCAGGAGGCTGAAGGGGTTGATCTCGGAGTCAATGTCTAACCCTGTTAGTATCTTGACGTCAATCAGAGTGGGGGTCATTGGACCTTGTTTGAATACAAAGGCGTTCAAGGTACTGGACCAGAAGTAGCTGGCAGCCGACATGAGTGGCTCATTCTTCTTGGTATCGGCCAGGGATAAAGTGATGCATTGGCCGATCCCAATCTCGTCCCAGTGGACTTGTTTGGCAGCAGGAATCCTCTTATGTCAGGTTCTGTATCCGTTGAGCTTGGATGGCCAGGACCTGAAAGTATGTTTCCATGAAGACACATTGGGCTTGGCTCGCCTAAAGGGGATTCTGTCCGTTTCAGCATTGATTAGCCAAGTTGGGTCGCAGTCGCCCATGGGGCCTAGCAGAAAGCGATGGGATTTGTCGTCGGTAGGGATCAAGATTTGGTTTTTGAAGACCTAGATCATGAGAAGGACGATGAAAATATAAGACCCGGGGGGGGAGAGCAGAGAGTAAAAACCCTAACATGGAGAAATCGGCGAAAAAAAAAGCGATAATGTGGATTTTGAAGGAATTGACTTACCGCAGGGATCTCGGAGGCGTAGAACGGGGCGGAGGCCATCGTTGTCGTTGAAGGGGTCGCTGTGAAGGGGGTCGATGTTGACGGAACGCCGAGGGGTCACCGGAGTTGAGAAACGCGAAGGGTTTGTTGAATCGGCGGCGGAAGGATTCGAATCTGGATCTGCGCCGTTTTCAGATTAGACCTAGCAAAGAAGTCGATGGGTTCCTTGGAGCTAATTCCGCCACATTATATAATGAAGCGGAATTGGGGGGCATGTGTTAACGACGGATTTTGGTAATCGACTTGGAGAGAAAAGAGGAAACCGAAGCAGAGAGGAAGGATTGAGTTGGAGTCGGACCAGGCTTCGTATCGGACCCGGTAACCGTATCGGACTGGGGAGGTGTTGCTATAGACAGCATATCGGTCGATACGGATTCGGTTTGGTCGTGGGCCGATACGGGTTGTGAGTTGACAGCATCAATGTGGGCTTCGTCTGGGCTCGGAATAAGCTTCAAGGAAGTTGCCAAATAGAGATAAAGCTCGGTTTTAGGCAATTGTATCTTGTAAATTAAGTAGTTTAGATCTAATCTGTGGCTTAAGTCTGCCGCAAGGACTTGTTTGTTAGTTGTAGATAAGATCGTGCCCTACAAGGGTTCTGTTGTAACCTCGGGTATAAATATCCCGATAGTTTGTACATAGACTCTCTCTCAATCAATCAAAATATACAATCAATTCAATCTACTTTTGGCGCATCGCCAACCCTCGTAAGAGGTTGATCTTGACGAGTTCTTGCCTTCCCGGAGCAAAGGTAAGAACTCGTCCCCGACGATTGGCATCGTCGGGGCTAGCGTGTCGCTTTAGGCACGTTAAGCCTCGATGATATGATCGTCATCTATCGTGTTTTGAGTAACCTTGACAGGCGTCTTAATTATGCTTCGTCGGCAGTATATTCGTTTTAGGGTTTATTGCCGACGACAGTTTAATTGTTACGCTTGGTTAGATTATTTGATGCATTTACCATCCCCAAAAGCAATCGACGGTTTGATTTTCTTTGTGTTAAGTCTCGATTCACACTTTGAGTTGCTATCGACCTTAGTCCTGTTTCGAGATCTAACACGAAGCCTGTTTTCGATTGTAATTAAGGATAGCGCCGGGGTTTCAGCCGGTCTTATCTAATGCATGTGATTATTTAGGTTTTTTGCATGTGTTTGCCACTTATACATGTGGATCGACGAATATAAACACACCGGTCACAGAGTGTTTTTAAAGACTTCTCTGTGGTTGGTGTATTTATATTAGCCGATTGACTTGTATAAGTTTACACTAGAGTAATAGCTAGTGCAGTTATCCTCATGAAACCCTCATCGGCTAATTTCATTAATCTGTCACACGTTTTAGCATGGGCCGATGAGATTAGATCTCTTCAATTTGCTTATTATAACAAGTAAGCCGATACAGCTTTGCCCTATCGGCTGGGCTATAACAATGTGACATCGGCCTATCGGCCGATCGACCATTGTTTTCTGATATGGTTTACTTGTTTCTTGTTGATTGCAGATCAAATCAACTGGCATGCTCTGCGCACGACTAGGCAAGCCAATTTGGACCTGCACTGGAGTTAAGCAGATCTCCCAGGCCGCCGTGGTAACGCGGAACCCGTTTTGTTGCTGGACGGGTCCAAATTCTGTGCCAACAGATTTTCACGACCAAACGAGTTTGACGACTTTAACGAGTTTAAGGACCGAACGACTTTCACGACTTTCAGTACAGATGTATATGCAATCTACATGTTTTAACTAATTATTTTTATATTGTCAGAATTACCTGGTCCAACTGTTGACCGCCGACATCGCTCAAGCTTACGTGGTCCCAAGGCCTCCAAGCAAAACTAAGACAAGTTACATGAAACTATAAAAGTTTTTGTTCATTCCTATGAAATGTATTAGCTGTATTTAAAATATACACATGTAGGTTTCATATTTCTTAACTAGGTGAAATTTAACATAGGTTTCATATTTCTTAGGTAGGTGGAAATTAGCTGGTCATCGTAGTTCTCGAGAATGTCAATATATATATAACAATATACCTCGTTCATGTTACGAACAGATGGCCGATCGCGATGATGAACAGATTATAAACGACCAGATCGCAGAGGGCAGCAGCCAATACTGGGTGGACGAGGATTGGAACAAGGACCCCAACCAGTATTTGAACGAAAAGGGAAACAAGGAGGGCCACGTGGAGAATAATGACAGCCAACCGGAGAAGAAGGGACGCGGACAAGGAGGTGCCGCGAGGAAGGTGGAGGGGAGACACATTATTACTTAAGTGAATCCAGACGGCCGACCAGTTGCCCCTGCCGATGCAGCAACGAGGTTTGTGTTACATAGCGGTTGGGTCGTGAGGGATCACGTGCCCATCAGCATAGTAAACTGGCGCCAAACGAAAGGCACATGGGGTTGAGGAGGAACAACCTTATCTCCCTGATACAGAGAAAGAAATGTTGTGGACCACGATGCAAAAAGTGAAGGATTGGACTTTAAAAACGATGGTCGAACAGTTCTGGCAGTACAAGAAAGATTTGTACAAGAAATATATTGTGAAGGGCCTGACACCTAACTTTGACAAAATGATCAAGCTGAAGGATCATTGGGATGCGTTTGTCACATAAAGACAGGGGAGCAAAGGCAACGATAGATAGAAAAGAATAAAGCTAATGCCGCTAGAAAGATGTACCAACACCGGCTAGGGTTAGGCAGCTATTAGAAGGCAGTGCTGAAGTGGGAGAAAATGGAAGCAGGGTTGCTAGAATGAGGTATCGTTCCGGCCACAGCCGATTGGCCGGAACGATTAAAGCATTGGTACTATGCTCACGGTGGAACGCTCGATCTTGGTGATGGCTCCTTGATATTCGGTGATGAGATTCGCGAAGTAGCAAGCCAACTGATGGAAGCAGTAGAGGCCTCCGCTCAGGGAACATTCAGGCCCGACAGAGAGAAGGACGAGCTTACGCTCGCACTGCAGAATGACAAGCATCCTGGCCGAACGCGAGAAAAAGGCTTGGTTCCATGGAAATTTTGATTTCAAGAGGACATCCACACTTACAAGAGTCGCATGAGGAGCAAAAGAGATACTGAGGCGAAGTTAACAAATCTTGAGTATAGGGTCGCGACGCAAAAGTTAAGGATACAAGAGGAGGTGGAAAGACGAGTGGACCAACGCCTGGCCGAACAACATGTTCCTCCCGTCATGGTGAGCCCCCCAGGCAATTGTAGCAGTTGCGCTTCTACAAGGCAAGTAGGAGAACATGGCATGGAAGCTGCAGCAGGGCCAGCTCACGACGAGCCACCATGCCCCGTTGATGAAATCACGCAGCGGACACTATGTGAGCTGAATAGTCCCTTCAAGAACATATCACTCAAGGTATGCTCGTAGTTTTATGATATATGTCTTGTACATTACGAAAGTTGGTGCACATGTTAGTTACTAATTAACCTTGATTCTCATGAAGGTGGTGTTGGGCATGGCCATACTAGTGGATCCTTCAAGGACATACCATTGCAGGCCGATTCCACCTAGATACTCAAGGGTCGAAGTAGAACTGGTGGAATGAGGGTTCAAGGACCTCGAGCTGGACATCCCTGGAGAGATCCCTCAGCTCAAAACGAAACCAAAATAATCAATTGATCCATTGCTACCGCCCGATGAAATGGAGATAAGACAATTTATGGCGAAGACGGGACTAAACAGGGAACAATTGCTGGCCGACGCACCAATAAGAAAAGCAACAGCAGATGATTTGAAATACAAATTTACCCTCGGTGAACCACTTGTCAAGCCTGATCAGGTTCAAACCCTCTCTACACATATGTAATAATTCCATCAATACTACATGGAAAAATCATCCGCCGGAAGAGTGATGTTCGGTGCGAGGGTAAAAAACTCATATTACTTCCAAGGAGATGATGAGTTGTGGGTCCATTTTCAAGTAATCTTTGACGTGTACCATCGAGATGTCCTCGACGTCTCTCTTCTCAGTCTATGGGTTCTGTAAGTATTGTTTAATTAATTTTATTTCGCTCCTTAGCTCCTTGTATGTAGCATCGAATGATTCCAGTGTGCGGATAGCTGATGAAGACGTCCTTTTTTTCCTGTTGTAGAATGAAGATTCAAATATGCCATAAGTAGGGAGCTTTTAGGGTTGGATTCAGGGACCCCTGCAAAGTTAACACTACGGTGATAAAGGATTTTGAGCATGAAACAGAGGATAATATTCTCCATTTCTTGGTGCAACAACATTTCAAGACCTTCATACTATTGCTGTACAATACCTCGTGAGTTTTTATCTCCTTTCATACCAATTTCCTTCTCGTATTCCTACCGTGACATATATATCATCTCACGCAATTTGCAGATTCCAGTAGGTCCTTTTTGTTATAGACCTTACTGAAAGCAAACTCCATATCTATGACTCAATGGATAAACCGAAGGAAACTTACACCAAAATTTTTGAAGTGCTAGACAGGTAATGCCATCCATTGCACTTTTATTATGATTGTTGCCATTTCTACTATATATGCGGATCTCAGATAATTAATTATAGCTTACAACTGTGCATATGGCATGGACACAGTTCCGTACACTCATCCGCGGGAATTTCAAAGAAAAACTAGATGTCAGGATGAACTTTCCGGTGAGTACATGCTCCAAAATTATATTGAATCATTTAATTTGTTCTAAAATAAAAATATATATTAAATCTATCGTTTCGATCTCCTTTAGTGTCCAAAACAGAAGCAAGGGACGAACTTATGCGACTACTATGTTTGCAACTATATTCATACCATAACACATGGAATCAATAGTGACAAGGATCTCGATGTACGTAAACATTATTCATACATTATGTCTTGATTTCTTATTGATTCCATATAATTTTATCTCAATTTTTTAAATGATAGGTTCTTTGGATGATGGAGCAACTGAACAACTGATGAAATTTATCATTGATCCCGTGGGAGAATTTCACCATGATGGAAAACCTATTCGTCAACCCCACCCACGATTAGAATAGAAGGATTGTAATATATATATATACATACCATATGTGTATATGTAATTACTTATATGTCTATATTTATTTTGGTAATCTATATATGTATATATTCACTTATATGTCTCTACATATTTTGGTTATACATATATACATATGTAATATATATATATGTATGTATTTATACATATATATGAAATATATATGTATAAATACATTTATGACATATATTATATATATATATTATGCACATATATGTATTTATACATATATATGCATAATATATAAATAAACAGCAAGCAGCATATGCAGATTAAAAAAAATGTAAAACCAACCGGGGCTAAAGATCTATCTTTAGTCCTGGTTGATGATACCAACCGGGGCTAAAGTGTCTATCTTTAGTCTCGGTTATTTCAACTGGGACTAACGACAAGCATCTTTAGTCCCAAAATCGGCATCCCGGTTTACAACCTAGGACTAAAGGGGTTGCAAACCGGGATTAAAGATGGATTCCCCAATAGTGGAAGCTTCCATCATCGTCCTGCCAATTCCACTGCCGCGGGGCCATTCCTCTGGTTGCCAGCACCGTCCCAGCCTCGCCTGCTCTATGGGAAGCTTCGGTGAGCACCTAGGCACCCCCGGACCCTAGAGCTTGCATTGCATTGGTTTGATTCACTACCACCGAAATATTTTTTCCAAATGAGACCCATATCACTATATAGGTGGATCACATTTTTACCCACAAATATCCGCCTACAAAGATATATGAGGGGGATGTGATGGTTGTCCGCCTATGAAAGTACATCTTCACGGGCGAACAACTTAAGATGCCGCCTGCGAAGATATAGTTGTCTGCCTACGAAGATGTATTTTCATAGGCGACGCCTTATGCCATCCCCTTGTGAAGATGTATGACTTATCGCAGGCGTATGACTTAAGTCCTCTGCCTAGAAAATTGGCATCCGAGCTACTGCTTCCATAAAAATCTAAATGGTTGTGACTCTCCTCCACCATCTATTCCTTATTGTCTTCCCCTTTCTCCCTCTCTCTCTTTCACAGGCTCACCAGGTGCATGGCGAAGCGGTGGCAATGGCTCGGTGACAAGGAGGAGGAGCAGCGGCGGAGGCTCGGCGGAGGAAAAGGATGTGGCGGCGCTGGCGCGGCTCAGCGAGGAGGAGCGGCGGGGGGGCTCAACAAAGGAAGATGTTACGGCGGTGGCGGCAGGTCGACGATAGGAAGGAGGACCAGCTCGACGACTGGGAAGAGCGACCGCTAGGCGACGGGACTAGCGGTGGCGGGGTTTCGGCGGTGGAAGAGGGTGCGGCGGCAGTGGTGGCTCGTCGAGGAGGAGGAGCGACGGTGGGGGCTCAGCGAAGGAAAACAGTGTGGCGATGGCAGCGGGTCGGCATTAGGGAGGAGCGGCGGTGGGGACTCGACGGTGGAAGAGCGTACGGCGGTGGCGCTGGCTCGGCGAGAAGGAGGAGCGGTGGCAGCGGCATGGTGAAGTGGCGGATCGGTCTTCTCGCTCCCTCCCCAGGCAGCATGCTGCCATGCCTCGACTGGCCTCTCCTCCTCTGCTCCCGTCCGCCGCTGCCAATGATGACCTTGACGATGGACAGGCCTCGGCGACAGCAGGTCGTGACGACAACCGTGACGAGGAAGGGGAGACAACGATGATGAGTTCCGTGATGACGACTGGCGACGGAGTGGTGCGAGCATCCTGTGAGTTGCTGCGATGAGGTCAGCCTAGAGGGTTGATGCCAGCGTGCCCGCCGGCCGGTGAGCACCCATACGAACCAGATCTAAGAATGCTTATGCCTTTTGTTGCATGTATGCATATATACTGCTATTGAAGCATGTGATGCTAGCTGCTGCTGTCCGTGTTCTGCTCGCTGTTGATGCATGTATGCTAGTGCTCTTGTTGATGAATCTGAGAAAAATCATCCCTAAACTATTCTGTTGTTGTCGATGAAACGGCTTTTATGTGGTTAATTTTCTTTTTTTTGGTGAAATTTTTTTTCAGGCAGTTAATTATCGATACTTGAAAATGTGATAAATGGGTAGCTACTTCCTATTTTCTGCTTAAACACCCATGAAACTTTGACACCTTGCTATTTGCAACCGTAGCCTATGATTATAATACCTTGTTTGTACTCAAATGGCTCTATTTATGCTTTTATATATGCCAAATGCTTAGCCTTGCTTAGTGAAATACTTATCATGGTTATGGATCACTTATTCACGATATTTTGAACACATTTAAACTTATCGATAGAGGTGATTCTCTGTATACTTGTGAACTAAAATGGAAGAAAATGTGAATTTCAGACTTAAACGGTAAGTGGTGCATATATGGTGATAGTTGTGCATCGATAGAGGGAGTTCGCCTCAGTCAATTAAGGACCAAAGTCTATGTCACCAACTTATGTTTACCGTACATCCACATGTGCCAGTATGGGCTAGCCTTAGCTAATTAAGTTGTGTAATATCTAACCCTGTATTCAGGAGGCCTTTGTAGTAGATATAGTGGCCACACATGAATAGTGGCTATCATTAGGAACTACCCATGTGTGCTTATGATAGGACAAATGTACTATTCCTATATGTGTGTTTTTTGTGAGGGGGCGAGTATATGTTCCACCTCACACAGCATAGGTATCTAAGTCTATCCAATATAACGATGAGTGCCTCGTGGGAAGGGTTGCTTCATCATAGCGTCAGGGTCGGTAGGCCAACTATCTTGACGACACTAAGGTTCTGTACTAGGTGTGGGTTTACCGTTCACTATGCTTGTGCAAGCTTAGACCTTAAGCAATGTAAAGGCTTCGTTATGACCACTAGACTGCACTCAACTTGTAGAGTGTGGTAGTGTTTTGGACGACACAAGAGAAACTAGAGGATCCATATCATGTGGTTCACGCTGTAAAATCTCTACAGAGTCAAAACAAGTCAATTAGTCATGCTAACAGTCATGAGTGGCGTACTGAAATGTCGTGGGTATAGATTTATATTTTTAAATGTTTTTTGAAACTTTATTTTGAAATGACGATGATCATGAGACCTTTTGTATTATTGACTTGCTACCAACCCTTGTTGTATTATTGACTTGCTATCGGTTTGGTAGTAAGGATGTTACCTACATACATATATGCTGATACGATACCATATTATTTGTGCCAATATTTCTTTAAATATGTTGCAGAATGCACATGAACCAAGATTTGCTTCGCGACATTACTTCAAGTCTTCAACTATGTCTAACACCATCTATTTTTTCGTGGACTCTGGTCACTTCTCCTCTGAAGATGAACCGCTAGACGCAGGTCATGTCCTCCAGTACCACACCGTGACTAAGTTCCCATAACTCGTTTCTTTTCCTACAAAAAAATGGTTAATGTGAGTTTTTTCGCCATGATATCTATTTTCTCTCGATCACACATTTCTCCACTCATTCTTACAATGGCGAACTCATCGGAGAAGGTGTAGTACATCACCTCCAATGTGGGGGAGAAGAATGATAGTGACATCTTCTTCAACACCACATCATCATGGTTGCCACCATAGCTGGGTGAAATGCATCACGATTAAGTGGACAACGACCTCGAGCGCCAGTACATTGGGTCCCCACTGACGCTGAAATCCAATGAGGACTTGCCATCGGAGTAGGAGGAGCCAGAGGATGACGACGATGATGATGAGGGCAAGGGTGAGGGACATGGCCGCTCTGTCATGCACAGTGAAAGAGGCAGCTGAGGAGGTCACAAAGGCACATCAACGACGGCGGCGGCGGCGGCTAGGGTACATCACAAATCCATCACAAAATTACTCACAAAATCACAAAACCATCACATGTAAATTACTAATCGATCACAAAATTACTCACAAAATCCATCTCATCATATCACATGGTTTCAATATCATTGAAATTTTCCATCTCATCACCAATCATCACAAATTTTAGCACAAGGAGTGGGCAATGCAATACCTTGCCGGGTCACTAAAGCTGCACGCCGCTGCCGAGCCGCCACCTCCTCCACGTTGCCAAGCGCTGCCTTCTCCCAATTGGGGCCGCTGCTGTCGGCCGCCTGCTCCTTCTCACCGCCGAGAGCCACTGGCCTTCTCCTCACCAGCACCGTGCCGTCCTTCTGTCCGGATCTAGAAGAGAAGCTAGCGTTACCATAAGAGCAAGAGGGGTAGATGAGACGGGGAAGCCGGGTTACCTTCATGCGCACTGACGAATGTCGCCGCTCCCGACCGCTGAGCGTCGTCGCACCGCGCCGCCACTCCTGGCGGCTAAGCACCGCCCCTCCGCCTCCGCACTGATGCGCGCCGCCGCACCACGTTGTCACCACGCCCCTACTAGGCACTACCGTGGCATTCCCCCTACTCGCCTGGATTCGTGGCCACGCCTCGCCTCCACACCGTGCCACCGCCCGGGATTGAGAGTGAGTGTGTGGGTGAGTGTGTATTTAAATAATGGGACATTGGTGCCGGATATTGACACAAATCCGGCACCTTTGACTTCTATAGGTGTCGGTTCTTTAAAAGGACCGCTACCTATATCCCCCTATAGGTACCAGTTCTTTTTAAGAACCGGCACCTATCTCACCCACCCAAAAAAAAATTCTTTCTAAAATTAATATTTGGGTATAACATAAACCTACTATTTTATATATCTTCTCATTTAAATAATTTTTTTTAATTTAATATTTGGTTTTAAAAGCTGACAAAAATTTTAGATATCTTCTCCTTTACACTTTCTTTTATAAAATATATTTCTTTTTACCTATATTCACTGAAAATTATACGAAAATTATAACGCACATAATATGCTCCAAATTTTGTTTATTTAAATTAAATGGTAATTTCACAAATTAGTACATTAATTTATAAACTAGTAGCCCTTCTTGATGATCGCTCTGTAAGTACAATGCTTCTTCATCTTCTTCATCGGCTTCGTGGTTTTTCGATTCGACATCAGTTGTGGCTCGTGGTTGCTCGTCGGGTTGATCGTAGTCATCTACATCGAAGACATTCTCCATTCCAACAATACTCTGTTCCATAACCCTCAATGATGCTGCCTTCGGGATTTGATCTGTTCCGGACATATTTCTTTACGATGCCCATAAACCTCTCGAAAGCTCACATGCTATGCAGATACATTGGACCAAGGATCTTTACTTCTTCCACAAGGTGAGCAATATGAGAGGGGGAACAATATCTCGAGCTGGTCAAGGAAGCTCTAGCAACTCAATGAAGCTCTTATCTGACCATCCATTGCTTGTCTTCAAGTGAAATAGAGATAGGACCACTTGCAGCTTGTTGTGCTCCGCCTTACATCCATTGTAGAGTGGAGTTTTTGAGTCCCCCATCATTTTGAACTTAGAATATTCCCTATTATCGATGTTAGCCCTCTCCCTGTCTCGCAACATCTGACCTAGATCAGCTTCACCGTGATCAAAGCACTTTTGGTCCTCCTGCTCACAGCCGACATCCTCATTCGACACGTCACTGTTGCCTACAGTTTCCTCGCCTTGCTCCTATTCGCCAAGAAACTCATGGCATCTGAACTTTCACATAAAACCCCTTGTAAGAAGATGTGCAAGGACCCACTGTGCCAGATTGTCTTTCTTGCAATAAAAGCATGGACACCACAGATAATCCGAAGTACCAACTGAGTTTGTGCTCGTCACCACGGCAACGAGAGAAGTTACTCTCCTGATATAATCCATAGTCACGATCAACTTTATACACCCATCCTGGATCCATTACAACTGATAGATACCTACGAATATTACTTAATTTCTATTACTTTGGATTATACAAAATCAAATTACCACTATGAATTACCTTCCATAATTTAAATACTATAACATGAAGTATTTAATAAACAAACAGAACAAGATAAAAGAAATTTACCACTCCTTAAAGAAAAATATGATAATTTAATGTTTATTACAAATCATGCAGAATAAATACATTTAGGATTTTATAATTTCCAAACAAAAAATAGAATAACATAAATGATAGATCTTCAATAATTTAATTTTTATAACATTGTGTCACACCTCTCTGTACTATCATGTCAATACTTCAATTCAAAGTTAGCATGTGGTAGTCCGATAATGATCTAATTAAATAAACACAAAAAGGATAAAATAATTATGATACGGATCGACCAAGGCTATTCAAACATAATCTGATTGTTACAGTTCTATGCAAGGTTAAAGCTATGCTTAACATCAAATCCTGTTGTTTTCAAAAGGAAAGGCTGCTACATGGCTTGTATGATCACAGGTTGAAGCATATAGCCGTACTGCTAGTGAGGTCAAGATCCAGCTACCTATACACCCGCATAATCCAAAGACCAACACCATGCCAAGTCATGGTTACTTTGTCACCAATAGAGCATGTAAACAATGGATGTATTACACAACATTGTTCTACAAACATACGGCAAAAGGTGAAATCATTTCTTGATAAATTTAGTTTTAATGTTGTTGAGAAGTTTATCCTATCTAAATGGTGTACAATTGCTTTGCTAAGGTTCACACGTGAGGAGATGGTCACTACTACAAATATTGACGGCTACATCAATGACAAGATGGCTTACACCGAAGATGAAGTGGCACTTGCTCAAGTGGAGATGGTTCACGACAACGAGCAAACCGGTTATCCGCAGATGCTCCAATTTCCAAGGGATGTGTGACCTAGCCAGTCAACTTCCTCCATGCATAATTTGTATGGTTGGAAAGATAATCAAGTCTAGTTTCACCTCCAACAAACAGCTTATCATTTCGACTTCCCATGACAGAGTAATGTCTATTTTACTGTAGGCTACATAGAAGCTAAAAGGGCCAAGTGAACCTATTCGGGAACGACTCAATAGCCATGTCATCCCATCTAGGAGGGTTGTTTCTAGTATAAATATCTTCTATGTTTTATCATTAGAAAGACTTTTGACAATGAGAATATGAACCCCTTTGTTTAGCTATGTGCTAGCAAATTCTGAGAGAGATCTCTACCTCTTTTGCTCTTGTGATTTCCTTGTGGGATTACAGAAGCGGCGTTCGACGCCCCCAATTGGTGCTCCTACTCTCTTCGAGGTTTTCCTTGATTAATTGCAGTTTGTGTTGGTTGGTAACTTAGAGTGTGGTTGCGTAATAGAGTCCCTCGATTAAGGTTGTCGTAATAGAGATGGTGGTTGGCTTTGAGTATGATTGTTAGGTTGCACTATTGCTTTTGGCTTCTTGCTTGCCGCTACTTATCAGTTCGTGATCCTACGTCGTGAAGATTAGGACACCACCCCTATGTTGGTCGGATCATCCCTTGAAAGTTGGAGCATATGTGCGTAACCGGTTTGCTCGTTGTCGTGAACCATCTCGACTTGAGCAAGTGCCACTTCATCTTCTGCGTAATTCATCTTGTCATTGATGTAGTCATTAATATTTGTAGCAGTGACCATCTGCTCACGTGTGAACCTTAGCAAAACAAATGTACACCATTTAGATAGTATAAACTTCTCAACAACACTAAAGATAAATTTATCAAAAAAACGACTTCACCTTTTGCTGTATGTTTGTACAACAATGTCACGTAATACATCCATTGTTACATGCTCTATTGGTGATGAAGTAACCATGTCTTGGCATGGTGTTGGTCTTTGCATTATGCGGGTGTATAGGTAGCTGATCTTGTCCTCTCTAGAAGTACGGCTATATGCTTTAACCTGTGATCATAAAGGCCAAGTAGCAGCCTTTCCTTATGAAAACAACAAGATTTGGAGTTAAGCATAGCTTTAACCTTGGATAGATGTGTAACAATCAGATTATGTGTGAATGGCCTTGGTTGATTCGTATCAAATTATCCCTAGAAAAAAAATACAAATAATTGTCTCGGTTGCACACTATATATGTATACGTACGTAGCAAATGGTAATTCAATTCAACAAGCAAGAGTAAGACGGATTGACAAACAATGAATACTAACCTTATAGTTGGTGTTTCCAACCGGTACTAAAGATGTCTCCAGAGTTAGTTCAAAAGGGAAAACATCTCTATCCAAGTTAGATATGTGGAGTAGGTGAGATGATGACACGTGTGAGGGCTGAGGTGAGAGATCTTAAGTTCGAATCGCACATTGCACATATTTTTTTGACTTTGTATAAATCTTTAGTACCGGTTCCTTCAACTGGTACTAAAAATCAAGAAATTTAGTCTCGGTTACTACAATCGGGACTAAGCAGGGTTTAGAACTGGTACTAAAGATCATTTCTCTACTAGTGATATAAAATCATATTAAGGAGAATATTCCCTTTATCTAAAAGATTGGTAACACATTTCATAAGAAATGTAGTTTACTTACTTTAGGCAATATTATAATATATATATTTTATCTGTAGTAGGCATGAACATTCAGCTATAGTTATGATTTATATGAGTATAAGAATGCATCCAGATTGTCCGGAAGATAAAAATAGAACTAAAGTTAAACTTCTTAACCATCTTAAAATTAAGAAAACAAGCATCTTACCTATTAAAGTCTGAAAACATGTTCCAATATATAGTTTTTGCTACATGGATTATGACATTGATACTTAAATACTTTTTTCATGTAGTAGGACATCTGATTATCAAGCTAATTGATTGGACCACGGTCTATATGGCAAAACCATTCAATTCGTTATTTGAACTAGCTTTCATACCTGATTTCATTCTTTTTCATGATTATATAAAAGAGACACTACTGCAGAATAGGTTTTTGCATATAAGCCCTCCTTCAGCCTCCAAACAGGCCGTAACACCTTATGCCTACAATAGTATCGATCACGAAGAGAAACAAGACCCATATTAAAGATCAATTTTTGTAAAATAAAAGTGTGTTTGATTCTTTTGTTGTGATGAACAATTGGCATATGAGGTTATTTGTTTTGATATTTGGAGTTTATATGCGACGTAGTTTGTGAGATGATTGAATTCTCAGACGGCGAACAGGGACTGTTATTTTGTTGGGTCCGGTCAGACTGGGCAGGCAAGGCCGGTCAGACCGGAGGTATGTGGGCGGTCAGACCGGCCAGCCCGCGGTCTGACCGGTCGACTCTGTGTCGGTTTCGATTTCGGATTGTTTTATTGGATATCCATAGTTAATTCATGTTTATGACTTCTAGATGGATACTATACGTATGTAATATTGTTGTGTGCTAACAATGAGTCAAGTTGGTGATAGCTTGTGCTTGGATATGGTTTCTTTGGTTGATTCATGTGTAGGTAATCTTTACGTCTCAGGAGAGTATTGCCGGTGATGGATCGGGAGTCAACTTGGAGATAAGGTGACGTCCGGACGGTCAGATTTCATGCGGGATACTTAGGCTAAAGATTAATGCATGTGATTGGTGAAGATTCCATATGGCATACAATGGTGGTATTGTGTACGTGTGGGATGCGGAGTCGAATTTGGAAGGAGTCCAAATTTGATACAATTGGAATATGAAATGTTGGTTTCTTGTACGGGAAGGTTTCCTAGGTGGATTAGGACTTCTTGTATGTGTTTGGTTCGTGGCTTTAGGCTACCTACCACATGTACAAATAGAGTGGGAGGGTGTGGCTTCCCGGTATCGCTTTTGAGAGCATTGAGTTGTGAGTTAAGTTAGGGTTTCGAGTTTAGTCGAGATTTTCGTGAGGAGTGCTGTTGTTGCACTTTGTAAACACAGAGAGAAGTATTAAAGTTGTCATCTACTTTGAGAGATCTTTGATTTGTGTTTGCTCCGGTTTGGCGGTCTAACCGATGAATCATAGGCGGTCAGACCGGCGGCATCACAACGGTCAAACTGATGGGGACATGGTGGTCAGACCGGTAACGGCGGCAGGAGGCAGAGGTGACTTTGGAGCAGTTAGACCGGGAGATCAATACCAGTCAGACCGACGGCACAGGCGTGGTCAGACCGACCGATCTATTTCGATCAGACCGATCTACATCAATTTGAGGGTAACTTTTAATTCCGCTAAAAGTTTTGGTTTTTGGGTACTACAACCATTCACCCCCCCTCTGGTTGGCTTAGTTCTTGCTTTTTGATCCTACAAATAGTATCAAAGCTTCGTTTTTCTTCTTTGGATTTTTACCGATCTAGAGTTTTAGGCCATGGCTAAAAAGTTTTCAACCAAGCCGCATATTTTGGATGGTTTGGATTTTGCTTATTGGTGTCATAAGATGCAATCTTACATTATGGCCCAAGATTATGATGTTTGGCAAAAGGTTGCTCTTCCTTATGAGATTCCTGATCAAATTACTACTAAAGCTTCAAAAACTGAGTTTAATAACAATTGCAAAGTCCGTCATATTTTGTTGAGTGGAATTTCTCGTTGAGATTTTGATCGTGTGTCACATCTTGAAACCGCCCATGAGATTTGGAATGCCTTGAGAAACTTTCATCAAGGAACTACTAACATTAAAGAACTTCGTCGAGATCTTTTCAAAAAGGAATACGTAAAATTTGAGATGAAACCTGGAGAAGCTTTGGATGATTATCTTGGTAGATTTAATAAGATTTTGTGTGATCTTAGATCTGTTGATTCTTCTTATGACTCAAATTACACACAATCTGAGGTTTCTCGTCACTTTTTGAATGGTCTTGATATGTCTATTTGGGAGATGAAGGTAACATCTATTCAAGAGTCTGTCGATATGTCTACTTTGACGTTGGATTCACTTTATACAGAACTCAAAACTCATGAGATGAATATTCTTTCTCGCAAGATAGATTTTAAGTCTAGTGCTTTGGTTTCTCCCTTGACTTCGTTGGATGTTGGTGCTTCTTCGTCAAATTCTACCGCTCTTGCTTTGATTAATGCCATGTTCGATGAGCAACTCGAACTGTTTGAGGAGGAGGATTTGGTTTTGGCTACTAACAAGATTTCTCGAGCTGTGAACAATGTCAGGTACAGGAGAAGAGGAGGTCAAACTCGTTGCTTTGAATGTGGTGCACTTGGTCACATTCGTTCACATTGTCCTAAGCTTGGAAGAGGCAAGAAGGAAGACAACGGTGGAGAGAAAACCAAGGACGACAAGCCCAAGTCGAACAACACGTTCAAGGGGAAGAAATCCAAGGAGGTGGTCAGGAAGGTGTTGAGTCAAGTTTATGCTGCTTTTGAGCCATTAAGCGACATGGATTTTGATAGTGATGAAGACAAGGAGAAGGAAAAGACCATCTCTGGTGTTTGCTTCATGGCTCGTGGTGAATCGGATTCAGAGTATGAGGACAATGAGGTGAGTTCTCTTGAGGAAGCTATTCTTGTTTTAAGTGCAAAAAATAAGAAGTGTGAGAAGATGTATAAAAAACAAGAGTTCATGCTTGAATCTCTAAATGCTGAAATTGCTAGATTGAAATCTCTTATTCCTGATGATGATGATTGCAAAAATTGTGAGATTTTAATGAATGAAATTTCAAATATTAGAGAAATTAATGTTGCTCATGATTTAAAATTGAAATCTTCTTTTGCTCTTGGATTTGCTATGTACACACGCACATTAGATGAGTTGTTTTCAACTAAAAAATTGTTGAAAAAATATCAAGTTGCTTTCTATGCTAGTTCGATGTTTAACAAGATGAGATTGAAAGATGCTTTGCGTCGTGTTGAGTATATGGAAGATATTGTAAAATCTGATGAAGTGCTTTCTTGTCTAACATGTCGTAAAAACAAAGCTATCATGGTAGATTGTGAAAATTGTGCAAATTTAGAAAAAGAGATTTCTTATTTGAAAATTTCTTTGGCAAGATTTTCTGAAGGTAAGAAACAACTTAACATGATTTTGGATCAATCTAAAGTGACTAGCTACAATAGGGGTGTAGGTTTTGATGTTTATGATTATTTCACCAAAAATCAACCCAATGTTTTGAAAGTGACTGAACATGGTAAAATTTTGACAAAACCTAATGTTGTGAAAACAGTTTTTAAATCTGCTGGAATAATGACCTCTCTTTCTGCTACACTAAAAGAAACTAGAACTATTATTTGAAAACCATTAACTGCTAGGCAAAAGTATACTTGTTCCATCTTGTTGGTTTTTGTTTCAGATTAGCACGTAAACAGAAAAAGAAAGAGAGATTGCTTTTGGTAAATCTAATTGGCAGAAATCTGGTTTTTCCTCAAGGAAACTGATCAGACCGTAGTGGGTTGCACGGTCAGACCAGCGACCGATCCGACCTGCTACTGAGCTTTGGTCAGACCAGAGATACAGAAGTGGTCAGACCGGCCCCCGGTTAGACCGGCTACTGTACTTCGGTCAGACCGATCTCGAAGAAATTTTTCTGAAAACTTTCAAACTGTTTTTGTTCATGGATATATACCTTTTGGATCTACTGGTCGTGTGTCTCAGTACTGGATTCCTAAATTTCTTTTATCTAACCCCAGTACTAAGGCTTCGACATCTTCTTGTGTGTAGGCTTTGGTGGCGAGTAAGGAGAACGTATGGATTATGGATTCCAGTTGTTCGCGGCACATGACCGGTGATAAAAATTGGTTCTTCTCCCTCAAGATGGCATCCAAGACGGAATCGATTATCTTTGGTGATGCTTCTACTAGTGCCGTTCTTGCTATAGGATCTGTCAAGGTAAATAACAAGTTTGAATTGAAAGACGTAGCTTTGGTTGAGGATTTAAAATACAATTTGCTTTTGGTTTCACAAATTGTTGATGAGAATTTTGAGGTTGATTTTAAAAAAACTGAAAGTAAAGTATTTGATTCTTTTGGTGACTCTGTGTTGAATATTTCTCGCTTTGGAAGAGTGTTTAAAGCTGATTTTGGAAATCCTGTTTCACCTGTTGTAACATGTTTGGTTGCTAAATTCAACAAAGATTTGATGTTTTGGCATCGTAGACTTGGACATGTTGGTTTTGATCATCTCACTAGATTAAGTGGGTTGAATCTTGTTCGTGGTTTGCCTAAACTTAAGAAAGATCTTAATTTGGTTTGTACACCGTGTCGTCATGCCAAGATGGTTGCTTCTTCACATGCTCCTATTATTTCTGTGATGACGGATGCACCGGGACAGCACTTACACATGCACACTGTTGGTTCAGCTAGAGTGCAATCCGTTGGAGGAAAGTGGTATGTGTTGGTTGTTGTTGACAATTTTTCTCGATATTCTTGGGTTTTCTTTATGGCAAGTAAGGATGAGGCTTTTGGATACTTTCGGAGTTTGTATCTTAATTTGAATTGTGAACTTCCTGGTTCTTTGAAGCGAATCAGAAGTGATAATGGTGGTGAATTTAAGAATGCTTCTTTTGAATAATTTTGCAACGAAAAAGGTTTAGAACATCAATTTTCTTCTCCTCGTGTTCCGCAACAAAATGGTGTTGTTGAAAGAAAAAAATCGTTCTTTGGTTGAGATGGCTAGAACAATGCTTGATGAGTATCATACTCCTAGAAAATTTTGGGCCGAAGCTATTAAAACTGCATGTTGTATTTCCAATCGTGTTTTCTTGAGATCAAAACTTGGAAAAACTTCTTATGAGCTTCGTTTTGGACATTAACCCAAAGTTTCACATTTGCGTCTTTTTGGTTACAAGTGCTATTAACATTGCTAAGAATCCTGTACAACACTCACGCACGAAGCACATTGATATTCGCTTTCACTTTTTAGAGATCATGTTGAGAAGGGAGATGTTGAATTGAAATTTTTGGATACAAAATTGCAACTTGTGGATATTTTCACTAAACCATTGGATTCATCTCGTTTTGCTTTTCTTCGTAGAGAGTTGGGAATCATTCATCCTTTTGGCATGGTTTGAGGGGGAGTTTTTGTGCTCTTGGTTTTATCAAGCAATAATTGAAAGAAACAAATTAAAAGAGAGCTTTGTATTATGCATATAGTGTTTTTCTTTGATCATGCTAGCAATACTTTGAAGGTTTATTTGTCTATTTTATAGCTTATATGAATTTTAGTATTTTCATAAGGTTTAGATATTGCTTTTAAGGGAGATAATGCATGACACTTAAATTTTATAATTGAATTAATGAAATATGCAATATTGATACTAATGCATAGGTTGGATTGTAAATGCTTATGTACATGCTTTATTGAATTGTTATTCCTCAAATAGTTTTGAAATTACTCATTGTGCAAAAGAATAAAAAAACATTTATGAGAAAAAAATGAATACTGAATCCTTGGAAATAGTCTTGACGACAAGGACGTATTCGATTTGAGCAAAAATAATGGGTGCTGAATCCTTGGAAATAGTCTTGACGACAAGGACGTAGCCGGAATAATTGAGAAAAATATGTGCAAAAATGAAACCACATGAAGATGGCGACCAGATGTGTTACACATCTCCAGAGACTTGACAAAATTCGCTAAAGCTCTACGACATCCCAAATGTTCAAAACTCATACCGGTGTAGAACTAGATTCCAGGAAAAGCTCTAGTTCCACACTTTCATCTAAGCGATGAAAATCAGAATAATAAGGAGTAAACACAAATAACTTTATTCTACATTTATATTTTAAATAGATCGGCCAAACAGCCAGATAATTACTGATCCGCGGAAGCTTGGCTACTCGAAACCACAAGCAGCCGACAAGGAAGAAATCCCTTTTGGATCTGGTCCTAAAAGAAGCAACGATTTCCCGACTCATTCAGAAGACTAAGCATACAACCTACAAAATGGATATTCCAGTATAACAAGAGTCAGTACATTAAACAAGTCAATGTACCGGCAAGCACAAGACAATCCTATCATACTACATGCAAGGCATATAATCAAAGAAAAGCTATATATGTAACTCATTTTTGCGTAAAGCAAGTTTTAGTGCACAATTCTGTTCAAAAGAGTTGATGATTCAATTAACCAAAATATCAACATAGATACATCATAACATTTAATATATCAACACTATAAACATACTCTTGTTACCCATGCCGGCAACAAGTCATAATCTCATGATAATAATACACTTGACTGCCCACCCGGCATCAAGTCCCACATTCATCAACAATATAACCTAATCATCATAACTTAACCCAAGTCACCATATCCAATCCATAATTCACAAATCATCATTTGAAAACATAAAACAAAATCAAAGTCTATACTCATGACACTTCACCAATTCGCTCATGACCGTGAGCACGGCTAATCGATTAGTTTTAGAGAACTCTGCAGAGTTTGTACAGCTTTACCCACATGATATGAACACTCTAGTTTGTTCTGTGTTTGCAAGACACTACCACACTCTTCATGTTGAATGAGGTCTAGAGATCATAACGTAGCCTTTACATTACTTAACGCCTAACCTTGCATCAGCCATGGCAAGTGTGAATCCATCCTGGGCATGACCCAGAATTGTTAGGTGACGGGTCCACGCCTTAGCCTAATGCCGTGGCAGCGAACACATCCGTTCCCCCAAGAGGCACTATACCATTGAATTGGACAGACTTAGATGCCTAAACTACCCCCATAATCAGCGGGGTAAATAGGTAGTTCGTATGAATCATCGCTCAGACTAATTCATTCTACTCCGGCCTACCAATATGCAAGGTTAGACGTTAAGCAACTTAATTAGCTAAGGCCACCCCATAATAGCACATGTGGATGTACGATATACTTAAGTTGGTGACACGAAGTTCAGTCCTTATTCAACTCAGGCGAACACTCCCTCTATCGATGTACAACTACCACCATATGCAGACCACTTGTTGCCCAAGTTCAAAATTATTTTACTCACACTTTAGTTCACAAATACTTAACATTTTCATTTTCAATCCAGCATAAATCAAATAATCAAAATCCCATTTATAAATTCATAAGAATGAGTATTTTGCTTAAATCTAAGCATGGCTAAGCAAATGGCATACATAAAAGCATATATACTCTTCAGCAAGCATTTATAAAGTAATCAAATCCATCCTATGGTTACACATGAAGGATAACAACATATCAAGGTAGGTTATGCAGCAATAAGGTCATAGCTACCGTTTATTAAGTTTCAAATATCGTTTTAAATCAAATAGATATGCAGTTTTGCAAACAACACTTTTCATCTCCCAAATCCTGGGTTTCAATGTGATCAAAGGAATGGGGAGGAATAACTGCATTGATCTTGAACAAAGTGAATATCACCTAAATCACTCTTTCACCGTCGATGCGAATTATCTATACAAATGACACGATATGCACAAAAATACCAAATTATGCGAAAAATACAAAAATGCTCTAAAATGCATGATTTGTGCATAGTGTATACGTTCTGACCTAAGATGGATTTAGGTGAAAGAATTCCTATTTTATCTCTTTTCATTTATGAGTTATGAATTTTCTAAGGTTGCATTGATATATCGTAGTAGGTACTAATGTATAGTTGTGAATCATTTTTAATATATCATTTTTGATTAAATTTACCTTACTGGAATGAAGGGGATTGTTTTCTAAGATTAATACAATTGGTTTCATAATTTTTAAAGCTAGTATGAATTTCCTATAAATTTTGGAAATTAACTTGCAATTGTAGTGATCATTTTAAAATATAAATTATTAGTACTATTTCTGTTACAGAAAGTATGAAATATTATATTTTTAAATTAAATTTCATACCTTTTGTGATTCTACAGAAATTTGGTTCACTCCAATTGGAGTACAAATGAATTTTCTACACATTCTACAAGCTCTATGTTAGCTATTTCTTAATTATAATTTTAAAAATAAATATCATACTATAAGCATAGGATTTTATTCTACCATATTAAAGTTCACAATTTTATGAACCTACTGGAGTTGGTTTCACCTCAAAATGAGCTATATTTGATTTTATATGAATTTCACAAGTTTGAGCAAATTTTCAGTTGAAAAGATATTGATCTAACCTTTTTCTATTTTATTTCCAAAATATAATCCATTGGGTTCACAGATCCATCTCTGTTAATTTGCAGAAAAGTCCCTAGGGTTTCCAGGAATCAACCCGAGCTCCTTAAGCACGTGCTATAACCATTTCCATTAAGAATCCCCGAGGTTTTCCTTATTTATAATTAGGTCCTGGTCCCATCTGTCATATGAAGGAGTTTTACAAATTAAACCTCACAAGTTTTAAACCTTTACAAAGCTGAGTCCTTAGCGCTAATTATGTGGGGTCCACTTGTCAGCGGCTCGATGGCTGAGGAGGCAGGGCAGCAGTGCTCTGCCGAACTTCTCGCCGACGGCAACGGCGAACGGCGGCCGATCTCGGTGGGTGACTAAAAGAGAAAACATAGAGGACATCAAGACGAAGCCATCAGTGGTCTTCTCGCAAGCTGCGGTGGTCGGAATCGACGGTGACGACGGCGCAGGCGGCGATGGCTCTCGGGTTGCATATGCATGCCGAGCTACGGCTCGGTTTAGTGCGAACTAATGCATGCATGAGTGTCTATAGGGCTCCTGGAGACTCACCGAGAGGCGCACGATGTTCGGCGAAGCCCGGACAACGACGGCGATGGAGAAGGAGCTCCGGCGGCGGCAGTAGCTAGCAGCTTCACGGCGTCAGCTTGCTCCGACCGATGATCTGCTAAAAAGAGGTCGGGGGCAACCCATGGATCACACAAGGATGCTCCACGAGTGAGGAATCGCTCTGGTGCTTACCGGAGAAAGAGTATTCGGCGATGAAGTCCGGCATTCGAATTTGGGGAAGAAGAGGCCGATCTCTGAGTTCACAGCATCCTAGCTCGATTCCTTCGGTCGGCGGCTCTCTGGGACTGAGATGAAGACGATGGCGCGGCGGTGTGGCTCGGCCTGGTCGGAGTTGGCCGGACAACGATGATACGGTAGCGGTGGCACTCTGGAGCTCTCGGGGGCACGGCGGTGTTCCGGCGAGATGGCTGCAAGACACGAGGCAAGGTTAAGGGGATGGACTCGGCATGATCTGGAGACTGCAAAACGCCAGAAGAGAGGGGATGACCGCGACGCAATGGCGGCAGCGACGGTCGTCGTCTTCATGGCTAGCGAAGGAGAGGGAAGGAAATGGATGCAGGGCAAGCTCCCTCCCTCGGCTAGATCGGCACGGGAGTGAAATGGGGAAGGTGGCGATGCTCTGGGGAGGATAAGGCGAGCGTCAGCGGTTGCCACCGCAATGGACACGCGTCGAGCACGTCGGCGCCGCTCTGTCTCGCTCCCTCTCCTTGTCTCGGTCTCTTTATCTCTTAAACGGTGGAGTGAAGGTGCACAGGGGTGAGAGCAAGTCAAGGAGGCCGACAATTGGGTCCAGGGTCGATGCAAGCACAGGCTAGATGAGAGAAGTGGGTAGATTTCTTGGTGAATTACTGTACAAGTGTTTACAAACAATATTTCTTATTTATTTCTCCCTCCCATATTTATACCTTCACCATTTAATTTGTGTGCATGATAAATTATTGTGGATTTTAATGTAGATAGATCAAAATACCTAGTTTCCATTTTCTTTTGTTTCACACAAAAATAATCTATATTTTAATCTCAGTAAAATAGAGAAATTCAGTTTAGCCGAAATTGATTTGAATTTTTAGGAGGCTAAAAACTATGAAATAAAATCTGAAAAAATGATATTAATTGATGATAAATAGATTAGTATTTTAATAAATTATATCCTATATACATTTTTATCTGATAAAATACACATATGAGAGGTGTATCTGTTTTGCCGATTAGGGTTTAGAAATAATTATAGTTTGACTGGTTTGACCTAATTATTTGGGGTCCCAAATGTACTTATTAAATTACACAAAAATTCCAGTGATATATATATATTGAATAGTATCTACATGAATTTCCCCATGATTTTATATTGCACAAATTATTTTTAAATATTCAATGAGTGCATCGACCTTGAAGTATTCTTATTTTAAATACATATTCAAATGGTTGTAAAATTATATTTTGGTTTGTATTTAACCAGAGATGATATTGGTAGGCTTTTACTTTCAATTCACCATGCTCAAACTCACAAATTCCCTAGATACTAGTGTTTTTATATCTGAGTTGAACTAATGGCACCTATGGTGGTGGTAATTAGTATAATGCTTTTATTATTTATACCAATATAAATTAACAGGGATTCATACTTATGTTCCTAAAAATGTTTTATATATCAAAATAGGTTGAAAAAGACAAAGTTTCAAATCACTTGCATCTCAATACATGACCACTAGCTAGTTTTAACTTTCGTGAGGAGTCCTGTTGTTGCACTTTGTAAACACGGAGAAAAGTATTAAAGTTGTCATCTACTTTGAGAGATTTTTGATTTGTGTTTGCTCCGGTTCGGCAGTCTAACCGGTGAATCATAGGTGGTCAGACTGGTGGCATCGCAGCGGTCATACCAGTGGGGACACGGCGGTCAGACCGGTGACGGCGGCAGGAGGCAGAGGCGACTTTGGAGCAATTAGACCGGGAGATCAATACCGGTCAGACCGACGGCACAGGTGCGGTCAGACCGGCTGTTCTATTTCGGTCAGACCGATATACATCGATTTGAGGGTAACTTTTAATTCCGTCAAAAGTTTTGGTTTTTGGGTATTACAACCATTCACCCCCCCCTCTGGTTGGCTTAGTTCTTGCTTTTCTATCCTACAATTTTTGCATGCGGGCTTGTTAATTGGCCCACCTGCGAAAATAGGTGGGACTATTAAATAACTCACCCATCATCAGCCCACCAGGTCGGTCACCCAAANCTCCTCCGCCACGCCGCGCTGTGCTCCTCCTCACCGTCCAGGGCCGCTGGGAGAGAGAGGGGGCTGGCTCCGCCGCCTCCACGCCACCATCGTTGCCGCCGCTACCTCGCCCGGCTCCACGCCCAGACGGGCCGGCCGCCGCGTCCTCCATCGGCCGCCGCCACTCCTCCGTCATCCGCCGGCCATCTCCACCAGATCTGGGGCGAGAGAGGCAAAGGGAGCGGAGGGGCGAGAGAGGCAAAGGGAGAGGACGGAGGGGCGAGAGAGAGAGAGTGTGTGTGTGTGGTGAGACCGTGAGAGGCTGAGAGCGATGCGGCGTCCGATCGGATAAGGATCGGCGTGTGGATGCAGTTGCGCGCGCCTCTCTGTGCGACCGACCGGTTTTTTTAATAGGTGTCGGTTTTTTAATAGAACCGGCACCTATATTTATATTATAGGTGTCGGTTCTAAAGAAAAACCGGCACCTATACTATAGGTGCCGGTTTTTTAATAGAACCGGCACCTATAATATAAATATAGGTGCCGGTTCTATTAAAAAAACCGGCACCTATAGTATTGATATCGGTTTTTTCTTAGAACCGATACCTATATTGCTTAAAGGTACCGGTTTTAAATGAACCGGCACCTATAAGGTCGATACCTATGAGGGTTTTTTGTAGTAGTGATAAGTTACTTAGGCTTCGATCTTTCTGTATAACTGAACCGCAAATATTTAAAAAGATACGGTGGAGCTGGTAGCTAGCGATCGATACTCTGAACTTGCAGTGTTTTGGAGGTGTTTATAGAGAAGATCGAGAGCGCTGTAAACTTATAATGATGCCAAGACTCTGTAGTGCCGTGAACTGCACGAGATTATGCAGATCGAGTGCGTCGTGCTGACATGCTAGCTAGTTATTGGATGGACAAAAGAGCACCATGCGTACGATCTGCAGGCACGTACGCCATGCGGACCACGCTTATTGCAGTAGCTAGCAGCTATACCTATTGCTAGCACGCGCAATAGTTCTGAACTGTACTATAATCGTTGTTGCCCGTGTAACTGCATCCTCCGGATGGATGCATGGTTCAGAATGAAATAATTATGAAACACGCCTGATATGTAGCCCTGGCTTCACTTCTTGGGCTGCGTTCGTAAAAAGAAAATTTACAAATATACGTAAAATGAGGAGGGTCATTAACACATGATTAATTTAATATTAACTATTTAAATTTTAAAAATAAATTAATATGAATTTTTAAAATAACTTTTCTAAAATTTTTTTAAAAAACATGTCGTTTAGTAGTTCGGAAAATATGTGCGTGAAGAACGAGAGAAGTCTTCTCTCAATCCTCAACTACCGGACGCAACCTTGGTGTCTTCAATGTGTCATAACACTAATCTCAGTACAAAATTTAGCATTATGGTAGAATTTATTGTAAGCTATTTTTTACAAGTAAAATTTTGATCAAAGTTTCTTTTCTTCCTAAACTACTCCCTCCATTCTAAAATATAAAAAATTTTGAATGAATATAACACATCCTACTACTATAAATCTTAATAGAAAGGTATTACGACATATCACATTCATCCAAAATGCTTTATATTTTGGGACGAAGAAAATGTAAAATAGATATTTTTCGCCCAAATATTTATATTGAGACAAATAACATGCTGGCTATATTACAAATGGATATGGTTTTCCTAGCTAGCTAGTGTGTGTGCCTATCTATCTGCCTGTCTCTCTCTTATGTGTGTGTATATATATATATGTATCTATATGTGTGTATACAAGTATATTTGTGTGTGTATATATATGTATGCGCATGGATATATGTATATGTGTGTATCGGGCATATTTTTACCGGTGTAGACAGGTAACCCAATCAGGTCCACAACCATAAAAACCATCTGATCGGAGTTCGTGTTAGTAAAGGCCTCTATCGAAATCACTGTGAAATACTTCCTCCATCCTAAAAAAATATAAAAATCTAAAATTAGATGGAACATTTTCTACAACTATGATTCTAAACAGACAGTCCATTCAAATTCCTAGAATTAGAAAATACATCATTCAATTCTAGATTTTTATATTTTAAAAATAGATAGTCTGTTCAGATTCCGAATAGTAGGGAATGCCCTATTCGATCCTACGTTTTTATATTTTGAGACACGGGTAGTATAATTTATGGTATTATTTATTTATATATATACATATATATATGTATACATATGTGTGTATATACATATATATTTGTGTGTGTATATATATATATGTATGCGCATGGATATATCTATATGTGTGTATCGGGCATATTTTTACCGGTGTAGAGAAGTAACCCAATCAGGTCCACAACCATAAAAACCATCTGATCGGAGTTCGTGTTAGTAAAGGCCTCTATCGAAATCACTGTGAAATACTTCCTCCATCCTTAAAAAAATATAAAAATCTAAAATTAGATGGAACATTTTCTACAACTACGATTCTAAACAGACAGTACATTCAAATTCCTAGAAATAGAAAATACATCATTTAATTCTAGGTTTTTATATTTTAAAAATAGATAGTCTGTTCACATTCCTAATAGTAGGGAATGCCCTATTCGATCCTACGTTTTTATATTTTGGGACACAGGTAGTATAATTTATGGTATTATTTATATATATATATACATATTTATATGTATACATATGTGTGTATATACATATATATTTGTGTGTGCATATATATATATGTATGCGCATGGATATATGTATATGTGTGTATCGGGCATATTTTTACCGGTGTAGAGAGGTAACCCAATCAGGTCCACAACCATAAAAACCATCTGATCTGAGTTCATGTTAGTAAAGGCCTCTATCAAAATCACTGTGAAATACTTCCTCCATCCTAAAAGAATATAAAAATCTAAAATTAGATGGAACATTTTCTACAAGTACGATTCTACAGACAGTCCATTCAAATTCCTAGTATTAGAAAATACACCGTTCAATTCTAGGTTTTTATATTTTACAAATAGATAGTTTGTTTAGATTCCTAATAGTAGGGAATGCCCTATTCGATCCTAGGTTTTTATATTTTGGGACACAGGTAGTACAGTTTATGGTATTATTTGTCCGGTTTTGAAATTTAATGTGAGATATAACCTTTTCTCCTACTTCAACGCATGAAAAATAAATATGAAATAAACGCTACCACAAAACTATTTTTTGAACAGAGCTGTTTTACTACACAAGCTGTCCAGGAAGCCGGCTTGTGCAGTACGCCCGGAGGATTGCCTCGTGTGGTTAGCATGAGATGTTTAACTATTTATCACTTTTATAAGTGGTAATTAAGGATTTATCACTGAATTCACTTGTTCATGTCATAGAATGTGAGTGACAAATCCTTAATTGCCATATCTTAAAAGTGAAAAAAAGTTAAATGCCCCGGTTATCATAGATAACATGATATTTTGTTGGCAAATTATTTTCTAAGCTCGTATTAGGAGACATGAATATGATATTATACACCTGAAATGACTAACTCACGTGGATAAATTGTTAATGTAATGTAGGCTAACAGATCATCTAATATTGAGAAATATGGGCTGTACTAATAACGAAAACAATATATACATCGGTTAAAAACCACAATCATCGGCAAGTGATCAAGCATATCCACCGAGAACAGCAGATCAGGACTGGCCCCTCTTTTGTGGGGCCTTTGTCTTGCCATTCGCAAGTTTGGTGTCTTGTAGCATCAGCATGACCTTTATATGCATCAACTCATCCCTCCCTAGTAATTGCACCCACGCATTACTTCTGCACTTTTGCTTAGACTGCATTGTTGCAATCTTGCGTTGCTATACACTCATGCATAAAATGCAAGCTGAGCGAAGGTATGCATGACTTCCTAGCAAGGTTTGCAAAACAGTCGATATCCACATGGTTACCATAACCGAGCTAACCGTGGTGACATGGTAAGGGTCACCGGCAGGAGGTAGGAAAATTTGGCCGGATTCAAATTTTCCAAAAAAATCATCTAAGTAGTTCTTGAATTGTAGTGGCATATGATAAAATTATTTTTTGAAAAAGAGTAAGTTAGCATCACATTTGAGGGCAAAACCAAAAGTCGTAGTTTAAAAAATAGAAAAAGAAAAGAAAAGAATGGGTCAAAAGTGTATCGTTCAACCGGCCCATAAAGGCCCAATAGAGGAGAAATTATCACTTCTTGATTCCTCTCTCTATTCGCATCTCACACGACTTGATGTTCATGTCCATGGAGGAGTACAATATGACATACACTATTACAGAAAAGTTTTTTCTGTACGAGGCCCCCAGTTGATTTCAGGCGGGCTGTAAGTGGCGTCGCCTGGAAAAACCGATCCACCGGGGCCTGGTCATTGCCCACACGGGATAATCTATTATCCCGTGCGGGCGTCTTAACACGACCGCACGCGATAATCTCCATTATCGCGTGCGGGCTGCTTAACACAACCGCACACGATGATGCATGCCATATATTGCCCCTAACCCGAGCTTGCCCCATTTTTGCGTGCGGTCGGCTTAAGCCACCTGCACGCGATGGCCGCCCGCTATATAAGGTATGGACGGCTCCGAAAATTTCTGTCTCGGAGAAATTTTCTAAGCTCGCTGCCAGGCAACCAAAATCCTCCACCGCTGCCTCTTCACCGACCGCCTCCTCGCCGACCGCCGCCGCCTCCTCTCCTCACCGCCTTTGGCCTCATCCTCGTCCTCGCTTCCGGCCGCCTGCTCCCCCTCGATGCCACTGCCTCCTCCACGACGCCTCCTCCTCCTCCCCGATGCCCCCTCCTCCTCCACGACGCCGCCTCCTCCTCCACGTCATCGCCGCCGCCTCCCTGCCATCGGCCTCCTCCTCCCCCTCGCCTCCAAGTCCTCCACGCCGCTGCCCGCGGCCTCCATGTCCTCCTTGATGCCCCCACCTCCTCCACGCCATCGTCGCTGCCTCCCTGCAGCCGGCCTCCCCCACCCTGCCGCCTCCAAGTCCTCCACGCTGACGGTCTTCCCGAACATTTTGCTACTGTACCATTCAAAAAAAAAGTACAATTACGTAGATCTTCCCAAATGGCTAGCATGAGCTAGGGTGCTTGCAAGAATCTATTATCCTGTGCGGTCGGTATAAATAGACCGCACGGGATAATCCATCTTTCCGTGCGATCGGTATAAATGGACCGCACGGGATAATCGATTATCCCATGCGGTCGACTTAACACGACCACAAGGAAAGATGGATTTTTCCGTGCGGTTGGGCCATCCGCACGCGAAAATATTTATTTTCCCAAATACGTGGGTGCAGATGAGCAAGACCTCCGCACGGAAAAACCCTTTTTGACCGCACGAAAAAATCCTTTTCATAGTAGTGATATCATCATTAGAACACTTAGCTGTGTTCCATACCAGTCTTATTTATTTATTCCCTTTGTTTCAAATTAGAACATCTATATTCGTAGTGCTTGCGAAACAAACTATCATATTTGTAGTCGTGGGTATTATATTATGAACTCTATAATTTCAGCTACATGTGAATATCATTATTCTTCTGAAATGTGAGGTTGTTGAATTGTCACTGTTGAATTATTATGCTCCTAATTATTGAAATGCTTCAAAGTCTATAATATAGAAAAGGTCATGCCGAATTTTTCTATTTTACATCCAAAAATTAGGTTTACAAGTATCCTATATTTTTCTATTTTTCTATATATTTTTCTGTGATTGCGGCTGACTGAAATGGAATTTGGAGATGAAGCTAGATCCATTTGAAAGACGATTCTTAGAGCTTTTCATCAAGTACTCATGGGCCCAAAATGGAACTCGTATGCATATTTAGTGGCCATTTGAATTCAACAGTGTAACAGGTGGCTAGATTGAATTCTAAAACTTCGACAATTTGATCTTGACATCTTCCGGTTGACCTATGATATGATCAACGGTTGTATCCATAGTAGCCATAGTCGGATCAAAATTTCTTCGATTGAGGAGAACAAGACTTGGAGGCTCGTCGATCTACCACCCGAACATGCGTCGATCAGGATGAAATGGGTGGACAAGTTGAAGAAAGATGCACAGGGAGTTGTCGTCAAGCATAAGGTGCGACTGGCGGCCAAGGGCTACATGTAGAGGGTCGGGGTCAACTTTGACGAGGTATTCGCTCTGGTTGCCTGCCTCGACACTGTTCAACTGTTGCTTGCTCTCCCCGTGCAGGAAGGTTGGAGAGTCCATCACATGGATGTGAAATAGGCCTTTCTCAACGGGGAGCTCATCAAGGTGGTGTACGTCGTCCAGCCACCCGGGTTCGAAGTATGTTGATGATCTGGTGATTGTTGGTGGCAACAATGCCATGATCAAGGAATTCAAGGGGCAGATGATGGCCGAATTCAAGATGAACGATTTTGGGTTCCTACGTTTCAATCTTGGGATCGAGGTATATCAGGAAGCTGGCGCCATCACTTTGAAGCAAGCAGCGGATCATGGAGAAGGCAAGGCTCGTAGGCTACAACCTCTGTGCAGCACCGATGGAGCCCCGATTGGAGCTCAGCAAGGAGAGTGGAGGATCGCCGGTCAACGCCACCGAATACAAAAGTTTGGTGGGAAGCTTGCGCTATCTGGTGAATACCAGGCCTGACCTCACCTTCTCGGTTGGGTATGTGAGCCGGTTTATGTTTATGGAGAAATCCATGGAGGAACACCTGGCGGCAGTGAAGCGCATCATCAGGTATGTTGCTGGTACAATTCACTTTGGATACCGCTATGTGAATCAAGGAGAAGGAGGGCTGCAGAGGTACAGTGATAGTGATATGGCCAACGATGTTGACACATGCAAGAGCACAATAGGAGTAATCTTCTTCGTCGGCAAAAATCCTGCTCGCTGGTAGTCCCAAAAGCAGAGAGTTGTGGCTCTCTCCTCCTGTGAATCAGAGTACATTGCAGCTGCTACAGCTGCTTGCCAGGGCATATGGCTTGCCCGGCTTCTCGGCGACCTCAGGAATGCAACAACTGAAGCTGTCGATCTCAGGGTGGACAACTAATCTGCTCTGGCCCTCATGAGGAACCCTGTTTTTCAGGATAGAAGTAAGCACATTCAAACAAAATTTCATTTTATATGTTAAGGCGTGGAGAATGGAGAGATCAAGCCAGAGTTCATCGGCACAGAAGGGCAACTTCCAGACATCCTGACGAAAGCGTCTCCACGAGCAAAATACCAGGAGGTGTGGGAACAAATTGGTATGATATCAATAGATTCGGCACATCAAGCTTAGGCGGCGTTTTGTTATAAATAAACTTGTATGCCCAGGTTTTTTAGTTATGCGTTTGCATGTTTATTTTCAGTCTACGTGCATGAGCTCACGTTTTGTGTGAATGCCATCGCATGAGTCTGTTACGGGGGTATCCGAGGGTAGCTCGTTGCCTGCGTCTTACGCCATGAACGCAAGGCACGTCGTGTGGCTGTGGGATGGACGCAGCAGAAGCATGGCGTGAGAAACGGTCGGGGTAGTTGTAACTCCTCTGTTTCCACTTTTGCCGGATCGGCTTACAGTTCACGTGCGTTGTGTTCTCTAGTGTCCGATCGTTGGGAAATTGCTAACAAGTTGAAATTTCCTCAATTTTAGCCTGCAATGGTCTTTTAACGAGTATTTTAAAATTCATCATCTTTATTCACATGAAGTTCCTGTTTCTTCTTTTTAACGGAAAAGTTCCTCCCCACCTCATAGTAGCTTCTGCTCATCTTCCACGTAGCTCGAATGGCAGTCACAGCCCCTCTGCTATCATCTTGTTCTAGTGTTGCTCCGTGTCAGGACGAACTCAGTCAGGCTGAACATACATCGACCCCATCCCTTGTTCCTAATTTTGAGGTTATAGCAAAATACCTACCAGCTGCCCAGCACGTACGATTGAGAAGCCCTGAACGAGAGTTACCCAAACGAGCATTAAAAACAACAATTAAACAATGTCTGTATGTACTGTTCTTCAATGTAATAAGCATCAGTGCATCAGTACTGAGAGCAAAATTAGGTGTATATCTAAATACCGGTGTAAGTTCATTACTGGTTTTCATGTATATTAAACAAGAAGTTGTATCTGTAAGTTTTCATGGCAAGTATAAATATGTATATTATAAGAACCGGCACCAATGTGATGTTCATAGATATCGGTTTTGTTATAAGGACCGGCAGCTATGACTTGGAGGACTATTGATGTCGGTTTTTGTTATAAACCGATACTGTACTAATGAGTGGTTATGGGTGCCGTTTTTGATTTTATTCTAAAAAAGATGAAAAACGCTTTATAGGTGTCGGTTTTAGGCAAATCGGTACCTATAAGATGGGTCTGTTTGTGATGTTTTGTAGTAGTGATGGTTAACTGATAATTGACTAATTGTTGAGCTGATTATGTTATCACCGAGAAGACATGTGAATATTTTGAATGGTCCTCAAGCATATAGAAGAGATGAACAATAAGTACATTATGCGTTATTAACTGTGTGTTTAACCTTCTATTCATGAGGTCGATTTATAATAATTCATGGCGCACAAGAAATCTACTTTTGGTAGACATGGTGCTTAAGTTGAGCAAATAGCATACTAAGCATTAATCATTCATTGTGTTTTGCTTAAGTATCCTTTTAATTAAGGAACGACAAATTATTTCTTTTCTTCACCATGTATATGGGCATATACCCTGTTATGGGATTATCTAGCTCCATTGATCATGTATATTCATTGCTACCTCATTTCCAATGTATTAAGCATGCATTATATAGCTTTAACAAAAGGGATCCATCCTTCTGACAAGATTTATTTATTAGCCAATGATATCATCACTCGACATAAGCTCACATCCTCAAGAGAAGATATGATAGCAGATCACGATTATCATAGCTTATTGGAAATACAAAGTGACAGAAGACAAATAATCGATGGCACACTGGCTTGGATATCATGATATCCATTTTATTTATGAGTACACCATGGTGGCATAGCCTTCCATGGGCTTCGATGTGTGCAGCCCCTCATGCTTTCATGTTGGACTTAGGAAACAACGGTGACAGTCTCAGCTTCCTTGGTACAGAAGCGGTAGCATGCGTCGTTGCAACGATCGACGGCATGATTCCCTTCTTCATTGCCAGCAACTGAAAGGGAAAACGAATGCTTTAATCTATACATTAGCTATATACAACAATGAATCTTTAATTTTTTTGGTTGAAAATCAATGGTAATTTAGTTTGATGCTTTTTCTTGCTTACGAGTGTTCATGGTGCTGCACACAGACGAAGTACATCCCAGCTTGCAGAAGTCAAGTACATCCGATTCCTCTGCAAAATCATGAATAAATGTTTGTATCAGTAGATACTACAAAACATCATTTAAGAATAAATGTTTGTACTAGTAGATATTACAAAATTAACAGCCCAAAAGGTAGACAAGGGGAGTTAATATGTTTTAATTTCCCTGGGTTAGCTAGGGTGAAGGGTGTGGTGAATGTAAGAAAGAAATATAGACGAGAAGAGTTAATGTTTCTAATTTACCAGATTCAGGATGAAGGGTGTGGTGAATGTAAGGAGGTTTGCAGTTCCCATCAACAATTTTGCAGCCAGAGAGGGCAGAACAGGTGTTCCTTGAGCCACCCCCGAAACGGCATGAGTTATAGATGTTTCTTGCCGCGGTGGACGGGCAGCAGCTCTTAGCTTCCACCTTGATCTGCTCCTGCTGCAGGAGTACTAAGGCTAGCACCAGAGCACACATGATCAAACTTTTCACACCTTTCATGTTTCCTAGCTTGTTTTTCAATGAGATTTACTCGAGGATCAACAAACTAAAGCAAGAGGACTCAAAGGCTACTGCTTTCTTGCTCCTGTGTCTATGCAGTTGATTGGAGTGAGACTGTGAGAGGGGTCTATTTATAGGCCAAGCGAGGATCATGCCCAAGCTACATCTGCATGATATAATTATATTGCTGATGTACTATCTGCATGATATAATTATATTGCTGATGTACTCCATATGTGTTTGTTTAGTGACCAAGCCACTTAATTACATGACACATCAGAATGGCTCTGTTCTAAAATATAAAAAATTTTATATCAATAGAACACATCGTAATATTACGAATCTGAACGACCTCTTGATTGCTAGCTAACTTCCAGCAGATCGAGTGAGAACTGCCTTCCGTAGACTCACTACTACAGAAATACCTATTGGTGTCGGTTCGAAACGCCTAATAGGTGTCGGTTTCGAGCCCGACACCTATTGGTCGGCACCAATAACCAAAGACATTGGTGCCGGTTGAAGAACCGGCACCTATATGTCTTGAAAGGTGCCGGTTCCTATTAATAACCGGCACCTATATGTCCTTATAGGTGCCGGTTGTTAATAGGAACCGGCACCTATAAGTCTTCCAGAGCGCCTTAGATGTTCAATATAGGTGTCGGTTCTTGTAAAGAACCGGCACCTATAGTCTTGAGGCAAAAAAAAATAATTTCTGTATGCAATTCGTCACAATATATTTCCTGAGACACAGATTCACAGGTATTCACATATTCAGATATTCACCACAAGTATTCACAAATAGGTAATTTAATTTGCAATCTAAAATTATGGCAGGGTGCATTAGTGATTAGTCCGCTAATATTTGCACAACAGCATGTTTTTATATGTAGATATATAAGCAATTAATTTTCTACATCTCGATCGGAATCCATGATTGATGGTTCACTCAAATTGCTCTTCAATTAAGTGTTCTTCACATACACGGGACAACGAAAAGCATGTATATGTGAACTACACAAGGGTTTGCTCTTTAGGGTTGTTGTCGGTAAGAAATTAATCTGATGACACATATATATGCAGATCACATGAACTGTATAATGAAACATTATAAACTCAGGTTGAGAATAAAAGCTGCATCGAGTAAATGTCAGCCGTTGCAGGTTAGCCAACGTTTGTTGTTGTTGTTTTGGTTCAGAATAAAAGCTGAGAAGACGTTGCTGCTTCACGCAACACAAATACTCGATCTTGCATGTGTGTCGATAGAATTCAGCTCCTCTGAGTCCAAGTGAAATTGCTTCTGATATTCTAGCGTGTGTTTCTAGGCCCGTCGACCGCTAACATTTTCTCTAGCTAGCCTGCCGGAGTATCCTAGATTAAATTTAAAACATCAAAATTTAAATTTACACTTTTTTAAAAAATATTGTAGCTTCAATTTTTGGTCGTTTACCAAATGATAGCTGGTGATTTCGGAAAAAGTAACCGGTTTTTGGCAGGTAACCATCATTTGAACTCAAATGTTTGGTTTTAAATTTTGTCAAGAAAAAGTTCCAAAAGTTTGAACAAAACATGACCAAACGTCAAATACTTATTACCGGAGTGAGTATATAGACGTGGGGCATGATCCATGTAACCAAATTTTAAGAAACTCGGGACAGTTTTAACCAACAAAGTCAAATCCTGATCATACCTAAATGCAATTAAGTGGCCTAAGAGGTTGGGCCTACACGTGTCCGTGCTGGACCTCAAGCCTGGCAAGCAACACGAGGGCCCAAACAAATCACCGACACCTCACGCCGTGGAGTGGATCCACTCAATCTGGACCACACAAGCCTGATCCGACGGTAGCCAGAGACCCAAGGGGTTCGGCATCCAAAACTCCGAACCCCCTTGTTCCACCACGTGTCGTAGAAGCTTCAGGTTTTGAGGCGCAGCGGATTAGCATCAAATTTCTTTCTTCTTATCTCTGGCTGAATATTCCACTTGAACCACGTGCAGATCACATAAGTCCTACTCCTCTATACTCCTATATATGTGTTTTTTGAAGTATTAACCACCAAAAGCAATCATTAATTTATAATTAATTAGTCTCGCAAGGCCTAACATATAAAACCCAAAGCTCGAGTAGAGAACATAGGAGATATTGCTGGGACTCAGCGTGCCAGTCAACTTCAGCCTGAGACGTGCCCGTCAAACCACACGAAGGCGGCGACCAGATGTGTTACACATCTCAGGAGACTTGACAAAAATTCGCTTGAGCTCTACAACATCTCAAATGCTCTAAACTCGTACTCCTATGAAAATTTTAGTTACACATGCTCACCTGTGGATTCCAGGGACAACAACGACGATACCGGCCTCATCCATGCTACACCTAGTCCAGGAGATCACCTGTTACTTTGAGAGATAAAAATATTAGCTAGAGAAACTTAACACATGACACATGAGTAGATAAGTGTTCAAGAAAACAAATAGATAAACATTAACCAAATAGATACACTTAATTCATGTTCGAGACATCAATCGAAATAACCAATCTACAAGATACCTAGAAAGCTACATTCTGCTCACTAATTCTAAGTCTGCTTATCCTTTGTCGTTGAACGACTGTCTACAGTGTCACTAGGGCCACCAGCCTCAATGAAACCCAGTAGCCCATCTGGAGCTCTTGAAATGTGATATGCGCCATTCGACGAGATGACATGTTGGAAGATGAATCCACAGAGTTGTTCAGCGAGGGCAAAGCAAACATGTGGCAGCAATTTACTCGTCGGAAGCTTTAATTTCTGCAAATGGAAGGATAGAAGATGTGAAAACGTACTATGTGTTTGGAAATGTGTATTTACGTCTAAACAAAATTGGCGAACCTCAGAATCCGTAATGTTCCAGTTGTTGTCGTCCATGAAAAGCCACATAAATTTCATCACGTAGAACCCACATGTGCTCGTGCCCTGATCCTGGCGTGAGCACCAGGGGTGGCAGCAAACCCGGAATGTATTTGCACATGGAGCGTGTCGAACACACTTCTTCTTATACTTCAGAAGTGCCTTATTTAGGATGTCAATGACAGATTGAAAAACTTCTCGCGGTTTTCTCAAACCATCCATGACGACAATCTTGGAATCGTTTAGATGGATCGCAAGAAGGATCCAGTGAGGTGGCCTACATACAAAGGGAGAGAGCAATTAATATCTTTATGTAGTAATGCGAGGTACAACGATAAATGCCACATTTACCTAAAGTGGTAGGGCAAAAGGATTGTATTCATCTCCTGAAGCTTGACAAAGGAGTTGTACAGGTAGTCCAGCACCATTTTCTGGGACTGCGGGCCTTCATGAATCCTAGTGGAATTGACAACCGCTGGATCGAGGAATCCTACTTTGTTATGGGTTGCTCTACATTCAAGCGTCCCCATTCTGCATAAAAAATCAAGTTAGACATCAACGAGGATATCGGCTTAAAAAAACTAGCGAGGGGTGAAGTATGCTTACAATGCCCATAACTGAAGTAGCGATACGTCTAGCTCTCTCAGATTGTATAGTTGAAATAGTTCTTCAAATGGGACCCAAATTATACCATCCTCGTGATGAAAGTCCTCGTCCCTGTAAAAAACGGCGAACGTCTCCTTACCTTCCTTTGCCATCTGTAAGTACCACTCTTCCATCCTTCTCATCTGAGTACAATTGGCAACGACATTGCGATATTCATCGGTAGTCAAGGGATCACCGAACTTGAACTTAGCTGCCAACGGGGCCATCGCAATATTGTCCACATCAGACAAACTCTTCAGCCCTGCACCTTGTAAAAATTCTTGCTCAATCTTCTTGGCCTTATCTTTCGCGAACTCTTCCTTCGAAAATGCTTGTAATTTTTTTTTCCTGACCGTGCGTTGGAAGTCTGAAATAGGTTTCTTCGGGGCTGGTGGCCTTGCCATGCGAAGGAAGTGGTCCTGTACTGCAACTGGCACTTTCGGATTTGTCGGCTCCTTTGTTTTGTCCATTTTACGTCTAGGTTCGGATGATATGCTCTCACCCATCTCATTTTTTTCATTCAAGCAAGGCTCCGACATATTAGGAAATAAGGCCTTCTTGGTCTTCTTCATAGATGGTGGTTCAGACATTTCTGAAGTTTTAATCAGGCGCCGCCTCTTTTTTGGCTGGTCTAAAGAAGATAAGCTCTGATGTGCTGCCTTTGGAGGAGATTGTTGTGCCGGTTGAGGAGACGGGCTCTTACGTGGCAACGGTGGTGGAGTTGGCATCCTTCGGGGGGAGACAGCAAGTCCTTCAGAGCTAGACCCACCATCGCTTGGCTCGTCATCACCATCTCCTGAAGGAAAGACAATGAAACGTTTGCGCCACAGTATAATGTTGTGGACAGCTTCTCCAAGGGTGTTCACCCCCTCCTCTGGAGCAAACTCAAGCTGAAAAGCCCTGTATCTACGCGACACGTCCTCCACTTCAACCCTTGAATAGCCAGATGGTATCGGTTTACCGTGTATGCTTCCCCCCTCCACTACAGGATGTGCCATACCACGTGCCACCTCTATAGTGAGGTTTTGAACTGGCACATGCAGCCTACATGCAGTACGTACAGTGATGGCGTCCACAGGGTGACGAGCCATGTCCGGTTCTTGAGGAACCTCAGTTGAAGCGCAACTGCTTTTCCTTCCAGCTGGACTGGTTACACGGCCAGCATCAGCATCCCCCCCATCCTGCCTTTCGAGGCCCGCCGCCATTAGCAGTGCCTCCATCCTCACCATTCGTTCCTTCAGTTGCCTTATCTCTTCTGACTGGTCCATGGAATTTCTATAACTTCGAGACCGGTACCTATGTCTGTCTTCAGGAAAACCTTCCCTCCATGGCACTAGGCCTACTCCTCTTGTGCGTCCCGGATGCTCAGCGTTCTGCAAAGCAAGTGTCAGCTCATCTTTCTCCCGGTTCGGAACAAAAGTACCCTCGGAAGACTTCTGATGGGCATCATGGAGCCTTCGTGACAGTTCTTGCGATTGGGGACCCTTGTGTACCAACTCGCCTGTATCCGAGAGTGTTGCCCCTCGGGCATATTGGTAATTCTTGCCTCGTTGGCACCAGTCCTTTGTCTCGAACTCGATTCCCTTTTCCAACAGCTCATCTTCCCTCGCTTGCCATTTGTCTACGTTCTGAGCATATCCGCTACGGCCGAGACGATGAGGGTACAGGTTTTTGGCCGCATTGGCCTGGTTCCTTTCGCTAACCTCCTTTGCCTGATCTGACGTTCTGTACGCCACAAAGTCATCCCAGAAAAGGCGACACCTTTGATAATTGGGATCTTCAAAATTGGGTGTCAGCCCCCGCTTCACAAACTTTTTGGTAAGGTCTGCCTTGAACTTCCTGAAGCTGATGCTCATCCTCTCAAGGGCCCTCCGCTTTGCGACTTGTTCTGAACCTGTGGGGAACTGGAATGTCCGCTTCAACTTGTCCCACGCAAGGTCCTTGTCTCTGTCTGGTACCTTCCAGTCCAATTGATCTGGATCACTGGTCTTCCAGTATCGGTACTTTATAGGGATGTCATCCTTCACGATGGCGCCTATAGCATTGGAATATGGGGTGAGTACTGATGCGGGAGCTACAGGGTTCCCATCTGGATCTAGCGCTGTGATAGTGTAAAGGCCCGAGGGCATCCTGGTTGGACCTCTACTCCTTCTTGACGATGAAGTGGCAGTGTCCCCAGAGTTCACAGTGGCGGAAGGATTAACCTCCTTCAAAGAACGATATAAATTAGTCAGCTCTCGTATGGGCGAACGGTATAAATTAACCTAATTTAAAAATTTGTTTGTTTCAGCTGGGCGAATTTACCTCCATGTTATCGTGATTATCACCGGGCTGGTTTATGTTTAGAAAGACACTTGGGCTAACATTACCACCATCGCTTTGTCCAGAATTTGCAGGCCTATTATTATCTTGTTCCCGTGACATTTTCTAAATAAAAACTAAAGGAGGTTAAGGAGGTTAAGGCAGGCCTATTGTCAAGATACATGTAGAATGAGTAAAAGCAAAAAGGAAGCTGAAGGGGGGATTGCAGATACACAAGGTAATTTTGCATCTCTATAAACAAATAGACAAATATCTCTATAAAAAAACTGTTAATTTTGCATGCAGCATGAAGAGAAAAATGTGAACACATAGTACAAATAGGACCATGAAATCCTAAGCACATAGCACAACTTATTTAAGCTAGAAAGTAAATACCCCTACTAAGAGTTAAAAGAAAGAAACACTTTTCAAAGGGTCGAGGGGCCGGCGGAGCAGATAGCACTTACATTCTTGAGTTCTGGAATAAAAAGCAAGGGGCACTTAGGAGTTTCTTAAAAGGGTGGAGTAGGAACCTAAACAAAGACGGTCAAAAAGAGAAAGAGAGGTTGAAAGAACAACTGAGTGCCATTGACAATCAATCTGAAATAAGAGAGTTGACTTCTGAAGAATGGAATGAAAGATAGGAAAAAGAGGCAGCTATGGAACATATTTATGAGAAGACTGCTGCGCCGAATAACAACTCTCTGCGTGGATTTGATGTTATAGACAACATCAAGGCACAGATTGAGGGGATCTGCCCGCAGGTGGTGTCATGTGCTGACATCCTTGCTGTGGCAGCACACGACTCTGTTGTTGTGGTAAGGGGAGAAAATACAAAGGATATCAAACTAAGAGTTAGTTCTTTGTCTATCTGAAATGGTTAACAGGAACTCCTGACATCAATAGATTAGCAACTGAAATGAACGGAACATAACTCTTTATGTACAGCTATGAAATTCTATACCAAAACAAACCTTACAAAGTATTAAAAGTCAAGTTGCCAAAGATAGTAAATAAATTAATTGATATTTATAAAATATAATCAGTAGTGATCACTAAATATCTTCCATGCAGTCCAATACATGTAAAGACTGACAATTTATTTTTCAGCTAGGTGGTCCTACTTGGGCTGTCCAGCTGGGACGGCGGGACTCAACAACAGCAAGCCTGGATACTGCAAACAATGACATTCCAGCACCAACCCTTGACCTTGGTGATCTCACCAAGTCATTTTCAAACAAAGGACTAAGTGCAACTGACATGATTGCACTCTCAGGTACTGTGTATGTAAATATAACATTTTGGTATGTAATACCATCTATAATAAAACCAAAAAATAAAACAGCTATCCTTGCTGAAGCTTGATTGTCAAAACAAACTGTATAAATGGAATCAATAGGAAATCTGGAGTAATAGCTCCTCTGATTTGCGAGGTTTGGAGACAAAAATATGTATCTTTTATTTAGACAGTTAAAATCTGAGAACAAATTCATTTTCAAAAATCTGGAAAACATAGTCACACAAGAAATTATATTTTGTAGTTATTACATTTAAGCTGGACATGCAGGCAAAATGATACTCACAGTGCTATAGGTTTCTGCGACCTGCAGAACCACGAAAATCATAAACTGAATCGTTGACAGGTACAGTTCATACAGCTCCTATCACAATTTTCTTGCATTCAAATCCTCCAAGCAGCTAGAGATATAATTACGAATATGTGGACACTATGTCTAAGCTACACAATCCCGCAAAAAAAATGTCTAAGCTACACAAACTATATATTACTATGGAAATATGAAATGATTTGGACATAATAGTATCAGGGAATATGTATACCTTGGTTCTAGATGTACCAGATCTTGGGGCGGAGGAGATCAAAGGGTCGAGGGGCCGGCGGAGCAGATCTTGGGGCGGCGTCGCCGGCGGCCACTGGACTTGGGGGATCCGGGAGGAGGGGACAGCTCCAGGCGCTGGACGGTGGTCGAGGACGTCGTCGGCGGAGGTGCTGGAGGGCACGGCCCCAGGAGCTGGAGGTCGACGACGGCGGTGGCGCGGGCGGCACTGGACGGGCGGGCGGGCGGTGGCGCTGGCGGCGCTGCAGGGGATGGCGATGGCAGCGGCGCTGGACCCAGGAAGCTATGCCACTGGCGGCGCTGGAGGGGATGGCGATGGCGGCGGCGCTGGACCCTGGCGCTGGCGGCGCTGGTGGGGGGATGGCGATCGCGGCGGCGCGGGACCCAGGAAGCTAAGGGGATGGCGATGGCGGCGCTGGATTAGACGATATATATAGCGGACAAATAGGTGCCGGTTATATATTAAAAGCCGATACCTATATTTGGTAATAGGTGTCGGTTCCTAATACGAACCGACACCTATTAGGGGTAATAGGTACCGGTTCTAACTAAGAACCGGTACCTATTACCCATAATAGGTGTCGGTTCGTATTAGGAACCGACACCTATTATGCCTATAGGTACCGGTTCCTATTTAAAAACCGGCACCTATTACCCATAAACCCAGGTTTGGTTTGGTTGGGGAGAACTATAAAATTGCAGCAAACCATATGCATTGCAGCAAACTTTTTTCGGCTATTCTCCACTTTAGTTTAGCCCTTCGCTTATGGGGTTTTTACGGTAACAGAGGAGATTGGTTAAAGATTTTTATCGTTTTATGCCTTAGTTCTTGATTTTCTTTTTATTTATATTGGGAATATCTAGTGAAAATCATTCAATAAGTGAAAAGACGGTAGGTTGTAAGTAGTATAAAATTGTAAAAAAAGACGACAGGTTTCGAGTTCCAAGATTGGTTTGTTCATGTCTATTACAATCAATTTCCAACTTGTAGGTCGATCACAATTACTCCTTCCTCATGATCACTTCGAACATATGGGGCTTCCTCCTCGTGTTCGTCTTCGTCTTCGTCTTCGTCTTCTTGACTTTCTTCACCTTCTTCTATATCCTTCGCGAAAGGTGGTAGCTCGTCGATTTGATCGTAGCCTTCCTCGTCAATGATATTCTCCACTCCAATAATGCTCCGCTTTCCATGGAGAGCCACGTGGCGATCAGTCACCGACGAAGGGTCTTTCACATAGAATACTTGTGTTACGGAGTTTGCGAGCACAAATGGTTCGTCTTGATAACCCACATTGTTTAGGTCCACAAGGAACATTCCGTACTTGTCAATCTTCAAACCACTTGGAATTTTGACCCATTGACACTGGAAAAGTGGTATCTTGAGCGGTCCATATTCAAGCTCCCAGATTGCCTCTATATAGCCATAGTACGTTTGTTTTACACCATTACTGTCGAAGGCGTCTATGCGGACACCACTGTTTTGATACGAGCTCTTGGCATCCTGTGTTCTCGTGTAAAATGTATAACCATTAATGTCATACCCTTGGAATGAATGAATTGTGCTCGCAGGTCCCCGAGACAAAACATACAGCTGGTCACTATCAGTATTCATAGCCATGATATGCTTCCGTAACCAATCGCCAAAATTCAACCTATGCTGCTTAGCTATCCATGCTTCTGATTTGCTTGGGTTCTCGCTGCGGAGTGTATCAAAATGCATGTCGACAAATGGAGCCACCAAGGCCGACTGCTGGAGCACTGCGAAATGTGCTTGCCGTAATATTTCTAGGCTAGGAGCGAAAATTGCCTTATGCCCTAGTGTCCCTTTCCCTAGTAGCCTGCCCTCGTGTCGAGACATCGGCACACCAATGGGATGCAAATCCATATAGTCGATACAGAACTCAACCACCTCCTCTGTTGCATAACCCTCTACGATACTGCCTTCTGGTCGAGCTCTATTACGCACATACTTCTTTATGATCCCCATGAACCTCTCGAAAGCCCACATGTTATGCAGATACACTGGGCCGAGAATCTTTATCTCTTTCACGAGATGTGCCACGAGGTGGACCATTATATCAAAAAATGATAGTGGAAAACACATCTCGAGCTGGCAAAGGGTAATGATTGCATCTGCTTGGAGCTTGTCTAGCGTGCTTGGATCGATCACCTTCTGATATATAGCGTTGAAAAACGAGCACAGCTTTACGATTGGGTTTCGAACCTTATCTGGCAAAATGCCTCTAATAGCAACAGGAAGAAGTTGTGTCATTAGCACGTGACAATCATGTGACTTCATGCCCACTAATTTCTTCTCTTTCATGTTGACAAGTCTTTTAATGTTCGCAGAGTAACCAGAAGGGACCCGGACACCCTGCAGGCACTCCAACAGACTTATTTTCTCTGCGGCACTAAGGGTGTAGCACGCAGGAGGGAGGTACTGGCGACCATTGGGACGTTCTTGAGGATGTAGCTCGGGCCTGATGTTCATGTCTGCGAGGTCTCTCCGGGCTTTTAACGTGTCCTTTGTCTTGCCGGGTATGTTTAGCAGGAGTCCCATCAAACTCTCGCACACATTCTTCTCAACGTGCATCACGTCAATTGCGTGACGGACATCCAAATCTTTCCAATACGGTAGTTCCCAAAAGATAGATTTCTTCTTCCAAAGAGGCTTCTCACCAGTCTTGCCCACCGCGTTTCTATTGCCATGTCCCTTACCAAATATACATTCTATATCTTTTACCTCTTCAAAAATTTCTCTGCCTGTACGGTGTATTGGAGCTGTCCCCTTCTCCACTGTGCCATCGAAATCTCTTCTATTGCTACGATACGGGTGGCCGGCTGGAAGAAACCTCCGATGACACATATACACAGTCTTTCCTGAGTACCTCAGCCACCTGCTTGCTGTGTCCCGCATGCACTGCACACATGCACAACCACCTTTCACTGTTTGGCCGGATGTGTTGCCAGCCGCAGGGTAATCTTGAATGGTAACGAACAACATTGCCCTTAAGGTGAAGTACTCTCTTTTGTATGCATCCCACATCTGCACACCCCGGTCCCATAGTAACTTAAGATCATCTACCAATGGCCTGAAGTAGACATCGATATCGTTGCCAGGTTGCTTGGGCCCTTGGATTAGAAGTGGCATCATTATATACTTGCGTTTCATGCACAACCATGAAGGAAGGTTGTAGATGACAAGTGTCACTGGCCACGTGCTATGCCGACTGCTCATATCGCCGAATGGATTCATCCCGTCTGTGCTTAGACCAAACCTTACATTCCTAATCTCGCATGCAAACCTTTTGTACTTTCTATCTATCTTTCTCCATTGAGATCCATCGGCAATGTGCCTTATCAACCCATCCTTCTTACGGTCTTCGTCGTGCCACCGCATCATCTTTGCATGCTTTTTGTTTGCATACAGGCGCTCAATCCGAGGGATTATAGGAAAATACCATGCAACCTTAACGGGCACTTTCCTCTTCTTTAGAACGGGCCCACCACTACCATCGTCAGCATCATCATCGTTATCTCCACCCTGATACCGCGGTGCTATGCAAACTGGACACGTATCCAAGTCTTCGTAGTTACCTCGATATAGAATACAGTCATTTCGACAAGCGTGAATTTTTTGCACTTCCAGCCCAAGTGGACAGACAACCTTCTTTGCTTGGTATGTTGTTTCTGGCAATACATGACCCGCTGGAAGGAGGTCTCCGATCAGCTGCAGAAGCTCTGTGAAGCTCTTGTCACTCCAGCCGTTGGTTGATTTCATCTGCAATAACGAGAGGACGACGTGTAACTTGGTGTGTTCCTCGTTGCATCCTGGATAAAGTGGTGTTTTTGAGTCCTCCACCATGGCTTTGAACTTCTCGTATTGCTTGTCATCGTTGTAGGCTGTCTCCCCATCGCGCAACATTTGATCCAAACCATCTGATTCGCGATTGTCATATTCACCTTCGTCACCAGGCGACTCCACATTGTCTTCGTGCATTGCTTCACCATGATTGTCCACACTGTCATTCTCATCTTCACCATGATTGTCCTGACATGTGTGATTACGCATAAAACCTCTTGTTAGAAGATGCTCGTGAACTTGTTTTGCAGGAAACTGTCTCTCGTTCCTGCAATCAGCACATGGACAATGCAAATGTTCCGTCATGCTCAACGATCGGGAACTCGTGGCCGCGATCACGAAGTTGGTTACTCCCCTGGCATACTCCAAGGTACCACGCTTCGCACCGTTCATCCCTCCTTCATCCATCGGTCCTACGAAAATTCTTAAATTAACTGCTAACATATATATATTGATTAAATCCGTAAATCAATCAAAAATCATCGTTACTAATCTTTCATATGTAAAATACTCGATGATTTAATACTGTCCACATTACACAAATAGACGCAAGTAACATATTCTCAATATTACTCCAAAATCAATAAGTCATTATATTTTCTCAAAATATTGGACCAATTCAACAAGAGACGTCTACATTATCTATCACAAATAAGAAAATCATATATACCATAAAGAATTAATCACACAAATGAAACAAACTTGCTTAGAGAAAATGTACTAACCTTTAAACATGAAAGAATACACAAATTCCTTAATGTATTTAAAATTTTTCGGCAAAACCTCTCCCCCCGTTTGCATGAGCCGCACGAAGACGCTCAAAATGAGCTCATCAGCGCTGAGAGGAGACATATATAGGTGCACAAGATATAGGTGCCGGTTTACAACAATAACCGGCACCTATAATCAGTTCCTTCCGTGGTAAGGAACCACATATGTGCCGGTTCTTGTTACGAACCGGCACATATCTTATAGGTGTCGGTTTGTAGCATCCGGCCGATACCAATTGAAACAAATAGGTGCCGGTTCATAACAAGAACCGGCACCTATTCCTTTCTCCGCCCGAACCGGCACCTATAATCTATAATTGAGACGATATACGACTAATAGGTGCCGGTTTTTGTTCAACCGACACCTATTATGCCGACACTGATGAACGTTTTTGTAGTAGTGACTGTAACTCCCATTTCATGAAAAACTTTGGCAGCCCATGTGGTGAACATGATGAGACATTAAAGCTTAACCAGATGGCATCTTCTGCGTTACTAGCATCTAGCTACTAGTACTGGCCGGGTATAGCTTGGTGTCTATTAAAAATTTTACTAAAAAAATAATCACTATTACACAATAGGTAGAGCTGTTTGCAACACCGTAGTTTTAGAATCGGCGGTGTGCAATCGATAAAGATACTGCTGCATCTAATGTTATACTCCCTTCGTTTCAAAATATAAAAAAAATTTAAACGAATGAGATATTTTCTAGTATTACGAATTTAGACAAAAAGCCTGTCACTGGTGGAGAAAAGGTTTTTAACCCCAGTTCGTAACACCCTCTAGTCCCGGTTATGTAACCGGGACCATGAATCCGAGACTAAACATGCTCATCTTTAGTCCGGGTGAAATAACCGGAACTAAAGATGATAACGCCACGTGGCTAGACGTTGGTATTACCAACCGGGACTAAAGATTTTTTTTTTAAAAAAATTGTTGGTTCTGTCAGCTGCTTGTTTATATATTATGCATATATATGTATAAATACATATATATGCATAATATATGTATATATAATATGTGTATATATGTAATATATGTATTTATATATATATATGCAATATGCATATATATATATGTATAAATACATGTTTTACACATATATATATATTCCCTAAATATATGCACTCAAGTGAATATATACTTATATTATCGAAATATATTCACACACATAAGTACATCTATGCACATCTAAATACATACATATATTATAATCCTTCGTTAATTCTAATGTTCTATAGTATATTACGAAGAAACCTAAGACATGTTATCCATCGTAGTGGAATTCTCCTGTGGGATCAATTATTTGTTCATTGATAAATTTCATCAATTGCTTTTGAACAGCCTTTATAAATTCTTCGTTGAATAGTTTTTTCCTTATGTAAATAATCTATCATTTGAAAAAAATTAAGATCTAAGTATATGAGGTCAATAAGAAATCGGGACATAATGTATGAATGATTTTTACGTACATCCAAATCCTTGTCATTGTTGATTTGGCGTACAATGCAGTGAGTATATTCGCAGACGTAGTAGCCGCACAAGTTATTCCCCTGCTCCTATTTTGCACACTTAAGGAGAAACGACGAGAGATTTAATGTACTAATTTTTTCTAGAACAAATTAATGATTCAATATGCTTTGGAACATGTACTCACCGCAAAATTAAACCTCCTACCAAGTTTTTCTTTCCAAACCACGCAGACCAATGTACGAAACTTTTCCCATGCTCTATGTATAGTTGGAAGCTATGATTAAATATCGAAGATCTGCATAGTAGCAATAGCAGTGTTCATAATTAATGACAGTTGAATAGATGGCATTACCTGTCTATCACTTCAAAAATCTTCGTGAAAGTAGACTTTGGTTTATCCATTGAGTAATAGACATGGACTTTGCATAGTTCAAGGTCGAAGAGGAAAAGGACCTAGTGAAATCTGCAAATTGCATCAGATGATATATATGCTGTAAAATCAAAGTGTGTTTGATTCTTCTATTGTGATGAACAATTGGCATATGAGGTCATTGGTTTTGATATTTGAAGATTATTGGCGAAGTGGCTTGTGAGATGATTGAATTTTCAGACGGTGAACAGGGACTATTGTTTTGTTGGGTCCGGTCAGACTGGGCAGTTATGGCTGGTCAGACCGACGGTATGTGTGCGGTCAGAACGGCTAGCCCACGGTCTGACCGACCGATTTTGTGTCGGTTTCGATTTCGGGTTGTTTCATTGGATATCCGTGGTTAATTCATGTTTATGACCTCTAGATGGATACTATGTGTATGTAATACTATTGTGTACTAACAATGAGTCAAGTCAGAGATAGCTTGTGCTCAGATATGGTTTCTTTGTTTGATTCATGTGTAGGTAATCGTTATGTCTCGGGAGAGTATTGCCGGTGATGGATCGGGAATTAACTTGAAGATAAGGTGATGTCTGGACGGTCAGATATCATGCGGGATACTTAGGCTAAAGATCAATGCACGTGGTTGGTGAAGATTCCATATGGCATACGATGGAGATATTGTGTGCGTATGGGATGCGGAGTCGAATTTGGAAGGAGTTCAAAATTGTTATAATTGGAATATGTAAAGTTGGTTTCTTATACGGGAAGGTTTCCTAGGTGGATTAGGACTTCGTGTATGAGTTTGGTTCATGGATTTAGGCTGCCTATCTTATGTATAAATAGAGAGGGAGGGTGTGGCCTCCCAGTACTGCTTTTGAGAGCATTGAGTTGTGAGTTTGGTTAAGGTTTTGAGTTTAGTTGAGATTTTTATGAGTGCTGTTGTTGCACTTTGTAAACACAGAGAGAAGTAATAAAGTAGTCATCTATTTTAATAGATCTTCAATTTGTGTTTGCCCAGGTTCTGCGGTCTAACCGACGAGACAACGGCGGTCAGATTGACGGCTTCACGGCGGTCAGACCGGCGGCTTCACGACGGTCAGACCGACGGCATCACAGCGGTCAGACCGGCAGGTACACGGCGATCAGACCGGTGAAGGTGGCAAGAGGCAGACCTATCTACATCGATGTGAGGGTAACTTTTAATTCCGCTAAAAGTTTTGGTTTTTGGGTACTACAACCATTCACCCCACTCTGGTTGGGTTAGTTCTTGCTTTTCAATCCTACAAGTGGTATCAGAGCCTCGTTTTTCTTCTTTGAACTTTTACCGATCTAGAGTTTTAAGCCATGGCTAACAAGTTTTCAACTAAGCCACATATTTTTGATGGTTCAGATTTTGCTTATTGATGTGATAAGATGCAATCTTACATTATGGCTCAAGATTATGATGTTTGGCAAAAGGTTGCTCTTCCTTATGTGATTCCTGATCAAAATTCTACTGAAGCTTTGAAAACTAAGTTTAATAACAATTGCAAAGCTCGTAATATTTTGTTGAGTGAAATTTCTCGTTTGGATGTTGCTCGTGTGTCACATCTTAAAACCGCTCATGAGATTTGGAATGCCTTGAGAAACTTTCATCAAGGAACTACTAACATTAAAGAACTTCGTCGAGATCTTTTCAAAAAGGAATATAAAAAATTTGAGATGAAACCTGGAGAAGCTTTGGATGATTATCTTGGTAGATTTAATAAGATTCTGAGTGATCTTAGATCTATTGATTCTGCATATGACACAAATTACACACAATCTGAGGTTTCTCGCCACTTTTTGAATGGTCTTGATAAGTCTATTTGGGAGATGAAGGTTACATCTATTCAAGAGTCTGTTGATATGTCTACTTTGACGTTGAATTCACTTTACACAAAACTCAAAACTCATGAGATGAATATTCTAAGTCTAGTGCTTTGGTTTCTCCCTCGACTTCTTGGGATGTTGGTGCTTCTTAGTCAAATTTGATCGCTCTTGCTTTGATTAATGCCATGTCCGATGAGCAAGTCGAACAGTTCGAGGAGGATTTGGCTTTGGCTGCTAACAAGATTTCTCAAGCTATGAACAATGTCAGGTACAAGAAAAGAGGAGGTCAAACTAGTTGCTTTGAATGTGGTGCACATGATCACATTCATTCACATTGTCCTAAGCTTGGGAGAGGCAAGAAGGAAGACAACGGTGGAGGGAAAACCAAGGACGACAAGCCCAAGTCGAACAACACGTTCAAGGGTAAGAAATCCAAGGAGTTGGTTAGGAAGGTGTTGAGTCAAGTTTATGCTGCTTTTGAGCCATTAAGCGACATGGATTTTGATAGTGATGAAGACAAGGAGAAAGAAAAGACCATCTCTGGTGTTTGCTTCATGGCTCGTGGTGAATCGGATTCAGAGTATGAGGACAATGAGGTGAGTTCTCTTGAGGAAGCTATTCTTGTTTTAAGTGCAAAAAATAAGAAGTGTGAGAAGTTGTATAAAAAACAAGAGTTCAGGATTGAATCGCTAAATGCTGAAATTGCTAGATTGAAATCTCTTATTCCTGATGATGATGATTGCAAAATTTGTGTGATTTTAATGAATGAAATTTCAAAAATTAGAGAAATTAATGTCGTTCATGTTTTGAAATTGAAATCTTCTTTTGCTCTTGGATTTGCTATGTACACACGCACTTTGGATGAATTTTTTTAACTAAAATATTGTTGAAAAAATATCAAGTTGCTTTTTATGCTAGTTTGATGTTTAACATGATTTGTGCTAAAAATTTAAAACAACACAATATTTTGAATTGCTCAACATGTACACTAAACAAGATGAGATTGAAAGATGCTTTGCGTTATGTTGAGTATATGGAAGATATTGTAAAATCTGATGAAGTGCTTTCTTGTCCAAAATGCCATAAAAACAAAGGTGTCATGGTAGATTGTGAAAATTGTGCAAATTTGGAAAAAGAGATTTCTTATTTGAAAAGTTCTTTGGAAAGATTTTTTGATGGTAAGAAACAACTTAACATTATTTTGGATCAATCTAAAGTGACTAGCTACAATAGGGGAGTAGGTTTTGATGTTCATGATTATTTCACCAAAAGTCAACCCAAAGTTTTGAGAGTGACTGACCATGGAGAAATTTTGACAAAACCTAATGTTGTGAAAACAGTTTTTAAATCTGCTGGAATTATGCCCTCTCTTTCTGCTACACTAAAAGAAACTAAAATTAATATTTCAAAACCATTAACTTCTAGGGAAAAGTATACTTGTTCCTTTTGTGGTAAAGATGGTCATCTTGTTTGTTTATGTTTCAGATTAGCACGTAAACAGAAAAAAGAAACAGAGATTGCTTTTGCAAAATCTAAGTGGCAGAAATCTGGTTTTTCCTCGAGGAAACCGGTCAGACCGCAGTGGTTTGCGCGGTCAGACCGGCGACCAGTCCGACCGGCTACTGAGCGTCGGTCTAACCGGGCTCCGGTCAGACCGAAGGTACAAAAGCGGTCAGACCGGGCCTCGGTTAGACCGGCTACTGTATTTCGGTCAGACCGGCCTCGAAGAAATTTTTCTGAAAATTCTCAAACTATTTTTGCGCGTGGATACATGCTTATTGGATCTACTGGTCGTGTATCTCAGTACTGGATTCCTAAATTTCTTTTATCTAACCCCAGTACTAAGGCTTCGACATCTTCTTATCTGTAGGATTTGATGGCGACGAAGGAGAACGTGTGGATTGTGGATTTCGGTAGTTCACGGCACATGACCGTGTAGGATCGAAGAGCGAGAACTAAGCCAACCAGAGAGGGGTGAATGGTTATAGTACCCAAAAACCAAAACTTTTAGCAGAATCAAAAGTTACCCTCAAATTCGATGTAGATCGGTCTGACCGAAGTAGATCGACCGGTCTGACCGCCCTATATAGCCGGTCTGACCGATGTTAATCTCTCGGTCTGACCGCTCCAAAGTCGCATCTGCCTCCTGCAGCTGTCGCTGGTCTGACCGCCGTATTACTGCCGGTCTGACCTATCACGCCCCGATTTTTGATCGGGATTAAAAATCGCCTAATAATACATTTTCCAAAAATTAAATAAAAATTTAAAGCAATTTAATCAAGTGAAATTGTGAGGGAAATTAAAATTTCCTTTAAAAATCATGGCCGGAAATATTTTTGTAATATTCCCTATGCCCTAAAGTACTCTCCAAAATTTTTCGTGAATTTTTGGAGCTAAAGAAATAATTTTAAAGTCACTAAGTTCATTTAACAAATTAAATTAATGGAAAAACGAATTAAAAATGTCCCCTTTGTTTTGGGCCGTTTTCGGCCCAAAATTCTCTCTCACTCCCGCGGCCCACGCGGCCTCCTCCCCTCTCCCTCCCGCGCGGCCCACGGGCCACGTCCCTCCCTCCTTCCTTTCTCCCTCCGCCCAGGGCCGCCTCGGCCCGTTTGTGCCCCGTTCCCACCGAAGTCTATGTTGCCTCCCTTCTTCAACCTCCGCTGGGTCAACAGCCGCCATTTCCGCCGCCTTTTCCGCCGCCGCCACCCCCCACTCCGCCGGCGATTCCGGGCTCTCCCCGTATCCCTTCCCCTACAAAAAGCATCCCCCTGCTCCCCTCCACCTTTTCCCCTTCTTGCCCGAGCTCGCCACGCCGTCTCCCCCGCTCTCCACGCGCTCCGCCCGTGCGCCGCCGCCCGGCACCGCTCCGGCCGCCGCTTCCCGCCGCCCTAGCCATTGCCGCCAAAATCCGCCGCCCCCTTCGGCTTCGCCGTACGGTGCCGCACCCCGGCCGCGTCTCCGCCCTGCCGTCCGTCGCCGGTGCCGCCCGTTCCCCGCGAGCCCGAACCGCTGCAACCTTTGGCCGCCTCCGGCCGGCCTCTGTCGCCATTGTCGCCCGGTGAGCCCCTCTCCCTCTCCCTTTCCTCTCTCCTCCCCGGTGCGCAGTCCCGCCCGTGCGCCGCCGTCGCACGCCGTCGCCGCCACAGCACCACCGCCGCCGCCGCTCGCCGGCCGTCCCCGCCGTGCCATGGCCGGTTCGGCCTAGGGTTCGGCCGAACCCTAGCCGCCCGCCCTGCCATAGAGGCCGCACCCGGGCCGGCCCACCACTCCCTTCGGCCCAGTAGCCGTGTTAACAGCGGATTTTCATAATCGACCCGGAGAAGGAGGAGGAAACCGAAGCAGATACAAAGGGTTAAGTTGAAGTCGAACCAGGTCTCGTATAGGACATGGTCAGTGTATCGGACTCAATGAGGCGCTGGCAGGAAGGCTGTATTGGCCGATTCGAATTTGTACGGTTATTGGCCGATAGAGGTTGGAAGTTGACAAAGCCAGCGTGGGCTTGGTTTGGGCTCAAGATAAGCTTCAAGGAAGTTGCCAAATAGAGATAAGGCTCGATTTTAGGCAATTGTATCTTGTAAATCAAGTAGGTTTAGATCTAATCTGTGGCAAAAGTCTGCTGCAAAGACTTGTTGTTTGTTAGAGATAAGATCGTGTCCAACATGGACCCTGTTGTAATCTCGGGTATAAATATCCCGATAGTCTGTACGTAGAGACTCTCTCACAATCCAATACAACAAACCAGTTCAATCTACTTCGGCGCATCGCCAACCCTCGCAAGAGGTTGACCTTGACGAGTTCTTGCCTTCCCGGAGCAAAGGTAAGAACTCGTTCCCGACGATTGGCATCGTCGGGGCTAGCGTGTTGCTTTAGGCACGTTAAGCCTCAATGATGTGATCGTCGTCTATCATGTTTTGGGTAATCTTGACAGGTGTCTTAATTATGCTTCGCCGGCGATCTATTCGTTTTAGGGTTTACTGCCGACGACGGTTTAATTATTATGCTTGGTTAGACTGTTCAATGCATCTACCATCCCCAAAAGCAATCGACGGTTTGATTTTCTTTGTGTTAAGTTTCGATTCACACTTTGAGTTGCTATCGACCTTAGTCCTGTTTTGAGATCCAACACAAAGCCTGCTTTCGGTTGTAATTATGGATATAACTGGGGTTTAAGCCCGTTTTATCTGATACACGTGTTTATTATAATGTTTTCATGTGTATCTGTCATCTACATAAACGGATTGATTAATAGGAATGCATCTATTATGGATAATTCTCTAGGGTTTATCTGTGATTGATATGTTTATATTGGTTGATTGGTTCATGTAGATTCGCACTAGAGTATTAGCTAGTGTAGTTATCATTATTGTTCTTATCGGCCGATGCCATTAATCGATAGCAACATGTTGATGAAGGCCGATAAGATCTATGCTTTATTCCTGCTTTATCATGAGTAAGCCGATATAGCTTTGCCCTATCGGCTGGGCTATGACAATGTGTCATCGGCCTATTGGCCGATCGGCCGTTGTTTTCTGGCATGGTTTACTTGTTTCTTGTTGATTGCCGATCAAATCAACTGGCACGCTCTACACACGACTAGGCAAGCCATTTGGACCTGCACTAGAGTTAAGCAGATCTCCCAGGCCACCGTGGTAACGCGGAACCCGTTTGGTTGCAAGGTGGGACGAAATTCTGCGCCAACACGCTTTTGGTACGGCCGGTGGGACCTCAAGAACACAAGCTTTGCAACAGCAACAAGAACATTCAAAATGTCGAAGCAGGCCAAGATCTCCGAGGATAGCGTCGTCTCCGTAATCGTCGACCAGCTCAACGCAGAACAAAAAGCCGAGATGGACAAGCTGGTTGAGCAGTTCCAGAATATGTACCTGCAGACATATTCTAGGACTCGGCAAGGCACCTTGATTCAAAAGTCTAAGGTGATAATGCCGAGTCCTTGGACAATCTGGCACGTCGGCGGCGGCACACGATCACACCATCAAGACTGAGGATACCGCGGCGCCGACATTGCAAGACAGGATTGACTCCGCAGTTCACTCTGCGCTAGTCAACCAATCAGGGATCCTGGTGAACACATTGACCAATACGGTCAAATTGATCCTAGATGGGTCGATCCACCAGTACAAGCCTCAAGGCCCAAATTATCTACCGGAGAATAAGTTTCCTGCCTATCGGACCTTGAGGAACGACCTGAGCACGACTCAGCAGACGGCGCCGATGCCACCCCATCGGCGCAGCCAACAACAACACTGCCACTGGTCCTCACCATGCAGACAGGAGGGAGCCCTCAGCATGTCACAGAAGAACAATATGCACAATGGACCAAGGGGAAGCAACCAGTGATCGAGCCGATGCAGCAAGTTCCTATTAACCAGCCATCGGCCGGACAGCCACAAGCCCCTGTGTTCAACAACCCTCCACCACAAGCTCATACAACGCGCCACAAGGCTACCAGCAGTATACCATAGGGCAATACGGCGCGCAGAACCTTGATCACCATTACCAGCCATACTCTCCCAGGCAGTATCAGACAGAGGGCTTGCAACAATCATATCAGCAAGACCTCCCGCATCGGCCCACAGGATACTGAGCTGATATGATAGCCGAAGTGATGCGAGATCAGTTCGGCTTGAAGCCCAAGGAGAATTCTACGGTGTATCGGCACCCATACCCCGAGAAATTTGACAGAGTGCCATTGCCAAGCCAATACAAGATCCCGGACTTCTCCAAGTTCTCCGGGCAAAACAATGTCTCGACGTATGAGCATGTGAGCCGATTCCTAGCACAGTGCGGAGAAACATCGGCTATCGAGGCGTTGAGGCTGAGGTTTTTCCCTCTGTCCTTATCAGGGTCTGCATTTACATGGTTTTCATCCTTACCCTGCAATTCCATCAGAGGATGGATAGATCTTGAGAAACAGTTTCATAGATATTTCTACAATGGTGTACAAGAGATGAAACTGTCCGATCTCACCGCCATTAGGCAACGAGTTGAGAATCGGTCCCAGAGTATATCCAAAGGTTTAGGGACATAAGGAACAGATGTTACAGCCTCAGCTTGACCGATTCTCAATTGGCCGATCTAGCGTTTCAAGGATTACTCGGGTCGATACGAGAGAGGTTCTCGTCACAGGAATTTGACAGTCTAGCTGAGCTAGCACAGAGGGCATCGGCCCACGAGCAACGATTCCAGGAGGCAAAAAAGTTTGCAAAGAAGATCAATATGATCTATCAGTATGCCTCCGACGATGACGATTCGGAAGATGTCGATGTCGACCTGGCCGAGTGGGCCCGGATGAGGAAGCCAACAACATGCCAGTGGGCAAAAAAGGGTGACAAAGAAGACAAGTTTGACTTCGATATCAACAAGGCCGATAAGCAAATTCAACTGCCAGTGGGTCAAGTATTGCCATCGGCCGAAGAAATCAAGAAGAGAAGATATTGCAAGTGGCATAACTCTTATTCACACCATACCAATGAATGCAAGATCTTCAGACAACAGATCCAATCGGCTATCGAACAAGGCAGAATTAAGATCGATGACGCCAAGAAGCCGATTAAGATAGAAGGACACCCGTTCCCAATCAACATGGTGCGGGCAGACAGGGCCGACGGCGGTGGCCATCGGACCGGCAAGCGACCTTGTCAGACCTCTGAGGGCCTGATCAGAAAGTACCAGCGGAGGCAGGAAGAACAAGCTCAAGACTACGCCGATCAAGACAACTCTTACGACCCACATTGGGAGTGTGAGTTTTTTCGGTTCTGCTGGAATGAGGGGATGAGGTTGCCATCCATCCAGGAGTGCCCTGCGTGCAATGAGGCAAAAGATTCCTATCAGGGCAGCTCAAGCAGGCAAGCGCATCGGCTGGCCAAGCAAAGAAAATCTATGAATGAAAGGCTGGGCCGATGCGCCAAGAGCAACAGATCGAAGCCGAGGAGCAGATCCAGAACCCCCAATGGTGCCCAAGCGATGTGTTCAGCAAGACACAAAAACGGCGGGTTCAGAGACTAAGGAGGAAGGAGCAAATCCAAGAGCAACAGGCGACAATAACCCATCGGCCGGCCAAGACCAAGAAAGAGTGGAGGATAAAATCCACGGTGGTCACGGCCGATGAGGGCACCTCCGATACAGCTCGGGCTTCTGTGGCTTGAAAAGGTAAAGGAGTGGCATCGGCGTCTGTTAGCATGGTTTTTATTCTGCCAGCAGAATACAGCGTGCAGGCGGCCGATGAAGCAATGGCCGGCGACGAACAATCTTCGGCTAGACTACAGTTGTCACCAGACCAAGCCATATTCGACAAGCCAGCTGACGACAACCACAGGCACCTGCGGCCGTTATACATCAAGGGATTTATCAACGGCGGTCGATGACGAAGATGCTGGTCGATGGCGACGCGGCGGTCAATTTGATGCCAATCACAACCTTCAGGAAGCTTGGAAAAGTACCTGAAGACCTTATCAAGACCAATATGGTGTTAAAAGACTTTGGTGGCAACACTTCTAAGGCAAAGGGGGTGCTCAACGTGGAACTCACCGTGGGTAGCAAGATCCATGCAAACTGTTGCGTCCCTTCAACAATGCGTCAATGTTGGATACAATGGCAAGGGGACCAGGTCGAGATCGTGCAGGCCGATCGGTCAGTACACGTGGCCAATGCCGATCTCGCAGTTTGGGAGATGGAGGGAATCGATTGCTTGTCCGGGCGAGTCTGGGACGCTGATTTCCTCAAAGTAACTGATTGCGGTATCGAGACGATTAAAGATCAAGACAAGCAGTTGCTTTAACAAAGATGTGTCATCCACTGTCCAAGACGAACAAGCTGGTCCCTACACAGACGATGCAGTGGATGAGTTAGATGGAAAATTGGGACAAGGCTTCACGTTAGGCGACAAACTTGAAGAGGTTGATATAGGAATAGGTGATAGGCCTAGGCTGACGTATGTAAGTGCTAGCCTGCCAAAGGAATATAAGAATAATTTGATAAATCTTCTGAAAGAGTTCATGGATTGTTTTGCATGGGAATACCATGAGATGCCAGGATTAAGCCGATCGATCGTAGAACATCGGCTACCTATCAAACCAGGCTATCGGCCATTTAAACAATCTCCTAGGAGATTTAAGGCCGATATGTATGAAGCTATCAAAGCAGAGATCACAAGGCTTTACGACGCCAACTTTATCAGACCCTACCGATACGCGGAGTGGGTCTCCAACATAGTTCCAGTATTGAAGAACAACGGCAAGCTAAGGGTATGTATCGATTTCAGAGATCTAAACAAGGCAACACCAAAGGACGAATACCCTATGCCATTGGCCGATTTGCTAGTCGACGCTGCATCTGGGCATAAGATTATCAGTTTTATGGATGGAAACGCAGGCTACAATTAGATCTTTATGGCTAAGGAAGACATTCATATGACAGCTTTCAGATGCCCAGGGGCAATCAGCCTGTACGAGTGGGTTGTCATGACCTTTCGCTTGAAAAATGCTAGAACTACTTATCAGAGGGCCATGAATTATATTTTTCATGATCTTATCGGTTCTTTGACTGAGGTTTATATAGATGATGTCGTCATAAAGTCAAAAGAGTATGATATGCACTTGGCCGATTTACGCAAGGTACTAGAAAGGGCAAGGAAATATGGTTTAAAGATCAACCCTCACAAGTGTGCCTTTGGCGTATCGGCCGGTCAGTTTTTGGGTTTCTTGGTCCATGAGAGGGGAATTAAAATTACACAGAAGAGTATTGATGCCATCCAGAAAATCAAGCCTCCAGAAAACAAGACCAAGTTACAATCTCTGCTCGGGAAGATCAACTTTGTCCGGTGTTTTATATCAAATCTTTCAGGCAGAATAGAGCCATTCACTCCACTATTGAAGATAAAGGACGATCAGGAATTCGTATGGGGTGATAAGCAACAGAAGGCGCTGGACGATATCAAAGAGTATTTAACCTCTCCCCAGTTCTAATCCCTCCACATAAAGGGGTCCCATTCAGGCTGTACCTATCGGCCGATGAGAAATCCATCGGCTCAATCTTGGTTCAAGATATTGATGGTTAGGAAAGAGCTATTTTTTATCTCAGTAGGAGGATGTTAGACGCCGAGACAAGGTACACGCCGGTGGAGAAATTATGTTTGTGCTTATATTTTTCATGTACTAAATTGAGGCATTATTTACTTTCCAACGAGTGCATTGTGGTAAATAAGGCCGATATGATGAAATACATGTTATCGGCCCCTGTGTTAAAAGGAAGAATTGGGAAGTGGATTTTTGCCTTAACGGAGTTTGACCTCAGATATGAATCAGCCAAAGCGATCAAAGGACAAGCCCTGGCCGATTTCATTGTTCAACACCGGGATGATTCAGTCGCATATGCAGATATCGTACCATGGACGCTGTATTTTGATGGATCTGTCTGCCAACACGGATGCGGTATCGGCCTGGTCATTATATCCCCTCGGGGGGCAAGTTTTGAGTTTGCTTTTACTATCAGGCCTTATTATACTAACAATCAAGCAGAGTACGAAGCGGTGCTTAAAGGCTTGCAGTTATTGCAAGAAGTCGAGGCCGATTCCGTAGAGATCATTGGTGATTCACAATTGGTAATTAATCAACTTTCTGGAGAGTATGAATGCAAAGATGATATCCTCAAAGTCTACAATGAAGAGTGCAAGGTGTTGCTTCAAGCAATCAAGATCGTGACAATGAGGCATATACCCAGGAAGCAAAACTTTGAGGCCAATGATCTGGCTCAGGGGGCATCGGGATACAGGCCGATGGCCAAGGATGTACGGGTTCGAGTCGTCGCTGTGGACGCCGACGATTGGAGATTTGCTATCATTGATTATTTGAAGAATCCTTCCCAATCAGCGTCACGGAAGATGAAATATAAAGTATTGCAGTATGTTCTGTTAGATAATGACTTATACCATCGGACAGTTGATGGTGTCTTGCTCAAGTGTCTAGGTCCTGAGGAGGCCAAAATTGTTATGAGTGAGGTCCACGAAGGGATTTGTGGAACACATCAATCGGCCCATAAAATGAGATGGCTGTTGAAACGCATTGGATATTTTTGGCCGACAATGCTAGAGGATTGTTTCAAGTATTATAAAGGATGTCAAGATTGTTAGAAATTTGGAGCAATTCAGCTAGCACCGGCATCGGCTATGCATCCAATCATAAAGCCGTGGCCATTTCGTGGATGGGGAATAGATATGATCGGCCAAATTAACCTGTCATCAAGTAAGGGACACAAATATATCTTGGTGGCTACAGATTACTTCACAAAGTGGGTTGAGGCCGTTCCCTTTAAGAAGGTTGATTCCAAATATGCGATTCAGTTTGTCAAGGAATATATCATATATCGGTTTGGGTTACCTCAGAGAGTAGCCACCGATCAGGGATCAATCTTCGTGTCTGACGAGTTCGTCCAGTTCGCCGACAGCGTGGGCATTAAATTATTAAATTCTTCTCCTTACTACGTGCAAGCTAATGGGTAGGCAGAGGCTTCTAATAAGACTTTAATCAAGCTAATCAAGAGGAAAATCGACGAACAGCCGAGGCAATGGCACGCGACGCTGGCCGATTCCCTTTGGGCGTATCGGATGGCTTGCCATGGTGCGATTCAAGTGCCTCCGTATCAGTTGGTTTATGCACATGAAGCTGTGCTGCCATGGGAAACCAACATCGGCTCAAGAAGGATTACTTTGCAAGACGACTTGACAGCCGATGAGTACCATAATCTTATGGTCGATGAGTTAGATGACTTGGCGCATGTCCGATTACGGGCATTAGAAACGATTAAACGTGATAAAGACAAAGTGGCTCGTCATTATAACAAAAAGGTTGTTGCCAAGTCATTTAAGGAAGGGGATCTTGTATGGAAGCTAATAATGCCGATTGGTTCCAAAGATAATAAATTCGGCAAGTGGTCACCTAATTGGGAAGGTCCTTTTCAGATTCATCAATGTGTCCCTCACAATGCTTATTTGCTTAAGGGGCTAGATGGTGCGATTTATGGACGAGCTCTTAATGGCAAGTACTTAAAGAAATATTATCCTAGCGTCTGGATTGATTCATGATCGGCCCCTCAGCCGATTTATGATAATAGCCGATGTGCTATGCATTGTCTCTAGATGGCCGATATATACTATCGTCCTTAGTTCAAATTTTACAACATGAGCCCTCATCTTCTAAAATTTGGGGGCCATATATAATATGAATTTTTGCAGAATTTTTGCAGAATTTTTCGGAATTTTAAGGAATTTTTCAGACTTGGCCTTTTTCAGATTGAGATCGACTTCGGCTGCTTGGCCGATGAGATTGATTATAATAAGGGGATATCCATTTGTAAGATGGACTTCACAAAAAATTTTTTAAGATGGAATGCCATTTGGACCAAATTCGGCTGCTTAGCCGATGAGATTTGTGTTTATACAATATAAAGACAAAATATGTTACATCACCCGATGAAATCTGCAATAGCTGTTATGGCTCTACGGCGAATCTGCTCGATATCTTCTATGACTTGGGCGTCATCGGCCGTCGACCCTGGGATTGGCTTCAATGATTTGCTCAGGGTCACAAGGTACTTGGCCGATGCCTTTAATTTTGCTGTTTGGTCTTCTATAGCCTTGGGTGATGCAGCTATCCCGCCCTGGACTTTTTGGATTTCCTTGCAAGTTGCTTCTAGCTTGGAGATGAGGTCTGGTTCGAGGCGTTGGAGTTCTTCAAGTCTGTTCTTCAAGATAATCGGCTCCACAGCTAGCTCATCCAATCTGGTCTTGTCAGAATTGACTTGAGCCTTGCTAGCGGATAGGTCCGATTCCAGGCTTTCGTGATCCCGCCTCTCCGCAATCCTTTCTTTAGCTTTCTGAAGCTTGGAGCGGTATTGTTCCAAGAAGATGGCCGGTGTTAGGGTCTCCATCAGATCTTCGGGCAGTTGGTCTTGAATTTCTTGTACCCTGACTCTGATGGAAGTACAATCCTCCACCAAAAACTCTAGCGAGGATTCCAGCCGATTAGCAATGTCGACTAGCTGGTTCTTTAGCTCGTCGGAGATTGATGTCTTGGCTATGGCAGGAGGCTCCTTGTCCTCGTCATCCAGGAACTGGCCGATGTCAAAAGAGAACATATTGGCTAGGTTCTGCAAATATCAGTACAGGTCAAGGTTAACATAGTCAAGCAAGAATCGGCAAAGAGGATCAAGGTAATCGTGGTTACCTGTGTTGGAGCATCGGTGGTGCTTGCATCGGCTTCCTTTTGCTGTGTGGAAGCAGTAGGCGAGGGAGTTGGCCGATGTAGTGCAGGTGACGGAGCCCTTGGCTGGAGAAAAGCGAGAAATTGATGAACAGATCTATGATAGAAAGACAATATAAAATCAACTCTTACCGAAGCAATCGGAGAGGGTGGTGGAGAAGGAGAAGGAGTCCTCAATTGGGCTTTGGCCTGTTAACGCATTTGTAGGGTTGCCTTCTTGGTTCTTAGAGGGGCCGATTGAGTTCTCTCCTTGAGTATAGACGACGCAGCAGCCTGAAAAGGATATCAAATTATAGCATACCAATAAGAAGGGGATTGCATGAAGTCCAGTAAAAGAAATATGTTAACCTTGCGGACTGCATGTCTAGTCTTCCTTGGTTGGGCAGCGCCGGCTTGGTCATCGGCCGATGGGATTGTGGTGTTTTTGGCCGATGGTTTCTTGGCAGTCTCAACCGACGAATCTTCTTCTTCAGACGCATTGGCGGTTGCTGCATCAATTTCTTCCTCCATCACTTGTTCATCAAGGAATTCTTCCATGGAGGGATCTAGCTCTTCGAGATCAGCTTGGTCATCAGTTTTGGCTTTCTTGCTGGATTTTTGGGATTTGCCTTTTGCTGGAGCCTTCCTCTTGGGGTTTTCCTTGGTCATTGGCCCTTGAAGTAGTGATGATATCTTTGGGGCGGTAAGGCCGATGATTGATTCTAGGATGGTTGATCCTGATGGGGCCACAGCTTGAGCAGAACAAATTCTTTGTCCGCTGTTGCTCATAGATGGGATCGGCTCGTCTGGGACTTGAGAGCTGATACCCTGGATGAGCTCTGTCACGTAGAATCTGGCCGATTGATGGAAAATGTGAGTAGCCCATTCTTGCTACCATGCTTGGAAGCTGATATGTACAAAGGGGCTCAGATGCAATCGGTCGCAGTCACCCAGGTTCGGGGTTTCAATTTCCAGTGTCTTGCGCATGATCAATCCTGACAACACTATGCCCCTGCTCTCTAGGAGTCTTTGGAAGTATAGATTAATGGGGAGTTGTCCGAGCCCGCACTGTCTAGCAGCTACCATGGGGTTATAGAATTCATAGGACAGGCTGGTGCTTCTTCCTTGAAATATGCCTACTGGGAGCAGGCATGGGGTAATGCCGATCATAAATGACTCTCGGGATTCCATGTCATCATTTATCAAGTTCCACTGCAGACCGTCAGGGAGTTCAAAATCCTGATCCGAGAGGTAGAGGCACATATCCATCTTAATTGATGGGGGTCCGGTGTAGAATTGGATGAACCAAGTAGACAGGACTTCGGCCGATTGATCCGCTCCAGGATAGACAGAGGCCGCCTCTCCAAAAGACATGCATCTTCTGGTTCTATGGTCTTCATGATCGGCATACTTTGATGGGAAACGGGAGTCTGATAGTGGAGGCCGATCAGCCATAGTGTTGGTATGAATGGTTAGCCAGAGCTGAATAAACCACCATGGTCCTCCGTGAGCTACAGTCTGTTTCAACATTAAATCTTGAGTAGAGACATGAAGCAGTCGATAAACAGCTCCCAGAAGATATCGGCCGAGAGCGATTTGTTTCTTGTCAACCAGAGCTTGGGCCAGATGCTGTTAACAGCGGATTTTCGTAATCGACCCGGAGAAGGAGGAGGAAACCGAAGCAGAGACAAAGGGTTAAGTTGAAGTCGAACCAGGTCTCGTATCGGACATGGTCAGTGTATCGGACTCAACGAGGCGCTGGCAGGAAGGCTGTATTGGCCGATTCGGATTTGTATGGTTATTGGCCGATAGAGGTTGAAAGTTGACAAAGCCAGCGTGGGCTTGGTTTGGGCTCAAGATAAGCTTCAAGGAAGTTGCCAAATAGAGATAAGGCTCGATTTTAGGCAATTGTATCTTGTAAATCAAGTAGGTTTAGATCTAATCTGTGGCAAAAGTCTGCTGCAAAGACTTGTTGTTTGTTAGAGATAAGATCGTGTCCTACATGGACCCTGTTGTTATCTCGGGTATAAATATCCCGATAGTCTGTACATAGAGACTCTCTCACAATCCAATACAACAAACCAGTTCAATCTACTTCGGCGCATCGCCAACCCTCGTAAGAGGTTGACCTTGACGAGTTCTTGCCTTCCCAGAGCAAAGGTAAGAACTCGTTCCTGACGATCGGCATCGTTGGGGCTAGCGCGTTGCTTTAGGCACGTTAAGCCTCGATGATGTGATCGTCGTCTATCATGTTTCGGGTAATCTTGACAGGCGTCTTAATTATGCTTCGCCGGCGAACTATTCGTTTTAGGGTTTATTGCCGATGACGGTTTAATTATTATGCTTGGTTAGATTGTTCAATGCATCTACCACCCCCAAAAGCAATCGACGGCTTGATTTTCTTTGTGTTAAGTTTCGATACACACTTTGAGTTGCTATCAACCTTAGTCCTGTTTTGAGATCTAACACAAAGCCTGCTTTCGGTTGTAATTAACGATATAACTGGTGTTTCAGCCAGTTTTATCTGATACACGTGTTTATTATAATGTTTTCATGTGTATCTGTCATCTACATAAACGGATTGATTAATAGGAATGCATCTGTTATGGATAATTCTTTAGGGTTTATCTGTGATTGATATGTTTATATTGGTTGATTGGTTCATGTAGATTTGCACTAGAGTATTAGCTAGTGTAGTTATCTTTCTTGTTCTTATCGGCCGATGCCATTAATCGACAGCAACAAGTTGATGAAGGCCGATAAGATCTATGCTTTAATCCTGCTTTATCATGAGTAAGCCGATATAGCTTTGCCCTATCGGCTGGGTTATGACAATGTGCCATCGGCCTATTGGCCGATCGGCCGTTGTTTTCTGACATGGTTTACTTGTTTCTTGTTGATTGCAGATCAAATCAAGTGACACGCTATACACACGACTAGGCAAGCCATTTGGACCTGCACTGGAGTTAAGCAGATCTCCCAGGGCGCCGTGGTAACGCGGAACCCGTTTGGTTGCAAGGCGGGTCGAAATTCTGCGCCAACAAGCCGTTCGGCCCATTGGCCCATCTCCCTCGCAAAAGCCCATTTCATGTCCCTCCGTCCGCTTCTTTGGGCCGTCGGCCTGTAATCCTTTCTCCACACAAAAGTCTACTTTATGTCCCTCAGTCCATTGGTCCTTTTTCCAGTAACAAGTCCATTTTACCTCCTTTTTCCTCCCCGGTTCGCCGAGTTTTATGTCGCCGACACGTGGGCCCCCTTTGTTTAATCCGGTCCACACCTAGACCACGTGGTCGCCCGCGGCTTTGCCGCGTTGGCGTTCACATCAGCGCTACCTTCTCCCGTCACGTCAGTGCCACGTGGTGCGTCCGCACCCGTGCGTGCGTGGACTTGGTCCACCGTGGATCAGCCACCCCTTGACCCGTTGACACGTGGGACCCGCCATTCCGGCGCCGTTTACCTTTGATGATGTCAGCGTAGTCCTCTCGTTTGTAAAATTAATTAACAATTGCGCAATAAATCAATTTAATTTCCAGAAATTCATTTAAATGGCTCAAAACTTCTAAAATTCATATCTAATTCATACGAACTCCAAATTGAGCCATTCAACTTGCAAAATTCATCTAAAATTGAGCTCTACATGTTTGTTTGGTTCTTATGTACTATTTATTTGGCTTTTATTAGAGTTTTTCCTTATTTTGCGTGCCAGCGTGTAGATTCCGCCGTTTCGGAAGTTTGCGCTCGTGAGGAAAAGAGTCCAGAAGGTTGTTTGAAGAAGCAAGGCAAGTCACACATTACCCTTGAGCATGTTGTACCCATTTTATGAAATGTTTTACGTTTGCAAATGAAGTGCATGTTTTGCTAATTACATGGGAATAGGGTTTAGCTATCCGTTCGCTTGTGCCATGTTTACTTGTTAACCGTCGTTTGTTAACCTTGGGTGATAATTCGACTTGCTTATGTCACTTATGATGAATTTGCTAAAATTATATATGCTTAGCCATGCTTAATTACCACTAGCTCATTTAATGGGATAATTACACTGTTCACCTTAGCTTCTAATGAGCGGTTCGCTCGAGACACCCGACCATGTTTTATTGGTCGTAATTATCCAACTAAAATATGACCTAATGGTGGGCTGTGAGTGCATGGTTTTGCTGGTCGCACCCATGGCAATTAACGACCGGCTCGCAGGAAACCCTGGAAGAAATACCACATGTACCTGTCACACCCTAAAAATCGTTAAATTATAAATTGTTGTGAAAAAGGAATTTTTAGAAATTATTTAATAATTAAAGTAAGTGTTTGAATAAAATCTATGAAAAATTTGAACATTAAACCGAGCTAGATAAAAATTTCCTTGATAAATCGTTGGTGGATTTAATTTTTATTAAATTCTCCATAGTTAATTACACTCTCTAGAATTTTCTCGAATTTTTCGGAGCTAAAATACTAATTTTAGTAATACAAAGAACATTTCAATAAATGTGTCAATAATAAATTAATCAATAAACGATAAGGTTAAAATATTGTTAAATACTTTGAGTGTCCAAGTATTTTCAAGATTTTTCTTGGAATTATTTGTGCATTGGAAGTATTTTCAATAATCAAAAGATCATTTCAGCAATTATTTAATTGGAAAAAGCAATTTAAGTCTCTTTTCTGTTTTGGGCCGAATCTGGAGAAGTCTAATTTAGCCCCCTCTCTTTCTCAGCCCGGACTGCCCCTCCCTTCCAAAGTCTGTCTTGTGTCCTTCCTTCAACCGGCCCAAAAAAAAATAAAAAGGAAAAGTCTATTCTACCTCCCTCTCGCTACAATGGCGTCTTCTAGCTCGGGACAGCGCTCCAGCCAAGCCCCAAGCCGCCATTTCCCCTCCAAATCCGGCGCATCCATTCATCCCAGTGTTCAATTGGTTGAGGGGAAATATTTCCCTTATCTCCCTCTTCCGTTTCCCCCAAGAATTGGAGTTTATCCCTTTGAATCCGACGCGGAATCGAGCTCGAACTTGAGTTTATCTCTACAAACCGAACCTAGTTTTTCCCGGCGCCGCCTTAGCCGTCTTGGGCATGGCTTCTCTCTCCCGAGCCTATAAATAGAACCCCCTAGCTGCCCTCTACCGATCCCTACCCATAGCTCGAGCTCCCGTGCCCTAGCCGCCTCTCTCCGCGCACTCTACCTCTTTCCGCCGTCGGTAGCCACTCCAGCCGCCCCAAGCAACCGCCTCCGTCGTCGCCAGAGTTCGCCATCGCCACCTTCGGGTTTGCAGGAGCAAGGGGAAGATCGGCTACCCATCCGTTGCTGCCGACCGTCGCCGGAACACCGCTGTTGCCGTGGACCCGACCTCGCCGCCCTTCGGAGCTCAGCGCCAGCCGTCGTTCTTCGTCGTTCGTTGTCGTTTCTCGTCGTGCCGCCATCGGTGAGTTCGCTGACCCGTGCTCTACCTGCTGGTGCCATTCGTTAGCGCCGCTTTGCCCTAGTTCGCCGGTAACCGCTGGGTCCCGAGTCGCCGCCGGCGATGATGTCATCGCTGATGTCAGCGTTTAACTTGGTAAACTTCATTAATTCATAATTAAGTCATCGTAACTCGGATTAATGTGGTTCCAGTTGCTAAATTTGTCTAAAATCAAGGTCTATTTAATAATAATAATAAATGTAAATTGTGTCATAAATCTATTTAATCTTTTTAATTAATCTTTAATTGGAGTAAATCTTGTAAAAATCATAACTAATTCATATGAACTCAGAATGAGGTCGTTCAAGTCTCTAAATTCATCTAAATTTAAGCTCAACCCATGTATGTTTTTTATTTGTACTGTTTATTTGGTTTTTATTAGTGTTTTCCTCGTTTTGTGTTTTAGGTTTAGTTTTCAGTCGTTTCGAAGGATCGTTTGTTCGTTGGAGAAGTTCCTGAAGACGAGTTAAAGACGCTTGTTTGCAAGGCAAGTCACACAGATCCCAAACACAATCCTTTGAGCATGTTGATCCTATATTTAAATTCTCTATTTATTTCAAATACGCATTTATTTTCGAATGTCATTGGGTGATGTGAACCTATTCTTTGTATGGCCAATTTGCATTGATTACCCTATTCCTTGATACCTTGGGTTATAATTTGACTAATTGGACTTTATATATATTGGTTCAACTAGAAATTAGTTATAATTGCTTAGCCATGCATAGAAACTCTAGTATCAATTTATGTGGGAATAACTAATGCTTCACTATTACTTAATGATGGATATTTAATGGTAGCTCACGATGGTTAATCGTGATTAGTTAATTAATTTGTCTAACTAAAACTTGATTAATGGTGGGTTGTGAGCACATGGTTTGAGGTTTGGATAGTTGTGCTTATGACAATTAAGGACCGGTTCGTGAGCTACTGTTGTGAAGCATTAACCGTACTAACCACAGGCCAGCGTGGGCAACGGCTTTATCCTTGGTATAACATGGTTCTTAGCGGCGCACCAGACTGTGAAATGGCGATAAGTCCATGGGGGTCGCTGGGGAGTCCATACCTTGGCTAAAGGGGGTGACTATGATCCGGGAATGGTGCACTGCTCTGCGTTGTGTTATGTTGGGGGTATTGTCACTGTCTCTATTCGGGTACTTTTGCAGTATCGCGACGTATGGTTGACATGATGTTGAGGCTGTGTCTTGTGGGTAAATTTGTACACCTCTGGCCAGAGTAAAACTATTCGAATAGTCGTGCCCGCGGTTATGGGCGAGCCTAACAATGTTTTTCGTGATTAGTCTCACACTGTTCATTAATGGAGGGAATGTGATAAATGATGATAATTTCTTAACTCCTGGTATGGAATGGTTAATTCCGGTTTGGAGGTTTTGGGTTGTACAACCGAGATTGGTTGTTCAAGTTTGGTTGGGCCTGTGCAGCATTGGTGTGTTGCGCAGTGATTGGTTAATATTGATATTTAGGACTAAGTGCCTCAGTTGTAAGTATTTATTGCTTTATTTATGTTTGGGTTTATTTATTGATTTGTCGTTTTGTGTACCCTGGTTGATGCCTGGACAGGGACTTAATACACAAAATGGTATGGAAATTTGGGAAAATTTCCGGGCGTGACAACAGGACCGTGACTGAGTATCTTCATGAATTCAACCGGCTCACACGCTATGCTCCAGAAGACATGCGCACCGATGCCGAGCGACAGGAAAAGTTTCTGTCAGGTCTGGATGACGAGCTGACCAAACAGCTGATTTCAGGAGATTATGCTGACCAGGAAGACCAGCGCAACAAGATGGAGCGTAAAAGGAAGGTAGTTCAGTTCAGGGCACACCATGGGAGTCACCAGAAGCCTCGCTTCACTCCGGGACAGCAGGGTGGACCTTCCACCTTGATTGTTCACCAGCATCGCCCTTACCACCCTGGTAACTTCCGTGCTGGTTATAATGGAGGCAACAACAACCAAGGTGGGCAGCACAACCGTCCAGCTCCACGCCAGCCAACTGCACCAACCCCATCAGCCCAGCCAGCTCAGCCCAAGAGGGATATTGGAGTGAAGCCAGGAGCTTGCTTCAACTATGGTGAACTGGGGCACTTCGCCGACAAGTGCCCGAAGCCGACACGTGCAGGGCCTGGGATCCTTCAGGCTCGCGTCAACCATGCATCGGCAGAAGAGGCGCTGGCAGCACCGGAAGTTGTACTGGATATGTTTTCTGTCAACTCAGTCCCAGCTACAGTTTTATTTGATTCTGGTGCAACGCATTCGTTTATTTCCAAGAATTTTGTGGGGAAGCATGGTCTAAGAAAAGAGGAACTTAAAATACCAATGCAGGTCTACACCCCGGGAAATAGTTCCACCTCCGTCAGTTATAGCCCCTTTGTGGTGATTGAAATCAAAAGATCACAATTTCTAGCCAACCATATCCTTCTCGAATCTAAGGACCTAGATGTCATTCTTGGGATGGATTGGTTGACGAGGCACAAGGGAGTAATCGATTGCGCAAGACGCACCATCACACTAACCAATGATAACGGAGAGAGGGTTACTTTTTGATCTCCGGCACCACAGAAGTCCGTAACAAGTTTGAATCAGGTTGCTACCGAGGAGCAGACCAGAGAAGTGGTGAAAACCCCTAAGAAGTTGGAGGATATCCCAATCGTCAGTGAGTATCCTGAAGTCTTCTCGGACGATCTAACGACGATGCCACCTAAAAGAGAAATTGAGTTTCGAATCGACCTAGTACCGGGAACCGCCCCGATACACAAGAGACCTTACAAGATGGGAGCCAACGAGTTGGCAGAAGTCAAGAAGCAAGTTGACGAGCAGCTACAGAAGGGATACATTCGCCCAAGCACGTCACCTTGGGGTGCTCCGGTAATTTTTGTGGAAAAGAAGGACAAGACCAAGAGGATGTGCGTCAACTACCGCGCACTTAATGATGTCACTGTCAAGAACAAATACCCGTTACCCAGGATTGATGATTTGTTCAATCAACTGAAAGGAGCAACAGTGTTCTCCAAGATAGACCTGCGATCAGGCTACCATCAGTTGAGGATCCGAGAAGAGGACATTCCGAAGACTGCCTTTGTCACTCGGTATGGATTGTTCGAGTGCACAATTATGTCCTTTGGACTCACTAACGCGCCAGCATTCTTCATGAACTTGATGAACAAGGTGTTTATGGAATTCTTGGACAAGTTTGTTGTGGTCTTTATCGATGACATACTCATCTACTCTAAGTCTGAGGAAGAACACGAGCAGCATCTGCGCTTAGCTCTCGAGAAATTGAAGGAGCATCAGTTGTATGCCAAGTTCAGCAAATGTGACTTTTGGCTAAAGGAAGTGCAATTCTTGGGTCACATTATAACTGCTCAAGGAGTAGCGGTGGATCCAGCGAATGTGGAGTCAGTTACGAAGTGGACCCCACCGAAGACAGTCACGCAGATCCGAAGTTTTCTTGGACTTGCGGGTTACTACCGTCGGTTCATCAAAAATTTCTCCAAGATTGCGAAACCGATGTCGCAGCTATTGAGAAAGGACAAGAAGTTCAAATGGTCAGCAGAGTGTGATAAAAGTTTTGAGGAACTTAAGAAGAAGTTAGTAACGGCACCAGTCCTAATTCTGCCAGACCAGACAAAAGATTTTCAGGTTTATTGCGACGCGTCTCGCCAAGGGCCAGGATGCGTGCTGATGCAGGAAGGCAAGGTGGTCGCGTATGCTTCACGACAGTTGCGTCCACATGAAAATAATTACCCCACTCATGACCTAGAATTAGCAGCAGTGGTACATGCCTTAAAGATCTGGAGGCATTACCTTATTGGAAACCGTTGCGAGGTGTATATGGATCACAAGAGTTTGAAGTATATCTTCACCCAACCGGACTTAAATCTTCGTCAGCGAAGATGGCTGGAATTGATTAAAGACTATGATCTGGGAATCCATTACCATCCCAGTAAAGCTAATGTAGTGGCAGATGCTTTAAGCCGGAAGAGCTACTGCAGTTCCACCAATACGGAAGAGATGAGCAGCCAGTTGCAGCAAGACCTCGAACGGCTGAACCTCAGTATTGTTGAACATGGGCTCGCATCCGCTCTAGAAGCACGACCAACGCTTGTGGAGCAAGTCCGAGCAGCTCAAGCTAAAGATCCGGAGATAGCGGAGCTCAAGAAAAACATGAGGGTCGGAAAGGCTCGAGATTTTTCCGAACACGAGCATGGCACGATATGGATGGGAGAAAGACTGTGCGTCCCGGAAGACAAAGAGTTAAAGGAGTTAATACTCACGGAAGCCCATCAAACTCAGTATTCAATCCACCCTGGGAGTACCAAGATGTACCAGGATCTTAAAGAAAAATTTTGGTGGGTTAGCATGAGAAGAGAAATAGCTGAATTCGTCGCACTCTGTGACGTGTGTCAGCGAGTCAAGGCAAAACATCAAAGGCCTGCAGGACTGTTACAGCCTCTCCAAATTCCGGAATGGAAATGGGATGAAATTGGAATGGATTTCATCACAGGTTTGCCAAGAATGTCGTCTAGACATGATTCTATCTGGGTCATCGTGGATCGACTCACGAAGGTGGCTCATTTCATTCCTGTGCATACTACCTACTCCAGAAAGAAGCTAGCAGAACTCTACCTCACAAGAATCATGTGTTTGCACGGAGTGCTTAAGAAGATCGTGTCGGATCGAGGAAGCCAGTTCACCTCAAAGTTCTGGTAGAAATTACAAGAAGAATTAAGAACCCATTTGAATTTTAGCACGGCTTACCATCCCCAGACCGATGGTCAGACCGAGCGAGTGAACCAGATACTCGAGGATATGCTCAGAGCCTGTGCGCTTGAGTTTGGAGGAGCATGGGACAAGAGTTTGCCTTATGCTGAGTTCTCCTATAACAACAGCTACCAAGCCAGCTTGCAGATGGCACCATTTGAGGCGTTGTATGGCAGGAAGTGCCGTACCCCACTCTTTTGGGATCAAACCGAAGAACGACAACTGTTTGGGACTGAAGTCTTGAGTGACACAGAAGAAAAGGTCAGAACCATCAGGGAAAGATTGAGAATCGCTCAGTCTCGACAAAAAAGCTATGCCGACAATCGTCGAAGGGAGTTAGCTTTCAAAATAGGAGACTATGTGTACCTTCGTGTCACACCGCTTCGGGGAGTACACCGTTTCCAAACTAAAGGCAAATTGGCACCACGCTTTGTGGGACCGTACAGGATCCGTGAACATCGAGGAGAAGTTGCTTACCAGCTAGAGCTTCCACCCAATATGGATGGTATCCATGATGTATTTCACGTCTCGCAATTGAAGAAATGTTTGAGAGTACCGGAAGAGCAGGCCAGTCCCGATCAAATTGAGATTCAAGAGGACTTGACTTATGTGGAGAAGCCGATTCGTATTCTCGAAACCAGCGAGAGGAGAACCAGAAACAAGGTTACCAGGTTCTGCAGAGTTCAGTGGAGCCATCACTCCGAGGAAGAAGCTACATGGGAAAGAGAAGATGAATTGAAGGCCGCTCATTCGCACCTCTTCGCCAGCACCTCCGAATCTTGGGGTCGAGATTCCGTTTAAGGGGGGTAGGTTTGTCACACCCTGAAGTTCTCCCAAATCGTAAAAATTGAATTTAATAATTTATCTGAGAAATTGTTTAATTAATCTGGAGAAAAATCCAATTAATTAATGTATTAAAGAAGTGGAAATGGCAGGGTGGAATTTTCTTGAGTTCCCCATGTCAAAATACATTAACAGGATTTTTAGTGGAATTTTCAGAGCCCTAGAAATAATTTTAAATCAATTAAAATCAAATTCAGAATTTAATTAATCCCAGGAAATTTCCTTTCTTTTTCTTTTTCTTTTTCCTCTTCTTCTTCCTTTCGGGCCGTCGGCCCAGTCTGCCTAGCCACGCCGCGCGCACGCCTCCTCCCGGTGGGCCGACCCACGGGGCCGCTTCTCCCTCTCGAGCGTCGCGCTCGCCTGCCGAAGTCCACTCTCGCTCCCCCTCTTCTCCCAGGCCACCGATAGGTGGGCCCCACCTGTCGGGGTCGTCCCCGACCTCGCGCCACCGCCCGCAATGGCCGCGCCGCCTCTCCCGCTCGCGCCCGCACGCCACACTCCGTCCCGCCTCTTTCGTGCGCGTGCACCCACTTCGCCCGCAACCGCCGCCCCTTTTTTCTCCCGCTCGCGCCGCATCCGAGAGAAGGAGTTTGGATTTTGAAATCTGGTCTTCTCTCTCTCCTACCCCACTCCGGCGAGGAATCCGCGGGAGCTTCTCCTCCGCGCTTTAAAACGCTCCCCGCGTCCTCCTCTCCCTTTTTCCCCATTCCGCCGCCGCTCCCGTGCCTCCTCTCGCCCGCGCCACCACTGACTTCGTGTGCTGCCACCTCCGCCATATCCGGCCGCCGCTCCTCATCGCTTGCGCCGTCCCCGAGCCACGCCGCCGCGTTCGTTGTGTTCTCCTACACCCCGTCTGCCTTTTTGCGCCGGCGGCCCACGTCTCCCGCGCCGCCCGCGCCGCCGTCTTCTCCGCCTCCGGCCGAGCCCGGTGAGAAATCTCCCTCTTCTCCCGTTCCTCTCTTTTTTTCCCCCCGGCCACGCCGTTTCCTTCCCGCGCGAGCCTCGCCCTTGCCCCGTCCCACGCGCCGCTGCGCGCCATGGCTGGCTCGGTCGAGCCCGAGCTTCGGCCACTCGCCCGCCCGCGCGCCTCAGCCGCCCGATCGGCCACCCGAGCCGATCTGGGCCGTCCGCGTTCGTCCCGCGTGGCCGTCGCGTGGCTGCCGCGTCGGCGCCACGCATGCGCCACGTGGTGCACCGCGGTCCCATGGACCAAATCCACAGTGGGCTGGCCGCCGCCGCCCGCTGACGCCAGCTCTGGGGTTAATTGCGCAATAAATTAATTAAGGTTTTTCTTTCTATAGTAAAAACATAGATAACTTCAAAAATTCATAACTAATTCATCCGAGATCCGTTTAAGTCCATTCAAATTTCATTAAATTCATAAAAATGCAAAGAATCTATTAAAAATACTTTTGTGCTTTGTTTCAGTAGACTTATAGCGTGTACTGTTGCTTGCTTTGTTTGTCGCGTAGTTTCCGGCATTTCTGACGCGCCTGTTTGTTTCGAGATCGTCGCAGAGGTAGCTCCAACTCAAGAGCAAGGCAAGTCATGCTTCGCATTGATCATATTGTACCCATATTTACAAATACCTTATTTTTCTGTAAACACCGCATTATTTCGCAATGTCATTTTCATGTGGGTTTTTACCTATTGTACTCAGCCATGTATATTGATTATCATGTACCTTGAGTAGCCTGGGTAATTAACTAGTTAATCGCTGATTTTAGGAATGCTTAGCCATGCTTAGCTAACTTAGTTCACTAAAGGGGATCACTTTAAATAATTAATGAATGTAGTCCCTATGGTGACACTTGGGTTTAGGAGCCACCATGGTAATAATAATTAATTAAAATATGCTAATGGTGGGCTGTGGGTTAATGGTTTTGACGGAAGCACCCATGGCAATTAAGGACCGGTTCACGGGAAACCCTGGAAGAAATACCGTGCGTACCACAAGCCAGCGTGGGCAACGGCTGGACTTGTAGTGTAGCTTTCCTCTAGCTGACGTACACTGGCTAGGGTGAGCGTGATGGAGTGCGGATGGACCCCGCGGGGGTCTATGCGGCTGCCGGATTCACCAAGGCACGAGGGGGGGCTATCCATTGCCTTTTGAGGGGTGGGGGCGAAACCTGAGGTGGTACGATTGGTTAGAGGGGGTTATACGAAGGGTCCTGTCACAGTCCCTTTCCAGGGTACCGTGGTGGTATACCGGCACGCGGAAATGTGTCGTGGGGCTGTGTCTTGTGGGTACAGATGTACACCTCTGATCAGAGTAGAACTATTCGAATAGCCGTGCCCGCGGTTATGGGCGATCAACCAGATTCACCGTGATTAGTCCCACCTTCATAATAACTGGAATTACTGGAACTGGTTTAGCTCAGGTGGATGGTTTGGGCCTGTCGCAACGTGGTCTAGCGTTGGACAGTGATGATTAATATTGATCAATTAAATCAATGTTTTTCTACTGCTTTCAACTACTCGTTTGAAATGCTTACTTTATGCAAATAAACCCTTGCCTGCCTTTGGAATACCTTGCATCATACCTTCCTTCTTGGTATGACTTGTTGAGTACAGTGGGTAGTACTCAGCCTTGCTTAATTTTTCCCCACACCAGAAGAGGAGTATGCATCCGATGGAGGCTTCTCAGAGGAGTAGGTTTCGTCCGCCGTCGAGGAAGCTTGTGGAATGGTGCCAGCCCGCTGCTTGAGTCCTGTTCTTACCTTAGTTTGTTTTAGTCTTTCCGCTACATTTTTGTAAGTTATGTACTCTGTTTGTAAGACGTGGAACTGTATGCCAACTTTGTCGTATGTGTACCCTGGCTAGTTCTGGACAGGGATTTTAATGCACATTCAGTTTCGGAAATTTTGATAGTGAATTTCCGGGCGTGACATGACCGCTCTGTATCGGCAGTCTAACCGCCGCGTACCCGCCGGTCTGACCGCTGCGATGCGCCGGTCTGACCGCCAGTGTCTTGCCAGTTAGACCGCCGAAAACCGTGCAAACACAAATTGAAGATGACAACTTTATTACTTCTCTTTGTGTTTACAAAGTGCAACAACAGCACTCCTCACGAAAATCTCGACTAAACTCGAAACCCTAACTAAATTTTCAACTCAAAGCTCTCCAAAAGCAATACCGGGAGATCACACCCTCCCACTCTATTTATACATGAGGTAGGCACCCTAAAGCCACGAACCAAACTCATACAAGAAGTGCTAATCCACCTAGGAAACCATCCTGTACAAGAAACCAACTTTACATATCCCAATTGTACCAAATTTGGACTCCTTCCAAATTCGATTCCGCATCCCATACGCACACAATATCTCCATCGTATGCCATATGGAATCATCACCAACCACGTGCATTAATCTTTAGCCTAAGTATCCCGCATGATCTCTGACCGTTCGGACGTCACCTTATCTCCAAGTTGACTCCCAATCCATCACCGACAATACTCTCCCGAGACGTAAAGATTACCTACACATGAATCAAACAAAGAAACCATATCCGAGCTTAAGCTATCACAAACTTGACTCATTGTTAGCACACAACAGTATTACATACGCATAGTATCCATCTAAAAGTCATAAACACAAATTAACCACGGATATCCAATGAAACAACCCGAAACCGACAAAGAGTCGGCCGGTCAGCGCGGTCTGATTGGCCTGACCGCACACATACCTCCGGTCTGACCAGCCATGCCTACCCGGTCTGACTAGACCCACTGTTCACCGTCTGAAAATTCAATCATCTCAAAAACCACTTCGCTAATAAACTCCAAATATCAAAACCAATAACCTATGATGCCAATTGTTCATCACAATAGAAGAATACACACTTTGATTTTACAATTTCCCCCTTGATGATCACATTGGCAAACTCACCAAAAATAAAATCTTGTTTTGGTGTTTGGAAAAAATAAGAAACAAAAACAAAAATTTCTCCTCCTTTGAAAGTAAACAAAGAATGAAAAACAAAAATACAATGCAATGGCGTTGTTTGTATCTCTTCTCCCTGTTTTAACAATGATTTCATCAAGCATAAGAATTATGTTTAGCTATTATTGAAGAGCTTAATAACATACATATAGGAATTTATGTCATGTATTGCAACAAGGAGAAGATAAACCCATCAATTATATAGCAAGCATAAACTAGAGTACAATCATAAACCAAAGATTTTACAATGAAGTTCAATAATGCAATCAAGATTCACGGATTCAAAAGATTTATAATGCAACATCTTTACAAACGCATAAGTTGAAAAATAAATCCATATATATAGACCTATTGCAATCATTACTCTTTCCCAAATTAACTTTAACTCAAAACAATCAAGAGAATTTTCAGAGCTTTTTCATATTTTTGCTCATTTTTTTATTATTCCGGGTACGTCCTTGTCGTCAAGACTGTTTCCAAGGATTCGGCACCCATTAGTTTCTCATATCGAATACGTCCTTGTCGTCAAGACTATTTCCAAGGATTCGGTATTCATTTTTTCACATAAATATTTTTTATTCTCTAGCACAATGAGCAATTTCGAAGCTATTTGAGGAATAACAATTCAATAAAGCATATACATAAGCATTTACAATCCAACCTATGCATTAGTATCAATATTGCATAGGTTATTAATTCAAATATGAAATTTAAGTGTCATGCATCATCTCCCTTAAAAGCAATATCTAAGTCTTATGAAAATACTAAAATTCATACAAACTATAAAATAGACAAATAAACCTTCAAAGTATTGCTAGCATGAACAAAAACAGTATATGCATAATACAAAGCTCTCCTACAAGTTGTTTCTTTTAATTGTTGCTTGATAAAACCAAGAGCACAAAAACTCCCCCTCAAACCATGCCAAAAGGATGAATGATTCCCAACTCTCCACGAAGAAAAGCAAAACGAGATGAATCCAATGGTTTAATAAAAATATCCGCAAGTTGCAATTTTGTATCCAAAAACTGCAATTCAACATCTCCCTTTTCAACATGATCCCTCAAAAAGTGAAAGTGAATATCAATATGCTTTGTGCGTGAGTGTTTTACAGGATTCTTTGCAATGTTAATAGCACTTGTATTGTCACAAAACAAAGGAACCTTTTCAAAAACAAGACCATAATCTTTCAAAGTTGAAATAAGCCAAAGAATCTGAGAACAACAGCTAGCAGCAACAACATATTCTGATTCAGCAGTTGATTGGGCTACGCTAGATTGTTTCCTAGAAGACCATGCAATCAATGATGTACCAAGAAAATGACATGTTCCACTAGTACTTTTGCTATCAATTCTACAGCCCGCAAAATCAGCATCAGAATATCCACTTAAGCATATAGAAGATGAAGTAGAATACCAAATTCCAAATTCAAGTGTATGATTCAATTACCTCATTAGTCGCTTGATCGCTTGACGATGTGAAGCATGAGGAGAAGCTTGAAAGAGTGCACACAAACACACAGCAAATTGTATGACTGGCATAGAAGCAGTTAGATACAACATAGATCCAATCATACTTCTATACTCCTTCTGATCCACAGCTTCACCATCTTCATCAGGATCCAACACAACAGTAGAACCAATTGGTGTAGAGATAGGCTTGCTGTTCTCCATCTTGAAACGTCTCAAAAGATCCTTGGTATACTTTGTTTGATGCACAAACGTACCTTGAGATGTTTGCTTAATTTGCAATCCCAAAAAGTACGATAACTCACCCATCATGCTCATTTCAAATTCCCTGCACATAGTCTCAGCAAACTCCACAACCAAAGCGTGAGTAGAACAACCAAAGATGATATCATCCACATAAATTTGAACAAAAAGTTGATTATCACCATGATTAAGAACAAAAAGCATTTTATCAATCTTTCCCATTCGAAAACCTTTCGTAAGCAAAAAGTTTTTAAGTCTATCATACCATGCCCTAGGTGCTTGTTTCAAACCATACAAAGCTTTTTATAATTTAAAAACATGGTTGGAAAAATCAGGATTTTCAAAACCCGGTGGTTGTTTAACATAGACTTCCTCCTGTATAAAACCATTTAAAAAGGCACTTTTAACATCCATTTGATACAATTTAAAACCTTTTGAAGGAGCAAAAGCTAACAAAAGTCTAATTGCCTCAAACCTAGCAACAGGAGCAAAAGTTTCATCAAAATCCAAACCCTCCACCTGAGTAAAATCTTGAGCAACAAGTCTAGCTTTATTTCGCACAATTAAACCATCCTTATTTTGTTTATTTTTGAAACCCACTTAGTTCCAATAATATTATGTCCACAAGGTGGTTCAACTAAAGTTCAAACTTTGTTTCTCTCAAAATTTTCAAGTTCTTCATGCATAGCGTTAATCCACGATTCATCAGTTAGCGCATGAGTAACATCTTTGGGCTCAAAAGTAGCAACAAATGCAGAATTTGCACAAACATCATGAGTTGTTACCTTAGACCATGTAGTCCGCTCACCTATATTACCAATAATTTGTTCCGGCGGATGATGTCGTTAAATGTGCAAAGGAGCAGTGACTTCTGAAGTTATTTCACGTTCTGTACCCTCACTGGTTGAAGTTGTAGCCTCCGGAGGACCATCTCGATCAGCATCAACAGAACCAGAAGCCGATGACCCTGGCCGGTCTAACCGCGTCTCCTGCGCCGGTCTGACCGGAGGTGTGCCGGCGGTCTGACCGGCCTGGTGCCCGGTCTGACTGGCTGAGCCGACCTGATCGTCATCGTCGTCGCTCTCGTCTTCAAAAATACGACCATCCTCCCCCTGAACCAGTGACAATGTACCTACAATTTCTGGTCTAGCTCCTGGACTAGTCTCATCAAAGGTGACGTCACAAGTCTCAACAGTTTTATTAGTTTCCAAAACAAGTACACGATAGCCACGAGAATGAGCGGGGTAACCAAGAAACATTCCATCGGTAGAACGTGCCTCAAACTTATCCAAATTTCTAGATTTCAAGACAAAACACTTGCAACCAAAAGCACGCAAATGTAAAACTTTGAGTTGATGTCCAAAACGAAGCTCATAAGAAGTTTTTCCAAGTTTTGATCTCAAGAAGACACGATTGGAAATATAACATGCAGTTCTAATAGCTTCGGCCCAAAATTTTCTAGGAGTATGATACTCATCAAGCATTGTTCTAGCCATCTCAACCAAAAAATGATTTTTCCTTTCAACAACACCATTTTGTTGCAGAACTCGAGGAGAAGAGAATTAATGTTCAAGACCTTTTTCATTGCAAAATTGTTCAAAAGAAGCATTTTTAAATTCACCACCATTATCACTTCTGATTCGCTTCAAAGAACTGGGAAGTTCACAATTCAACCTAAGAAACAAACTCCAAAAGTGTCCAAAAGCCTCATCCTTACTCGCCAAAAAGAAAACCCAAGAATATCGAGAAAAATCGTCAACAACAACCAACACATACCACTTTCCTCCAACAGATTGCACTATAGCCGGACAAACAGTGTCCATGTGTAAAAGCTGTCCCGGTGCATCCGTCATCACAGAAAGAATAGGAACATGTGAAGAAGCAACCATCTTAGCTTGATGACACGGTGTACAAACCAAATCAAGATCTTTCTTAAGTTTAGGCAAACCATGAACAAGATCCAAACCACTTAACCTAGTGAGATGATCACAACCAACATGTCCAAGTCTACGATGCTAAAACATCAAATCTTTGTTAAACTTAGCAACCAAACATGTTATAACCGGTGAAACAGGATTTTCAAAATTAGCTTTAAACACTCTTCCAAAGCGAGAAATATTCAACACAGAGTCACCACAAGAATCAAATACTTTACTTTTAGTTTTCTTAAAATGAACCTCAATATTCTCATCAACAATTTGTGAAACCGAAAGCAAATTGTATTTTAAATCCTTAACCAAAGCTACTTCTTTTAATTCAAACTTGTTATTTACCTTGACAGATCCTGTAGCAAGAACGGCACTAGTAGAAGCATCGCCAAAGATAATCGATTCCGTCTTGGATGCTATCTTGAGGGAGGAGAACCAATTTTTATCACCGGTCATGTGGCGCGAACAACCGGAATCCACAATCCACACGTTCTCCTTCCTCGCCACCAAAGCCTACACACATGAAGATGTTGAAGCCTTAGTACTGGGGTTAGATAAAAGAAATTTAGGAATCCAATACTGAGACACACGACCAGTAGATCCAATAGGCATAGATCCACGAGCAAAAATAGTTTGAGAATTTTTAGAAAAATTCCTTCGAGGCCGGTCTGACCGCTTCTGTACCACTGGTCTGACCGGAGCCCGGTCTGACCGACGGTCAGTAGCCGGTCGGACCGGACGCCGGTCTGACCGTGCAACCCACTGCGGTCTAACTGGGTTCCTCGAGGAAAAACCAGATTTTTGCCACTTAGATTTAGCAAAAGCAATCTCTTTCTTTTTTCTGTTTACGGGCTAATCTGAAACAAAAACTAACAAGATGACCAACTTTGCCACAAAAGGAACAAGTATACTTTTCCCTAGCATTTAATGGTTTTGAAAGTTTTGTTTTAGTTTCTTTTAGTGTAGCAGAAAGAAAGGGCATAATTCTAGCAGATTTAAAAATTGTTTTTACTGCATTAGGTTTTGTCAAAATTTCACCACGTTTAGTCACTCTCAAAACATTGGGTTGACTTTTGGTGAAATAATCATGAACATCAAAACTTACTCCCCTATTGTAGCTAGTTACTTTAGATTGATCCAAAATCATGTTAAGTTGTTTCTTAGCACAAGAAAATCTTTCCAAAGGATTTTTCAAATAAGAAACCTCTTTTTCCAAACACACACAATTTCACAATCAACCATGACACCTTTGTTTTTACGACATTTTGAACAAGAAAGCACTTCATCAGATTTTACAATATCTTCCATATATTCAACACGACCCAAAGCATCTTTCAACCTCATCTTGTTTAGAGTACATGTTGAGCAATTCAAAATATTGTGTTGTTTTAACTTTTTAGCACAAATCATATTAAACATCGAACTAGCATAAAAATCAACTTGATATTTTTTCAATAATTTCTTAGTTAAAAACAACTCATCTAATGTGCGTGTGTACATAGCAAATCCAAGAGTAAAAGAAGATTTCAATTTCAAATCATGAGCAACATTAATTTTTCTAATTTTTGAAATTTCATTCATTAAGATCTCACAATTTTTGCAATCATCATCATCAGGAATAAGAGATTTCAATCTAGCAATTTCAACATTTAGTGATTCAATCATAAACTCTTGTTTTTTATATATCTTCTCAGACTTCTTATTTTTTGCACTTAAAATAAGAATAGCTTCCTCAGGAGAACTCACCTCATTATCTTCATATTCTGAATCCGATTCACCACGAGCCATGAAGCAAACACCGGAGATGTTCTGTTCCTTCTCCTTGTCTTCATCACTATCAAAATCTATGTCGCTTAATGGCTCAAAAGCAACATAGACTTGACTCAACACCTTCCTGACCACATCCTTGGATTTCTTTCCTTTGAAGGTGTTGTTCGACTTGGGCTTGTCGTCCTTGACTTTCTCTCCACCGTTGTCTTCCTCTTGCCTCTCCCAAGCTTAGGACAATGTGAACGAATGTGACCAAGTGCGCCACATTCAAAGCACCGAGTTTGGCCTCCTCTTTTCCTTTACCTGACATTGTTCACAACTCGAGATATCTTGTTAGCAGCCAAAACCAAGTCCTCCTCCTCAAATTGTTCGAGTTCCTCATCGGACATGGCATTAATCAAAGCAAGAGCGGTAGAGTTCGACGAAGAAGCACCAACATCCAAAGAAGTCGAGGGAGAAATCAAAGCACTAGACTTAGAATCTATCTTGCGAGAAAGAATATCCATCTCATGAGTTTTTAGTTTTGTGTAAAGAGAATCCAACATCAAAGTAGACATATCAACAGACTCTTGAATAGATGTAACCTTCATCTTCCAAACAGACAGATCAAGACCATTCAAAAAGTGGCGAGAAACCTCAGATTGTGTGTAATTTGAATCGTAAGAAGAATCAACAGATCTAAGATCACTCAAAATCTTGTTAAATCTACCAAGATAATCATCCAAAGCTTCTCCGGGTTTCATCTCAAATTTTATGTATTCCTTTTTGAAAAGATCTCGACGAAGTTCTTTAATATTAGTAGTTCCTTGATGAAAGTTTTTCAAAGCATTCCAAATCTCATGAGCGGTTTTAAGATGTGATACACGATCAAAATCCGAACGAGAAATTCCACTCAACAAAATATTACGGGCTTTGCAATTGTTATTAAATTCAGTTTTCAAAGTTTCAGTAGAAATTTGATCAGGAATATCATAAGGAAGAGCAACCTTTTGCCAAACATCATAATCTTGTGCCATAATGTAAGATTGCATCTTGTCACACCAATAAGCAAAATCTGAACCATCAAAAATATGCGGCTTTGTTGAAAACTTATTAGCCATGGCTTAAAACTCTAGATCAGTAAAAATCCAAAGAAGAAAAGGAGGCTCTGATACCAATTGTAGGATTGAAGAACGAGAACTAAGCCCTCAAATTCGATGTAGATCGGTCTGACCAAAGTATATCGACCGGTCTGACCGCCCTGTACAGCCGGTTTGACCGATGTTAATCTCTCGGTCTGACTGCTCCAAAGTCGCCTCTGCCTCCTGCAGCTGTCGCCGGTTTGACCGCCATACTGTCGCCGGTCTGACCGCTCTGTATCGCCAGTCTAACCGCCGCGTACCCGCCGGTCTGACCGCTGCGATGTGCCGGTCTGACCGCCAGTGTCTTGCCAGTTAGACCGCCGAAAACCGTGCAAACACACATTGAAGATCTCTCAAAGTAGATGACAACTTTATTACTTCTCTCTATGTTTACAAAGTGCAACAACAGCACTCCTCACGAAAATCTCGACTAAACTCGAAACCCTAACTAAACTTTCAACTCAAAACTCTCCAAAAGTGATACCGGGAGATCACACCCTCCCTCTCTATTTATACATGAGGTAGGCAGCCTAAAGCCATGAACCAAACTCATACAAGAAGTCCTAATCCACCTAGGAAACCTTCCCGTATAAGAAACCAACTTTACATATCCCAATTGTACCAAATTTGGACTCCTTCCAAATTTGATTCCGTATCCCATACGCACATAATATCTCCATCGTATGCCATATGGAATCATCACCAATCACGTGCATTAATCTTCAGCCTAAGTATCCCACATGATCTCTGACCGTCCGAACGTCACCTTATGTCCAAGTTGACTCCTGATCCATCATCGGCAATACTCTCCCGAGACGTAAAGATTACCTACACATGAATCAAACAAAGAAACCATATCTTAGCACAAGCTATCACAAACTTGACTCATTGTTAGCACACAACAGTATTACATACGCATAGTATCCATCTAGAAGTCATAAACACAAATTAACCACGGATATCCAACAAAACAACCCAAAACCGAAACCGACAAAGAGTCGGCCGGTCAGACCACGGGCTGGCCGGTCTGACCGCACACATACCTTTGGTCTAACCGGACCCACTATTCACCGTCTGAAAATTCAATCATCTCAGAAACCACTTCGCCAATAAACTCCAAATATCAAAACCAATAACCTTCGATGCCAATTGTTCATCACAATAGAAGAATACACATTTTGATTTTATAGACCGGTGATAAATATTGGTTCTCCTCTCTCAAGATGACATCCAAGATGGAATCGATTATCTTTGGTGATGCTTCTACTAGTGCTGTTCTTGCTACAGGAACTGTCAAGGTAAGTAACAAGTTTGAATTGAAAGAAGTAGCTTTGGTTGAGGATTTAAAATACAATTTGCTTTCGATTTCATAAATTGTTGATGAGAATTTTGAGGTTTACTTTAAGAAAACTGGAAGTAAAGTATTTGATTCTAGTGGTGACTCTATGTTGAATATTTCTCGCTATGGAAGAGTGTTTAAAGCGGATTTTGAAAATCTTGTTTCACTTGTTGTAACATGTTTGGTTGCTAAATTCAACAAAGATTTGATGTTTTGGCATCATAGACTTGGATATGTTGGTTTTGATCATCTTACTAGATTAAGTAGTTTGGATCTTGTTTGTGGTTTGCTTAAACTTAAGAAAGATCTTGATTTGGTTTGCACACCGTGTCGTCATGTTAAGATGGTTGCTTCTTCACATGCTCCTATTTTTTCTGTGATGATGGATGCATCGGGACAGCTCTTACACATGGACACTGTTGGTCCAGCAAGAGTGCAATCCAATGGAGGAAAGTGGTATGTGTTGGTTGTTGTTGATGATTTTTCTCGATATTCTTGGGTTTTCTTTATGGCAAGTAAGGATGAGGCTTTTGGACACTTTCGGAGTTTGTATCTTAGATTGAATTGTGAACTTCCTGGTTCTTTGAAGCAAATTAGAAGTGATAATGGTGGTGAATTTAAGAATGCTTCTTTTGAACAATTTTGCAATGAAAAAGGTCTTCAACATCAATTTTCTTCTCCTCGTGTTCCGCAACCAAATGGTGTTGTTGAAAGGAAAAATCATTCTTTGGTTGAGACGGCTAGAACAATGCTTGATGAGTATCATACTCCTAGAAAATTTTGGGCCGAAGCTATTAATACTGCATGTTATATTTCCAATCGTGTTTTCTTGAGATCAAAACTTGGAAAAACTTCTTATGAGCTTCGTTTTGGACATCAACCCAGAGTTTCACATTTGCGTGTTATTGGTTGCAAGTGCTTTGTCTTGAAATCTAGAAATCTAGATAAGGTTGAGGCACGTTCTACCGATGAAATGTTTCTTGGTTACCCCGCTCATTCTCATGGCTATCGTGTACTTGTTTTGGAGACTAACAAAATTGTTGAGACTTGTGAAGTTACTATTGATGAGGCTAGTCCAGGAACTAGACCAGCAATTGCAGGTACATTGTCACAGGTTCAGGGGTAGGATGGTCATATTTTTGAAGATGAGAGCGACAACGACGATGACGATGAGGTCAGCTCGGCCGATCAGATAGGGCACCAGGCTAGTCAGACCGTCGGTACACCTCCGGTCAGACCGGCGCAGAAGTAATAAAGTAGTCATCTATTTTAATAGATCTTTAATTTGTGTTTGCCCGGGTTCTGCGGTCTAACCAACAAGACAAAGGTGGTCAGACCGGTGGCTTCACGGCGGTCAGACCGGCAGCTTCATGGCGGTCAGACCGGTGGGGACACAGCGATCAGACCGGCGGGGACACAGCGATTAGACCGGTGAAGGTGGCAAGAGGTAGACCGATCTACATCGATTTGAGGGTAACTTTTAATTTCGCTAAAAGTTTTGGTTTTTCGATACTACAACCATTCACCCCCCCTCTGGTTGGCTTAGTTCTTGCTTTTCGATCCTACTTTGCGGGGGGTTCATGAATCCAATATTGTAAATCCCCTGCCTACGGCACGATTGAATCTCCATTCTACAAAGGATAAAGGAATTTGCATCAGTCTTATCGGCACAGTGTAACCATTGAATGGTACATAGGAGCTAAGAAACAAAATAAATTTTGCTAAAACGATACTTACAAACCCGGCAGCTGAGAATGGAGACGTCGAGAGTGTCTAGTTGGTATACATCGAATACATTCTCGAAGTTGATCCACAGCACATCATCTCCTTGATAGTAATCTGTGTTTCTTATCCTCGCTCCAACCATCGTATGGTCATGTTCGTTCTATCATTCATTTGTTCGGTCACGTTCTATCTTTCGAGGTCACGTTCATTCTATCGTTCACGTTCTATCGTTCTATCGTTCATTCGTTTGTTCATTCTATCGTTCGGTCACATATCGTTGCGTGGTCACGTTTGTTCTATCGTTCTATCGTTCGTTCTATCATTCGTTCGTTCATTCGTTCTATCGTTCGGTCACATTCTATCGTTCGTGGTCACGTTCGTTCTATCGTTCACATTTTATTGTTCTATCGTTCGTTCGGTCATGTTCGTTCTATCGTTCGTTCGTTCGTTCGTTCTATCGTTCGGTCACGTTCTATCGTTTGTGGTCACGTTTGTTCTTTCGTTCACATTCTATCGTTCTATCGTTCGTGGTCATGTTCGTTCGTTCATTCTATCGTTCGGTCACGTTCTATCATTCGTGGTCACGTTTGTTCTATCGTTCTATCAGTCACGTTCTATCGTTCACGTTCTATCGTTCACGTTCGTTCGTTCACATTCTATTGTTCGTTCACGTAGCATGAAGTGGCGGCTGCGCCGCGGGGTGCAGGCGGCACCACGGGCAGGCGCGGGGTGGCGGCGCGCGGTGGGGTGCGGGTGGCGTCGCTGGCAGGCGCGGAGCGGCGGCTGCACCGTGGGGTGGCCCAAGGCGTGGCGACGATGCCACGGCGTGCCGGCTGCGGCGCAGGGTTGCGGCGGCATGGCGGCGGCGGCAGCAGATGCGGGGGAGAGATAGAGAGAGAGGAGAGAGGACGAGCGCCAAACCTTGGCGGCAGTGCGGCGGTGAGGTTGGCGACGACGTGCCGAAGACAACGGTGGAAGCAGAGGTGGACGATCGGCGTTGAGAAACGGCTAAGTGTGGATCGGGGGAGAAGACGATGTGCACACCTATTTATAGTTGGGATCTTTCTCCCGGTTGGTGGAACCAATCGGGACTAAAGATATCTTTAGTCCCGGTTCGTGGAATCAACCGGGACTAATGATCTTATGTTTAGTCCTGGTTCGTGGAATCAACCGGGACTAATAATCTTATCTTTAGTCCCGATTGATAGAACCAACCGGGACAAAAGATTAGAACATTTAAATGACATATGTCCAATCTAAATAGTTTAAAATTATTATTAAATATAAATAATCACATATAATTAACATATGACCTATTTAAATAGTTTAAAATTGCTATTACATTTAAAATATATATATAATTCACATATGACCAATTTAGATAGTTTAAATTTGCTATTACATTTAAATAATGATATATAATTAAAATATGACCAATTTAAATACTATTTAAATAGTAAGAATCATATGTACATAACATATGACCTATTTAAATAGTTTAAAATTGCTAGTATATATGAATAATCATATATAATTGTATTAGTAAAAAACACAAACATTGCATGGCCTTCAATACATTATAAATAATTTGCATCATCCATAGAACAACCTATGTCACTGTTTTCCTCATGTACTTTCTCCTCACTAATGTTCCTTCGCTATGATCGTTGCATGAGTAAGGAGTGTCCTCCTTTGATAGGAGGATGCTCGGGTCAACCATCACGACGAACAGAGGTTGCCCGTCAAACTGATCGTAATCTTCATCAGTCTTTATATTTTGGGACGGAAGGAGTACACTAGCACTGATACTCATTTTCATCCTTAGTAAAAAGATGATTTGCTTCCCACAACCTTGACAATGCTGGAGAAAAGGACATTAGTCTCGGTTGGCAACCCCTTTTAATCTCGGTTATCTAACCGGTACGTACAATCCAGAACTAAATATGGTTATTTTTAATCCTGGTTATGGTTAAGTCAAACGGAAATAAAAACAATCTTTAATACTAGTTAGTGTTACCAACCAGTCTTTTTTTAACTGCTTGTTGTTTGCTGTTTATATATAATAATATATATATATATATATATATATGCATGTATATATATGTTGGCATGCGCCCACACACAGATATATATACACACACACATGCATGCATGTATACAAATATAAATATATATATAAATATAGATATAGATAGTTACATACACCTTTGATTAATATATATATATATATTTATATATAGCATCATGTATATATAATTCCTGATATTACTTATGTACAATGGAAATTAAATACATATTTTTCATATATGTACGATCACTAATTTCTAATGTTCTATCATATATTACAAATATACGAAGCTAGGTCAATTGTCGTGGAATTTTCCCGACGGATTAACAATCTCGTACATAATAAATCCCATAAGCCATTTTTGAACAACCTTTATGTAATCCATCCGGGGGAGTTCACACTTCATTGAAATAATCTATCATTTTCAAAAAATGAGATATGAATATATTAAATCAATGAGAAAAGTGTAAATAATGTATGAATGGTTTTTACGTACTTCGATATCCTTATCAGTGCAAATGCTGTGTGATAAGCCATGAATAAATTCACCAACATAGTAGCCACACAAGTTGGTCCCCTGTTCCTGTCGTAAACACTAAAGGAGAAACGAACTTATGAAATATTTCAATTATAGAATAAATGAGATATATGATTTTGACCATGTATGTATCGAAAAGTCCATCCTCATAATCAGTTCTTCCTTGAAATTCCCGCGGACGTTTGTACGGAACCTTGCCCATGCCCTGCAGTTGCGAACTATAATAAATGATGTTTTGATCCACATAGTAGCGATAACAACAATCATAATGACAGTGGAATTGATAACATTACCTGTTAATCATGTCAAAGTTTGTGTTGAAAGTTGCCTATGGTTTTCGCATAGAGTCCTGGACATGGATCATACTACTAGAAGTGTCTATGATAAGGAGAACCTAGTGGAATCTACAAATTGTGTGAAATATGATAGATATATCATTGTATGAATACGAGAAGGAAATTGGCACAATATGCGGTAAAAACTCACTTTGTGTTGTAAGGCAAGAGTATGAAGTTCTTGAAAATTTGCTGCACCAAGAATTTGTAAATGTTTTCCTTGGTTTCGCCTTGAAAGTTATCTATAGTCTTCTCGTTAATTATGTACGGGTCCGTGAAACCAACCTTGAAATATCCATGCCTACGTCAATTTTGAGTCGTCATTTTACAGCGAAAAAAGACGTGATAGATCCGCACACGGTAAATCTTCGATGTTACATATGACGAGCTAATGACGAAATAAAATTAAATGACACTTACAAAAGCCATCAACTAAGAAGAGAGGTGTCAAGGGCGTCTTGTTGGTATAGGTCGTAGACATCCTTGAAGTTGATCCATATATCGTACATCCCACGAAAAGAATCTTCGTCTTTAACCCTCGCAGCGAACATAACCCTACCACGACTGATTATTTCGTGTACCATTGATGGAATCAGTACATCTGTGTCCGCTAACATATGCTCTAATTTCTTGACCTCCTTTTCACGTTTGCAATCTTTATCTGCATCGCACAACATCTGACCAAGATCGTCTACACTGTCATTTTTTGCAACACCTTCTGTGGCGCCCCAAACTATACCAATCCAAGAACAAGAACTGGCATAGGCTGGAGGTCACATTATTACCTGTGATAACAGTACCAGTCCCAAGATACACAAGCTAGTACTCACAGAATAATTGTGGAAATCAGAAATAACAAAGCTTTATTACAACTTTGAGGGAGGTCTCATACAAACTACCGTCATGGACATACTCCAGACTGGTAGAAATATAGACAGGTAGAAATGACAAAGGCGGAAGCATAGAGAATAGCGACGGAAAGCATAGAGTAAAAGACACAAAGAGGAAAACAGCAACCATGAACCACAGGCTACGTTGGGGAACTAGGCCTGAAACCCCAAGAAATCATACTCAACCTGTTCCTGGAAATACGCCTTAGTGGAAGAGTCAAGGTATCCTTCTACTAACTCTATAAAATTAAATATAAGCAAGAGTGAGTACTCGGTGTACTCAGTAAGCCAGGGAAAATATGACATGCAACGCTATAAACAAGGAGGAGAAGGGTTACTTTCGAAAAACAAGGTTTTAAATTAGTTTGTTTTCAGGTCACACAGATGGATGGAATCTCTGCACCAAGCATCAGGCCAGGCTCAGTTCCTCATCTACTCAGCCCCCACCGTATGGACCTGTTGATGCAAAAAACACACACTGGCCTGGGAGATTTGCTTAGCCCCAGTGCAGGTCCAAATCTTGGTGAGATGCGGGCGTGCCAGTCAGTTTGATCCTGCAACTGACAAGATATACAAACGACAGATCAAAGAACCGATTGGCCAACATAGCCGATGTAGTAATTCCAGTCGATCCTGATAACAGCCGATAGCGATAGGGTTTTGAGCTATCGGCTATGTGTTCAATGTAGATTCTGACACTTGACAAAGAGACAATCGGCTGATGATAATATGCATTAGATCAGCAATGACTTGATAAAGTGAAACAAAAGTTAGACATACTCGATCGGCTGTAGATATCAATGATACATAATCTAAATCTCAAAATATATTTAAACCAAGTGATTGGGATAGATCGGACAGGGCGCCGAGACAGTATAAATCACTTATGTCTAAAAACACCTCAAGAGAGAGATTATATATATTCATAGCATAGCCGATGAAGTGAATCTAACATAGATCCAATGCCATAAAATCCACAAGATTAGATTAAACAGTGAAACCTTTGTTGTCATCGGCTAAATTCAACTTATATGCAATCCTTATAAGCCGATGCAACGTCCAGATAACTCATCGGCTGAAACCCCGATGAAACCCTTATCGGCAATCAAAAAGCAGGATAGAGATTCATGGTTCTAAGCACGACTTAGTAGGTCAAACTCAACTGATGCAGCACTAAGTATGTAAAGAAACACGGTATCTAGATGATCAAGGCCTTGACTGATTTTCAGGGTGGTAGATGCCTAAGCTAATCTAATCTAGCAAGACGATTTAGTCGATACCAGCAAAAACCCTAAAACGAGAAGCAGCCGATAAAGCTAAATCGAGATGCTAATACTAGATTAACAGAAGACATATGATAAATAGCCAGGCAAATATATTATCCAAACCAGAGCAATCCAAGAGGTCGAATGTACTGATGCAGCCTTGAACGACGCCGACGTAGATGATACAATTGCCTGAACTGACGGAACATTGGACTTACCCCTTTGCCGGAGATCGACAGCCGATGCAGCCCCGCGTCAGGTGCCAAATTCCGCCGGTTGATAAATAAACTGTAACAGAGTAAAAGGCGGCGATGCGCCGAATTGTATTGATCGAGAGTTGATAGATTACAATAACCCCGGGTGTACATATTTATACCCATGGGAAGATACTAGTCCTTGTAGGACAAGAAAGAAACTTTCGTAAAGATAAAAGAAAAACATAAAGTCCTTAAGGGACACTAAACACACTTTCCTAAAGATAAAAGGAAACTAACAAATATTCTAATTAATAAATACAATTGCCTTCTTCGGACTCAATCCGCACGTGGCAATCCTCATGAAGCACACCAACCGAACCCGACAATGATCCTGCCATCTCCTTATCGGAATCGGCTACATCAGCTATCCTTGTCCGATTCTGTTTCAGCCGATGCACACCGTAGCCGATTTGGCTTGCAGCCGATTCATACTCCGTTTTCTGTAATCGCTTATCTCCTCCAATCGGCTTCGGCTTTAACTCTGAATCCAATGTATGATTTACCAAATTTCGTCGTTAACAGGACCCCACGACACTTTCCCACTGCAGGAAATTGCCATAGACTCCACCATACTGGTGCTCCTCACCTGCCAACATGCTAGACAACAAAATTTTAGCTACTTACTCAGCCAGGGGCATCCCATTCTACCCATGTGGTCATATTGTCTTATGTTTGAATTAATTTCCCAAAGGAATCAATCCTTATGGATGATGCGTAGTCAAACCACCCAGGTACTGACTAACGCACCATCAAGTTTTTAAAAGGAATATTCTTGGAATATTCTAGTGGGGCCTGGCTATCAGCTTGGTTGGATCAAAGGTCAAAGGGTAGGGAAAGCTGTGGGGCCCATGGGTCCCACCCCTCTTTTTCTCCTTTTCTTTTTTTTCTTCTCTTTTATATCTCTCTTTCCCTTATCTTTTCTCCTTCTCTTTCCTTCTTTCTTTGTTCTTTCTTCTTCTGAGAGGAGAGCTCGAGGAGGAGGGAGGGCGGCAGGGGGCGACGGCGCGGCGCGTCTGCGAGGAGGCGGTGCGGCGCGGCGCGGGGTGGCTTCGGAATAGGGCGGGGACGCTTGGCTGGGCTGCACGCAAGGCGGTGGCGGCTGGGCGGTGGGAAGGCCTGGGGCGGCGGTGCGGGGAGGCTGTTCGGCGCGGAATATATCATCCTGAGATTCCAAGGTCAGGTAAAAAGTTTTGGATACTCGGCTCGGAGGTGATCCTCTTGCTCCCAGGTGGCCTCATCCTCGGTACGGTTACTCCACTGAACTTTGTGATACTTGATGACCTTTCGTTGTGTATGACGTTCCTTCTCATCGAGTACTCTAATAAGTCATTCTTTATAAGTCAAGTCTTTCTGTATGTCAATCATTTGGAGAGGTATTTCCTTCTCGGGGACACGAAGGCATTTCCTTAGTTGCGAGACGTGGAATATATCATGTACTCTGTTTAACTCTGTGGGCAGCTCTAGTTGATAGGCAACTTCCCCGCGTCTATCGATGATAGGGTATGGACCAATGTAACAGGGTGCTAGCTTTCTGGCCATTCCAAAACATTTTGTCCCTCGCAAAGGCAACACCCTTAAGTATACATGGTCTCCTTTTTTGAACTCAAGCTTTCGTCGCCGATTGTTGGCATAGTCTTTCTGTCGGGATTGGGCTTCTCGAAGTCTGCTCTAGATCACCTTCACTTGCTCTTCGGCTGCCTGTAGGATATCGGGCCCAAATACTTTCTTTTCTCCTACATCCGTCCAACAAAGTGGGGTTCAACATTTCCGCCCGTACAACACTTTATAGGGTGCCATTAGGATACTGGCTTGGTAACTATTATTGTAGGCGAATTATGCATATGGTAAACACAAGTCTCAAGTGCCTTCAAAGTCCAAGGCACATGCTCTAAGCATATCTTCCAGAATTTGGTTCACCCATTCAGTCTGTTCATCGGTTTGAGGGTGATAGGCTGTGCTAAAATTCAAGTTTGTGCCCATTGCTTCGTGAAGACTTTGCAAAAAATGTGAGGTCAATTGGGTGCCCCGGTCTGATACTATTTTCTTAGATATCCCATGTCGATAGACAATCTGGGGTCATGTATAACTCGGCTAGCCTTTTACCGGAATAAGTAGTCTTGATTGGGATGAAGTGAGCAGCCTTGGTAAGACGGTTCACTATTACCCATATGGAGTCGTAGCGAGATGGAGTCTTGGGAAATCCAGTGATGAAGTCCATTCCTATTTCTTCCCATTTCCACTCGGGTACCTTTAAAGGTTGTAACAATCCGGCGGGCTTCTGGTGTTCTATTTTTACATGTTGGCAGATATCACATAAGGCCACATACTCCGCGACGTCACGCTTCATCCCAGGCCACCAATAGTAAGGCTTGATGTCTTGATACATCTTGGTGCTATCGGGGTGTATGGAATATGCGGATTCGTGGGCTTCGCAAAGTATCAGGTCTTTTAGCTTCTTGCTATCGGGGACACAGATACGCTTTCCCAACCATAGTATTCCTTTCTCATAAAAGGAGTGCTCTGGGGCTTTACCCTTCTTGATAAGCTTCTTGATTTCTGCGATTCCTTGGTCATCCAACTAAGCTTCACTAATCTGTTGCTCTAGGGTGGGTTGTACTATCAACGTGGCAAGGGTTCCAGTTTTAACCACATCTATCCTTAGTTTCTCCAGTCTCCTGCATAGCTCTAGCTGGTGTGGTAGGACGACCAAAGCATTGCAATGCACCTTTTGACTTAATGTATCGGCAGCCACATTCGCCTTACGCGGGTGATACTGTACTTCGATGTCATAATCTTAAATTAGTTCTAGTCACCTTCTTTGCCTGAGGTTGAGTTCGGTCTGAGTGAAAATGTACTTCAAACTCTTATGGTCAGTGTATACTTCATACCTATAGCCCATCAAGTAATGCCGCCATATTTTGAGGGCGTGCAGCACTACTGCTAATCCTAGGTCATGGGTAGCATAGTTCATCTCATGGGGTTTTAGTTGTCTGGAGGCATAGGCAACCACTCTTCCTTCTTGCATGAGCACACATCCTAGTCCTTGCCTGGAGGCGTCGCAATAGATATCAAAATCTTTCTGTATGTCTGGGAGGGTTAAGACGGGGAAAGTGGTCAGTCTCTTTTTTAGTTCTTGGAAACTCCTTTCACAAGCTACGGTCCATATAAACTTTCGGTCCTTCTTGAGTAATTCGGTCATGGGTTTGGCGATCCTGGAGATTCCCTCTATGAATCTTTGGTAATATCCTGCCAAACCGAGAAAACTCCTAATCTCTATGGTTGTGGTTGGAGCTTTCCGTGAGAGCACATCTCTGACCTTGCCAGGGTCTACTTCTACTCCCCTAGCAGAGATGACATGGCCAAGGAAGGCAACCCTATCGAGCCAAAATTCACACTTGGAGAATTTGGCGTACAGCTGATGTTCTCTTAGTTTACCCAAAACCAATCTTAGGTGGTCGGTGTGCTCTTTATCGCTCTCAAAATAGATAAGAATATCGTCTATGAATACCATGACATATTTGTCAAGGCACTACATGAACACCTTGTTTATAAGGTTCATGAAGAAGGCTGGGGCATTGGTAAGACCAAAGGACATGACCACATACTCGTAAATCCTATAACGAGTGGAGAAGGCCGTTTTGGGTATGTCTTCTGGTCGAATCTTTAACTGGTGATATCCAGACCATAGGTCTATTTTGGAAAAAAACCATGGCTCCTTGCAACTGATCGAACAGGCCATCAATCCTCAGGAGAGGGTATTTGTTGATGGTCACTTCATTTAAGGCTCGGTAATCCACACACATTCTCTTGGTCTTGTCCTTCTTTTCGACCAAGAGGACGGGATCTCCCCAAGGAGACGTGCTGGGCCTCACGAATCCTTTTTCTTCTAGTTCCTCGATTTGCTTCTTGCTTCTGCCAATTTGTTGGGGGCCATTTTGTAGGGTCTCTTGGATATAGGGGCTGTGCCTAGGGCAAGGGTGATAGAGAACTCAATTTCTCTGTTTGGTGGCATTCCGGGTAGTTCTTTTGGAAAAAACATATGGGTATTCATCAACTACTGGTACTTCCTGCAAAGGGATGGCTTCAACATGGTTAAAGGTGGGTCGCTCTATCAATCAACGGGGAGAGGTGAATCTTATTTTCTTCCCTATTGGTCCCTACAAAGTTATCGTATGGGAGGCACAATCTATCTGGCAATTATTCTTGGATAGCCAGTCCATCTCTAGGATTAAGTCTAAACCTTGGGATTCAAGAAGGATGGGGCTGACAGGGAAAGTGACTCCTTTTATGACTAGGCTCGCTTTAGGACAGATTCGATAGGCTTTAACTTCGGTCCCAGGAGATTGGATGAGCATGGGTATTTCTAATCCCTTAGTCCCTATCCCACTTCTTCTCACAAATGCTTGAGAAATGAAAGAGTGTGATGCTCCTGAATCAAATAAGACCATTGCTGGTACGTAATTAACAAGGAACATACCTAGCACAACATCAGGGGACTCCTGGGCTGATTCTGCTTGCACATGATTGACTCGGCCTCGTTCAAAAGTTGGTGCAAAATGAGAGGCCTGATCGCTGGCCTAGGTAGCAGCCTTAGCTGGAGCTGTGGGAAGCTCTAGAGGTAGCAGGAGTATGACGCTAGGCACACTCCCTAGCGAAATGCCCCACAATTCCACAACGGTAGCAGGCGAATCCAGCTACGGTTGGCGGGTTCCTTGATTGAGCGTTGGGGGTGGTGACGTTGCTACCCCTAGTGTTGCCAGTATAAGTCCTTGATTGAGCTGGTGCTAGAGGACGGGGTACAAAGGGGCAGGCTTGGTACCCATGACTTGATTGAGGCACTGGCGGACGATACTGGATTGGGTAGTGGATCCTGGGACGCGGTCCTCCATGGTGCATGAGTCCTTGCTGGGCAGCCTTACATTTCCAAAAGGCTTCTTCTTCCTTCCGGTGTCTTTCACAATTAGGGTCCGGTTGACCATCTACTGGAAGGTGGGAAAATCATGGGCTACCAACTAGATACGGATGCCCACATTCATGCCCTTTAAGAATTTCCTGATTTTCTTCTTGTTGGTATCCACCTCATCGGCAACATAACGGACCAAATGATTGAACTTGCTTAAGTATTCATTGATGGAGGAGTTGTCTTGCTTCAAGTTGTTAAACTCTTCTCATTTGATATCGATGGTACTTTCAGGGACATACGCCGCTCAAAATGCTTCTGTGAATTCTTTCCAATCAATGGTGGAGGTATCGTGATGAGCAGTGCGGTAGTTCTCCCACCAGTTAGCTGCAGGTCTTTTGAGCTAGTAGGCTGCATATAGTGCCTTTTCTCTAGTAGTGCACTGCACCAAATCCAACTTTCTTGCAATGTCCTTCAACCAATCGTCTGTTTCGACCGGTTCCGAGGTCTGAGAAAACTCCGGGGGATGAGTTCTCAAGAAATCATTCAGCTTAGACCATCCATCTGGTGCATGACAGGGCTGATGGTTGAGGACGGCCAGGTTCTGAGCAATGCCTTGCAGAATCTGAGTCTGCAAGGTTAAAAGACTTTGTTGGTCTAGAGGGGGTGGGTGGGGTAGTTCTCCTGATTCCGACGTGGGGGTACGAGCTTCGCGGGAGTTGGTCTGCTCGCGTTTAGATACCTGATCTTGATGCACCTTGGGCACTTCTTGGGTGGCATTGCGTGGTAACAGGCTCTCCTCTTCATACAGGGGGATGAATGTTACGGCGAGGACGTTCAGCCATCTTGGTCCTAAGGACGAAGGGAGAAAGGAAAGCCTTAGCTAAGAGGACACAGATAATTTTTTTTTCAAAGGAATTTATCACAAACATGAGCACATTCATTATAGTACAAGGCACAACACAATACATGGATATGATTACATCACTTAGACACTAACCACGGGATACAACATACAAGGTGCTACAAGCTGGGGGGTGGGGCTGCCATAACCTTTAAGAAGTTGGCAGTAGGACGCAATCTCGACTAACCACATTGCTAGACACTACCTTGCGAGACCACTTTATTCAAGCCGCTAATCCTAAGGTAGTACATGACACTTACTAACACAACCAGCCTCCTGCTGGGAACGGTCGACGTGCGGCTCCTCGCTCTCCGGGGTGATGCCGCAAGTCAGCGGATACTAAACAGGTAGCCTTGGAGTGAAAGTGGTGGCGCCACCAGTCGGTGGGGAAGGAGTGACACCACGAACGAGTGGAGCAGCTGACAGAATAGGATCAGCGGTGAAGCGGAACAAGGAATGGTACTGGCACGCAGTCATGTGACGTATTGGACGGGAAGGTAGTGGCGAGGTAGGAAGTGGTGGGGACGACAGTGGTGGGGAAGGTGAGGAACTCTGTGAGCTGCCTCCCTCTTTATGAAGCACCCTGCTGAGATATGTGGTGGGGTGAACTGGAGGAAGTTGGACGTGGGGCATCCCCTCAACGATGGAGATGTGACGCTCCAACTAGCGATAGGCCTCAAGGAGTTTAAAGTATTGCACATCCAGGAACATTGTGAACTCCGTAAGGCGGATCATAGGGGCAAAATGGTCCTGACAGGTGCAACGATACACACTCCTAATGCCATCGCGGGGAAGATGGGGAATATAGTGCAAAGGGCTATAGACAAGGTGGGTATCGATCACGAAGACGCCAGATGGCAGTGAAAGAGACTATTTGGTGTGCTAGGTGGGGGTTGGGGCAGATCTTGTCGAAGCGGTGGCGTTTGAGCCCAGGGGCAACTGTTGCGAGTCTGACGTGGACGTGGTAGCGAGGCGGGCTGACCTGCAGGACCTCTCCGGAGAAGATCAGAGGAGCAAAGCCAAGGTAGCGGGTGAGGTCAATGAGCAACTGAACGAAACCGTTGTCGTCTCCTCTGGCAGCCGTGTGCAATAAGCAAGCCATCTACATAAATTTTTGAAAAAGGAAAAGAGTCAGTAAACTGACACTTTTTAAAACTCTAAAAAAAAGGAAGGGATAAAACTAAGTTTTCACAAACGAAACGCACTTTAAAAAAACCACGTGTGAAAGCTGGCAAACAGAGGCTTTTCAAAGGGTTTACTTTCCAAGGAATTCTATTCAAAGAGGGGTTTCGTCCTAGGGCCAAACTTTGCTCTGATACCACCCTGTGGCGCCCCAGACTATACCATTCCAAGAACAAGAAACGACATAGGCTAGAGGTCACATGCTAGAGGTCACATTATTACCTGTAATAATAGTACCAGTCCCAGGATACACAAGCTGGTACTCACAGAATAATTGTGGAAATCAGAAATAACAAAGCTTTATTACAACTTTGATGGAGGTCTCAGACATACTACAGTCATGGACATACCCCAGACTAGTAGAAACATACACAGGCAAAAATGACAAAGGCGGAAGCATAGAGAACAGCGGCGAGAAGCATAGAGTAAAAGACACAAAGAGAAAAACAGCAAACATGAACCACATGCTACGTTTGGGAACTAGGCCTGAAACCCCGAGAAACTGTACTTAACATATTCCTGGAAATATGCCTCAGTGGAAGGGTCGAGGTATCCTTCTGCTAACTCTATAAAATTAAATATAAGCAAGGGTGAGTACTCGGTGTACTCAACAAGCCAGGGAAAATACGGCATGCAAGGCTATAAACAAGGAGGAGAAGGGTTTCTTTCGAAAAACACGGTTTTTAAATTAGTTTCTTTTTCAGGACACTAGTGATTCAAATTTTAGTTTAGAACGAGATACATGCCTCACCCCATTTCGAAGGATGCTTTTCAACAACCTGTCATAGTAATCATAAGTCCGATGCCCAACTCAACACCGTGCCGTCTCGGCACAAACCAACACCGTGCCATCTCAGCACAACCAAAACCGTGCCGTCTCAGCACAAAACCAACACCGTGCCGTCTCAGCACAAAACAATCACCCTGGTGCCAAAAGACACCCCGAGACACACAGGCTCGTTCCCAACCACGAAGGCTGGTCGTTCGCCACAAAAGCAAACTCTAGTAACGGCTCCCATCCCAAAAACCGTTTCATTAAAGAAGTTAAAAAATAAAACTACGCTATGAGAAACACCTCACATCCGCCCATGACCGTGGGCACGACTGTTTAAACAGTTTTACTAAACTCTACAGAGGTTGCACGCTTTACCCACACGTCGTGAACTTCTCAAATTACCGAACACCTGTGGATCAGACATGGCTGACAAAGGAGAGCTCACTACAAAACTTTTCTGTAACCAACCCATAAATGTCCCAGGTCACACAGATGAGTGGAATCTCTCGACCAAGCATCAGGCCAGGCTCAAGCTCTCATCAACTCAAGCCCCACCATATGGATCCCATGACACATCCTCACTATAGGAGATTGCCGTAAACTCCACCATACCGGTGCTCCTCACCTGCCAACATGCTAGGCACCTACGTTTTAGCTACTTACTCGGCTAGGGGCATCTCATTCTACCCGTGTGGTCGTACTGTCTTATGCTTGGATGAATTTTCCAAAGGAATCGGTCGTTATGGATGATGCGTAGTCAAACCATCTAGGTATTGACTCCCGCACCATCAAGTTTTTAAAAGCATTTTTCCATCTTAAGACCAAACCGACATCTCGCCAGGTTTTTAAACAACAATGGTGTTAAATATCCAAAAGCATCCATTACTACGGAAACAGTTTTTCGTGGCGGCCATTTTGGGTCTTTGCTGGCGGCAATTGGGGCCGCCACAAAGCAAAGGCCAGTGAAGATCAAGATCTTTGCTAGCGGTTATAGACCGCCAGCAAAGAAGTATCTTCGCTAGCGGTCGCTTTATGTAGGCCGCCAGCGAAGAAATATTTTCTCTGGCGGCCAATTTACGTCAGCCGCTAGCGAAGCCAAATCTTCGCTGGCCGCTGGCTTAAGACAGCCGCCAGCGAAAATGTTCTTCTCTGGCGGCTTACACTCTTTTTGGACACGTGGCCCGCTAGGAAAAAATCCCATAGTTTCTGGAGAAGGCACATGGCCCGCCAGTAAAAATAGGACATCGTCATATTTTTGACACGTGGCCCGCCTGCGAAGATGCAATATTTATAAAAAAATATTATATATTATTTTTTTCTTACCTTTGTTCATGTATTTTAGAGTCACACGTGGATGATATAACTAATCGAGCTATCGATAAAGTATGTTCTCTTTCGTGCAGCCGCCATTGATGATTAATATACATGCACGCGGAAATAATATATGAAGATTAATATATACATATATATATATATATATATATATATATATATACACAATATCTAAGCACCTATATAGATAGAATTGGACCGACACCACATATACAAGTAGTTGAATGTCTTACAACCCGAGCGATATACATACGCGTGAAACCTATCTATATTATACTCCTGCTCCAGTTAGACAGACATTCGTTCTCCGGCAGGGCCAAAACTCCATCGTGGTCGAAAAACCTCCCAAGCTGATGTGCGCACTCACGGTGGATGAAGTAGCACATGTCCCGTTGTATGTTCTCAATGGATTTATCATCGAGCTCCCTTTCAGACTTGGGAATTTTTGGAAGCTGGATCGAGATCATGACAAATTACGAAATTGTTCACAGTAATGCAAGTTAGCGATTAACTTAACAAGAGTATTGACGGTTTGTACTTACATCGTCGTAATTCGCGCAATATCTCCCATTGACCTTAAGGTATTCGCAGGTGTAATATCCGCATAGTACGGTTCCCACCGGTTGCTTATGACACTTTCAACATCAATTATAAAGTATATTAGTTAATTAAATGGAAAAACACATGCATTTATAAAAATTAAGTAGTATTGTTTGGCATCCAAATTTACTTACCGGCCACTTATTGCGGATGAGTATGCGTTGTCTGGAGTTTTTCCGTTGTCCGCCTTGCTGGTAATACCTTTTATATGCACTGTTTGAGAGATAATTAATTTAAATTCGTCAAAGATAACAACACGTCATGAGAATATATAAGAATAAGAAACGTCCATGCATATAACTTACAGATCGATAATTCTGAGCATTTCTTGATATGTATTGCTATCTTTATCAAGAGAATCCAAGACGACGACTTCATTGTACTTTGGATAGAGAAGAAATACTATCCAATGGTCGCTGCAAAAGAAATGGTTAGTCCAGCCGTGATTATATGTATATACTCGTAGTTGATATGAAAACTTACTCAAAGGCGTATGGCGCGTAAACACATTCCTTGTCCTGCGTAGATTCAAGTGCTATAGCTACATAAGTAGCAACATCGAGAATCTTTTCCTGATGCCTTTGTTCTATATATGCGTCCCTCTCTTGCCGTGTCATCGCCTGAACATGTGCCGGTAGCTTGTTCTCGTCTAGCAGGTAGGTGTGGTTCGGCTGGCTTATCCGGCACGGGTTTAGGAAGCCGACAGGCTTTCGCATCGCTTCGGCTTGCACGTAATTCATCCTTCAAAAAATGTAAGGTCAAATTAGGTACGCACATAGGTACAATGATTTATTGACACGTTCTAGTCATGCACTTACAGACACCAGATGCCGACCAAATTGGCGTCGAGCCTCTTCCGACGGTAGAGGGCATGCATATCGGAGAAATGGACTTGGAATAGGCATGGCCCGCTCCAGAAGATGTTCTCCTGCACGGCAACTGTGAACGATGAAAGGCCTTTTATGGTGCTTGCCCTGATGTACCATTCATGCCACCTCCTTAGTTGCCACGGTCCTTCTGTTAGTTGCCAGGCATGGATGAATGGTTGGCCATTCTGAAACTCATGCGGCACATCCGGGCAGTTGATATAATTGAGATAATCTTCCATGGTTTCCTTGAGGCCTGTTAACTTTCTGTCATCAAAATCGGCATCTTTGATATCTTTGTCCCTTCCTCGGAATGCCGTTATCATATATCTTTTCTTCGATTCACTTTTTCCTTTGTGCTTGTGTGTCCTTACCATCACTGGCACATCGGCACCCTTAGGTTCCTCCGGTTGCGATGGCTGTGTTTGCGATGGGTCTAGTTCATCGGGCATTGTCCGCTCAGGCCCTGATTGTGCACGCTCTGATTGCTGTGCCGGAGGCACTTCCTGAACTTGTACTTCTGATTGATCCATTTCAAGCCCTGATTGTACTTCTGTCTCCTTTTCAATTGGAGGTGACGCAACAGCAGGCTCTGATCTTGGAGATGATGCAACTACATGATCTGATTGCGGAGGTGATGAAACTGGAGGATCCCTCGGTTCTTGTTCCCTTGGTGGACGAGGCGGTGACCGGTATCCTTGGTGGACGATCCGTTCCATCCGTTGACCCTAGTTGAATATCATTCTTGTGCCACAGTACAAACTGGTCAACGACATCTCCAAGGTACACAATCCCCTCGGGTGGTGGAATGTCGATCTCGTGCATCCGGTGAGCCTCATTGACCGTCCGGACCTCTACCATGGCGTACTCCGTAAATGGCGTACGTCCCTTCTGAACATATTTCTTGTTAAGGTCTGTTTTCCAGTTCCGCCACAGCTTGCCCATGGTCTTGAGTGCATAGACCTTCGCTGTATCGTCATCTGTCCCTTGTGGATACTCAAACCTGCTTTGCAGCGACGTCCAACAGCTGTTCTTTGTAGTGTCAGGAACTTTCTTCCAATCCTTCCATGTGATCTCCACGATATCCCTAACTATCGCCCCGCATTGGTTGCTATACTTGGAACATGAATCTTCGGGTGATAGGGGTTCCCCTTTCTCACTGATCCGCGTCAGCACGCTGACTTCTTTCAACAACATGTTCTTCCCTCACTCGCCCCTTCTTTTCTTGGGTTTACTTGAAGCTGAGACCTGCACGACAGCTCTAGCTTCGGCTTCCGCTTCGGGTGCGGCTTGGGCTTTCCTTTTAGATCGGCGTGGAGCATTCTTCTATATTTGCATTTCACATGACATCAGTTATAATCGATATATATACTTAATACGATCGGAACTAATCATATACAATATGTTACGTACCACCGGTTCGCCGGGGATGTAGTCGGAGTCGACTTCTTCATTGTCGCTCCCACCCTTTTTCTTCCTTGCAGGAGAAGGATGGGGGTCACTCGGCGAGTGATACAATCCACTCCCTTCCTCACCGAAACTTGACGGCGATGATTCCTCTGCGACTACTTGTGTGCAAATATCCTCCTCAAGCATCGGTGGAGTTTGCTTGCCCTTGGCGCCCGAGGGTTCCGCTTCGGTCGGTTTTTCCGTTGATATCCTTTTAAGGTGAGTTTATATTAGATGCGGAATGGAATCGTTACATCTTTCTTAAAAGAGTTAAAAAGAAAAAATAAGGGCATCTAAATAATGTGTAATTTAGTCTTTTTAAATGTTTTTGAGTCTTTAGGAGTCCTTATATTAATTTTGGGATATTTTTTTTAATCCAAAAATACTTATATTTTGGACGGATAGAGTAGATATAAATAATTGATGCAAAATACAATCATGAGGAAATTCATGTAGGTGCTATTCAATATACAGAACTCACTAGAATTTTGGTGCAATTTAATATGTACATCTGATACTTCAAACAATTAGGTCAAAACGGTCAAATTATATATTAATACAAAACCCTAATCGGCAAAACGGATACACTTCCCAGATGTGCATTTTATTACATAAAAGTGTGCAGGGTATATAATTTATTCAAATACTAATCTATTTATCATGAATTAATATAATTTTTCCAGAATTTATTTAGTAAGTCTTGACCTCCTAAAAATTCAATCTAATTTCGGCTGAACTGACTTTGTTTATTTTACTGAGAATAAAATATAAAGAATTTTTGTGTGAAACAAAATAAAATGGTATCTAGAAATAGAACTTTACTGAATCAAGACTAAACACATGATTCTAACCCTGCATATATACATGATTCAGTTTTCTAGATAAAACACAAAGAATAGTGGATGGAGACAAATCACACTAAATATAATTATTAAACTTTTTAAAATTTCAAAATTGAACTTTACTGAATCGAGACTAAATACATTACTCTAACCTTGCATATAGTAAATGTAGATTTGTAAGTAGTTACATAAGGCTAAAGAATGAGATATTGTACTGAACTTCTTATGAATGAATAGCAAAATCGAAAGGCATGCATGCAAGCTGAACAATATGTGCCATTCTTCCTTATTAGTTTCAACAACAAATTTGTCAATCTTTTTCAGGAATAACAACTCCAGGTATATACATGGATTACTATCAAGTTTGATCTGCTGTGTCAAACTGATTAATCATCTTCAAGAAAAAAACAGAGAAAGATGTGCTGTCCAGTGTCCACTGATGGTCTGATGGCGATCACCTGAATTCAGGGATCGATGGATCAGTCGAACCTGCTAACTGAAAGTTTACAAAAGGAAAAAAGATACTACATGCATGAATGCTAATCAACAATTTGCAGATGAACAGATCTTGATATATGTTTTTTTTATCGAGTAACCGATCGATGGATATATGGACAGAATGCATGTCAAAATGTGCAGTGAAGCCTGCAGTGAGATGACGCAGACTGTGAGCGAGGTAGCTAGCTAACTGCATTATTATATTTCTGATCGATTCATCGATGAATCCATCCATTCATACAATCAATCAATCCATCCATTCAACCCTAATCCATCCATTCATACAATAAATCAATAATCCATCCATTAATCGATACAAACAATCAATCATCGATCCATCCATTGATTCATCCATCCATTCATCGATCCATTCATTCATTCATCCATTCCATTCATCGGAAAAAAGAGTCGGCGGTGACAGGGGTACCTGGATGAGGCGGCGAGCAGAGGAAGAAGAGGAGGCGGCGGCGGTGAGGACGCGGCCATCGGCGACTGTGAGGAGGCGGCGAGCAGAGGAAGAAGAGGAGGCGGCAGCGGTGAGGACGTGGCCGCCGGCGGCTGTGAGGACGCGGCCATCGGTGGTGAGGAGGCGGCCGCCGGCGGCTGCGAGGAGGTGGCCAGCGGCGGTGAGGAGGTGGCCATCGGTGGCGGTGAGGACGCGGCCGGCGGCTGTGAGGAGGCGGCCATCGGTGGTGAGGAGGCGGCCGCCGGCGGCTGCAAGGAGGCGGCCAGCGGCGGTGAGGAGGTGGCCATCGGTGGTGGTGAGGACGCGGCCGGCGGCGGTGAGGAGGCGGCCATCGGCGGTGAGGACGCGGCGGTGGCAGTGAGGAGGTGGCCGGGGGCGGTGAGAAGGCGGCCGGCGACGGCAGTGAGGAGGCAGCCGAGAGGCGGTGAGGAGGAGGCGGCGGCGGTGAGGGCTACCTGCCTCCTGGCGCAAAAAGGAGGCGGCGGCGCTCTCCTCGCGCGAAAAGGAGGCGGCGGCGCTAGGTTTTTGCTGGCGGCGACGGCTGAAAATTTTGGCAGCTTGGCGGCGGCTCTAGGGTTTTCGCGCCTTCGGGACTTAGTGAAAATTGAGGACTCCTGCGCGCCCATATATAGCGAAACCCATTTTCACTGGCGGCCGGCTTACCTCGCCGCTAGCTAAAACCTTTTTCGCTGGCGGCACATTAGGCGGGCCGCTAGCGAAACTATTTTCTCTAGCGGCCGGATTACCTCGCCGCCAGCAAAAAACCTTTTTCGCTGGCGGCATGATTATGCGGCCCGCTAGAGAAACCCATTTTCACTAGCGGCCTGCTTACCTGGCCGCCAGCGAAATAGGTTTTCGCTGGCAGCCGGAATAGGCGGCCCGCTACCGAAACCCATTTTCTCTGGCGACCGGCTTACCTCGTCGCTAGAGAAAACCTTTTTCACTGGCGGCCTGATTATGCGGCCCGCTAGCGAAACCCATTTTCGCTAGCGGCCGGCTACCTGGCCGCCAGCGAAATAGGTTTTTGCTGGCAGCCGGAATAGGCGGCCCGCTACCGAAAGCCATTTTCGCTGGCGGCCGGCTTACCTCGCCGCTAGAGAACACCTTTTTCGCTGGCGGCCGGAAGTGCCCTCGACTGCCAGGAAAAACGTTTGGCCCATTTCAATATTTTTTTCTTTGCACAACTAAATGTAAAAATATCCACAGAACTAATTACAAAAAGAGTTGGTAATCATCCGTACAAAAATTCATCATCCATCTTAGGTCACCATAATTACATATGTAGATTAACCTTTGACATTCTTCCCTACTCCGTTGTTCCTCATGTATGGCTTCGGGGAATCACCAATCATTGCTTCCGCGACCTTAATGTTGTTTGTAAAGTCCGTGAAGAGTGTCATGTTCTCGTACTGATTATATGCCTCAACATCTTGGACATCATCAACTCCCAAAATCTTTTGTTTCCCCGAGACAACTATATCTTTCTTCAACTGAGATGGATCAGTCACATAGAAAACCTGAGCGGCCCGATCGGCAAGTACCCATGGGTCATTCTTGTGCCCTACGTTGACCAGGTCGATGATTGTCAGCCCGAAAATGTCGACAACCACGCCAGATGGGTGTTTCACCCATTGGCACCGGAACAGTGGAATCTGCATGTTGGATCCATAGTCCAGTTCACAGATTTCTTCTATGAATCCATAGTATGTGCTCTTTTGTCCAGTTGGGTCGATTGCCTCTACTTGAAGGCCACTGTTTTGGCATGCACTCCTTTGGTCTTTCGCTTTGGTATAAAATGTGTACCCATTCAGATCATATGCTTGCCATGAGGTGTAAACACTTGATGGCCCGTCAGCCAACCTCTTAATAGTTTTTTCCTCCGTAGTATCGCCATCTGGTAGGCCGAGGTTCTTGAACCATTCAGTAAAGGCAGCCTTGTGTCGTTTCATGATCCATGTATCAGAACGCCCTGTATTCATTGCTTGTAATTCCTTAAGGTGCTGATCTATGTACGGCTCCACTATCGCGAGCTGTTGCAGCACAATGAAATGAGCTTCTTTCACTTTCTTGTAATCATCGTCGTGGATTCTTTTCTACCCTTTTGTCCCTCTTCCAAATAATCTACCTTCATGTCAAGGTACCGGTAAAACAATTGCTTTCCCCTCTTTTAGGTAATCAATGCAACACTCAACGACTTCCTCGGTAGTATATCCCTCTATCATCGATCCCTCTGGGTGGGCACGGTTCCGTACGTAGCCTTTTAGAATGGACATGTACCATTCGAATGGCCACATCTGATGCAGGTACAGGGGACCAAGTGCAATAATCTGAGGCACAATATGAACTATGAGGTGTTCCATCATATTGAAAAATGACGGCGGGAAACACATCTCAAGCTCGCACACAGTCTCTATAGCGAAAGTGCGGAGAGGACCTAACTCGTCATGATCAATTACTCTCTATGAGATTGCATTGAAGAAGTAACACAGCTTTGTGATGACCACCTTAACGTGTAATGGTTCGATTACTCTGATGGCGATAGCAAGGAATACTGTGAGCATTACATGGCAATCATGGGAATTGTAGCCTGAAAATGACAAATCATTCATGGATACCAGTCGCTTAATGTTTGAGGAGAAACCAGTAGGCACTCTCACCCCACGTAGGCATTTACACATTGCCTTTTTCTCCTCATTTGTCAAGGTGTAGCAGGCCGGCGGAAGATACACTTTTCCGTTACCCTCATCTACAGGGTGAAGCTCTTTCCTTATCTGCATATTCACGAGGTCCTTACGGGACTTCAGCCCATCCTTTGTCTTGCTAGGTATGTCTAGTAAAGTACCCATGGTGCTATCGAAGACATTTTTCTCTAGGTGCATGACATCGATAGAATGACGTATCTCTAAATCTTGCCAGTACGGAAGGTACTTAAAGAAAATGGAATGCTTCTTGAATGGCCCGCTAGCGCTTGCTGGCTCTTTGGCCTCATTTCTCTTCCGCTTGTTGGTTTCCTTCTTTTTGGCCTTCCCAAAAACAACCTTGAGCTTTTTCGTTATTGTGAACACTTTATCACCCTTCCATGGTTCTGGTGGATCACCATCCTCAACAGTGTTGTCGAAATATTCTGCTTTGGAGCGGTACGGGTGATTCTTTCTTAAGTAACGTCGGTGCCGCATGTACACTAGCTTCTTCGATCCCTCAAGACACCTGTACACTGTACCATCAACACAAATAACGTAGCCTGTCTTCCCCGTGAGTTGTCCTGATAGGGAAAACAGTGCGGGCAAGTCGTTGATGGTGACAAAGATAATTGCATTAAGCGTGAAGTAATTCTGCATGAATTCGTCCCAAACCCGGACCCCGTGATTCCACAGATCAGCCATATCCTCCAGCAAAGGCTCCAGAAACACATCCATGTCATTGCCAGGTTGTCGTGGTCCCTGTACAAGGATGGTCAACAAAATATACTTCCTTTTCTGACACAGCCACGTAGGGAGGTTGTACATGGTTAGGAGTACTGGCCACGTGCTGTGCGAGCTGCTGAAGTCACCAAATGGATTCATTCCATCGGTGCTCAATGCAAACCTTACATTTCTTGGGTCCTCTGCAAACTCATGGTACTTTCTGTCAAATTCCTTCCACTGTCGAGCATCTGCCGGATGTCGAATCATCCCATCCTTTTTCCGCTTTTCATGATGCCAGCGCATCAGTTCGGCATCCCTCGGGTTCGAGAACAAACGCTTCAGTCGATCTTTCACCGGAAGGTACCACATGACCAACTGGGGGATCTTTTTCTTGTTGTTGTCTTCTACCTCGTCTTGGGTAACATCCTGATGCTTGGACTGGCTACGGCTTGTTTTGTATCGACTAGTGTTGCACGTTGGGCATCTGTCCAAATCCTCGTACTCTTTACGAAACAGTACGCAGTGGTTAACACAGGCGTGTATCTTTCGCACACCCAGAGATAAAGGGCAAATAAGCTTCTTCACTTCATAGGTGCTGGTTGGCAGGGAGTTGGGTTGTGGAAACAGTTTCTTCAACAGAACCAACAAATCGTTGAAACTACTGTCCGACCAACCGTTTCTGGCCTTCAATCTCATAAGTTCAAGCACCGTCCGCAACAATGTGAAATCCTTCATGCAACCATTTGCCTCATCGTACAAAAGAACCTTCGTTGCCTTTTATAATGATTCGAAGTTCTCCAACCCACGAGCAGACCCAGCTACAACGTCAGGTTTAGCATGACACAACATCTCTTCCAAATCAAAATTACCATCATCTACGCAAACATTACCATCATCGACATCATCAACTATACTGTGATGACCATCATCGCCACCAACATCATCATCAACATTAATGGGCTCTACTTCCTCTTCTCCTTCTTCTGCTACTACCATCAAATCCTCGTCCCAGTTGAACACTTCATCCTGTACTATCGCCCGGTTGGGAACTTGTTTGCTTGGGATCTCTCCATGATGTGACCAATTTGTGTAGCCTGCAACAAATCCATGCATCACCAAGTGTTGCTCGATTATAGATGGGTCGATCCAAATTTTCTGATTCTTGCAATGTAAGCATGGACATCTAATTTCCTTTGTCTTCTTAGATGCAGCATTCTTCTTAGCAGCTTTCATGAATATGTCAACTCCTTCAATGTATGAGGACCGGTATCTCTCTCTATACATCCATGCTCTGTCTGTCATCTGTGCATTATTTGCGAAAAAATATGTACAACTTCGTCACTTTATATATTTTCGATAATATGTCACATTAAAATTATACTAATTAATATTTATAACCACTATAATCTAGACAAGATAATTAAAGCTAGCCAAAAATCTACAAACTACAAACAACTAGAAAAAAAATAAAAAACTAGCTCTTTTTCTCTTCCTCTCAGCGTTCTCTGCAGTTAACTAATATATAGATCTGCTACAAATAAACATATCAAAACTAGATATATATATATGGAACATCGATCATGCACAATATTGCTTACAAAGTTTGCCCATTTTAAGCTCCAAATAACAAATAAAAAATAGTTTTCTTCCCCCGTGTCACATACTTTTTGCTATGTAAAATCTCAACAAACAACCAATAAAATTGAAAAAAAACTTTACAAATGGAGTAGGAGAAAGTATATGTAACCTCTGGTGCAGTAGATCTTTCAAAAGATTGAAGATCAAAACCTTCCCCTCTATGTATTTGTTCACAAGAGAGAGAAAATCGTGCTCAAATGCCATGGCTGCTAGCTGGGCTGGTGATATAGGTGATGGTATTTTCCCTGGCGGTCAACATATGTCGGTTCATTCGAACCGCTATAGAAAATATTTAGGGGTGGCAGCGGCTAGAGTGGGCCGCCAGCGAAGATGTAGGAATCTTCTCTAGCGGGCCACGTCAACTTACCGCCAGCGAAAAAGTGATATGTTCGCTGGCGGTGTCTTAAGATGGCCGCCAGAGAAAATACCGCATCTTCTCTGGCGGCTAGCTTTAGGAGGCCGCCAGCGAAGATGTGTTTTCGCTGGCGGCCCGAGACCCCCACCCCCCTATCTTTTTAGCTGGCGGTTTCACCTCATTTCCGCCAGAGAAAAGTTTTTCCAAACGCCATGAAAGATTGTTTTCGTAGTAGTGATCCCATATGACAATACAAACGTTACCTATAGGCAGTCTACTTTGGCATGAGTGAATACCGATGAAATTATGGTGTTACAAAGAAAATGGAGTTTTACAAATCCTACATAATAAAAGCGCAACTAATAGGAAGGTCTGACGAATCGCATTCGCGGTCAAAACAGTGCACCCTAAAAATATGCAACTTGGCAAAAAAAAAGATCAAAATATGGGTGCAAAAAGTGGTCAAGGAGTCTTGCATTGATCCTCCACGAAAACCAAAGGGTCAACCTCCTGAGCGAACCCCGCGTCCGTCCAGGACTCTACACGCAACAAAACAAACAATACGTAAAACCATTGCTAGAAACATAATAAACATATGAAATGAAGCGTCGATGGGTAGAGTAGAATTTTTGAAAGATGCTAGAACTGAAATGAGGTCAAACGGAGTTACGGATAAAAAGATATGAATTTTCAAAGTTTGGATGATTTTCGCGGAACAGAAAAATCAAAACAGAATATTCTTGGAATATTCTAGTGGGGCCCGGCTGTCAGCTTGGTCAAGGGTCAAAGGTCATAGGGTAGGGACAGCTGTGGGGCCCGCGGTTCCCACCCCTCTTTTTCTCTTGTTTTTCCTCTTCTCTTTTATATATCTCTCTCTCCCTTATCTTTTCTCCCTCTTCTCTTTCCTTCGTTCTTTGCTCTTTCTTCTTCTGAGAGGAGAGCCAAGTGGGAGGGAGGGCAGCAGGGGCGACGGCGACCGTCAGCGCATGGCGCAGCGCGTCAGCGGGGAGGCAACGCGGCGCTGGGTGGCGTCGGCCGAGGGCGCCGACGCTCGGTTGGGCTACACGTGGGGCGATGGCGGCTGGGTGGCTGGAAGGCCTGGGGCGGCGGAGCGGGGAGGCGACTTGGCGTGGGGAGACGGCTCGGCGTGGTTGGGGCGGCGGCACGGCACGCGGTTGGTAGCTTGGCTGCACCGGCTAGGAGGTGGTGGCTGTGCGGTTGGTGGCTGTGGTCTGAGCTGCGCCGGCTGGCTTGGAGCAGGCGGTTGGCCAAGCCCGGGAGGAGGAGAAGGGCCGTGGCCGGCTTGGCGGCTACAGTTAGCTTACCAATGGCTTAGTGCCGGTCATTTGGTGTTAGTTTGGCTGGCCGTGGCGCTCACGAGGGTGGCAATTTGGCTGGGAGTAGAAAGGGAGGAGGATGCGACGCCGACTACCTGCGACAACTCCGCGGCCTCGACGACTTCTTCCAACAATGCAAAAGTGTAGGGCGATGTTTGTGGGGAGTAGTGGGAGGAATCTTATGGGAGGGTCTCCTGCTATAGTTTTCCTCTGGCCCCTCTGTGTTGCTTGTGTTGCTCAGGTGGTTGTTTTGCTCGAGTGAATGAAAAATCAAAGCAGAGACCCTATCGACGGATAGGGGGGAGGATGGGGCGGTGCCTAAAATGGCAGCCATCATCTTGCGGTTTTAAGGCAGGGAAAAAATTAGTGCACATGCATGGCTGTCAGACGCTTAGGGAAGATTAAAATGTGGTTTTCCTTTAGTGACGCGACTTCATTTAGAAGGGAAGGGACCGATAAACATCGGGTAGTAGAAAACCGAAAATGATGGAAATTAAATGGATTGGAACGGAAATAATTAGATAGTACCGGGAAAATTTACAAACGACGATTAAAAATTAACTCTCGAATTTTTGGAGACCGAAGTTGGAAAAAGGACGGTGCTTTAATTAAATTTAATCTAGGATTTTTAGATTAAAAATGCGGCTGTTACACCTTCGTCCGCCTTGCTTGTTGTACCATCTGCAAATCCACCGTATTGTGCCCAGTCCAGAATATTGTTGTCTTCTTCATCATCTTCTTCCATTGCAACCCCTAACTCTTCGTGCGAGGTCCAACAATTATAGCTAGCCATGAATCCCCATTGCAACAAGTGGATATAAAGAATTCTTGATATAGAATATCGCTTCTGATTTTTGCAATTTTTACATGGACAACATATGAAACCCTTAGGCTTGTGGGCATCGGTCACACTCAAAAAATAATATACGCCATCAATAAACTTCTTCGACCGTCGATCTACAGTGTACATCCATTGCCGATTCATCTACATCAAATAAAGAAATTTAAAGAAAGTTAACGGAAGTAAAAATAATTAAATAAGCATTTAAAGCAAATCAGCAAAAGGGAGACGCCGCAAGCTGCCCGTTTGCTTCTTGCCAACACGTTGTGTAGTTTTCATTTATTTTTTACTATTACCATAGTTTTTTTACCTATTTTACATACAATGCCACACACTAATTTTTCTATTTTCTATTATCTATTATTTTTCCTTTATTTTTTCATTCTTTTCCTTAATCTTCTATTCTTTTTTCTTCATTTTCTATAATTTTCCTTAGTTGCCTTTTTCATTACATTTTAATGTTGTCTCTAAAATTATGAAGTACTCTTATATCCTCTAAAATTTTATTCTATCTCATCTTTTTCATATATTTTGGAGAGAGAATGACGTATAGAAACATAGCTCGAAATGTAATATGTTAACCGTACATCAATAGAGGATGAAGTTACTAATCTTTTTAGACCCTTCGATTTGTGTAATATCACCAAAATACTTTCACAAAAAAAATTGGCAGCACCTCTGGTAGCTTTCTCCTTTTTGACAGCAATGGCTCGGATTGGAGAAGGAAGAAAGACTAGAAAGGCATGTACTATCTTTAGTACCAGTTGAAGTCATCAACTGGTACTAAAGATGAACACAGGTACCGGTTGGTGCCTCCAGCCGATACTAATATCAGCATCTTTAGTACAGGTTGGTAACTCCAACCGGTACTAAAATTTTGATCTTTAGTACCGGTTGGTGACACCAACCGGTACTAAAGATCTCTCACGCCCCTGATAGGGTCTAACAAAAGAGAACCAATATTAAAAATTAACTTCACTACCGGTTGGTGACACCAACCGGGACTAAAAATTCTATGCTATTTAGCTGGTAGTAAAGTTCATCTTTACTACCGGTTAGTATTTAAGCCGAGATATTTGTGTTTTTGATCGATCAACAAAAGATCAGTTCTCCAGTACTGTGAATACACACTTGCATTTTGATTTGTAGTAAGAAGGCGGTAAGCAAAATTTCACGTACTAGCAAATTTGAGTCCAAGAGCAATTGACAGCAAGAACATGTGAAATATATACCAAAAGAACACCGCACTAAACATTCTTGAGAAAAGAACATATACATTGGCACATTTTTAACGATGTCGAGCTCACATACCATCGCCGTCAACCTGTTCTTACCACCCTTTATTGTTGCCATCTCTCGCATCCTCCCTCTTCGTGCTGCGGACCTCGAACGGATCTTCCTCGCCGGAGGGTTGCCTGGGGATGGGAAGGGGACAAGAAGCCATTACCAGGGTCAGAAGGCTATATCCGGTTGCTAAGCATGCTCACGCTATGCAGAAATCAGAAGTGAATTGACTGGCATCTTGAGAAGCAATTAGCGCGTAGCTCGTGATATGCTCGCTGAAGACCGGAGTGAAAGTAGACGACAAAACCCCTCGAGTAAATCTGGTGATCATCAGTGTAGGGGAAGTGGTCATGGAGATAGTGCGGCCTCCTTTCTTAGCGAGCCGGTGTAGGGGTAGAAGAGAGAAGGTCGCCGGCTTGATTCTGTCGCGTACAATCTCCCGTGAGGTGGCAACATCCTATGGGCCTCCAACTGCACTGGCCAAAGATCACACTACAAACAACCTCTAATGCTTAGTTAGTATTGGGATGGGATTTGTTAGGGTTTATCAGGGACAAGATGATCATGAAGCCGTCATCACCGCGACGTGACACCGGAGTCCCTTTTTTTTTAAGGCTGCCATTATGGGGACATTCCAAAACGAAGGATTAGGTGCTACCCTGAAATGTGCGTAATTTGTAATTAAGGAAATTAATGACAAGCTAATCGTGTTGATTACGCAGGCAGCAGAAGGAAAACAACCATGGGTGATCTCCTCCCGGTTTCTGTGCCGATTGGTCAAATTTCCCATGTCGACTGTTTTTTTGACACCATAAATAGAATTACTGAGTTCTGACTGACAGACCTTTTTTGTCAATTGCATTGCCGATAGAAATTTTGTCATTATTTGAAGAATTACCGACAGATCATCTGTCACAAAGCTTTACCGACAATACAAAGGATGCTAAAGAGCGCTCTTTCCCAACATACATCTGTTGTCAATTCTTGGACATGGTGCAGTCAAGGTGTGTCCAAATCCAACAAATAATACAAAGAAGATGTGTATTATTTGTACTATCTACTGGTACATGGTGTAGTGAAGGTGTGTCAAAATCCTACAAATAATAGAAATGGAATATGTACTATTTGTACTATCTAGTGTTAAATCGTAGTACTTTTCTAACACCTTTTGTTGATAATGAATCGATGATGAACGCTCGCGAAATAGAAAAAACATAGGTAGTCGATCCATTGCTCTTATCTGCCAACCGCTATATATATGGTAGGCGTGGCGAGCAATGGCTGTTTCACAATACTCGCCACAACCCTAGGGTTAGTGTAAGATCAGATACCACAAATTTACAATATAATGTTTATAGCACTGTAGCACCTCTCAAATACACCCTACTAAAAACAATTTTCACAGGCCATTGACCATTAATTTCCTAGGTGGATAAAAATGCGAAAAACATGCTTTATGGTAACCAAGGTAGGGGTTAAAGAGCTGCCTGTGTAAACTGAATACACCAGGCGGCGCTTGCTAGACAACTACCCATTATATCATGATGCGTGTAGGCAGTTTTCTTGAGGCGCTGATTAAAGCTGCGCATTATTGTCAGCCGTTCGTGTGAAAAAGGATTTTCCATGCAGCGCACGCTTAAATGTTCGCCTGTGGTGTTGTTGTTTCATCTTCTTTGTGCCATTACTTCGAGTCTTCAACTATGTAGCGTGAACGAGGCCGCCGAAGAGGAGGCGACGCCAGAGTCGGAGGAAAAGGCAAAGGGAGGGGCCCCTAAACATGGCTAACTTACCAGCGTTGGGCCCCAACGCGGATGAGGCATAGGAGGCGGCTGCCTGCCTAATCAAGGCGTTTGAGGGGGTCGCCTGAGCGGCCGTGGCACCTGCCTGTCCAAACGAGTGGCTTAGTACAGGAGTGGCCAATCTGTGAAGCTATAGAAAGAAATAGATAAGAAGCAATTTTCTTAATTAGTGCATCAAACTCTACAGATGCGATAATTTGACAAATTAATCAATTAATATTTTCAAAAAAAAGACACAATTCGGTCAACGAAATCTTTCCGTGTCTTGGTCGGTTAGTGGTGGCACTATACTGTCCAAAACGACATGGAGATGTCACTGACCCGCCATTATATGATAGTCGACAAAATAATACCCTCACATTATTCAAGCTCCCAAGTAAATTGTCAACAGAATGACACAATTTGAAACGCCCAAAATTTCAAGCAGAATGTGCATTAAACCCCTATCCAGAACTAGCCAGGGTATATAAACGATAAAGTTGACATATCGATGTCTTACAAAACATATAAAAGTCTTATAAATGCAGCAGAAAGGCAAAAGCTGGCTAAGCTAGGATAACTAATGCCAGCTATAGGATCGAACAATAAGACTAAGCCAACAAATGAAGGGGTGAATGGTTGGAGTACTAAAAACCAAAAAACTTTTAGCAGAATTAAAAGTTACCCTCAAATTGATGGAGATCGGTCTGGCTGGAGTAGATGCACAGGTCTGTTCGCACGGATGTCTCCGATCTGACCGCTATCGTCTGTTGCCACTGCTGGTCTAACCGTCGTGGATCCTTCGGTCTGACTGCCGCAATGTCATTGGTCTGACCGTTGGTATCTTACTGATGTGTCTGCCGAACTCGAGCAAACAAAAATCAAAGATCTCTAAAAAGTAGATTGAACTTTATTGCTTCTATTTATGTTTACAAAGTGTAACAACAACACTCCTCTCATAAATCTTGACCAAACTCAAAACCGGAAATTTACTCCAAACTCAACTCTCACAAAATCAATACCAGGAGGCCTAAAACCATGAACCCAACTTGTATAGGAATCCTAATCCACTAGGAAACCTTCCCATATTTGAAACAAACTTATCCCAACACAATTTTGTCGAAGAGCTATACCCCGACTAAGGTATTTGTAGAGTATGAGAACCGTTGGAACCAGGGTATACGCGAGATTGAGGTAAAAGAGACAAGGGACAGAGACTTTAGACAGGTTCGGGCCCCTTAACTAACAGGTAGTTGCCCTACTCCTGTTGGCCAAAGCTGTTATTGCCCTACTCCTTTATATATCAGTATCACATGAGCACAATATTTGGGATGACCTAATCTAGTCTTTGTCGGCTTGGCGGCATGGAGTTCTAACACGTAGTCGACGACTAGTGCAGTTTTCTTCCTTGAATATGAACTTGGCGATATTAGAGGTAGCTCTAGATCGCTTATGTCAGCCTTTGTGGCTCCTACATTGCGTTTGTGTATGTCTTTATTGGCTTGTCTAGATCTATCTTGGCTTGTCTGCGCCTATGTTGGCATGTCCCTTCTCCTTCTAGGGGGTCTTGTATTTATAGCGAAGATCATGTTTCTCTCCGAGTAGAAATCGGAGAAATAGAACAGGATACGAACTAACGAGATCTTATCTTCCCTAACTAGGATTCTAACACCTTCTATTCCGGGCAGATAATTTCCTTCTTTATCCGTCGTATTTTCTCAACCAAAGGATACCTTCTCGTATACTATTAGGTATATTGTATTTCCATCTACCGTGAACTCATATATAGAAGGTATGCCTTATCTTTGACACTGACAGTATCCCTCGACCTCAATGCAAATGATTGGATTAGCGTTCTCGACTATGTAGCCCGAAGATCCATCATTGTTAGATCACTTAGCGATTCTCATAATATTGAGTAGGCATAGAATTCCCGAGAAGTCACCTTTCCTGGCCATTATAGAGAACATGACCACTGTTTGAATTTGGATTAAGGTCAAAAAACATTATCTTGGTGGGTAAACCATTGCTTTGTTCAATCTTTCTTTTTCCTTATGTGGGTTCTCAGATCCATACAAGATATTGTTAACAGCAAAATTTGGTGCACTTAAAGAAAAGGGGTATCCGATGAGATGATATCTAGGCCAGTGAGCATCTTAACGTCCAGCAAGATAGGTGTCATCAGCCTTTGATCGAACAAAAAGACATTGAGTGTATCAGACCAAAAGTATGCAGCTGATAATAGCATGGGTTCATCTTTCTTCATATCGGCTAAGGACAGGGCTAAGCATTGGGCTATGCCTACTTCATCCCACATGGACTGCTTATACGCCGATACTCCTCTATACCAGGTCCTCCATCCATCCAAGCTAGAAGGAGAAGATCTAAACACAGTTTGCCAACTGGCCAGGTTGGGCTTGGTTTGCTTATATGGGATTATGTCAGTTTCAGCATTAATAAGATAACAGGGGTCCACATCGCCCATCGGCCCAAGGAAATAATGACTTGGTTCTTTCAGGATAGGAATTGCAATTTGGTCTCTTAGGTGCTACAGTTGAAGAAAAAACAGGGATGTATCAAGAATTTGCTAAGAAAGGGCATCTAAGAGCAGAATTCAACCTAAATAAAGATGGTGAGCAAAAGAAGCCGATAGAGTTTAAAGGGTTCAAGGAGCGTACCAAGGGGACGTCGGTGATGGTTGCCATTGAAAATTGAAGAGGACGGTCGTTGGAAGTTGGTGGAGGTTGTTGCCGGAACTTGCGTTGTCGAGTGATTCGTCGGAGAAGAGAGAGAAGGCTGAGGACCTTGAGCGGTTTAAGCGCGGTGAAAAAGTTAACGACGTGAGAGTTAAAACCAAGGATCGTTGTTATTTATAGTTCATGGTTTTAACGGTCAGAACGGAAAACCCTAGTTTTTTGTGGATCTAAGAGATAATTCCGCAGCATATCAATTTATACTCCAGAATTGGGGGGCATGTGTTAACAGCAAAAATTGGTAAGGATATGCACTACCACAGAAAGGGCCTTTGGTGCCGGTTGGGAAACCCTCTTAGGTGCCGGTTTTCCCAACCGGCACCTCGTTGGCGGCACTAATTGGAAAACCTCAAAGGTGCCGGTTTAGGAACCGGCACCTTTGAGACATACGATTTGCAAAAAAAAAATCTGGCTTGGATGCTTCACAGCACCCGAAATAAATCCAAACAAAAAAGAAATCAATCAACAATCAGTTCATGGATCAAATGTTCATCAAACAATCAACAACAAGGATTGCTCCCCGGCGGAACAGACGACGAGAATGCCGTGGTCATCAGTCTCACATTACCGCCGCCAACCCACATTCAAGCTAGAACATTCGAGCCGATAGATCGAGCGATTTCACATGAAACATGAACATCAAGAACACATCGAGAACATGAGATGAACACACAAGTCAATGAGTCATACACAAGAACACATGAGCACACAAGAATACATGAGCCGTCGCCGTCGCCGAGTCCCCTCTCGCCGGGCCGTCGCCTTCCCTCCCGCCACCGCCCGCCATCGTCATGACCAACACATGAGAAGTTGGTCGCTATCCACTCCATCCTCCCCCACAGCACGATCTGCACCACCATGCCGCTGCCGCCAGCCTCGGAGACCACCACCTCGAACTCGAGCTCCCTCGCCATGGCAGCCACCTGGCGGAGGTTCAGCAGCTTCCTCGTCCGCCGCCACCCTGGTAGCCCGCCCGCCGCCGCCGCCGCCCCCGCCTCTCCCCCTGCCAGGCCGCCACTCCCGGCCAGATCTGGCGGAGGGGAGGCACCGCCGCCGCCGTCCCTCTCGCCACTCCAGGCCGGATGGCGCCGCCTGCACCGCCGGGCCGCCGCCGACGCTCGAGAGAGCTGAGGGGATCGGAGGAGAAGAGGAGAAGAAAGAGAGAAGAAAGAAAGAGAGAGAGAAGGATGTGTAGTGGTGTGGATAAGAACGATGGCGTGGATAGCGCTCGACGACTTTATTCGCTCGGTTCACGGCTCGGTTTGTAAAGGTGTCGGTTTTTTAAAAAACCGACACTTTTAATTTATTATAGGTGTCGGTTTTTTAATAGAACCGACACCTATATTTATATTATAGGTGTCGGTTTTATTAAAAAACCGGCACCTATAGTATAGGTGCCGGTTTTTTAATAGAACCGACACCTATAATATAAATATAGGTGTCGGTTCTATTAAAAAAACCGACACCTATAGTATTGGTACCGGTTTTTTCTTAGAACCGATACATATATTGTTTAAAGGTACCGGTTTTAAATGAACCGGCACCTATAAGGTCGATACCTATGAGGGTTTTTGTAGTAGTGATGTCAGCAATCAAGATTGGATCCGAGGCGGATTTGAAGGAATAAAGGAATTTTCCAAAATAGACAGCGCATCGGCTAAAGCTGTATCAGGCGATATGGAATCGGACTTGGGCAGCCGATACAGATGATTTGAATCAGACTCGGCTGAGCCAATACAGGTAGCCTAGGTTTGTGTTAGCTTTGAAGAAAGGGTTAAAGATATTGCCAACTAGGAATTAAGCTCGGATAAGTCAATTGTATCTATTAATTAGGAATAAGAGTTAGTTTTCTTTTTGTAATATTGTGGTAAGAGTCCACCTAGGACTTGTTTGTTTAGGCAAGTTGTAAATTGTGTCTGGTAAGAACAAGGTCTGTATGTACGGGTATAAATATAAGCCTAAGGTTTATGTAAAAAACAACAAGAGTGCAATAAACACTTTCGGCGCATCACCACAACTTTCTTTTTGCTTTTTCGACGAGTTCGTGCTTCGGGTTTGTCAGCTAGAGGTATGGCTTGTTAAGTTATCATGTAATTTAGCTAATCTAAATTGATTGCTCAATTTAGCCATATCGGCCAGACCTTGTCCAAGGTTTTATCGGTATCGACCAAATTGGCTTATTGGTAAAGATTAGCATAAGGTATCCACCAACCTGAAAAACATTTAAAGACCTGGTTTTCTAGATATCATGTATTTTTTTACACTTTGTGCTATATCAGCCTTAGTCCTAATTAGAATCATGATCTCTAGCATGTCTCCTGTTTGTAATATGGGTAGCATCGGAGTTTCAGCCGATCTTATCTAATATTACTGTTTAGCTTTGCTTAAATCATCTTAATCGTGCTTTTCATGTTATATTTCCCCCTTATACAAGGATATCACCTTAGCTAAATATATCAAGTTTACCTCGATATATTTACCTAGATTGATATTCTTATATAAAGCCATATCAGAGTATTAGCTGATATGCTATCTGTTCTTAACCTAATTATGTTTTCATCGGCTAAGATCTAATCTTTACCTATAGATTATGTATTTACAGTCGATGAAGCATAATTAGGATTTGCTTAATATTATCTTTCTTACATCTTACAGCTGATTCAGTCAGATCGCATTAGCTAGATTCTTGCAATACGTCATCGGCTTAATCAGCCTATCGGCTATTGTACATCTAACTGGTTTTATTGTATATCTTGTTGGTTATAGGATCAAACCAACTGGCATGCCCTGAACCCTTTTCTAACATTTGGACCAGTACTAGAGCTAAGCAAATCTCTCAGGGCGCCGTGTTTTCGCATCAACAGATATACAACCATGCTATAGCGTTGTCAAATTGAGTTTCTTGTAGTCGGCACAAAGTGCGACCACAAGATAACTATTCGACTCTGCTCTGTCATGGGACCTCTTCTGATGTGTACTGAGACTTGAAGTCACTAATCTAGCGTCAATCTAGTCGGAATTTATTCCAACTAACGTGTGCCTTGAGACCAGTATATGTATTTTAGTTGAGTAGAAGAATTATCGGTTTGAGCTTTATTTAGTGAAGACAAGATGCCAACCACTATAAAGCCTCCAACTAGTCTCTTTTACTCAAGAAGATTAATTGCTCTAATATTTGATTTTCTTGAAATCAATTCTCAGAACCAATTGTTAGATAGAAAGCCCCCAAGCGAATGCTCAGGAGTAATATGATATGAAGTAAAAACTTTGAATATAAATCATATATATGTGTGCCAATAAACGAGTACTCTCACCAGACCTTCCCTCAGCTGAACGGAGTTTGGTACTCTCCCTAGCCCCAGCTGGATTAGCAGGACCTTTCCCTCAAAATTAGCTTGAATTTCACAACAAACTAAGGTAAAGAAACGAATTTCTAGCCCCTGACCATGAGGTTGGGAAAACCAATTTTTGATTACACAGTTAGTTAATATGTTACAATAGGTACTCTAAAATGACCAGTGTGACATGGTCGTTTGACCCTTAGCACCTGACTAATCACATAATACAAGTTGTCCTGGGCCAAGGTTCTGAGACTAATCACATAATACAAGTTGTCCTGGGCCAAGGTTCTGAGACTGTTGGTATTTCTTACGTTCACAGATAAATCCGCAAGCGCGCGGATACCCTAGAGCATTTCTCCTTAGCGTGACCAAAGGGTATCGAACACGAGGAATGTGTGTGTATATCTACTAACTAGAACTTAACCCAATGACACAACAACCTATAGTTGGCTAGAGAGGATTCCTATGTCTTTCAATTAATTAAGTTAAGTTAATAGTAAAACTCTATCGTATGCTCCGGGCAACGGCCCTCCCCCATGGTCTACTAGGCTGAGTCCGGCCTTGAGCTCTATGATGTACCCAAAATGTGGAGGAATACAAAGAATGGACAGGGCTGTCACCACCTACTGCTTACCTCACTTTCCGTGGAGCACACAACAAACGAAGGTAATTTTTAACCTAGACACCATGTCTAAGTTATTAATTACTACTCTAGCCTTGCGCAGGAACTTCCTTATTTATCCAAAGTCCTAGTACTAGAGCACTTAGCGGTGCACTAAGCAACAAATCCGCACCGATGAGGATATATCTCACTTAAATAAATTAATTAAAGAACATAAAGAAACTCGAATACTTTATAAAAGGAAGCATCCGCCTGAGGTATAAGCGAGAGAAGAAGTCCGACAATCCAGGCTTCTCTCCGAAACTCCGTTGGAAGAACGCCAACAACCCGACTTTCCTCCGTAAAATTCTCTGAGAAAATTCTGATATTTCGGGTCACTCCTTTCGGAGCTTCCCCTCACTCTCTACTAAACCAACATACTGAAAATGAAGCTCAGAAGTGAGTTGTACTCTACTTGATCAAAGTTGTGTGTGTTTAAGTGTGTGAACCATCGTCCTTATATAGTGCTCCAATGATGGTTGTAGTATGGTGGAAATGTCGGTAAACACCCTTAACCGACATTGAGCACCAATGGGGAAATGACACGTGCAAGGTGATAGTTGGAGGCACCAAGGGGGGTTCGGCCGAATCTATGGTTCGGCGAACCATCTCCACCGCCTCTGGCCACCGCCTTTCTCCTGTCTCTAACATGTGGGTCCCTATAGCGGTTGAGGATGGTTTGGCCCCACTTTAAGTTGGTTTAGACTATCATGTGGGCCCTCCAATCCTTGTACTCGCATGTGATTGGTCTGAGGTTCATTTTCGTCGCATGGCGGGTATATTTTCTCCTTAATTGACCTATATACATAGATGTACCAAAACTAGTGAAAATAGTTAGTATAAAACTCCTACCACTATGTTTTGATACTATATCTTTTATTAACCATGCAGAAGCTGACGGTTTATGTTTGCACTTAACAACCGTCAACAACACCCCCATACTTATCCTTTATTCGTCCCTGAGTAAAGCTCATGGATATACTACAGTAATCGTTTTCTTACCCAATGATAAAACAACCCAAATATTTCAAGACACACCTTTGTTGTGAACCTTTAAGTGTCTACCATGTCATCTTGGGCGATTGAAGAATGGAACGGTCCTTGAATCAACTCACCTTTACTCCGTCTGATGAATTACCTTGGGGGTTTTCATTTGATGCTCATAAAAATATAACTTTTACAATATTCCTCAATTGATTCTCTCGAATCGCTCAAAGGTGTTTCATTCCTCACCCAGGCATTGATGTTGCCTTTCTTTACTACCTTCTAAATTGGTCTATGTGGAGCTCAGGGTAGGGAATAAGAAATGACATACTTGGATCAAATATTTTGTAAAGTCAAATAGAGGATCCAAGAAGATACAAATCATATAACCATGATCAAGCTTGTGCACCTAGATAAATGGGTGGAATGGTAAAAGTGGAGAATGAAAAATGGAATGATGACTCATTTTTGTATCATCCCCCTCCTTCCATTTTACTTTGGAGAACATGGCATTTTTCTATCTTCATTTTTTTAATGCTCGAGAATATTTTTGCATCATTCTCTTTTGAGCAGAGTTTTCTTTTTCTTTCTCTTTTTTTTTCATTCATGTCTCATTTGGCATGGATCATTGCAGGAGTAACCATAAGTTTGGGAGTCTTTATTTTATGGATGGATACAGTGGATGCATACTTCGACTGTAGAAGCTAACATATGGTGGATGGATGGAAAAACAAATTTTCTGCTAAACCTCCAGTGTAGAGGAAGAGCAATATTTTTGGTGGCTATGTGCACAAGACTTGTATCATGAAAATATGGAAGGGATCTTCTAACAAGGTTCACATCAATTTGACAAAACTCAAAATAATGACAAGCAACATATGACTTTGGTAGGAAGGGAACATCAATGAGGAGTAAGTAAAGTTTTTTTTATAAAATTCCCAAGGGTTCATCACCAAGAGTAATGTTCATATTATCGGGCCATCACTCATGCATCAATAACTTAGATAACATGTGATCCTAAATAATTGATTCACAACAACAGGTAATATTGAAGAAATATAAGGCATATATGTCATTGTTGCAAGAAAGTGAAATACTCTAGATAATCATGGAAATACCCATTTTAATTCTTGAGTTAACATTAGAGATGAAAGAATTAATCCAACTCAAAAATTAAGGGGATGACGAGCGGCCGTGTGTGCCATGGTTACTAGTCTTGTCTCGTGAATGTGGAAGTGCGCGGTGTAGCATGGACGTGGGTGATCTTGTATGTGAGTTCATTGTTTGAACACAAGATCACCTCCACACTTGTTCTTGTACCTGGGTGCTTCAAAGGACACAATAAAGAAAAGTGAAAGCAAAGGACTCATCCGGTGAAGCCCGGTGAATCAATTATTTTATTAGTTTTTATTGAAATGAATGGAAGTAAACTTACCTCAGACTTACCTTGTGCGTGGAGGATAGAAGTTCAAGACTCAGGATAATTGGGCATGGGCTGGATTGGGTCCAACCTTGAAGTCTTCAGGAAAATTTAAGGAAAGACATGGAAATCGACCAAATTTACCACATCTAACTCTTGTTCTGGAGTTTCGACCGGTTCAAGGAAACTTTTAAATGATGACCATTTACCTTGAGGACATTACCTTTGTTGTCTTGAAGCGTGACCACTCCATGAGAAGAAGTGTCGATGGTGGTATATGGTCCTTGCCATTTGCTCTGTAGTTTTCTGTAACCGAAGAGTTTCACCGTGGAGTTGAACAGCAACACCTTGTTTCCTGATTCAAACTCCTTGACCTTGGTCCGCTTGTCATGCCATCTTTTTGTTCTTTCCTTATACATCCTGACATTGTGATAAGCCATGTCTCTCCATTCCTTTAGTTCTAACAGCTGCATCTGTTGGTGGCGTCTAGCTTGTCCCACGTCCATGTTCCAAGTCCGATAGCCTAGTGCGCCCTATGTTCCAGCTCGACTGATAGATGGCAAGTCTTTCCATAAACGAGTTGATATGGTGAGATGCCGATGGGCGTCTTGTATGCGGTCCTATATGCTCAAAGAGCATCATGTAGCTTGTGCTTCCATGCTTTACCCATCTCATTTTTGGTCTTTTGCAGAATATTCTTGATTTGCTTGTTAGATGTTTCTGCCTGACCACTTGTTTGGGGGTGGTATGGAGTTGCAATATCGTGTTGTGCCCCAAGCTCTTGTAAAAAGGTACGGAAGGTCTTATCGATGAAATGAGACCTTGTGTCATTGATTACCATCCGCGGTCTTTCGAAGCGAGGGAATATGACCTCGTGGAACATTTGACAGGCGTGCTTGGCGTCGGCGGCACGACACGACATTGCTTCCACCCACTTGGATACATTGTCGATGACCACCAAGATATATTCGCATTCATGGGACTTTGGGAAAGGCCCCATATAGTCAATACCCCATACATCATAGAGTTCCACTTGAAGGTTGTATGTTAGGGGCATCGCATTGTGAGCGGTGATACTTGCATGCTTATGGCACCTTGCGCATCACCAAATGAACCTTTTTGTGTCTTCATACATTGTAGGCCAAAAGAATCCACTCTACCAGATCTTTGCCTGCGTGCGGAATGCACCGTAGGGGGCCGCACGGCAGTTCTCAATGATCTGGTCGCCTTCGGCTATTGGCACACACCTCTTGAGTAGTCCATCGGAGCAGACTCAGTAAAGATATGGCTCATCCCACAAGTTCCTTCATCTCTCATAAATGAGTCTTCTTTTGTTTTCTCCTGGTGGAACATATCCCGCAACCATGAAGTTGATGATGTTCGCATACCATGGGTTTGAGTCTGTCACCTTTAGTAGCATATCGTCTCGTAGGAAATCATTTATCGGTAGCTCCTGCATGTTAGTGATTTGCATATGCGACAAATGATCTGCTATAGAATTTTCTACTCCCTTTTTATCATTAATTTCAACATCAAATTCTTGGAGCAGAAGAATCCACCTTACTGAGGTTTTGCATCTTTCTTAGTGAGCAGGTATTTTAATGCAGCATGATCAGTATATACTATTACCTTGGCTCCAACTAAGTAAGATCTAAATTTATCGATTGCAAAAACCACGGCCAGGAGCTCCTTTTCAGTTGTGGCGTAGTTAAGCTGATCTCCTGTCAATGTTTTACTAGCATACGCGATAACATGGCGTTTCTTATCTCTTGTTTGACTGAGAATAGCCCCTACAACATAATCACTAGCATCACACATTATTTCAAACGGAAGCGACCAATCAAGGGGTTGAATGATTGGTGTTGAAACGAATGCTTCTTTTAGGTAATTAAAAGATTTTAGACACTGATCATCAAAGTTAAAGGGAGCATCCTTAGCTAGCAGGCTAGTGAGAGGTCTAACTACTAAAGAAAATCTTTAATAAACCGACGATAGAACCCCACATGACCCAAGAAATTACGGACACCATTAACATTGGTAGGAGGTGGAAGCTGCTGGATTACCTCTATTTTAGCCTTGTCCACCTCAACTCCCCTTTCGAAGGCATGATGTCCTAGGACTATTCCTTCATGAACCATGAAGTGGCACTTTTCTCAATTAAGTACCAAGTTCTTTTCTTGATATCGTTGCAAGATGTTGTCTAAATTCTCCAAGCAATGATCAAGAGTTTTTCCATAGATGGAGAAGTCGTCCATAAAAACTTCCTTGATTTGTTCGATCATGTCGGAGAAGATAGATAGCATGCACCGTTGGAATGACGCGGGTGCGTTACTGTGAGGACACCCCGGGTTAAATATTATGTAAGTTACCTGAAGTGATAACGTGAAATATTTAGTTGGATGAGGTCTAATAATAATCAAGTAAAACAGTAACCATCCAACATCATCGCTGCCATATCAAGTCAATTATCATACATAGTATAAAACCTGAAGCGCCGAGTAGAGAGCATAGGGAATATTGCTGGGACTTTAGCATGCTAGTCAACTTCAGCCTGAGACATGCCCGCCAAACCACACGAAGGTGGCGACCAGATGTGTTACACATCTGAGGAGACTTTGACAAAATTCGCTAAAGCTCTACGACATCCCAAATGCTCAATACTCATATTGGTGCAGAACTAGATCTCAGGATAAGCTCTAGTTCTACACTTTTATCTAAGCGATGAAGATCAGAAAAATAAGGAATAGACACAAATAAACTCTGCACTACATCATAAATTAGATACATAGGCCAATTGACTGAATAATTACTGATCCGCAGAAGCTTGGCTACCCAAAACTACAAGCGGCCGACTTGGGGGTAATCCATATAGATCCAGTCCTAAAAGAAGCAACGATATCCCGAATCACTCAAATTAGACTAAGCATACAACCTGCAAAATGGATATTCCAGTATAACAAGAGTCAGTACATTAATTGAATTAATGTCCTAGCAAGCCCAAGACAATCCTATCATACTACATGCATGGCATATAATCAAGGAAGGCTATAGGTAGTTAAATTTTAGCGTAAAGCAAGTTTTGGTTCCCAATTCTTTTTAAAAGAGTTGATGTTTCAATTAACAAAACATTAACATAGTTATATCATAATATTCACCATAATAACATCATAAACATACTCTTGTTGCCCATACCGGCAACAAGTTATAATCTAATCATATCAACATACTTGATTGCCCACCCAGCATCAAGTCTCACATTCATCATCAATATAACATAATTATCATAACTTAACCCAAGTTACCATTTTCAAATCCATAGTTCACAAAGCATCATTTGAAAGCATAAATCTAAGTCTATACTCATGACACTTCACCAAGTCGCTCATGACCGTGAGCACGGCTAATCGATTAGTTTTAGAGAACTATGCAGAGTTTGTACAACTTTACCCACATGATATGAACACTCTAGTTTGTTTCGTGTTTACAAGGCACTACCACACTCTTCATGGTGAATGTGGTCTAAAGGTCATAACGTAGCCTTTACATTACTTAATGACTAGCCTTGCATCAGCAACGGCAAGCATGAATCCATCCTGGGAATGACCCAGAACCGTTAGGTGGCGGGCCCACGCCTTAAACCTAATGCCGTGGCAGTGAACACATCTGTTCCCCCACGAGGCACTATACTGTTGAATTGGACAAGACTTAGATGTCCATACTGTGAGGCAGACCATCCGTCCCCTCACAGAATCACACACGCATAGCTAGTAATATTCGCTAGCATTATATTCAACACACACATTCATGGGTAGTTCCTATGAATCATTCATTCTACTCCGACCTACCAATATGCAAGGCTAGACTTTAAGTAACTTAATTAGCTAAGGCCACCCCATAAATAGCACATGCGGATGTATGTCATACTTAAGTTGGTGACACGAAGTTCAGTCCTTAACTAACTCAGACGAACACTTGCCGTCCAAGTCTAAAATCATTTTACTCACACTTTAGTTCGCAAATACTTCACATTTTCATTTTCAGTCCAGCAATAATCAAATATCTAAGATTCTCATTCATAAAGTCATAAGGTTGGTCATTTGCATAGTTTTAGGCATGGCTAAGCAAATGTCATACATAAAAAGCATATATAGACCCAAATGAGTATTTGGAAAGTATTCAAATCCATCCTATGGTTACAAACAGAGGGGTATCAATATATATCAAGGTGGATTATGCAGCAACAAGGTTATAGCTACCATTAACCAAGTTTCAAATATTATTTTTAATCAATTACATATACAGTTTTGCAAACAACACTTTTCATCTCCCAAAACATGGGTTTCAATGTGTTCAAAGGAGAGGGGAGAAATGAACTTGCCTTGATCTTGAACAATATGAATACCACCTAAGTCAATCCTTCACCGTTAATGCAATTAATCTATACAAAAGACACGATATGCAAATAAATACCAGAATATGCAAAAATACAAAGTGCTTTAAAATGCATGATTTGTGCACAGTGGGTTGTCACTGTCTTTAGATGAATTTAGATAAAAGAATTCCTATTTTATCTCTTTTCATTTGTGAGTTATGAATTTTCAAAATTTGTATTGACATATAGTATAATTTACTTATGTAATGTTGTGAAACATTTTTAATATGTGATTTTGACCAAGTTAACCTTACTAGGATGAAGAGGATTGTTTTCTAAGACTAACACAATTGATTTCATAATTTTTAGAGCTAGTATGAATTTCTTATGTATTATACAAGTAGTAACGTGTCCTATGTTGATAGTTAGTAATATTAATTTTGTGGGCACCCGAAAATTATACCGTCCAGTATAATTTATACAATTTGTGACCACCACATAATTTTGGATGAGTGAGATCCATACATGCATAAATAGCCACTCATATTTCAATGTGCTCATGATCACAAATTGACACCATTCGATATAAAATTCATAATGCCGAATAATGAGCAAAGGAGATATTGTTTGGACTCAGCATGCCAGTCAACTTTTGCTTGAGACATGCCCGTCAAACCACACAAAGGCCGCGACCAAATATGTTACGCTTCTCAGGAGACTTGACTTAAATTGCTAAAGCTCAACAATATCTCAATTGCTCAAAATTCATACTCATGCTTAGCTAGTCCCCAGGAAAAGCGACTAGCCTTGCACTTTCATCGCAAGCAATTGATAAACATCACGAATACATAAATATAAATAAAAAGACAGCATGGTACATATTTCATAATGAGGTTTAACAGCCCATCATACAACACAAAATATAGCAGCGAAAGTTTCATAATTTTACATAAGCAAAAGTAAGACCCGTGATGTGCCAACCAACCCAAAGGGCAACCAACCAGGGCAACAACCAAGTTGAAAAGGCTACTCACTACCCTCACCACCCTCGGTAGGGTAGTAAGAACAATTTACAACGCCGGTATCCTCGTCTGAAATTTGCAGGCATCGGGTTAAGTACAAGATTGTACTTGCAAGTCTTACACATTAATATATATACACATAGAAGAGAGGAGTATGCAAGCTTCTACCTTAAAAAGATGGTATAATGGTTCAAGTTTTGCATAAAGCCAATTTAATTGAGCAAGTAGTAAGTTGAAAACATAGCATTTCTAAGATAGCATAATCTGAAATTTTTGGACAGCCGGTATGTAAATCTAAAATTGAATCACAGATAAGCACAACCGGTGCTCTTATCGCCATCCATGGGCTACCATTGCCCAACCATGGATTACAAACATAACTATCCCCATATCCAAGACTGAACCAAGCCATTTAACCCAAGTTTGATGCTAACCTAGACTGACTAACACATCAAGCGATCGTCCAATAACCGTAGACATGACTATTCGAATAGTTTTACTCTGATCAGAGGGGTACATCTTTACCCACACGAAATAAACAAGGATCAAATGCTTCACACGCACACAGGTGTGACCTACAAGTGATACAAGCTCATAACATGTCTTTTCCTAGTCACACCCCAACCACCTAAACCACGCCTAAGCCCCCGACGACTTAGCCACGTGTGTGTGATGTGGCTAAGACGGGCTCACCATCACAGGAGAAACCCCCTACCAAAACCAGGCACACCCAGGGCACTCCAAAGGGAAAACCACCCTCACGAATGACCAGTGAAGCGTAGATGATCATAGTGCAACATAGTACTAAGTCAAGCCATCCCATGCCCGGTGTGTGGAAGTACGTATGGTGCTTGAATAGATGTCAACATGTTCGGTCTTTTACAACCCAGACGAGGCTACTTGCATAGGGAAAACCATAATCCCGTCATCGCCCTTACACTCGTCCAAATTAAAGCATGTTTACATATTACTTATTTAGTGAAGTAATCAGATTTTATGTCCATAAATCGCAGGTGGTGAATAAGTACAATCGATGGCTCCATCCATCGATTTTTAACACTACTAGACCTAAGCATTGCTAAGCATCGGTAAAACAATAAAACATTCCCAAATACTTCGATCTAGAGATTACAAGGATAAATGATAACAATGAAACAAGGAAGAATACGCAGCAATTAGGTTATAAACAACTCTAACCAATACCGATAATTTTGGATTAAATCAACACATGCATATATATTGTTTTGCAATCAAATCATTTTAGTAAAAATAGGGATTCTATATGCTTAGATGCTTGCCTTGCTACTGTGAGAAATCACACTCAATCTCAGGTTCTTGCTCCACGTACTCCAGAACATGTGAATCTATCGATAAGAGGCAATAATGAAAATAAGATTCAAATAAACATGCATGTGCAACATGCTCTATAATTCATGGCCTATTTACAGTAGGTAGAGAGTATGATAAAATGATTTTAGGAGCAAGAAACATCTCATTTACACTTATGGTTTGAGAGCTACAAAAATAACAAGCCATATACACTGAAAATGGCATTTCTGTAATTACATATAAACTACCCTAGGTCATAACATATGCTATCATTTTCTATTTAGATTTCACAAGTTCTATTATTTTTAATTAAAAGAGGATAACTCACTGGTTATAACAAAACTTGGTTCACTGAAATTGTTGTTAAAATGATTTAGTTATGATTTTTACAAATTCAACAAAAAGAGGATTACTTAATCTTTAGGCATGTTTTAGGAGGTGGTCTTGTCAGATTCTTTTCATCCAGATTAAAGGGTAGATACTTCTAAGATGAACAGTAGTGACTTCATAATTTTGGGATTAACCATTAATTTCCTAGAGATTTTACAAGTCCTAGGTGCAAAATAAGTGTTTTTGTGCTACTCACAATTTTAGTGACATTTTCTGTACAGAAGTTGGAAAGTTTTATTTAACAAACATAAAGAGCACAAATTTAGGAATACACAAAAATTTGGTTCACTCAAAAATGAGTTAAAATGAATTACTTGTGGATTTTTGAAGTTTGCCTATTTTTCAGTTTTTTTCCAAATTTCCTTTGGACTGTGCTTTTGCAAATCGACCCCTAAGACTTTGAAACATTTGCAACTAAGTCCAGTCTTCTTCTCCAAACATACAGACACAGAGGCAGCCATGACTGAGCTCAATCTCAAGCTCGCCGGCGGCAAACGGCTGCTCGAATGGGGACGAGGTCAAAAGAGAAAATGTAGAGAAAGTCTCTGCGATTCCATTCCTCTATTCTACCCAACTGATGGTGGCCGGACCAGCGCAGGCGGCGGCTGCAAACGGCAGTGCTTAGGACGCCATGCATGTAAGGATGTGGCAGTGTGGACGGCTCGATTTATTGCAAGCATGTCAAGAACATCATATGCAAGATGTAGAACACCACCTAATGTCACTACGACTGCAAGCAATCGATAAATGGCTCACCGGTTGAACGGGAAACGACGACGGAGGCGCTAGGTCGGAGTCGGAGAAGACGGTGGTCGATCTCCCTCCTCGTTGCACCGATCCGTGAGATTCTTGGAGCGTTTCGGAGAGGATGATGAGGCGAAGTTGGTGGCGCAGCAACTCAGCCGGATTCACCTCGAGGCGACGGGAACGGCAACGCAATCCCGCGGTTGCGTGTTGACGACGGTCTGGCTGCACTCCAGAGCACCCGTGGCGAGGTCGGCATTCCCGGAGATCGGCTGCAAGAAACAGCGCAAAATCAGGGCAGAGGCTACGCCGTGCTGGGGTGAATCGGGAACGCAAGAAAGATGGCGACGATGATGACCAGATGAGCGGCGGTGAAGGTGTCTTCTCGGCAGCCGGCAAGAAGATGATGGCGAGGAGAGCGAGGGGGAGCTCTCCCACTCTGGTTTCCTTGGCTCTGTGGTGAACTACAGAGTGAGGAGGGATAGCTGGGGAAGCTAGAGACCAAGCGGTGAAGAAAGAGAAGCTGCCACGACGTTGCAACGTGTCTGCGTCTCCTCTGTGGCCAGGGTGGGTCCCACGCATTTTTTTTTGTACATCAAGGATGGAGCTAGCCAAGGAACAATGACATGTGGGTCCAGGTCATGGTGGTCTATGCATTTGAGAGGGTGATGGGTAGGAACACATCTAGACATCTATTTTAGGTCATTTTTAGGAATTTACAAGAATTTTCTTTCTTTCATTCTTTGTTAAATAGTTTGACCTAGTTAAAAATATGCCAAAATTCTGTGGTCTGGTGTGGAGATACCCTGAGTTACCTAGTTTCCATTTTTCAAAGTTTCACTCAAAAATTGAAATATTTTAATTCCGGCAAAAAGATGAAAAGGGGTATGCTGAGATCTAAATTGAATTTTAAAAAGGTCAAAACTAAGTGTAAAATTTTATAAAAATTATATTAAATCCTGATAAATAATCTAGAATTTGAATAAATTATAAAATCTATACCCTTCTATTCAACTTTATGCACTAATAGATGTTGGCTCAATTTGCCGAATAGGATTTTGCTTTGCTTCCAAAATTTATTTGAATGTAGAAGCTAATGCAAATGATTAAATATGCAACCTACAAACAAAGATAAGTAATCCTAAATACCTTGTACTAAAATTAGGGTTGTGACAGCTCTTCCTCGAGATTGGAACGGGTCGGTGAAAAGATAAGGGTAAACATCACGAAGATGATCTTCGCGTTCCCAAGGGGCTTCATTAGGGGTGTGATTACTCCACTGGACCTTGAAGAATTTGATGGTGCGCCATCTAGTGGTGCGCTCGGCTTGGTCAAGAATACGAATTGGACGCTCTCGATATGAAAGATCAGGTTGTAGATCAAGATTTTCCAACTTGGTTTCTACAGTGGGAACTCGAAGGCATTGCTTCAATTGTAGGATGTGGAAAATACTGTGGAATGCTGAAAGTGATGATGGAAGATCCAATTTATAGGCAACAGCTTCTCGCTTTGCAAGAATACGGAAAGGACCGATATAGCGAGGCGCTAATTTTCCCTTCACTCCAAAATGATGTGGGGATTTGAACGGAGTGACTTTGAGATAGACATGGTCATCTACATTGAAGATCAAATCTCGTCGGTGACGGTCAGCATAACTCTTTGCCATGATTGGGCTGTTCGTAAACATTCACGAATTACTCGCACTTGCTGTTCGGCTTCCATAACCAAATCCGGACCAAAGAATGGTCTCTCCCCGGACTCTGACCAGTTTAGAGGTGTTCTACATCTCCTTCCATATAAGGCCTCAAATGGTGACATTTGAAGGCTTGATTGATAACTATTGTTATAAGAGAATTCGGCATAAGGAAGACACTTATCCCAATTTTTGCCATAATCGAGGACATATGCTCTCAACATATCCTCGAGAATTTTATTCACACGTTCAGTTTGGCCTCCGGTTTGTGGATGATAAGAGGTGCTAAAAGAGAGTTTAGTGCCCATGGCTTCGTTGAGGCTTTTCCAAAAATGGGAGGTAAATTGAGGGCCTCGATCTGAAACAATTTTTGTTGGAACACTGTTAACGACGGATTTTGGTAATCGACTTGGAGAGAAAAGAGGAAATCGAAGCAGAGAGGAAAGATTGAGTTGGAGTCGGACCAGGCTTCGTATCGGACCCGGTAACCGTATCGGACTGGGGAGGTGTTGCCATAGAGAGTGTATCGGCCGATACGGATTCGGTTTGGTCGTGGGCCGATACGGGTTATGAGTTGACAGCGTCAATGTGGGCTTGGTCTGGGCTCGGAATAAGCTTCAAGGAAGTTGCCAAATAGAGATAAAGCTCGGTTTTAGGCAATTGTATCTTGTAAATTAAGTAGTTTAGATCTAATCTGTGGCTTAAGTCTGCCGCAAGGACTTGTTTGTTAGTTGTAGATAAGATCGTGCCCTACAAGGGTTCTGTTGTAACCTCGGGTATAAATATCCTAATAGTTTGTACATAGAATCTCTCTCAATCAAATCATACAACCAATTCAATCTACTTTCGGCGCATCGCCAACCCTCGTAAGAGGTTGACCTCGACGAGTTCTTGCCTTCCCAGAGCAAAGGTAAGAACTCGTCCCCGACGATCGGCATCGTCGGGGCTAGCGTGTCGCTTTAGGCACGGTAAGCCTCGATGATGTGATCGTCGTCTATCGTGTTTTGAGTAATCTTGACAGGCGTCTTAATTATGCTTCGCCGGCGGTTTATTCGTTTTAGGGTTTATTGCCGATGGCAGTTTAATTGTTATGCTTGGTTAGATTATTTGATGCATTTACCATCCCCAAAAGCAATCGATGGCTTGATTTTCTTTGTGTTAAGTCTCGATTCACACTTTGAGTTGCTATCGACCTTAGTCCTGTTTCGAGATCTAACACGAAGCTAATTTTCGATTGTAATTAAGGATAGCGCCGGGGTTTCAGCCCGTCTTATCTAATGCATGTGATTATTTAGGTTTTTGCATGTGTTTGCCACTTATATATGTGGATTGACGAATATAAACATATCGATCACAGAGTGTTTCTTTTTAAAGACTTCTTTGTGGTTGGTGTGTTTATGTTAGCCGATTGACTTGTATAAGTTTACACTAGAGTAATAGCTAGTGCAGTTATCCTCATGAAACCCTCATCGGCTAATTTCATTAATCTGTCACACGCTTTTAGCATAGGCCGATGAGATTAAATCTTGTCGATTTGCTTATTATAACAAGTAAGCCGATACAGCTTTGCCCTATCGGCTAGGCTATAACAATGTGACATCGGCCTATTGGCCGATCGACCATTGTTTTCTGATATGGTTTATTTGTTTCTTGTTGATTGCAGATCAAATCAACTGGCACGCTCTGCGCACGACTAGGCAAGTCAATTTGGACCTGCACTGGAGTTAAGCAGATCTCCCAGGCCGCCGTGGTAACGCGGAACCCGTTTGTTGTTGGACGGGTCCAAATTCTGCGCCAACATGCTTTTGGCACGCCCGGTGGGACCAAGAACGCAAACTCTGCAACCACAGCAAATCTCCTCAAGATGTCAAAGCAGGTCGAGATTTCCGAGGAGAACATCGTCCCTGTGACCGCCGACCAGCTCAATGTAGAGCAGAAGGCTGAGATGGAAAAGCTAGTCGAGCAGTTCCAGAATATGTACCTGCAAACATATTCTAGGACTCGGCAAGGCACCTTGATCCAAAAATCCAAGGTAGTTATGCCGAGTCCCGGAGATGGAGCTGGCACGTCGGCGGTGGCACACGACCACACCATCAAGACTGAAGATACTGCAGCGCTGACGTTGCAAGATAGGATTGACTCCGCAATTCATTCTGCGCTAGTCAACCAATCGGGGATACTGGTGAACACATTGACCAATACGGTCAAATCGATCCTAGATGGGTCGATTCACCAGTACAAGCCTCAGGGACCGATTTTCTTACCAGAAAATAAGTTCCCTGCCTATCGCACCCTGAGGAACGACTTGAGCACGGCTCAGCCGACAGCGCCGATGCCACCCCCATCGGCGCAGCCAACGACAACACTGCCACTGGTCCTCACCAATCAGACGGGGGGAAGCCCTCAGCACATCACAGAGGATCAATATGCTCAATGGACCAAGGGGAAGCAACCAGTGATCGAGCCGGTGCAGCAAGTTCCTGTTCACCAGCCATCGGCCGGACAGCCATAAGCCCCGGTGTTCAACAATCCTCCACCTCAAGCTGCATACAATGTGCCACAAGGCTACCAGCAGCACACCGCAGGGCAGTATGGCGCACAAAATCTTGATCACCACTACCAGCCGTACTCCCCCAGGAAGTATCAAGCAGAGGGCTTGCAGCAATCATATCAGCAAGACCTCCCACATCGGCCCGTAGGATACTGAGCCGATATGATAGCTGAAGTGATGCGAGATCAGTTCGGCTTGAAGCCCAAGGAAAACTCTACAGTGTATCGGCACCCGTATCCCGAGGAATTTGACAGAGTGCCATTGCCAGGCCGATACAAGATCCCGGACTTTTCAAAGTTTTCGGGGCAGGACAACGTCTCGACGTATGAGCATGTCAGCCGATTCCTAGCACAGTGCGGAGAAGCATCGGCTATCGAGGCGCTGAGGGTGAGGTTTTTCCCTCTATCCTTATCAGGGTCTGCATTCACGCGGTTTTCATCTTTACCCTGCAATTCCATCAGAGGATGGATAGATCTGGAGAAACAGTTTCACAGGTATTTCTACAATGGCATACAAGAGATGAAACTGTCCGATCTAACTGCCATCAGGCAATGAGTGGATGAATCGGTCCCAGAGTAAATCCAGAGATTTAGAGACATAAGGAACAGGTGTTACAGCCTCAGCTTGACCAATTCCCAGTTGGCCAATTTGGCATTTCAAGGATTGCTAGGGCCGATACGCGAGAGGTTCTCCTCGCAGGAATTTGACAGCCTAGCTCAGCTAGCACAACGCATATTGGCCCACGAACAACGATTCCAGGAGGCAAAGAAGTTTATCAAGAAAATCAACACAGTTTATCAGTACACCTCCGATGACGACAACGAGGAAGATGTTGATGTCGACCTGGCCGAATGGGCCCGGATGAGAAAGCCGACAACTTGCCAATGGGCCAAGAAGGGCGACAAGGAAGATAAATACGACTTCGACATCAACAAGGCCGATAAGATATTTGATCTACTGTTGCACGAAAAGCAAATCCAGTTGCCAGTGGGTCATGTATTGCCATCGGCCGAAGAGATCAAGAAACGGAGATATTGCAAGTGGCACAATTCTTATTCACACCATACAAATGAATGCAAGATCTTCAGACAACAGATTCAATCGGCCATCGAGCAAGGCAGGATTAAAATCGATGATGCCAGCGGCCGATGAAGATCGAAGGACACCCGTTCCCAGTCAACATGGTGCGGGCGGACAAGGCCGATGGCAGTGCCCATCGAACCGGCAAGCGACCTTATCAGACCTCTGAGGGCCTGATTAGAAAATACCAGCGGTGGCAGGAAGAACAAGCTCAAGACTACGCCGATCAAGACAACTCCTACGACCCACATTGGGAGTGCGAGTTTTTCCGGTTCTGCTGGAATGAGGGAATGAGATTGCCATCTATCCAGGAGTGCCCTGCATGCAATGGTGCAGAAGATTCTTATCAGGGCAGCTCAAGCATGCAAACGCATCGGCCGGCCAAGCAAAGGAAATCTGTTCATGAGAGGTTAGGGCCGATGCACCAAGACCAACAGACCGAAGCCGAGGAACAGGTCCAGAACCCCCAATGGTGCCCAAGCGATGTATTCACTAAGACACAAAAACGGCGGGTTCAGAGGCTAAGGAGGAAAGAACAAATCCAAGAGCAACAGGTGGCAATAACCCATCGGTCGGCCAAGACCAAGAAAGAGTGGAGGATAAAGTCCACGGTGGTCACGGCCGATGAGGGCACCTCCAATACAACCCGGGCCTCTGCGGCTTCAAAAGGTAAACGTGCGACATCGGCGCCTGTTAACATGGTTTTCATACTGCCAGCAGAGTACAGCGTACAGGTGGCCGATGAAGCAGTGGCCGACGATGAACAATCTTCGGCTAGGCTATAGTTGTCACCAGATCAAGTCATCTTCGACAAGCCAGGTGACGCCAACTACAGACACTTGCGGCCGTTATACATCAAGGGATTCATCAATGGGTGGCCGATGACGAAGATGCTGGTCGATGGCAGCGCGGCGGTCAACTTAATGCCATACACAACCTTCAGGAAGCTTGGGAAGGTACCTGAGGACCTTATCAAGACCAACATGATATTACAGGACTTCGGTGGCAACGCGTCCGAAGCGAAGGGGGTACTAAACGTTGAACTCACTATGGGCAGCAAAACAATACCCACCACCTTCTTTGTCTTCGACGGAAAGGGTTCCTATAGCTTGTTGTTGGGACGGGATTGGATCCACGCAAACTGTTGCGTCCCTTCAACAATGCACCAATGCCTCATGCAATGGCAAGGGGACCGGGTTGAGATTGTGCAGGCCGATCGGACAGTACACGTGGCCAATGCCGATCTCGCAGTATGGGAGATGGAGGGAATCGACTGCTTGTCCGGACGAGTCTGGGCCGCCGATTTTCTCAAAGTAACTGACTGCGACATCGAGACGATCGAAGATCAAGACAAGCAGTTACTTTAGCAGAGATGTGTCGTCAGCCGTTGAAGATGAACAAGTTAGCCCCTACACAGATGATGCGGTGGACGAGCTAGATGGCAAGTTGGGACACGGTTTTACGTCGGCCGATGAACTTGAAGAGATTGATATAGGGATAGGTGATAGGCCTGGGCCGACGTACGTAAGTGCTAACCTGCCAAAGGAATACAAGAGTAATCTTATAAATCTGTTAAAAGAATTCATGGACTGTTTTGCATGGGAATATCATGAAATGCCAGGATTAAGCCGGTCGATTGTAGAACATCGGCTACCAATCAAACCAGGCTATCGGCCGTTTAAACAAGCTCCTAGGAGATTCAAGGCCGATATGCTCGAAGCTATCAAGGCAGAGATCACATGACTTTATGATGCCAACTTCATCAGACCTTGCCGATACGCAGAATGGGTCTCCAACATAGTTCTAGTAGTGAAGAAAAATGGCAAGCTTAGGGTATGTATTGACTTCAGAGACTTGAACAAAGCAACACCGAAAGACGAATACCTTATGCCTCTGGCCGATTTGCTTGTCGATGCCGCGTCTGGACACAAGGTTATCAGCTTCATGGATGGGAACGCAGGCTACAACCAAATTTTCATGGCCGAAGAGGATGTTCACAAAACAGCCTTCCGATGCCCAGGGGCAATCGGCCTATATGAATGGGTTGTCATGACATTCGGTTTGAAGAACGCTTGAGCTACGTATCAGAGGGCCATGAATTATATTTTTCACGATCTTATCGGCTCTTTGATTGAAGTTTATATTGATGATGTCGTCGTGAAGTCAAGAGAATATGATATGCACCTGGCCGATTTACGCAAGATACTTGAAAGAGCGAGGAAGTATGGTTTAAAAATGAACCCTAACAAGTGTGCCTTTGGCGTATCGGCCGGTCAGTTCCTGGGTTTCTTGGTCCACGAAAGAGGAATCGAGATTACACAGAAGAATATCGATGCTATAAAGAAAATCAAACCTCCGACGAACAAGACCAAGTTACAATCTTTGCTCGGCAAGATCAATTTTGTTTGGCGCTTTATATCGAACCTGTCAGAAAGAATAGAGCCGTTCACTCCGTTATTGAAGATAAAAGAGGATGAAGAGTTCATATGGGGTGATAAGCAGCAGAAGGCGCTGGACGATATCAAGGAGTATTTAACCTCTCCGCCAGTTCTAATCCCCCCACAGAAAGGGGTTCCGTTCAGACTGTACCTATCGGCCGATGAGAAATCCATTGGCTCAGTCGTGGTTCAGGATATTGATGGTAAGGAAAGAGCTATTTTTTATCTCAATAGGAGGATGCTAGACGCTGAGACAAGGTACACACCGGTGGAGAAATTATGTTTGTGCTTATATTTTTCATGTACTAAATTGAGGCATTATTTACTTTCCAATGAGTGTATTGTGGTCAGTAAGGCCGATGTGATGAAATACATGTTTTCGGCCCCTGTGTTAAAAGGAAGAATTGGGAAGTGGATTTTTGCCTTAACAGAGTTTGATCTCAGATATGAATCGGCCAAAGCAGTCAAAGCACAAGCCCTGGCTGATTTCATCGTTCAACACAGAGACGAGTCAGTTGCATATGTAGATATTGTGCCATGGACATTGTATTTTGATGGATCCGTCTGCAGACATGGATGCGGTATCGGCCTAGTTATCATAACCCCTCGGGGGGCAAGTTTTGAATTTGCCTTTACTATCAAGCCTTATTATACTAACAATCAAGCAGAGTATGAAGCGGTGCTTAAAGGCTTGCAGTTATTACAAGAAGTCGAGGCCGATTCTGTAGAGATCATTGGTGATTCACAACTGGTAATTAATCAACTTTCTGGAGAGTATGAATGCAAAGATGACGTCCTCAAAGTCTACAACGAAGAGTGCAAGGTGCTGCTTCAGGCATTCAAGATCATGACAATGAGGCATATACCCAGGAAGCAAAACTTCGAGGCCAATGACCTAGCTTAGGGGGCATCGGGATACAGGCCGATGGCCAAGGATGTACGGGTTCAAATCGCCGCCGTGGACGCCGACGATTGGAGATTTGCTATAATTGATTATTTGAAGAATCCTTCCCAATCGGCGTCATGAAAGATGAAATACAAAGTATTGCAGTATGTCCTGTTAGATGATGATTTATACCATCGGACGATTGATGGTGTCTTGCTCAAGTGCCTAGGTCCTGAGGAGGCCAAAGTCGTTATGAGCGAGGTCCATGAAGGGATTTGTGGAACACATCAATTGGCCCATACAATGAGATGGCTGTTGAAATGCATTGGATATTTTTGGCCAACCATGCTAGAGGATTGTTTCAAGTATTATAAAGGATGTCAGGATTGTCAGAAGTTTGGAGCAATCCAAAGAGCACCGGCATCGGCTATGCATCCAATCATAAAGCCATGGCCGTTTCGTGGATGGGGAATAGATATGATCGGCCAGATTAACCCACCATCGAGCAAGGGACACAAATATATCTCGGTAGCTACCGATTACTTCACAAAGTGGGTTGAGGCTGTTCACCTTAAGACGGTTGATTCCAAAGATGCAATTCAGTTTGTCAAGGAATATATTATGTATCGGTTTGGGTTACCTCAGACGATAACCACCGATCAAGGATCAATCTTCGTGTCCGATGAGTTCGTCCAGTTCGCCGATAGCATGGGCATTAAATTATTAAATTCTTCCGATGTCGAAGGGCGCAAGCTAATGGACAGGCAGAGGCTTCTAATAAGACTTTAATCAAGTTAATCAAGAGGAAAATCGACGAACAGCCGAGGCAATGGCACACAACGCTGGCCGATTTCCTTTAGGCGTATCGGATGGCTTGCCATGGTGCAATTCAAGTACCTCCGTATCAGCTGGTTTATGGACATGAAGCGGTGCTGCCGTGGGAAACCAACATCGGCTCACGAAGGATTGCTTTGCAAGACGACTTGACAGCTGATGAGTACCATAATCTTATGGTGGATGAGTCAGACGATTTGGCGCATGTCCGATTACGGGCCCTAGAGAAAATCAAACGTGATAAAGATAGAGTGGCTCGTCATTACAACAAAAAAGTTGTCGCCAAGTCATTTGAAGAAGGGGATCTTGTATGGAAATTAATAATGCCGATTGGTTCCAGAGATAATAAATTCGGCAAGTGGTCACCTAATTGGGAAGGTCCTTTTCAAATTCATCGCTGTGTTCCTCACAATGCTTATTTGCTCAAGGGGTTGGATGGCGAGATTTATGGACGAGCTCTTAATGGCAAGTACTTGAAGAAATATTATCCTAGCGTCTGGATCGACTCATGATCAGCCCTCCAGCCGATTTATGATTACAGCCGATGTGTTATGCATCGTCTTTAGATGGCCGATACATACTATCGCCCTTAGTTCAAATTTTACAACATGAGCCCTCATCTTCTAAAATTTGGGGGGCATATATATATACAAGCGCAGAATTTTTTAAGCAATTTTCTTCTTCCGAGTAAGATCGAATTCGGCTTTCTGGCCGATGAGATTGATTGGTAAAGGGACATTTGTTTGCAGGATGGATTTCAGAAACAATTTTCACACTAGAATTTTCAGATCAAATTCAGCTACGTGGCCGATAAGGTTTGTATTTACACGGTAAAAAGAAGAAATAGGTTACATCACCCTATAAAGTCTGCAATAGCTGCAATGGCTCTACGGCGGATTTGTTCAATATCTTCTATAGCTTGGGCGTCATCGGCCGTCGACCCTGGGATTGGCTTCAATGACTTACTCAGGATGGCAAGATACTTGGCCAATGCCTTGAGCTTTGCCGTCTGGTCTTCGATAGCCTTGGGTGATGCAGCTATCCCGGCTTCAACTTCTTGGATTTCGTGGCGCGTGGCTTCCAGCTTCGATTCTAGCTCTGCTCCGAGACAACGGAGTTCTTCAAGTCTGTGCTTCAAGACATTCGGCTCCACCGCTAGCTCATCCAACTTGGTCTTGTCAGCATTGGCTTGAGCCCTGCTAGCGGACAGGGCCAATTCCAGTTGCTCACGCTCTCGTCGCTCTGCGAGTCTTTCTTTTGCCTTGTTAAGCTTGAATCGGTATTGCTCCAAGAAGATGGCCAATGTTAGAATCTCCATCAGGCTTTCGGGCAGGTCATCCTGAATTTCTTGTACCCTAACCCTGATGGGGGTGCAATCTTCTACCAAGTACTCCAACGAGGACTCCAGCCGATTGGCGATGTCGGTCAGCCGATTCTTTAGATCATCAGAAATTGACACCCTGGCTGTGGTGGGTGGCTCCTTGTCCTCATCATCAAGAAACTGGCCGATATCAAAAGAAAACATATCAGCTAGGTTCTGCAAATATCAACATGGGTCGAGGTTAGCCTCGTTAAACAGGAATCGGCAGAAAGGGGATCAGGGTAATCGTGCTTACCTGTGTTGGAGCATCGATGGTGCTTGCATCGGCCTCCCTTTGCTGTGTTGAGGCAGTAGGCGAGGGGGTTGGCCAATGTGTTGAAGGTGATGGAGCCCTAGGCTGAAAAAGCAAGAAATTGGTAAATAGGGTTATGTAAACAGCAAGACAATGCGAAAATCAACTCTTACCGAGACAGTCGGAGAGGGTGGTGGAGAAGGAGAGGGAGTCCTCAATCGTGCCTTAGCTCGTTCGCGCCGTTGTAGAGTGGCTTTCTTGGTTCTTGGTAAAGGGGCTGATCGAGTTCTCTCCTTCAATATAGACGACGCCACAGCCTGAAGAGGATATGAAGTTAAAGTGTGACACTACAAGGGGATTATGTAAACGCAAAGAAGGGATTATATTGACCTTGCGAACTGCATGTCTGGTCCTCTTTGGTTGGGGGGCATCGCCTTGTTCATCGGCTGGCAGGATCTCAGTAGCTTCGGCCGATGGCTCCTTGGTGGTTTCGGCCGATGGGTTCTCTTCTTCATGTGCATCGGCCGCTACCGCATCAACTTCCTCCTCCATCATTTGTTCATCAAAGAATTCTTCCAAGGAGGGGTCTAGCTCTTCGACATCGGCTTGGTCAACGGTTTTAGCCTTCTTGCTGGCTTTCTGCGATTTGCTTTTGGCCGGCGCTTTCCTCTTGGGGTTTTCTTTGGGCATCGGACCTTGGAGAAGCGATGCCACTTTTGAGGCAGTAAGGCCGATGATTGACTCCATGACAGTTGATCCTGACGGGGCTAGGGCTTGATGATAGAAGATGTCTCACCCACTGTTGCTCACAGCCAGAATCGGACCATCGGGGACCTGAGGGCTGATGTTTTTGATAAGGCCCATCACATAGAATCTGGCCGATTGATGGAAAATATGAGCAGCCCACTCTTGCCACCATGTCTGAAAACTGATATGAACAAAGGCGCTCAGATGCAATCGGTCACAATCGCCGAGATTTGGGAGTTCGATTTCCATTGCTTTGCTCATGACCAGCGCCGATGGAACCGTGCCTCTGCTTTCTAGGAGCTTATTAAGATGCAAACTCACAGGAAGCTGTCCAAGCCCGCACTGTCTAGCGGCCACCATTGGATTATAAAATTCGTAAGACAGGCTGGTGCTTCTTCCTTGAAATAGGCCTACTGGGAGCAGGCATGGGGTGAGGCCGATCATGAACAATTCCCTTGACTCTGAATCATCATTTATCAAACTCAGTTGAAGATCGTCAGGGAGTTCAAAGTCTCGGTCCGATGTGTAGACAAACATTTCCATCCTGGCCGATGGTGGGCCGGTGAAGAAGCGGATGAACCATGTAGCCATATCCTCGGCCGATTGGTCTGCGCCTGGGTAGACAGAAGCTGCTTCCCCATAGGACATGCATCTTCTGGTCCTGGGGTCTTCATGATCAGCATATTTGGAGGGGAAGCAGGAGTCCAATAACGGGGGCCGATTGACCATGGGGTTGGTGTGGATGGTGAGCCAGAGCTGAACGAACCACCATGGTCCTCCATGGGCTATAGTTTGTTTTAATATCAAATCTTGTGTGGAGGTATGAAGCAGCTGATAGACAGCTCCCAAAAGGTATCGGCCCAAGGGGATTTGTTTCTTGTTGACCAAAGCCTGAGCCAAGTCTTGATAGTTTGTGGTGGGGCCGTAGGTCGATCCACAAAAGACAAATCTCTCCAACCATAATGTCAGGAAGGCTACATGTTCTCGTTCCGAGACCGATCCCTGTTCCATGTGTTCAGAGATGAACCCAGACCAACCTCCAATCTTTTTGGTCTTCAACTTGTGGCTGCTATGTATTAGGAGGCTGAAGGGGTTGATCTCGGAGTCAATGTCCAACCCTGTTAGTATCTTGACGTCGATCAGGGTGGGGGTCATCGAACCTTGTTTTAACATAAAGGCGTTCAAGGTACTGGACTAGAAGTAGCTGGCGGCCGACATGAGTGGTTCGTTCTTATCGGCCAGGGACAAAGCGATGCATTGGCCGATCCCGATCTCGTCCCAGTGGATTTGTTTGGCAGCAGCAATCCTCTTATGCCAGGTTCTGTATCCATTAAGCTTGTTTGGCCAGGACCTGAAAGTATGTTTCCATGAAGACACATTGGGCTTGGCTTGCCTAAAGGGGATTATGTCTGTCTCGGCATTGATTAGCCAAGTTGGGTCGTGATCGCCCTTGGGGCCTAGCAGAAAGCGATGGGATTTGTCGTCGGTAGGGATCAAGATTTGGTTTTTGAAGACCTAGATCATGAGAAGGACGATGAAAATATAAGATCCAGGGGGCAGAGAGTAAAAACCCTAACTTGGAGAAATCGGCGGAAAAAAGCAATAATGTGGATTTTGAAGGAATTGACTTACCGCAGGGATCTCGGAGGCATAGAACTGGGCGGAGGCCATCATTGTCGTTGAAGGGGTCGCTCTGAAGGGGGTCGATGTTGACAGAACGCCGAGGGGTCGCCGGAGTTGAGAAACGCGAAGGGTTTGTTGAATCGGCGGTGGAAGGATTTGAATCTGGATCTGCGTGGTTTTCAGATTAGACCTAGCAAAGAAGTCGATGGGTTCCTTGGAGCTAATTGCGCCACATTATATAATGAAGCGGAATTGGGGGGCATGTGTTAACGACGGATTTTGGTAATCGACTTGGAGAGAAAAGAGGAAACCGAAGCACAGAGGAAGGATTGAGTTGGAGTCGGACCAGGCTTCGTATCGGACCCGGTAACCGTATCAGACTGGGGAGGTGTTGCCATAGAGAGCATATCAGCCGATACGGATTCGGTTTGTTCTGGGCCGATACGGGTTGTGAGTTGACAACGTCAATGTGGGTTGGTCTGGGCTCGGAATAAGCTTCAAGGAAGTTGCCAAATAGAGATAAAGCTCAGTTTTAGGCAATTGTATCTTGTAAATTAAGTAGTTTAGATCTAATCTATGGCTTAAGTCTGCCGCAAGGACTTGTTTGTTAGTTGTAGATAAGATCGTGCCCTACAAGGGTTCTGTTGTAACCTCGGGTATAAATATCCTGATAGTTTGTATATAGAATCTCTCTCAATCAAATCATACAACCAATTCAATCTACTTTCGGCGCATCGCCAACCCTCGTAAGAGGTTGACCTCGATGAGTTCTTGCCTTCCCAGAGCAAAGGTAAGAACTCGTCCCCGACGATTGGCATCGTCGGGGCTAGCGTGTCGCTTTAGGCACGTTAAGCCTCGATGATGTGATCGTCGTCTATCGTGTTTTGAGTAATCTTGACAGGCGTCTTAATTACGCTTCGCCGGCGGTTTATTCGTTTTAGGGTTTATTGCCGATGGCAGTTTAATTGTTATGCTTGGTTAGATTATTTGACGCATTTACCATCCCCAAAAGCAATTGACGGCTTGATTTTCTTTGTGTTAAGTCTCGATTCACACTTTGAGTTGCTATCGACCTTAGTCCTGTTTCGAGATCTAACACGAAGCTTGTTTTCGATTGTAATTAAGGATAGCGCCGGGGTTTCAGCCCGTCTTATCTAATGCATGTGATTATTTAGGTTTTTGCATGTGTTTGCCACTTATATATGTGGATTGACGAATATAAACATATCGATCACAGAGTGTTTCTTTTTAAAGACTTCTTTGTGGTTGGTGTGTTTATGTTAGCCGATTGACTTGTATAAGTTTACACTAGAGTAATAGCTAGTGCAGTTATCCTCATGAAACCCTCATCGGCTAATTTCATTAATCTGTCACACGCTTTTAGCATAGGCTGATGAGATTAAATCTTGTCAATTTGCTTATTATAACAAGTAAGCCGATACAGCTTTGCCCTATCGGCTGGGCTATAACAATGTGACATCGGCCTATTGGCCGATCGACCATTGTTTTCTGATATGGTTTATTTGTTTCTTGTTGATTGCAGATCAAATCAACTGGCACGCTCTGCGCATGACTAGGCAAGTCAATTTGGACCTGCACTGGAGTTAAGCAGATCTCCCAGGCCGCCGTGGTAACGCGGAACCCGTTTTGTTGTTGGATGGGTCCAAATTCTGCGCCAACAAACACCATGGAGACAAACAACTCGAGAGAGGTAAAGCTCTGCTAGTTTTCCCATCTTTGATGTGGACTTTACTGGAAGGAAATGGGCTGATTTAGTGAGATGATCAACTACTACCCAAATAGAATCATTTCCGTTTTGGGATGTGGGCAGACCGATAATAAAATCCATACCGATCTCATCCCACTTCCACAGCAAAATGGGTAGAGGTTAAAGTGTACCCGCTAGTCGCAGGGTGTTCAGCCTTTACCCTTTGACAAGTATCGCACTCGGTAACATATCGTGCGATCTCCCGTTTCATTCGGGTCCACAAAACCCTTTGTTTAAGATCTTGGTACATTTTTGTGCTTCCATGATGAATAGAGAATGGGGAGTTATGAGCTTCTTTGAGGATTAGTTGCCTCAACTCCTGGCTTCTAGGCACAACCAATCGTTTCCCAAACCATAGGACACCATCATTGTCCTTCGAGAAACATTTAGCTAGACCTTGCGAGATTTTGTCACGAATTTGCTCCATATCCTTGTCATTCTTTTGGGTTTCTTTGATATGATCGAAAAGGGTAGGTTTTATCTCTAGAGTAGCAAGGAAACCTTGTGGTGCCATCTCCAAACCGAGTTTCAGAATATCAGAACATAGGGTCTCCGATTAGGGCGTTATCAACAAACAATTTCATTGCGGTTTTCGGCTCAATGCATCGGCAACAACATTAGCCTTCCTCGGGTGATAGTGTAGACCCATATCATAGTCTGTAATAAGTTCTAACCATCTTCATTGTCAAAGGTTCAGATCTGATTGGGTGAAAATATATTTGAGGCTTTTGTGGTCGGTGTAGATTTCACATCGATTGCCGATAAGAAAGTGCCGCCAAATTTTGAGGGCATGAACAACAGCAGCAAGCTCTAAATCATGAGTAGGATAATTCACTTCATGAGGCCTCAATTGTCGTGACGCATATGCCACAGCTCGGCCTTCTTGCATAAGCACGCAACCAAGTCCTTGACGGGATGCATCACAATAAATATCAAAGTGATGTGACTGCCAAGTGGGTCCAGGGCGATGCAAACAAAGGTAGAGTGAGAGAGGTGGGTAGAAAGTTAGGTGACTCTAATGTGTATGCGATTTTCATGATTTTCCCTATTTATTTCTTTCTCTCTTCTTTGTAATTCCATAATTTAATTTGTGTGCATGATAAATTAATGTGGATTTTTTTGGAGATAGATGAAAACACCTAGATTCCATTTTCTTCGATATAGTTTACTCTCAGAAAAATAAAAAAAAGTGGCTCGGTAGAACTTTGTTTGAATTTTTAGGAGGTCAAAAACTATAAAATAAATTCGATAAAAATTATATTAATTAATGATAAATAGAGTAGTATTTTAATAAATTATGTTCTGTATACACTATTATGTGATATAATGCATATATGAGAGGTGTATCACTTTTGCTGATTAGGGTTTAGAAATAATTTGTGGTTTGACTGTTTTGACCAAATTATTCGAGGTATCAAATGTATATATTAAATTATACCAAAATTCTAGTGAGATATATATATCAAATAGTACCTTCATGAATTTCCCCATGATTTTATATCATGCCAATTATTTTTAAATATTCAGTGAGTTCACCTACCAATGTGTATATAATTGAATTAGGCTAATGGTACTTAAGGTGGCAATTAGGAAAATGCTTTTATTATAGATGAATTAATATGTATCCTCACTTATGCTCATGAGACCTATTTTGGAATGCATCCAACATCCAAAAACATTTAAAAGGACTCAAATCACACAACACATCTTATGTTAATGTAAACATGCTAATGTTTTACATGTAAAATTAAATTGAGAAGGAAAAAGTTTTAAATGATTCAAAAATTTTGCATATGGGCACTAGCTAATTTAACCTTACAAAGGTTTTATATTTAAGAATTTTTTATCATCAACTCGAAAACACATTTTTATTATTTGGTTGAAGTCAAAATTCAAAATTTGAATTTTTGGTATGTTACAGTTACACAACCCGAACGACATTCGCTGGTAAGCATACGTTCCGTACAGGCATATGAACCTTGTCTTGCTTTGATCATCGGGATAGATGGGAATTGGATGATAGCCAGAATAGCCAGCAAGAAAATAGAAGGAGTGGTTTGACAGCCGTTCTAACATCTCATCAATGTAGGGCAGCAGAAAATGATCCTTCTTAATACCCTTGTTGTGCTTTCTGTAATCAATGCACATCCTCCATATCATGACAGTTTGTTGTGTGATTAACTCATTCTTTGAGTTTTCAATGAATGTCATACCTTCCTTCTAAGGCACAACCTGAATTGGGCTGACCCACTCACTATACAGCACAGGATAGATAATCCCAGAGTGTAGGACTTTCAAGACCTCTTATTTCATGACTTCTCTCATCGCATTGTTTAGCCTCCGTTGCGGCTCCCGAGAGGGCATGCAAGAAGGATCTAAAGGGATGCAATGTGTGCAGAGAGCCGGACTAATCCCCTTGACATCTGAAGTGAGTAGCCAAGAACAGAACAATGCTTTTCTAGCACGGAAATGTGTCGGGTAGATTCGTCATCGGTCAGTTTATCACTTATGATAACGGGCGACTCAGTATCACCATGTAGAAAAGCATAGTGAAGGTGAAGGAAGAGGTTTGAGCTCAATTGGAGGTCATGAAGGTGGATCAGTTTTCGGTAACCCGATCACCTCTCCAAGATCGTCCTCTTCCTCGACGAATGTAGTGGCATCATCTTCGAGGAGGGTTTTAGGGGACTCAAAAGGAGAGACAGCCAACACTTCCTCAATTGGCTCAGACTCAGGAATGGGTTCCATCAAAGATTTTTTCGATCATGAGATCGGGATGAAAAATGCCAATTTTCCAAGCTTGATGTTGAGAACACCAGTTCTGGGCATATCAAAGAAAAATTTTTCTATGGGATGGGCTATAAGAATGTCGAAGTTGGAGACTTGAAACACGTCAAAATTAAGGCTGATCTCAACTATGTTGTGCCGGATCAGCACTCTGTGGATAATCCCATACCCTTTTATGATAGAACCGGATGGATCTTGAAAGATCTTATCTATTGGTACCAACGGCTCATCCCCTGAGCATGCAAGTGCAAAGGGTGCAGACATAACGTTGGCTACGACAATGGGATTATAAAGAGTTTTCACCATGGCCTCTCGCATGAGACAAAGAATGGTTAAGGACAAGGAGCTAATCCAAATTGCTTCAGACGAAAACTCCACCTCCCTTAGCCACTCTTCACTCTGTCTCTTTGAGGAATTTTCCTCGAGAGGCTCATTCCAACTACATGGGATCGGTGGTCTCTTTTGCGCAGAATAGTTTGAGGTGTTTCCATAATCTTCCTCCTTTGTTTCCCGTGGTTCAGAAGAGGGTTCAATGGTTCAATCCTGGGATATGGAGGTAGAAACTCTGACTCAACGACTGGTGATTCCTCATGTGTGTACTCGATCCCCTAGACGGTTTCGCAACTAACAAAAGAGGTATTCTCCAGGATATGATCCAAGAGTTCTCTACTTTCCATAGTTGTCTTGTGTGCGAATGAACCTCTGGCAGAAGCATCGAGATACATGGCAGACTCCTTATACAAACCCAGACGGAAGTGTTGTAACAACACGTGGTCGGGTAAAGACAAGTCTAGGCCGGCTTGAGTTAACAAGGAAAATTGCGCCCAGGCTGCCCCAATGTACTCCTTCTCATACTGCTAAAAATTGAGAACGTCCCTACGGAGAGAAGCTACATGGGTTAATGGGAAGGGTGTACCACCATACTAAAAATTGAAAATTGAAAATTGAGAACGTCTCTCATACTGCTTTTCAATTCCTCCCATTGACCATATAGTTTGCTCACCGTAAGGGTGTACCACCATTTTGCCTCTTCCATAAGAGAGAAGGGAAACAACTTCCACCGCAAGGTATCTTGTGCCATGCTAGCAATTGACAAGCATGAGCACAATTGCTCAAATGCCGAAACCATGGCTATAAAGCTAGGACTGAGTTCATATGAAGATGACCAGATAGGTTTTGAAGACGGTGGTGGCTCAAAGAACTCGCCCTTGGAGCAAAGAGGTTTTGAATAGAAGGCTGCTCCATGGTAGGTAAGAAGAGAAAGGAAGGAATAGAAGGAAAGAAAAGAAAAGATACGAGGGTGAACCAACTCGTAGATAATACAACAACTGTTCCCCGACAACGGCGCCAGAAATGCTTGTTGATATTTCTTACGTTCACAAATAAATTCACAAGTGCACGGATACCTTAGAGCATTTTCCCTTAGGGTGATCTACTAACACGAATTCAACCCAAGAACACAACAACCTATAGTTGGCTAGAGAGGATTCCTATGTCTTTTAATTAATTAAGTTAAGTTAAAAGTAAAACTCTATCGCGTGCTTCAGGCACCGGCCCTCCCTCAGGGTCTACCAGGCTAAGTCTGGCCTTGAGCTCTATGATGTACCCGAACGTGGAGGAATACAAAGAACAGACAGGCCTGTCACCACCTGCCGCCTACCTCATTTTCCCTGGAGAACACAAAAAACGAAGGTAATTTATAACCTAGACACCACGTCTAAGATATTAATTACTACTCTAGCCTTGCGTATTAACTTCCTTCTTTATCCAGATTCTTAGTGCTAGAGCACTTAGCTGTGCATTAAGCGATGAACCCGCACCGATGAGGATATATCTCACTTAAATAAATTATTTAAAGAACATAAAGAAACTTGAATACTTACTTTATAAAAGAAAGCATCCGCCAAGGTACAAGCGAGAGAAGAAGTCCGACAATCCCGACTTCTCTCCGGAACTCCATTGGAAAAACACTGAAAATTCAGCTTTCCTTCGTAAAATGCTCGGAGAAAACTCCGATATTTTAGGGCACTCCTTCTGGAGCTTCCCCTCACACTCTACTAAACCAACATACTAAAAATGAAGCTCACAAGTGAGTTGTACTCTACTTGATCCAAGTTGTGTGTGTTGAATTGTGTGAAGCCTCCTCCTTATATAATGCTCCAATGATGGTTGTAGGACGGTGGAAATGTCTATAAACACCCTTAACCATCATTGACGACCAATGGGGAGATGCCACATGCAAGGCGACAGTTGGAGACACCAAGGTGGGTTCGACCGAAACATCTCCACCACCTTTCTCCTATCTCTGACATGTGGGTCTCTATGGCAGTTGATGATGGTTTGGCCCCACTTTAAGTTGGTATAGACTATCATGTGGGCCCTCTAATCCTTGTACTCGCACGTGATTGGTCGCAGGTTCATTTTTGTCGAATGGCGGGTGTTTTTTCTCCTTAATTAACGTGCATACATAGGTGTACCAAAATTAGTGGAAATGGTTAGTATAAAACTCCTACCACTAAGTTTTGATACTATATCTTTTATTAACCATGCAGGAGCTGACTGTTTATATTTGCACTTAACAACCATCAGTAGAGGCCTAGTCATTAGTCTGGCTAAACATAATAGAACGATAAGAAACGATTCCCACCAGTAGCAATATGAGAAAAGAGGATCAATGGACCAATATTGCACATTTGATTTATATAAAAACTTATATAGATTAATGCATGGAGATAGTAGGATTACTACACACACTGGTCGATCGAGGACAAGGTGTGTAGTCTTACTCAATTACTCGAAGAGGAGATGAAAGGATCACTACAACCCTGGTCGAGAACCTGTGGAAGGATCGCTACGAAGCCGGTCGAGAACTAGGTGTGTAGTCGTACTCGATCACTTGTAGAGGTGGTGGGAGGATCACTACAACCACTGGCCGAGTACTAAGTGTAGTTGCACCTTGACCACTTGTAGAGGTGATGGGAGGATCGATACAACGCTGATGGAGGACCAGGTGCATAGTCGTACCTTAACCACTCGTAGAGGTGGTGGGAGGATGACTAGACACACTGGTCGAACGAGGAACAATCATTCACAGAGGTGGTGGAAGGATCGCTACAACGCTGGTCGAGAACCATGTGTGTTGTCATACTCAATCATTCGTAGAGGTGATGGAGGATTACTACAATCACTGGGCGAGGACTAGGTATAGTTGTACCTCGACCACTCGTAGAGGTGTGGGAGGATCGCTACAACCGCTGGCCGAGGACCAGGGCTAATAACACCTCGACTAGTAGTAGAGGTGGTGGGAGGATCGCTACAACCGCTAGGCGAGGACCAAGTGTAGTCGTACCTCAACCATTAGTAGAGCTGGCGAGAGGATCTCCACAACCGTTGGCCGAGGACTAGGTGTGGAGTCGTACCTTAAACCACTCGTTGAGGTGGTGGGAGGATCGCTACCATGTTGGTTGTCACAACTTGATTTTCTTTTCAGGGATATATAAATTATCTGTAGAATTTATACTAAAGTACAATTTAATTAGTAAGTAAAGTCAAATGTGGGAAATAAATTTTTCTAAATAATACATGGCTGGATTTAATTTTTATTAAATTCACCATGATTAATTAGACTCTCTGGAATTTTCTCAGATTTTTTAAAGCTCAATTATTAATTTTAATAATATAAAGAACATTTCAGTAATTATTTAGATGAAAAATTTATCATTAAATGATCTAGATAAAATTTTGATAAATACTTTGGTTGCCCGAGCATTATCATGATTTTTCTTGAAATTTATTAATCATTGAAGTATTTTTGAAAATTCAAAAATCATTTCAATGATTAATTTAAATGAAAAACCAATTAAAAATACCTTTCCTGCTTTGGGCCAAATCCGGTCTATCTCTCCTAGAGTCAAGTTTCCATCCCCAACCACTCCCCCTCATTCCACTCATCGGTCCCTTTTTCACGAAGTCCAGTTTGCCTCCATCTTCCAACTGGCTCAATAGAGGAAGCAAAAGTCTACTTTACTTTCTCCTCGCTATCTCCTGATGGTCTCCTGTGTCTGATTAAGCCGTATCGTTGCTCCGTTTCCAAAATTGATTGAGGGGTTTTGCTGCCCTCAATCTCCTCTATGTTTTCCCCCTCAAGAAATTGAAGAAAATCCCATGGAAATTGACCTCGATTTGAGCTCGACTCGGACTATCTGCCTCTCCGGCCGAACCCTAGTTCTTGCACCACCAAATCATCTTGTGCGCATGCCAAACTCCTCTACCTGAACCTACAAATACAATCCCCTCCTTCTCTATCCACCGCCACCCTTGTTTTCCCCTCTCATTGCCCAGAGCGCCGCCGCCACCACTAAACCGTGCGCCACTGCCGCCACCTTCTTTTGCCATGTCGCGCCGCCATAGTCGATCGTCGCTGCCTCCATTGGATCTGCAAAGAGGAGAGGAGCCTTGTCTACTGGTTCACCGTCGCTGTTCATCGCCAGAGCAACTTCGCTGCCGACTTCCCGAAGATCTCCGCAACCAAAAGCTAGCCGCCATCCACCGTTCATCGTCTTCCATCATGCTGCTTGTCGGTGCATTTCTCGCATCGTGCTCATCATCCCGATGTCGTCCATTTGCATCGCCTCACCATCGTTCTCTGGTGATCATATGGTCCCGAGCTGGCCGTCCGGTGTTCCCGCGTGGCGTGTGCACGTCATTTTCCAGTCGGCCGCCACCTCTCCCTCTTCGCTTGCGTGGCTGTCTACGTGTCTCCATCTAAAACCCTAGATCAGGTTCAATCTCGTCCGTCCGATCTCAGTCAACTCCTTGTCAACTTCAATCTCAGCTGTCCAATTCCGTGGTCCATTGTGAACCCTCTCTCTGAATCAGGTCCATGGTAGACCAATCTTTTCCTCTCTAAGACATGTGGGTCTCGATTGTCATTGACCTCGATCTCCTCTGATCAGGGCTAACATCCTTAATCCTCTTTATCAGTACAAAAATAATTATAAATGACGTAATAAATATATTTAGTCCCTTTAAATAGGCTTTAATTGGATTAAATCTTGTAAAATTCATAATTAATTCATCTGAAGTCGGAATGAGGCCGTTCAAGTCTCATAATTCATCTAAAATCATGCTCTACATGTTTGTTTATTTTAACTATGCTTTTTATTTGGTTTTTATTAGTTTTTTCCTCATTTTGCATGTTAGCTTGTTGTTTTCCTCATATCGAAGGTTCACAAGTGCGTTGTAAGAGCTTCAGAAGACGAATTGAAGACCGATTATTGCAAGGCAAGTAACACGGGTCTCAAACATCCCTTTGAGTATTTCAAATGTGTATTTGTTTTTGAATATCATTAGGTGGTTTGAGCCTGTTTCCTTATGTTATGGTCAAGATGACTTTATTATCCTATAGGTTATAATTTGACTAGCGTGAACTTTATATAATGGTTCAGCTATATATTAGCGTAATTGCTTAAACCTGCTTAGAAACATTCACACATTATTGGAATCATTATTGCTTCACTTATGCCTAATGATGGTTAATTAAATGTTAGCTCACGATGGTTAATGTTTGTGTCATGTTCAATATGGACTATTTTGTGTTATGGGTATAAATATGTACGCCCAGGGACGTGTAAAAACAACAACCGTTCAATATACACTTTCGACGCATTGCCATCCACTCACGAGGTTATTATTTTCAACGAGTTCTTGTCTTCGAGTTGGGCTGCATTAGTTAGGTTCGATCTCCATCAAGAAGTAAGTTTCATCTATAGTTGCTTGTACCGGCAGGGCTAGGGCTTCCATCAGTTAAGTTTGACACTCTAAACCGGTCAATACAAGCGCTATTTTCTCATATATATTGCTTAATCTAAGTCAATAGTATCGTTTACTTATATCGGTCGATTCTACTTGGGTTTGCTAATATCGGCTAAACAGTTCTTGTTGATTTAGATTGATTAATGTATCTACCACCCTGAAAAACAATCGAAGATTTGTTTAGACCTTACTATTTTGATTATAACTTAGTGTTGCATCGGTTAGGTTTGACCTACTAAGTTGTTATTAAAGTTGGAAGAACTAACTTGCTCTTTGCTTGCCGAAAAGGGTAGTATCGGGGTTTCAGCCAATCTTATATGGTATAACTGTTTCATTTTAAGATTACTTATTGTCTTTAACTTAATGCATCATATCTATCATCTTATATAAGTTTATCAATCCTTTAAATCTATTAAGCCTGCTGTCAATATCGCGTTGTCTCGGTTAGGTCCGATCTGTTGAAACTGAGGCTTGTTTAATAAATTTAATTAAGTTTGATATTCTTATATAAGGCTGTGTAAGAGGTATAGCCTATACGTAGCAACTAATTATTTAATTATTAATTCTATCTCAGTTAGGTCTGATCTATTGTAATTGCTTGTATTTCAGAGAAAGATTGAATCAACAATTGCATGCTATTTGTCTCTATAGCAGATCGTTGTACCTATATCATATAATTGTATAACAATTGACTTAATATTATCAATCTTATGCTGCATCGATTGGGTTCGACCTATAGGATTGGTTTGTTAAAGAAAAATTGTTCATGATTATGTTCAATCTAGATCTAGTCTATGAGCAACATTTTTTATAACTTATAGCTGATTCATTCGAGCATCGGCCGATACGAAATGACATCGGCCTATTGGCCGATCGGCTATTGTTTTCTAAGGTTTGCCATTCTCTATTTTGTTGGTTGTAGGATCAAACCAACTAGCATGCCCTGAACCCAAATATTTTGGACCTGCACTGAAGCAAAGCAATCTTCCAAGCCACCGTGTTTAGCATCAACACGCTTTTGGCATGCCCGGTCTGACATCAAGACTTTCGTCATGTCTGAAATCAATAAGGAAAACATCATACCAATCACTGTTGACAAATTTTCTGATGAGCAAAAGGCATAGATGGAACAACTTACTTAGGAATTTCAGAAAATGTATTTGGAGTCCTTCAGTGTTACTTGGCAAGGAACAATAGTACAAAAATCCAAGATTATCATGCCAAAGCCTGAAGGTGAAGGAAGCAAAAAGACAAAAGAAAAAACTAAGATGGAAACTAAAGGAGAACCACCTTTAATGACTTTGCAAGGTAGGATTGATGCTGCAGTTCATCATGCCCTAATTAACCAATTTGGGGTGTTGGTCAACACATTGACAAACATGATCAAGAATGTGGTGGATGGAACTATAGCTGAATAAAAAGCTAAGAGACCAGCTGAACTATAGCTGAATAATGTGTTTCCATCATATCGGACGGTTAAAACAGAAGATCCAGAGAAGAAATATACAGCAGGTCCTAGTTCTTCAATAGTGGTTACTGATAAACTCAAGATCAACATCGACTGGCGTATGGAGGTCACCATTTTCAGCAATCGGTTAGAGGACAACCAAGGAAACAACCAGTTGGGACTATGATGGTTTAGCAGCCGATGCAAGATTAGTCAAATCAACAACCGATTGGGGGGGGGGGCAACCAATTAGACCATAGTTTGCACATGAAATTCCTCAGAATTATCAACTTCAGCAAAGTCCATGTCACCAATACTCAAGCCAATATTTTTAGCATCAACATCAACAGCCGTCATCACCTCCTCAATATCGGCATGGGGAGGCCAATCAATATGAACATCAGATGAATCAGTATAATCAAAGACCTCCATTACAACAGTTTAGGAACAACGATAACCAGGAGTGGACTGACATGACTGTTGAAGTCATGAGGGAACAATTTGGTTTGAAACCTAGAGATGATGGGATTATGTATCGGCATCCATATCCAGAAAGTTTCGATAGAGTGCCATTGCCTAACTGATACAGAATTTCAGATTTTTTGAAGTTTTCAGTTGAACACATCAGTTGATACTTAGCTCAATGTGGGGAGGCATTGGCTGAGTAGGCTTTAAGAGTTAGATTTTTTTTGTTGTCATTATCTGTCAGAGGTTGACTCAGTTTGGAAAAACAGTTTCACAAGTATTTCTTTGCTGGGGTTCAAGAGATGAAATTGTTAGATTTAACATCAATCAAGCTTGATGTTATGAATACTTGAAGAATCCTTCTTAATTAGCGTCGAGAAAGTAAAGTACAAAGCCCTTGAATAATTGTTGCTTGATGATGATTTATATTATCTGACGATTGAAGGGGTTTTGCTCAAGTGCTTGAACCTATAAGAAGCCAAGGTAGTTATGTGTGAAGTGCCTGAAGGAATTTGTGGAACACATCAATCGGCTGATAAGATGAGGTACCCTCACAGAGTTGGATATTTTTGGCTGACAATGTTGGAAGTTTTGGAGTAGTTCAAAGAGCATTAGCATCGGGTATAAATCCAATAATAAAGCCGTGGTCGTTCAAAGATTGGGGAATCGATATGATTGGCCAGATTAATCCATCGTCAAGTAAAGGGCACAAATATATATTGGTGGCTACATATTATTTCACTAAGTGGGTTGAAGCAATTCCTTTGAAGAAGGTTGATTCCAGAGATGCGATCGAATTTGTTAAAGAACATATAGTCTATCGGTTTGGGATTCCACAGATGATAACGACAGATCATGGCTCTATTTTTGTATCGGATGAGTTCTTTCAATTTGTTGATAGTATGGGTATTAAATTGTTGAATTCTTCTCCTTATTATGCGCAAACCAATGGGCAAGTAGAGGCATCTAACAAAAATTGGATCGTGTTAATCAAAAGGAAGATTGCAGAACAACCAAGGAAAAGGCATATTATGTTGGCCGATTCATTATGGGCTTATCGGATGGCATGTCGTGGAGATACTCAAGTGCCACCATATTAATTAGTTTATGGACAAGAAGCTGTTTTGGCATGGGAAATAACATCGGCTCATGGAGAATTTCTTTGCAAAATCAGTTGTCAGCCGATGATTATTATAATTTAATGACCGATGAGAAAGAAGATTTGGCTCAGGTTCGATTACGTGCATTGGAGAAAATTTAAAGGGATAAGGAAAGGATTTCAAGGCATTATAATACAAAGGTTGTGCCAATGTCTTTTGAAGAAGGAGAACTAGTTTGGAAGTTGATTTTATCAATGGGGACAAAAGATAATAAGTTTGAAAAGTGGTCATCTAATTGGGAAGGAATCTATCGGATTCACTGTTGTGTACCAAGAAATATATATTTTGTTGAAAGCCTTGACCGGGAAGTGTTTGGAAAAGTGCTTAATGGAAAATATTTGAAGAAGTACTATCCTAGCGTATGGATTAATTAAAAATCAGCTGTTGCCGATGTATGAAATAGCCGATGAAAGACATCGCCTTAAGATGGCCGATATTTAATATAGACCTTAGATAAATTTTAATGAAGTAAGAAGGAGCAACAAATTGGCTCGGAGACCATGGATATATTACAACATGAAAGGGTTAAAATGTTTGCGAGTAAGATTGTTAACAAGAATTCGAATGTTTTAAGGATTCAAAATTACATTAACCAAAGTATTTTTGGATTGCCGATATCGCACGCATGCGAATTTGATCAACATCGTCGATGATCTTAGAATCGTTGGCATCGGATCTAGGTATTGGTTGATGGCTTTGCGTCGATCTGTGGCCCGATGGATGATAGCCTTGAGCTTGTTTCACTCAGCATCAATAGCTTGGGGGAGATCAGCGACAGTTTTCTTTTTAAGTTCCAATTCCTTACAAGTTTCTGCAACAGCAGCCAACAGATTAGCTTCTTTCTTCTCTAGTTCCTCAATTTTTGGTGCTGTCTGGGACAGTGACCAGGTCATCAAGATTGACATTTTCCATTTTTGCCAATATTCGATTGGCTTCTAGTGCAGCTTCTTCGGTCGTCAAGCCGATATGACCGGCCATGCGTTGACGAGCTCTGTGGACTTGTATCTGATGGGACTCTAAGTAAGCTGCTGGTGCCAAGTCATTAATGATTTCATCGGAAGCTGATTTTGGATTCCTTCAATCCGTCCTCTGATTGGTCCATAGTTTTTGACCAAAGCATCCATTGATGTGTTCAGCCGATCGGAGATATCAAAGAGAATGGTTTTTATGGTTTTAGGGGGAGGAGTGTTAGCTTTGCTGGTAATTTCTTTGTCTTCATCGTCAAGGAATTGGCGCACATCAAAGGAGAATATATTGGCCAGATTCTGCAAATTAAAGGGGTTATGATAAGAATTGATAAATCAGAGGGATTTGGCAGAATGAATGTTGGTAGATTAAAACTTACTGGAATTATAGGTGCAGCAATGTCGTTCTTTATCGGCGTGATCGCTATCAGCGGCATAAAGGGTATGCTCGCTTGAGTCCTATCGATGACTAGATGCCAATAGGATCACAGGCTTCAGAAAAGTATAACTATTAAGGGATGAATGTATATGCAGAAGGTTATAATGAAAAAACTCACCGATATCGGAGGAGTTGGTTGACGTGGAGGAGGCTCCCGATGGATATTGGTGTCGCTTCGTTGGTCTTCGGCAGCTGATGCGGCAGCATCGACAATATTATCAATATCGGCAATATCATCGCATTGTTATTAGCATTGGCAACGACGTTGATTTTTTCATTGGCAACTTCCTCATCCAACACAGGCGCCACTTTTCGATCGACTTCAGGGAGTTCATCTTCCAGGGGTGGGGAATTGGCTTTTTGCTTTTTACTTGTTTTATGTCAAGCCGTTTTCTTTCGCTTTTCCCTTGTGCTATGGACTGGTTCTCGAATTTGGTCTTGAAGGAGAGATGAAGGAGGGGGTGCGCCTAACCCAAGTGTCCATGGAGCTACATCTCCTGATGGTGTCAAAGTCGATGCGTACTTGATCGGCTGACCTCTGTTGCTCATGTTAGGTGGATCAATGTCAGTAACATGCAAGGAGGCATGATTACAAGTGCAAAATAAGAAGACAAATATAGAGAGAATGGAAAAGGAAATTACCCGAGGGCTGATCGATGGGTCAATAATGGTTAAGAAGAAGTTTGCAAGAAGGACGAAGAAATGTTGCTTCCATTCGCCCCACAATCGGTCCCAGGGTTGGCATCGTGATGCATGGCTATCGAAATCATCGAAGGGACCAAGAACTGAGCCTTCAATTGACATCAGGCGGTCAAATTTAAGAGCAGAAGGCATGGAGCCCCTGGTTTGGATCTTGTCGACGAAATACAAGCCGTTTGGGACTTGGCCACAGCCTAACTGCTGAGCTGCAACCACTGGGTGATAAAACTCATATGATACCTAAGAGTATTGGCCCATAGAGATCCTAGTGGGAATTATGCAAGGAGAAATGTCCGATACAAAAATTTCTCGAGATCTTTCATCAGAGTTGACAGTGTCTGGTCTGAAATCGATTGTGAGCTCAAAAGCTGTAACACCCTCATTGCCATACCAAGTTCTAGCATTTGTTGGGAAGCCATTGTAGAAGAGATCAAACCAGAACTTGAAATTTTCCAATGGTAGATTTCCTCCGGGATAGGCCAATGCTGCTTTTCCCAAAGACATGCATCAGTGGAATGTGACATAGGTATCTTCAGCATAATCGGTTGGGAACACAGATTCTTCAAGTGCTGGTCGCTCTGCTACTTCAACTGTATAGAGATTGAGTCATAGTTGAATAAGCCACCAAGGGCCTCCGATATGACCGATGGGGCTGTTAGCAAACAACTTGATCAATGCTTGATGTAGCAGGTGATAAGTGGCTTCAAGAAGATATTGGCCCAATGGTAGGGTTTTTCCTTCAACCAATGCTTGAGTGATGTGCTGTAGGTTGGTTGTCGACCCAACTGTTGTTCCACAAAAAACGAATCTTTCTGTGCAAGATATTGACAGCAAGGAATAGCATCCAGATAAGGCAATTGTATCTATTAATTAGGAATAGAAGTTAATTTCCTTTTTGTAATATTGTGGTGAGAGTTCACCTAGGACTTGTTTGTTTAGGCAAGTTGTAAATAGTGTTCGGCAAGGACAAGGTTTGTATGTACGGGTATAAATATAAGCCTGAGGTCTATGTAAAAGATAACAATAGTTCAATAAATACCTTCGGCGTATCGCCACAATTTTCTCTTTACTTCAACTAGAGGTATGGCTTGTTAAGTTACTACATAACTTAGCTAATCTAAATCAATGGATCGATTTAGTCATATCGGCCAGACTTTATCCTAGGTTTTGTTGGTATCGGTTAAATATGCTCATTGGCCTATATTAGCATAAGGTGTCCACCACCCTAAAAAACATTCAAGGACTTGATTTTCTAGATATCATACATCCCTTTACACTTTGCGCTGCATCAGCCCTAGTCATAATTAGAACCATGATCTCTAGCTTGTCTCTTGATTCCAATAGGGGTAGCATCGAAATTTCAGCCGATCTTATATGATATAACTTTTTAGCTTCGCTTAAATTATTTTAATCATGCTTTTCATGTTATATCGGCCCCTTATACAAGGGCATCACACCAGATAAATATATCAAGCTTGCCTCGATATATTTATCCAAATTGATACCTTTGTATAAGGCTGTATCGAGATATTAGCCGATACGATAACTACTTTTTACCTAATTATGATTTCATCGGCTATGGTCTAATCTTTGCCTATAGATTATATATTTATAGCCGATGGAGTCTAGTTAGGGTTTGTTTAATATTATCTTACTTACACCTTACAACTGATCGACTATCGTGCGTCTAACCTGGCTTTCTTTGTATATTTTGTTGGTTGCATGATCAAACCAACTGGCATGCCCTGAACCCATTTTCTAAGATTTGGACCTGGACTGGAGTGAAGCAAATCTCCCAAGCTGCCATGTTTTTGCATCAACACATGGTTGAACAGGAAGGCATTCAGTGTATCAGACCAAAAATATGAAGCCGATGACATTAGAGATTCGTTTTTTGTCATCTTGGCCAAGCATAAAGACAGACATTGAGCGATGCCTATTTGAGACCAGAACTGATATTTGGCAGGCAGCACGCGCCGATACCAATCTCTCCAACATGGCAGTTTTGACGGTCAAGATCTGAAGCTAAGGTGCTAGTCCAATAGGGAGGGTTTTGATTGCTTAAATGGAATTCTATTGGTTTCAGCATTGATGTAGGCAATTAGGTCTTCGTTCCTCATCGGTCCCAGAAAATAGAAAGGTGTGATCGAGCATAGGGATGGCAATTTAATTCCTCAAGTGCTACAGTGGGGATGAACAATAATAATGAAGAACTTGAAGAACATGGGGTGTAGATGAAATCGATCTAGGGCGGAAAGCGAAAAATGTGATGGAGAAAGAGAGTGCGGATCGGTGTACCTCAGGGATGTCCGCGGTTGTTGCCATTGAAGCCAGTGGATGAGTTCGCCGGAAGAGGTCCTGGGGCTTCAGTTCGGTCACCGGAGACAGAGGAGAGAGAGAGAAGGAGCTTATTAAGGAAAGAAATGTAACAGTGTAATGACGAAGAAGAAGACCGTTGCTATTTGTAGCTTGCAGTGTTAACCGTTGGGCTGGGCCGATGGAAACCCTAATGGGCCAAAGTTTTGTGCGCTAGGACGAAGAATTTCAAAGCATGTCTATCCATACTCCGCAATTCGGGGGCATGTGTTGATGGTAAAATTTGGCATATTCTGTTAAAGGTGGAGCGAGATTGGCGGCATGATTCTAGTAACCGAAAACGAAACAATTACATTGGCCGGAGATGTGTCGAATGAAAGAGATTAGGAGGTTACTGATAGGAGGCAGGAGTTCAAGTTCTTGTCGGATTCTGTCATGCCCGGAAATATACCATTTCCAAACGCTTAGTGCATTAATCCTCGTCCCAAGAGGCGAGATACACATAGACATTGTTGATTATTGTAAGCCACACTTGCGAAAACGTAAATGAAGTACTTTTATTACATGGGTGACTCTAGGCCCTTACACTCAAAGATAAACAAATAAAACAGCGGAAGACTACGGAACAGCAGCGGCAACAACAACAATAGGCACTTGACGGCGGAGCGTACTAGAAGTCCAAGCCTTCATCTTCATCAGGTCCATCTTGTGGATTGGTTTTGTGAGCAAGAGTGAGTACCACCACCGTACTCAGCAAGTCACACCGGAAATGCAAAAATAATGCATAGGGGAGACATGGAGAGGCCTGATAGGATTTATTTTGCATAAAGCCATAGTTTCAATATTTTAACAGGTTAAAGCCAATTTTAAAACACGGTTCTGTTCTAAGCCAATATTTTAATATCGTCAACGTCGCATGAGCCTGTGAACCTGCCTTAACCCAGGCTAATTTCCACATGACTACACCATCATGAATCCACCCTCCCAAGGTTTTATAAAACAAGACTAACTTTGGGTACATTGTTCAGCTTGCTCATAACCGATGGCGCGGCTATTCGAATAGTTTTTTAACTTTGACCAGAGGTGTACAACTTTATCCACAAGACACAACCTCAACACGCATTGCCACGCGCCGGGTACCACCACAGTACTCGGATAGAGGTCGTGTCAAGACCTTCCATCTAGCTCTATCCAAAACAAGAGAACCTGCTGAGGTTTCGCCGCCCGCCGGTCCCCGATGAGGTGAAAGTCAACGGATCCCCCAGGACAAGACAGGCCCCCCTTTCACTAGGCAAAAATCAGCCTTAATCCTGGCCCCACACCCTTCCAACCAATGGTCTCTGTTTTGAGAAGATCTAAACTTCCAGTCAGGCCTTACCCTCTAGACTTGTGGTTGCACGAAGATGCCTTGCAACAGAGGCCCGAAGGCCAGTCCTTATATTAGCCGGGGTGCGACAACCAAAGTAACTAGGTTGCACCCCGAGCCCAGCCCAAAAACATATTTTAGTTGCACAAAGCATTTTATCACCCATCTATTGACAAACCAGTCAATAGTCCATAACTAATCTAGTTTTAGTTGTTAACCACCATAGTCTAGTTATCAAAAGTTCTAGGTTGGAACTAAGTATGACTAAGCATTTACCTAAAGCAACTAGACTAGTCACGTTATAATTTTACTAGGGTTCACAACGATGATGGATATCAAATCAATAACAGGGCCATAACAAAGAGCATAGGAATAACTAATAAACAATTATTAATAGTGAACGATATAATTTATAAAGCGATGCAGTATAGGTAAAACAATATAATTTTCACAAAATGGGATTCAACATGTTCAAGGTAGATATTACTTGCCTTGATCGCTCACAAAATCTTCGGCGTCAACGGCGATGAACAGCTAGTCTTCCGGAACGACGGGATCTACACGACCAATGCAAAGAAATACAAAAAGGCTAAGAAAAACCATATAAACAGAAGCAACAAAGCACATAAATGGGTTCTACATATTTTACAAGAAATTAGAGACTTGAACGGGTCAATTCTGAGTTCAAACGGTCAACATATGGCCATTTGAAGTTTAAGTGCTGTTTAAATGGAAATTTGCGATTTAGTGAATTAATTTTCTAAAGGAAATTTGAATTATTGCGTCAGCGAGGAGTGAGAGCGCGCGTGGACTGGGTCCACGGGGCGGGTCCCACCTGCCAGGTGCACGGTCCACCATGAGTCGGGCGCACCGAGGCGGCTCACGATGCACCGGCGCACGGGCATGGCCAGGAGGACCAGCACCCGAACCTGGTGGCTTTGCCGACGATGGCCAACGGCGGCGGCGGTGGTGTGACGGGGTGCGAAAAGGGAAAAACGGAGAGAGGAGGAGGTGACGATTCTCATGATGCGGTTGCAGTGGCGAGAGGTTGACGGAGTTAGCCGGAGGTGAGAAAGAACGGTGGAGACCTCCGGGTCGTCGGTGTCTTCGTCATTCCCGTGGTCCTCGTGCTCGACGGAGGGGTGGACGAGGAAGAGGAGGAGGAGGCGAAGTGGATGGTGGCGACGCCGGGCTTCGAGGAGGTCCTGACCGCCGGCGAGGGGCGGCCGGACTTGCGCGTCGTCGACGGCAAGAAGAGAGCGGCTTGGTGGCCGGGAGAGCGGGAAAGGAAGGCGGCAGTGTGCGGGGAGGAAGGAAGAGGTTGAGGGCTCCCTTTAATAGGCCGGAGAGGAGAGAGAGGGTTGCCGGGGAGGGAGATCAACGTCGGCCATGGTGGAGCTCGCCATTGAATAGGGCCTTCAAAATCCAGCACCGAATTAAACCGATTTGAGTGGGATTTGTTGGCGGAATTGATGAGGAGGAGGAGAGGAACCGATTTTTGTATTCAATTTGGGGGGAGAGCAAATGAGGAGGGAGATCGGTGTGGTGGCGGCGCTAGCTTTTTTCTCGGCCATGGAGAGGAGCGGCTGAGGTTGAAGACGACCAGTGGCTGGGCCGGTTGGGCCATGCGAAGGAGGCAAAATAGACTTCTTCCGAGAGAGAGGGATAGAGTTTGGGCCGGCCCAAGGAGAGGGAGGGAAGGAAGAGAGGGAGGAGGATGTTTGAGAACGAAAAGTAGACTTCTCTCATGGGCTGAGAGAGAGGAGGACGACTTTGGGCCGAAAATGGCCCAAAGAAAATGAGAGAGATTTATTTTAGTTTTTATCTTTTATAAAATTCCTTTAATTGTTTTTGTTGCTTTAAAATTATTTAGGATGCTCTGAAAATTCAAGTAAAAATTGGTTAAGCATTTTGAAGCATGGGGAATTTATTAATTTATTTTAACATTTTGAAGCATGCCAAATTGACATTAATTTTGGTGAGTTTTAATTGTTATCGGCTCTTTTTGGCTTTTAAAATTTCTAGAAAATGCAATAAAACACGATTTAAAATTAGGGTGATTTTTAGGGCATTACAAATTCGGTTGAGATTGAAGATATTACTAAAAAGAGATTGGATTCGAGAAGAAAGTGACTTGGTGAATTATCTATTAATTACGCAGGGTTGTTTATTTTCCTTTTATATAAGTTTAGGAAAGATTGATTAGAGTCCGGTTTGGACTTGTAATTTTTGTTTTATCTCTAGGAAAGTTTGTGTCATGTTCAATATGGACTAGTTTGTGTTCATGGGTATAAATACATACGCCAGGGGCTTGTAAAAACAACAGTTCAATATATACTTTCGGCTCACCGCCACGCTTTTACGAGGTTTTTATTTTCGACGAGTTCTTGTCTTCGAGTTAGGCTGCATCGGTTAGGTTTGATCTCCATCAAGAAGTAAGTTCCGTGTACAGTTGCTTGTATCGGCGAGGCTAGGGCTTCCATCGGTTAAGTTCGATACTCTGAACCTGTTGATACAAGCACTATTTTATCATATACATTGCTTAATCTAAGTCAATAGTATCATTTACTTATATAGGTCGATTCTACTTGGATTCTACTTGGGTTTGCTGATTTAGATTGATTAATATATCTACCATCCTGAAAAACAATCAAAGGTTTGTTTAGACATTACTATTCTGATTATAACTTAGTGTTGCATCAATTAGGTTTGACCTACTAAGTTGTTATTAAAGTTGTAGGAACTAACTTGCTCTATGTTTGCCAATATGGGTAGTATCGGGGTTTCAGCCAATCTTACTTGTTATAACTATTTCGTATTGAGATTACTTGCTTTCTTTAACTTAATGCATTATATCTATCATCTTTTATAGATTTATCAATCCTTTAAATATATTAAGCCTGCTGCCAGTATCATGCTGTCTCAGTTAGGTCCGATCTGTTCAGAATAAGGCTTGTTTAATAAATTTAATTAAGTTTGATATTCTTATATAAAGCTATATCGGAGCTATAGCCGATACGTTACCTTCTGCTACTCAAATTACTTCTTCGACTAGATATAACTTCATATAATTATTAATTCATATGATCTTTGTTACTAGCAACTAATACTGTCTCGGTTAGGTCCGATATACCATAGTTGCTTGTATTTAAGAGAAAGATTGAATCAACAATTGTATGCTATTTGTCTCTATAGCAGATCGTAGTTACTTTGAGTCTAATCCATATTTATGTGCACATCGGCTAGTATCTAGATCATATAATTGCATAAGAATTGACCTTAATATTATGAATCTTATGCTACATCGATTGGGTTCGACCTATAGGATTGGTTTTGTTAAAAAAAAATTGTTCATGATTATGTTCAATCGAGATCTAGTCTATGAGGAACAGTTTTTATAACTTATAGCCGATTCATTCGTGCATCAGCTGATACGATATGACATTGGCCTATCGGCTGATCGGCTATCATTTTCTAATGTTTGCCATTGTCTATCATGTTGGTTGCAGGATCAAACCAACTGGCACGCCATGAACCCGATGATGTTGGACCTTAATTTTGCTATTTAATTACTCCACTGTTTTACTACACTTAAATGTTTGCTAAATGCTGCTTTTGCAAATAAGCCCTAGTATTGTCATCCTTTGTATCCCTATACACTTGCATACTTGTTGTGTGGCTTGTTGAGTATTCCATATAGTCACCTTGCAATAATTATCAAACCTCAGTTGAAGAAAGTTTTTGAAGGAGAAGACATTTGGCTTATACCCCAGTTAAGTTGCCTGTGGGAATGGAGCTGAAGCTATCGCTAGATCATTTGTCCGTTGTTGTTTCTTTTCTTTTGTAAGTATGTAACATTACTATTATGTTGGATCTGTATATTAAATTATTGATTTGTGTACCTCGGCTGATTCCTGGATGAGGATTGGATGCACAAATTAGTTCGAAAATTGGTATGCACAAGAATTTTAGGGCGTGACGAGTTGGTATCATAGCCATCTCGACTGTAGGATAAGCCAAATGGTCAAACCTTAAGATCAAGTTTTCATAAAACCTTAGTTGTGAAAATTTTCCTCTCTTCTCCAAAATTCTTTGCAAATCATTTTATTGATCTCTCCCCTCTGCTCCTTCACCTTGAATAGTTGTTAAACTTGCTAGAGAAACTCGAAGATGTCGATGTTGTCTACTTACAAAAGTCAAGTCAAGCGAATCGAGGAACAAGAAGATGATGGTCTCAAGCTATCAAGATGAAATGGAGCTTGGATCATACCCTAGAACCTAAACCTCCAAAGTGACTTTGCAGAGTAGTGGTAGAGTACAACGTTGTTGCTTGCTTGTGTGTAGGTATGATTACATTCCCGTCATTGATGTAGTTCAGTGATGAGCGTGTAAAAGTACTAGATTGTTTTCTTTATCAATTTGAATAATGTAACAGTCTCCACACACCAGATCAAGTGATAACATGGTTATGGTCTTGGCTTAGTGTAACCCCTCTCGTTCTATCCTCTCCAAATCTGCAATGGATGGTTAACACCAGGAATGGAAGTTACAGTGGAAACAACAACAATGCTGGTGGATCAGGAAGTTGAGCCAATGGATCAGTTCAGGATAACCAGTCACTTGGGTAGAGTTCAATGATGCTTTCAAGAAGACACACCTACCTACGGGAGTTGTTGGTTTGAAGAAGCATAAGTTCAGGGCACTAAAGCAAAGGGATTTCACTGTGACAGAGTATCTTCATGACTTCAACCGTCTGGCTCGTTATGGTCTAGAACATGTGCATACTGACAAAGAAAGGCAAGAAAAGTTCATAGCTTGTGTATTTCAACTGCTATGAACTAGGTCACTTCGCAAGAGAGTGTCTGAAGCCAAAGCATCATCAACCACAAGGTCAAGTCACCAACATCGTTGTCACAGGAGCCAATGCAGTGTCTGTTGCGTCTTCTAGTGATCTAGCTCAACCACTGGTTTCAAACTAGCAGTAGCTCTGTTTTAGTTTTAGAATAATTATGAGAGTTATGGAATAAGACAGACTACAATTACCTATGACCTTTTTGTTTCTAGCCATTTCCAATCTTGGGACAAGATTCTTTGTAAGGGGGTAGATTTATCACACCCTGATTTTCTTTTCTGGGATTTATAAATAATTTAATAAATTATTTATAGAATTTATACTAAAGTACACTTTAATTAACAAATGAATTTAAAAGTGGGAAATAAAATTTCATAAATAAGACAAAGCATGATTTAATTTTTATTAAATTCTCCATGATTAATTACACTCTCTAGAATTTTCTTGGATTTTTTAGAGCTCAATTATTAATTTTAATAACAGAAAGAACATTTCAGTAATTATTTTGATGAAAAGATAATCATTAAATGATCTAGATAAAAAAATTTCAATACTTCGATTGCCCAAGTATTTTTAGGATTTTTCTTGAAATTAATTGAGCATTGGAAGTATTTTTGAAAATTCAAAGATCATTTCAATGATTTATTTAAATGGAAAACAAATTAAAAATCCTCAAAGAGCATCTATGCCCCTAGTGGGTTTTGGTTAATTGATGACAAATGATTAAGGGACTAATACGCTTATTGAGTGTATAAGTAAGGGATTAGTCCGATGAAGATGAGGAAGAAGATATAATACATTGTGGTTTCATTGTGATGCAAAGCTACAAGTGATGGAAGATGGCAAGATGCGGTGAAGGATTGGCAAGACTTGGCTACCCGATGGACTATACATTAGAGAAGGACAAGCGGAGGCTTGGCACCGAAGGACCCAATGTAGTGGTGAAGGAGCAAGTGCTTAGCCGAATACCGACGAACTGATCAAGGCCATAGGATGTCACAAGTTACTGAGGATCAACCCTTGGTGCAGAAGAAGCATAACATGAAATGTTGAACAGCAAGAGGATGTGATTCATTGATGAACATCAAGCCAAATTTTAAATTTGCATTGATCAAGGCAAAGAAAGAAGATGACGTAAAGGTATTCATATTGGTATAGCTTTTCTATTTGCTTTTGAGTTGGTAGGAAAGCTGTACTACTAAGTGAGATGTTGCCTTGATATCTAGGGATGAGTTTGGTGCTCAAAATCTTTGTTGAAGTGATTCTTTCTCTTGGATTTGTGTACTAGAATTTTTCGGAGTTTTCTAAAATCATGTTTGGATTTTTTCGAAGTGTATTTGCCTTCGAAAAATGGTACTAGTGTTTTTCGGAATTCTCCGAAGGTGCTTCAGAAATTTTTGAAGCACTGTGAACTTGAGAAAATCGGTACTGGTGTTTTTTGGAATTTTTTGAGGGTGGTTCGGAAATTTCCGAAGCGCTGTGGACTTAAGAAAATTGGTACTGTTGTTTTTTGGAATTTTTTGTAGGGTCTTTGAAATTTTCCGTACCATGTTGAACTGATCGATTTCGGCACTGGTCTTTTTCGGATTTTTCTAAAATATTTTCAAAAATTTCCAAAATGCTACTTTGCCCAGTTTTCTGTTATGCTTCTGCTGGAATTTTGCATTGTTCAGAAAATTCCGAAAGTATTGTAGCAAACTCCAAAATAAAAATCCGAAGGTAATGTAGCAAGTTCTGAATGTTGTTTTTCTCTTTGGTGATTTTCGGATATTTTTGGAAATACTTCGAAAATTTCGAAAAAAAAAGAATCTTTACCCTTAACGGGCAGATATGAGGGCATGGCTATAAATAGCCACCTCCAGCCACAAGCTAGGGCTGCTAACTCCATTGCATATCTTATGCGCTTGGCTTGCTTTGCTTGAGATTTACTTTTGAGTTGCATTCTCACTTCTTCCTTTCCATCGATCTACAAGCTTAGATTTCGTGTGTGTGTGAGAGTGGTTGATCCTCAAGGATTTGAACTTGGGAACACATCGTCTTACAAGAATCCTGGTGATATACCTCTCTCACTCATCTAGCTTTGCTCTTTGGAACCGCTAGTAGTTTAGTTGCTATTTGTACATTCCTTTTCCTAATTGCGCTGCTATCCCTTATTGCTTGTATTGCTAGCTTGGTTGCAAATATGAGATTTTTGGAAATATCCAAAAATATTCGAAAATATCTAAAAAGTTTAGCTTCCGCATTTTCTTAAAAGTTTTAAATGCCTATTCATCCCCCTCTAGGCGACATTAAGGTCCTTTCAATTGTTATCAAAGCGAAGTCTCTCTTTTTGGGCTTTACCGCCTAGAGAGTAAAGATGTCAACTAGTGGTTTGGTGGGTGTTAACGGTGAAATTTGGTAATCGACTTGGAAAAAAAAGGGGAAACCGAAGCAGAGAAGACAGATTGAATTGGAGTCAGACCAGGCTTCGTATCGGACCCAGTAACTATATCGGACTGTGGATGTGTTGCCATAAAGAGCGTATCGGCCGATACGGATTCGATGTTAACGTGGGCCGATATGGGTTGTGAGTTGATAGTGTCAACGTGGGCTTGGTCTACACCCAGAATAAGCTTCAAGGAAGTTGCCAAATAGAGATAAAGCTTGGTTTTAGGCAGTTGTATCTTGTAAATTAAGTAGTTTAGATCTAATCTGTGGCTTAAGTCTGTCGCAAGGACTTGTTTGTTAGTTGTAGATAAGATCGTGCCCTACAAGGGTTCTGTTGTAACCTCGGGTATAAATATCCCGATAGTTTGTACATAGAAACTCTCTCAATCAATCATACAATCAAACTAATCTACTTTCGGCGCATCGCCAACCCTCACAAGAGGCTGACTTCTGACGAGTTCTTGCTTCCCAAGAGCAAGGTAAGAACTCGTACCCGACGATTTACATCGTCGGGGCTAACGTGTCGCTTTAGGCACGTTAAGCCCTAATGATGTGATCGTCGTTTATCGTGCGTTAGCTAATCTTGACGCGGTCTTCTGATTCTGTCTCGTCAGCAGTTAACTCGTTTTAGAGTTTATTGCCGATGATGGTTGAATCAGTTTGCTCGTTTAGATTATCTAAGGCATTTACCATCCCCAAAAGCAATCGACGGCTTGATTTTCTTTGTGTTAAGTCTCGATTCACACTTTGAGTTGCTATCGGCCTTAGTCCTGTTTCGAGATCTAACACGAAGCTTGTTTTCGATTGTAATTAAGGATAGCGCCGGGGTTTCAGTCGGTCTTATCTAATGCATGTGATTATTTATGTTCTTGCATGTGTTTGCTACTTATACATGTGGATCGACGAATATAAACATATCAAGTCATAGAGTGTTTTTAAAGACTTCTTTGTGGTTGGTGTATTTATGTTAGCCGATTGACTTGTATAAGTTTACACTAGAGTAATAGCTAGTGTAGTTATCCTCATGAAACCCTCATCGGCCAATTCCATTAATTTGTCACACGCTTTTGGCATGGGCCGATGAGATTAGATCTCTTCAATTTGCTTATTATATTGAGTAAGCCGATACAGCTTTGCCCTATCAGCTGGGCTATAACAATGTGACATCGGCTTATCGGTCGATCGACCATTGTTTTCTGACATGGTTTACTTGTTTCTTGTTGATTGCAGATCAAATCAACTGGCACGCTCTGCGCACGACTAGGCAAGCCAATTTGGACCTACACTAGAGTTAAGCAGATCTCCCAGGCCACCGTGGAAACGTAGAGCCCGTCTTTTGTTGCGAGGCGGGTCTAAATTCTGCGCCAACAGTGGGATATAGTTCCTTTACTTCTTTTAGATGGTTCAAATTATTTACCTTGAAGTACTCGCATGCCTGATGAGTTTAGGACCATGGGTCCTCAAATAGAGCGAGTTGTAGATGTGAGCATTTCTCCTCCTAGTAATCAAATGCTATCATTTGAAGAGAAAGAGAAATGCATACATCTCACTGCTCAAGCTTATAATATTTTATTTAGTTCTCATTTGGACCATGCTCAAGGAGAGATACGACAAATCCAAATGTGATGATGTACTCTTTATAGAAGGAACACTTGGGGAGTGCTCGAATTCATCACCAAATTGCGAAGAACCTCATGTGACTCCATTCAATGTAATGAAATGGTGAGTAGGGTCAATTTGGACGCTTCTACTTCATATAGTGCTTCTGGTGCTAATCTTTTGAAGATAGAAGAAGCATATGATCATCAATGGCTAAGTGAAGAATCCACATCATCAACTTGTTCATCTTTCATTGCCGCAGATCATGATTGCTTTATGGGTGATGATGATGACTCCGAGTTTGATCACTTGAACAAGGACACAATAATGGTGATCAAGCTCATGGAAGTCATTGGGAAGTAACGGGCATGTCTCACTGAGAGGATTGAAGAAGTCAAGGGTGTAGCCGAAGAACATGAGAAACTCAAGAGCTCTCATTCTTCATTAATTATGAGGTATGAAAAATTGGAAAATGAATTTGCTTGTGCCATTAATTATGTTGCTTGTTTAGCATCTTTGAAGAAGCAAAATCAAAAGCTTAATTCTCAACTTGAGAAGATCACTAGCAAGTATGTGGATTTACAGGAAAGACATGATGAACTTTTGTGTTCTCATGACAATCTTGTAGATTCTCATGCCATGTTAAAGGTAGCTCATGAGGTGATAATTGCAACAGTAAAATCCTATGAACCTCATGTTCAAGTTGATCTTATTTATGCTAACCCTTGTTGCTCCTAAGCAAACATCTCCTCGAGCACTACATGTGACTTGGATTATGTAGGCAAAAGGAAAAATCACATGAATTGTGGACTTGTGGGAATTGGTTAACCTTCTCAAGATAACCGTGAGGGCATGGTGAAGAAGCTTGAGAAGGGATCAACTATAGCTTATAGCAAGCTCCATAAAAGGGATAACAAGTCCATCAATGCTCATACCAAGGGACGAGATCGAAACATGATCAAAAGTTTCATTACTTGCTTCAAGTGCAAAAAAGAAGGACATCATGTTAAAGATTGCCCTTGGAGGAAAGGAAAGGTGTTGAGCAAGAAGAAAGACATTCCTCACATCAAGTGTTTCAAGTGCACCGAAGCGGGACACTTTGCCTCAAGTTGTTCGTGCATATTGGATGAAAAATGCAAACTATCAAGTGAGAGGCAAACCGGCAACAAGCAAACCAAAAGACCAGATAAGAGCAAAACTCGACTTAATGAAAAATTGATCCAAGGGGCTGGGGGAATCTTGCTAAAATTGCCGTGCAAAGGGACATATTGGTAAAAGTTGTCCCATGGGCAACATTCCTAAACCAAACTTCTCATTTGATCATGATTTTCTTGCGAAGGCCAAAAAGGACGTTTGTACTACTAGGTGATTAGTTCACCACATGCTAGCACAAAATCCTTTTGGGTGCCTAAGTCTCATGTGACTTACCTCTATGGACCTAATGTTTTTGAGGACCAAAATGTGCTAAAATGAGATTATAGGTACTTGGAGGCTGATGTGACCATGGCTACTATTGATACAACCATTGCTCACATCATAGTTCAACCAAAAGACATCCAGATCAAGCAGTCCAAGTCCTGGAATCCAATTCGGCCACCTGCTACAGTGCTGACTTCAAATGGCCACCAAATATGCATACGAGCTCCGTTTTGGGCCCATGAGTACTTGATGGAAAGCTCTTGGAGTTCTCTTTCCAATGGATCCAGCCTCATCGTAAAATTCCATCTCAGTCGGTGCAATCATAGAAACAAGGTGCTACATCACCTATAATGGGCCTATGAGCTTGTAACTTTATCTGGGACCCCGGCCCAGGTGGGGCCCATGTGTGGTGCTGTTAACAGCAGATTTTCGTAATCTACCCGGAGAGGAAAGAGAAAACCGATGCAAACGAGAAGGGGCGTTCTTAGTTGAATCGGTTACTTTGTCGGACCAAGCCAGAGTCGGATCCAATCCCGTATCGGACTCAGCATCGTATCGGACCAGGTGGAGCGCTGACAGAGGGACCGTATCGGCCGATACGAGTTCAATACGGCCATCGGCCGATAGAAGTAAGAAGCTGATGGAGGCCGCGTGGGCTCGGTTTGGGCATAAGTTAGACTTCAAGGAGATTGCCAAATAGGGATAAGGCCCGGTTTTAGGCAATTGTATCTTGTAAATTAAGTAAGTTTAGATCTAATCTATGGCAAGAGTCCGCCATAAGGACTTGTATGTTAGTTAGAGATAAGACCGTGTCCTATATGGACAATGTTGTAAATCACGGGTATAAATATCCCGGTAGTCTGTACATAGACTCTCTCTCTGAATCAATCAAAATCGAGTCAATTCAATCTACTTTCGGCGCATCGCCAACCCTCGGAAGAGGTTAACTTCCGGCGAGTTCTTGCTTCCCCAGAGCAGAGGTAAGAACTCGTACCCGATGATCTACATCGTTGGGGCTAGCGTGTCGCTTTAGACACGTTAAGCCCTGGCGATGTGATCGTCGTCTATCATGTTTTGGCTGATCTTGATGCGGCTATCCAGTTCTATCTCGCCAGCGATTAACTCGTTTTAGGGTTTATTGCCGATGGTGGTCGAATTAGCTTGCTCATCTAGATCATTTAAGGCATCTACCATCCCCAAAAGCGATCAACGGCTTGACTTTCTTTGCGTTACTTCTCGATTCACACTTTGTGTTGCTATCGACCCTAGTCGTGTTTTGAGATTTAACACAAAGCCTGTCTTTGATCGTAATTAAGGACAGCGCTGGGGTTTCAGCCGGTCTTACCTAATGCATGTGACTACTTTATGTTTTTACATGTATTTGCCACTTGTTCGAGTAGATCAGAAGATATAAATATGTTTGTCATAGATTGGTCTTAAGATTTCTCTGTGATTAGTATATTTATATCAGTCGATTAGCTCATACAGGTTTGCACTAGAGCATTAGCTAGTGTATTTATCTTAGCAGTCCCTCATTGGCCGATTCCATTAAATTGACATTAACACATTGACGAAGGCCGATGGGATTAGGTCTATCTACCAATCTCATTTTATTATGACATTAAGTAGGCCGATATAGCTTTGCCCTATCGGCTGAGCTCCCACGATGCAACATCGGCCTATCGGCCGATCGACCATCGTTTCTGAAATGGTTTACTTGTTTATTCTTGTTGATTGCAGATCAAATCAACTGGCATGCCCTAAACGCACCTAGGCAAGCCATTGGACCTGCACTGGAGTTAAGCAGATCTCCTAGGCCGCCGTGGAAACGTGGAACCCGTTTTGTTGTGAGGCGAGTCGAAATTCTACGCCAACACGCTTTTGGCACGCCCAGTGGGACCAAGAAGAACGCAAGCTTAACAACAACGTCAAGTTCGCTGCAGGATGCCGAAGCAGAGCGAAATCTCAGAGGAGAACGTCGTCTCTGTGACCGCCGATTAGCTCAATGAGGAGCAGAAAGTTGAGATGAACAAGCTGGTCGAGGAATTTCAGAACATGTACCTGCAGACGTACTCCATGGCTCGGCAAGGCACCCTTATCCAAAAATCTAAGGTGATAATGCCGAGCCCTGGGGACGGAGCCAGTACGTCGGCGGCAGCACACGACCAAGCTATTAAGGCTGAAGACGATAATCGCAGTGTCGTGCCGACGCTACAGGACCGCATCGATTCCGCGGTTCACTCTACGTTGGTCAACCAATCGGGAATCCTGGTGAACACATTGACTAATATGGTTAAATCAATCCTAGACAATTCCATTCACCAGTGCAAGCCTCAAGGACCGATTTTCTTACCTGAAAACAAGTTCCCTGCGTATCGGACCTTGAGGAGGGATTTGAGTGCGGCTCCACAGCCGACAGCGCCGATTCCACCTCCATCGGCCTAGCCAGCGTCAACCATGCCGCTGGTCTTGACCAAACAAGCGGGAGGAAGCCCTCAGCACATCACGAAGGAACAATTCGCACAATGGACGAGGGGGAAACAGGCGATGGTTGAGCTGATACAACAAGCTCCAATCAACCAACCATCGGCTGGACAACCTCAATTCGCTCTACCAAGCAACCCTCCACAAGCAGCTGGCTACAACGCGCCACAAGGCTACCTGCAGTACACAACAGGGCAGTACGAGGCACAGAACTCAAATCACCACTTCCAGCCGTACTCCCCCAGGCAATGGCGGCCAGAAGGCTTACAGCAGCCTTACCACCAAGAGCTTCCTTACTAGCCCACGCACTGGGCCGACATGATAGCTAAAGTGATGCATGATCAATTTGGTTTGAAGCCCAAGGAGAGTTCAACAGTGTATCGGCACCCCTACCCCGAGGAGTTTGACAGAGTGCCGCTACCAAATCGGTACAAGATCCCCGACTTCTCCAAGTTTTCGGGGCAGGATAATGTCTCTACCTACGAGCATATTAGCTGGTTGTTAGCTCAATGTGGTGAGGCATCGGCTGTGGAGGCGTTGAGGGTGAGATTTTTCCCTATGTCCTTGTCAGGGTCAGCGTTCACATGGTTTTCCTCTTTGCCCTGCAATTCCATCAGAGGATGGATCGACCTGGAGAAACAGTTTCACAGATACTTTTTCAACGGTGTACAAGAGATGAAGCTATCCGATCTCGTCGCCATCAGGCAAAGGGTTGATGAATCGGTCCCAGAATACATCCAAAGATTTAGGGACATAAGGAATAGGTGTTATAGCCTCAGTTTGACCGATTCTCAACTGGCCGATTTGGCGTTCCAGGGATTACTAGGGCCAATAAGAGAAAGGTTCTCGTCACAAGAGTTTGATAGCCTAGCTCAGCTAGCACAGAGGGTATCGGCCCATGAACAAAGATTCCAGGAGGCGAAGAAGTTTATAAAGAGAATTAACAGTGTCTATCAGTACACCTCCGACGAAGACGATGAAGTTGATGCTGACGTCGATCTGGCTGAGTGGGCCTGGATGAGGAAGCCGATGGCATGCCAATGGGCTAGTAAGGGCGACAAAGAGGACAAGTTCGACTTCGACATCAACAAGGCCGATAAAATATTTGATCTACTATTGCAGGAAAAGCAGATACAACTGCCAGTGGGTCACGTGTTGCCATCGGCCAAGGAAATAAAGAAGAAAAGATATTGCAAGTGGCACAACACATATTCTCATCACACCAACGAATGCAAGATCTTCCGGCAATAGATTCAATTGGCCATCGAACAAGGCAGGATTAAGATTGATGAAGCCAAGCGGCCGATGAAGATAGAAGGACACCCGTTCCCAGTCAACATGGTGCGGGCAGACGGGGCCGATAGCGATGCCTATCGGACCAACAAGCGACCTCATCAGACCTCAGAAGGCCTGATCAAGAAGTACCAGTGGAGGCGGGAGGAGCAAGCACAAGATTACTCTGACCAAGACAGATCCTATGATCCTCATTGGGAGTGCGAGTTTTTCCTGTTCTGTTGGAACGAAAGAATGAGGTTGCCAACAATCCAAGAGTGTCCTGCATGCAACGACATAGAAGACTCTCACCAGGGCAGCTCAATTAGACAAGCGCATCGGCCGATCAAGCAGAGGAAATCTGTACATGAGAGGCTAGGGCCGATGCACCACGATCGTCGGACTGAAGACGACGAGCACTCCCGGAACCCTCAGTGGTGCCCAAGTGACGTATTTAGCAAAACTCAAAAATGATGGGTTCAGAGGCTGAGGCAGAAGGAGCAGATCCAGGAGCAGCAGGCAGCAACCGCCCATCGGCCCACCAAGACTCAAAAGGAGTGGACGATAAAATCTACAGTGGTCGAGACCGATGAGGGAGCCACAAAATCAACACAAGCTCCTGTGTCCGCGAAAGGTAAAGGCATAGCATCGGCTTCTGTTAACATGGTTTTCATATTGCCAGCAAAGTACAGGGTACAGATGGCCGATGAGGCAGTAGCCGAAGATGAGATAGAGCAATCTTCGACTAGGCTGCAGTTGTCACCAGACCAAGCCGTGTTCAACAAGCCGGCCGACACCAGCTACAGGCACCTCCGGCCATTGTATATCAAGGGATTCGTCAATGGGCGGCCGATGACGAAGATGCTAGTCGATGGCAGCGCGACAGTAAATTTGATGCCATATACAACTTTCAGGAAGCTTGGAAAAGTACCTGAGGACCTAATCAAGACTAATATGGTATTGAAAGATTTTGGCGGCAACGCTTCTGAGGCAAAAGGGGCGTTGAATGTGGAGCTCACAGTGGGCAACAAAACAATACCTACCACCTTTTTTGTCTTTGATGGAAAGGGTTCCTACAGCCTGTTGCTGGGACACGATTGGATCCACGCAAATTGTTGCGTCCCTACAACGATGCATCAGTGCCTCATTCAATGGCAAGGGGACCAAGTCGAGATCGTGCAGGCCGATAGGTCAGTACATGTGGCAAGTGCCGATCTTGCAGTATGGGAACTGGAAGGGATCGATTACCTGTCCGGACGAGTTTGGGAGGCCGATTTCTTAAAGGTAACTGATTGCAACATAGAGCCTATCGAAGATCAAGAGAAGCAGTTACTTTAACAAAAGTGTAACATCCACCGGCCAAGATGAACAAGCTAGTCCCTACACAGATGATGCGGTGGATGAATTAGATGGAAAACTGGGACAAGGCTTTACGTTGGCCGATGAACTTGAAGAGGTTGACATAGGAATAGGTGATAGGCCTAGGCCGACGTATGTAAGTGCTAACCTGCCAAGGGATTATAAGAATAATTTGATAAATCTTTTGAAAGAATTCATGGACTGTTTTGCATGGGAATATCATGAGATGCCAGGATTAAGCCGATCGATAGTAGAACATCGGTTACCTATCAAACCAGGCTATCAGCCATTTAAACAAGCTCCTAGGAGATTTAAGGCCGATATGCATGAAGCTATCAAAGCAGAGATCACAAGACTTTATGACGCCAACTTTATCAGACCCTATCGATATGCGGAGTGGGTTTCCAACATGGTTCTAGTATTGAAGAAAAACGGCAAGCTCAGGGTGTGTATTGATTTCAGAGATCTAAACAAAGCAACGCCAAAAGACGAATACCCCATGCCGTTGGCCGATTTGCTAGTTGATGCTGCATCTGGACACAAGATCATCAGCTTTATGATGGAAACGCAGGCTATAACCAGATTTTCATGGTTGAGGAAGACATTCACAAGACGGCTTTCAGGTGTCCGGGAGCAATCGGCTTATACGAGTGGGTTGTTAGGACGTTTGGCTTAAAAAACGTTGGAGCCACCTATCAGAGGGCTATGAATTATATTTTTCATGATCTTATTGGCTCGTTGATTGAAGTTTACATCGATGATGTCATTGTAAAGTCAAAAGAGTACGATGTGCACCTGGCCGATTTACGCTATAAAAAAGATCAAGCCTCCAGATAATAAGACCAGGTTACAGTCTCTGCTTGGCAAGATCAACTTTGTCTGGCGTTTTATATAAAACCTGTCAGGCAGGATAGAGCCGTTCACTCCATTATTGAAGACGAAGGATGATCAAGAATTTACATGGGGTGATAGGCAGCAAAAGGCGTTGGACGATATCAAAGAATATTTGAGTTCCCCACTAGTTCTAATTCCTCCACAAAAGGGAGTTCCATTCAGGCTATACTTATCGACCGATGAGAAGTCTATCGGCTCAGTTTTGGTTCAGGACATTGACGGCAAAGAAAGGGCTATTTTCTATCTCAACAGGAGATTGTTGGACACCGAAACAAGGTACACGCCAGTGGAGAAGTTATGTCTATGCTTATATTTTTCATGTACTAAGTTGAGGCATTATTTACTTTTCAATGAGTGCATCGTGGTAAGCAAGGCCGATGTGATGAAATACATGTTATCGGCCCCCGTGTTGAAAGGGAGAATTGGGAAGTGGATTTTTGCCTTAACAAAGTTTGACCTCAGGTATGAATCGGCCAAAGCGATCAAAGGACAAGCCTTGGCCGATTTCATTGTTCAACATAGAGATAATTCAATTGTGTATTCAGATATTGTGCCATGGACGTTGTATTTTTGATGGGTCTGTTTGCAAACATGGATGCGATATCGGCCTAGTCATCATATCCCCTCGGGGGGCAAACTTCAAGTTTGCGTTTACTATCAAGCCTTATTATACTAACAATCAAGCAGAATATGAAGCTGTTCTTAAGGGTTTGCAGTTTTACAAGAGGTTGAGGCCGATTCCGTAGAAATTATTGGTGATTCACAGTTGGTGATTAATCAGCTTTTTAGGGAATATGAGTGCAGGAATGATATTCTTAGAGTTTACAACGAAGAGTGCATGGAATTGCTAACAGCTTTTAAGATTGTGACGATGAGGCATATACTCAGGAAGCAAAACTTCGAGGCCAATGATTTAGCTTAGGGGGCATCAGGATACAGGCCAATGGCGAAAGATGTTCGGGTCCAAATTGCAACCATGCATGCCGATGACTGGAGATTTGCTATCATTGAATATTTGAGAAATCCTTCTCAATCGGCATCACGGAAGATGAAATACAAAGTCTTACATTATGTCTTGCTGGATGATGATCTGTACTATCGGACGATTGATGGTGTCTTGCTAAAGTGCTTGAATTTAGAGAAAGCCAAAGTTGTTATGAGCGAGGTCCATGAAGGGATTTGTGGAACACATCTATCGGCCCATATAATGAGATGGCTTTTGAAGCGTGTTGGATATTTTTGGCCGACAATGCTAGAGGATTGTTTCAAGTATTATAAAGGATGTCAAGATTGTCAAAAGTTTGGAGCAATTCAGAGAGCACCGGCATCGGCTATGCATCCAATCATAAAGCCGTGGCCGTTTCGTGGATGGGGTATAGATATGATCGGACAGATTGCCCCACCATCAAGCAAAGGACACAAGTATATTTTAGTGGCCACAGACTACTTCACAAAGTGGGTTGAGGCCATCCCTCTTAAGAAGGTTGATTTCAAGGATGTCATCCAATTTGTCAAGGAGCATATTATATACCGGTTTGGACTACCATAGACATTGACTACAGATCAGGGATCAATCTTCGTGTCCGATGAGTTTGTCGAGTTTGCTGACAGCATGGGCATCAAGCTGTTGAATTCTTCTCCATACTATGCGCAAGCTAATGGGTAGGCAGAAGCTTCCAACAAGACTTTAATCAAGTTGATCAAGAGGAAAATTGATGAACAGCCGAGACGGTGGCATACCACGTTGGCCGATTCTCTTTGGGCGTATCGGATGGCTTGTCATGGTGCAACTCAAGTGCCACCTTATCAGCTGGTTTATGAGCATGAAGCTATGCTGCCGTGGGAGACCAACATCGGCTCAAGAAGGATTGCATTGCAAGACGACTTGACAGCCGATGAGTACCACAATCTTATGGTCGATGAGTTAGATGATTTGGCACACGTCCGATTGCGGGCCTTAGAAAAAATAAAGCAAGATAAAGATCGAGTTGCTCGTCATTATAACAAAAAGGTTGTAGCCAAGTCATTTGAGGAAGGGGATCTTGTTTGGAAATTAGTACTGCCGATCGGTTCTAGAGATAACAAATTCGGCAAGTGGTCACCTAATTGGGAAGGTCCTTTTCAGATTCATTGATGTGTGCCTCGCAATGCTTATCTACTAAAAGGATTAGATGGAGAAGTTTATGGAAGAGCCCTTAACAGCAAATACTTAAAGAAATATTACCCAAGTGTATGGATAGACTCATGATCGGCCTGCCAGCCGATTTATGATAATAGCCGATGCGCATTGCATCGCCTATAGATGGCCGATATACACTATCGCCCTTAGTTCAAATTTTACAACATGAGCCCTCATCTTCCAAATTTTGGGGGGCATATATTTACTCATTTACTCAGCAAGCAATACTCCAAGATTCTTCAAGTTTATCAGATTGGTTCAAATTTATGGACTTCAAATTTTTTTTTAATGGACTTTTTCAGACTTCTTCAGATCATATTCGACTACTTGGCCAATGAGATATATATTAATCACTACATGAGGTTGTCTTTTTACAAGAAGAAGATAAAAGTATATTACATGAGCCTATGAAGTTTTGGATAGCTGCAATGGCCTTGCGACGGATTTGATCGATGTCTTCTATCGTTTGAGCGTCATCTGCCGTCGACCTTGAAATTGGTTTCAAGGACTTACTCAGGGTTGCAAGATGTTTGGCCGATGCTTTCAGCTTCGCCGTTTGATCTTCTATAGCCTTTGGCGATGCAGTTATCCTGGCTTCAACTTCTTGGATCTCTTTGTGAGTTGCCTCTAGCTTCAACACTAGGTCTGCTTCGAGGCGACGGAGTTCTTCAAGCCTTTTGTTTAAGGCGATCGGCTCAACAGCCAGCTCGTCCAACTTGGTCTTGTTAGAGTTAACTTGAGCTTTGTCGGTAGTTAAGGCCGATTCCAAGCCTTCACGCTCCCGCCTCTCTGCAATTCTCTCTTTGGCCCTGTGAAGCTTGAAGTGGTACTGCTCCAGGAAGATGGCTGGCGTCAGGGTCTCCATCAAGTCTTTAGGCAATTGATCTTGAATTTCTTGTACCCTGCTCCTGATGGGATTATAGTTTTCCACCAATGATTCTAACGATGATTCCAGCCGATTAGCAATATCAGACAGCCGACTCTTTAATTCTTCAGAGACTGATGTCTTGGCTATGCTGGGTGGCTCTTTGTCCTCATCATCAAGGAACTGGCTAATATCAAAAGTAAACATATCGGCTAAGTTCTACAATCATCAAGATAGGGCATGGTTAACTCAGTCAAGCAAAATCGGTAAGGGATTCGAAGTGATCCGGTTTACCTGTGATGGGAAATCGGCTGAGCTTGCATCGGCCTCCTCTTGTTGTTCTGAAACAGCAGGTGAAGGGTTGGGCGATGTGGTGCAGGTGATGGTGCTCGTGGCTGAAGAGAGGCAAGAAAACGGTGATCAGATCCATGTTATCAGAAGAGTAAGGCAAAAAGATCAACTCTTACTGAAGCAATTGGAGAGTGCGGTGGAGAAGGAGACGGCGTTCTCAATCGGTCCTTAGCCTGTTCACGTTTTTTCAATGTGGCTTTCTTAGTCCTGGGTGATGGGACCGATTGAGTTCTCTCCTTGAACAAAGACGATGCAATGACCTGAAGAGAGGATCAAGTTATAATAAGCCGGCAAGAAGGGGAATTGCATGAATAGATAAGGAAGATGACACAAACCTTGCAGACTGCATGTCTAGTTCTCCTTGGTGGGGCTGTGTCAGTTTGATCATTGGCCGATGGATCTGCAGTGGTTGTGGCCGATGGATTTCTAGTTGGTCTGGCCGATGGCTCTTCAGCAGTGTTGGCCGATGGGTTTTCTTCTTTGGGCATATCGGTGGCGGCTGCATCGATCTCTTCCTCCATTACTTGGTCGTCCAGGAATTCTTGTACGGAGGGGTCTAGCTCATCCAGATCGGCCTGGTTGTCAGTCTTGGACTTTTTGCTAGGTTTCTGAATTTTTTCCTTTACTGGCGCTTTCCTCTTTGTGGTCTCTTTAATTATTGGCCCTCGGAGCAATGAGAACACCTTTGGGGCAATAAGGCCGATAATGGATTCCAGGATAGTTTTCCCTGATGGGGCTAGAACGGGAGCATAAGTTATCCTCTGCCCACTGTTGCTAACTGATGGCATTGGGGCATCAGGGACCTGGGGTCTGATATTGTCGATAAGCTCTGTCAGATAGAACCTGGCCGATTGATGGAAGATGTGAGTAGCCCACTCCTGCCACCATGATTGGAAGCTGATATGGATGAAGGCGCTCAACCACAATCGGTCACAATCGCCCAAGTTTGGTATTCTGATCTCCACGACTTTACTCATGATCAGGGTCGATGAGACTGTACCCCTGCTCTCTAGGATCTGATGGAAGTGCAGGCTAATAGGAAGTTTTCCAAGCCCGCATTGTCTGGCAGCCACCATGGGGTTGTAAAACTCGTATGACAAGCTGGTGCTTCTGCCCTGAAACACGCCTACTAGGAGCAAGCAAGGAGTGACGCCGATCATGAAGACCTCCCTTGAGACTAGGTCATCATTCAGCTGGCTCAGGGTCAGATCGGCAGGAAGCTCAAATTCAGAGTCTGAAGGATACATAAACATGTCCATCTTGATTGATGGAGGGCCAGTGTAGAATCGGACGAACCAGGTGGATATCTCTTCGGCCGATTGATCTGCTCTAGGATGGATTGAAGCTGCTTCTCCAAAGGACATCTCCTGGATGAGGGATCTTCGTTGTCAGTGTAGTCCGATGGGAAGACTGAGTCTGATAATGGAGGCCGATTGACCATGGTGTTGGTATGGATTGTTAGCCAGAGCTGGCTAAACCACCATGGACCTCTATGTGCCACTGTCCACTTTAACATCAGATCCTGAGTGGCAGAGTAAAGCAGCCGATAGACAACTCCAAGGAGATATCGGCCAAGGGGAAATTGTTTCTTTTCAACCAGGGCCTGAGTTAAATGTTGGCAGTTCAAAGTGGGGCCACAGGTTGATCCACAGAAGACGAATCTTTCTAACCACAGAGTTAGAAAGGCCACATGTTCTCTCTCTGAGACAGATCCTTGCTCCATGTGCTCAGATATATACCCAGACCAGCCTCCAATCTTCTTGGTCTTCAGCTTATGGCTGCTGTTAATAAGGAGGTTAAAGGGATTAATCTCAGAGTGTATATCCAATCCTGTCAGCATCTTGACATCTATTAATGTTGGGGTCATCGGACCTTGTCGGAATAGGAAGGCATTCAGGGTGCTGAACAAGAAATAAGTGGCTGCTGACATAAGGGGTTCATTCTTTTTCGTATCGGCTAAAGACAGAGTGATGCATTGACCGATTCCTATTTCATCCCAATGAACTTGCTTGGCCGCGGCAATCTTCTTGTACCAAGTCCTGTAGCCATTGAGCTTTGACGGCCAAGATCTGAATGTGTGCTTCCATGAAGATACAATGGGCCTTACTTGCTTGAAGGGGATTCTGTTCGTTTCCGCATTTATCAGCCAGGTGGGGTCAGAGTTGCCCATGGGGCCTAGAAGGAACCGATGTGATTTGTCATTGGTAGGGATTAGAACCTGGTTCTTGAAGACCTACGGCATATGAACAGTAATGAAAATAAGACCCAGGGGGGCAAGAGCAGAAGTCCTAGTTTGAGAAGACTCGGCGGGAAAATGAAAATGTGAACTCAGAAAGGGATTGATTTACCTCAGGGATCTCGGAAGCGTAGAATGGCAAGGAAACCATTGATGTTGTTGAAGAGGTCGCTGATGAGGGAGTCAATGCCGAAAAGATGTCGAGGAGCCGCCGGAGTCAAGAGGCGCAAGTGGCTAATGAGGAACTACGCGAGGAAATCGGCGGCGGAAGGCTGCTAATCTGCATCTGTGCGGTTTTGTGTCAAACCGTAGCGGAGAAGTCGATGGGTTCCTCGGAGCTAATTCCGCCACATTATATAATGAAGCGGAATTGGGGGGCATGTGTTAACAGCAGATTTTCGTAATCTACCCGGAGAGGAAAGAGAAAACCGATGCAGAGAAGAAGGGGCGTTCTTAGTTGAATTGGTTACTTTATCGGACCAAGCCAGAGTCAGATCCAATCCCGTATCAGACTCAGCATCGTATCAGACCAGGTGGAGCGCTGACAGAGGGACCGTATCGGCCGATACGAGTTCAATACGGCCATTGGCTGATAGAAGTAAGAAGCTGATGGAGGCCGCGTGGGTTCGGTTTGGGCTTAAGTTAAACTTCAAGGAGATTGCCAAATAGGGATAAGGCCCGGTTTTAGGCAATTGTATCTTGTAAATTAAGTAAGTTTAGATCTAATCTATGGCAAGAATCCACGAAAAGGACTTGTATGTTAGTTAGAGATAAGATCGTGTCCTATATGGACGATTTTGTAAATCACGGGTATAAATATCCTGGTAGTCTGTACATAGACTCTCTCTCTCTGAATCAATCAAAATCGAGTCAATTCAATCTACTTTCGGCGCATCACTAACCCTTGCAAGAGGTTAACTTTTGGCGAGTTCTTGCTTCCCCAGAGCAGAGGTAAGAACTCGTACCCGACGATCTACATCGTCGGGGCTAGCGTGTCGCTTTAGACACGTTAAGCCCTGGCAATGTGATTGTCGTCTATCATGTTTTGGCTGATCTTGATGCAGCTATCCAGTTCTATCTCGCCAGCGATTAACTCGTTTTAGGGTTTATTGCCGACGGTGGTCGAATTAGCTTGCTCATCTAGATCATTTAAGGCATCTACCATCCCCAAAAGCGATCGACGGCTTGACTTTCTTTGCATTACTTCTCGATTCACACTTTGTGTTGCTATCGACCCTAGTCGTGTTTTGAGATTTAACACAAAGCCTGTCTTTGATCGTAATTAAGGATAGCGCCGGGGTTTCAGCCGATCTTACCTAATGCATGTGATTACTTTATGTTTTTACATGTATTTGCCACTTGTACGAGTAGATCAGAAGATATAAATATGTTTGTCATAGATTGGTCTTATGATTTTTCTGTGAAGAGTATATTTATATCAATCGATTGGCTCATGCAGGTTTGCACTAGAGTATTAGCTAGTGTATTTATCTTAGCAGTCCCTCATCGGCCAATTCCATTAAATTGACATTAACACATCGACGAAGGCCGATGGGATTAGGTCTATCTACCAATCTCATTTTATTATGACCTCAAGTAGGCCGAAATAGTTTTGCCCTATCGGCTGAGCTCCCACGATGCAACATTTTCCTATCGGCCGATCGACCATCGTTTCTGACATGGTTTACTTGTTTATTCTTGTTGATTGCAGATCAAATCAACTGGCACGCCCTAAACGCACCTAGGCAAGCCATTGGATCTGCACTGGAGTTAAGCAGATCTCCCAGGCCGCCGTGGAAACGTGGAACCCGTTTTGTTGTGAGGCGGGTCAAAATTCTACGCCAACAGGTGCGCCCCAACCTGGTGGAGCACGACCTAGAAACCCCCTTGGTCATCCTCCCACCCCTTTAAATAGCTAGGTACCCCTTTAGGGTTTCTTGGATTTTGTTTAGATTAAAGTTTAGCTTCACTACTTTACCGTGTAATCCCGTAATCGGTTAGATTGCCGGTTTGCTCGTTACGGAACCCCACCTTTGATACTTTTGCCGATTCAATCCTACATCTTTAATCCGCAATTTGAGTTGCTTGTTCATCTTGTTCTTGCTAGTTCTCGATTGCTTGCAGGAACAAATACCCTCGTGGTTGGGCTGACCATGCATCCGTCGACATTCACGACTGCCTCTGGAGTTGGTGTAACGATTGCTAAGGCACAACGTCCCTGGACAGTTGTAGTCGGATCATCAACGTCGCTCCATCCAATCGACTTATCCTCTCATCGAAAGGTCGGAACACCCTTGCGCATATCAAGTGGTATCAGAGCTTTCGTTGCTCAGTGAGTTTTTATCTACCTATAACCAGAAAATAGCCATAAAAAAATTGCATCCTTTACCTAGCCATATTTGTGCCATTGCATCGTTCCTTTTAGTTTTTGCTTTGTTGACTTTTGCGTTGCATCGTCATGTCGTTTTGCTAGTCTTAGCATCTAGTACGTTTAGAGTTTCGAGTTCTTGTCACGTCTAGTATCACTGTCGTCGCCACCGCCATGTGCGTGTTGTTGCCGTGAGAAAGATGGAAGGAGGAGATTAGATTAAATTATATTGGTTTTTGTTTGTAAAAAAAAATTCGGTGTATGTTCCGAGATCTTTTTGCAAAAATGGAACCTGTGGGACGAGAGCATTCCATTTTCATATAGATTGAATTTTAGGGTTTGGACTTTTACATTTGAGTCCCTATAAATTTCATATTTACATTTGAGTCCCTATAATCTTGCATTCAGGTCCTTGAGTTGTTTTTGCTGAAAAAATCAGAAAAAAAGAAAAAGGCAGAAAGGTACTTAAAAAAAGAAAACAAAAGCCGCACCCAAAAAAACAAAAAAACAGAAGAAAGAAAGACAGAAAAAAAAGAGAAAATTAGCTGTTATCTTTGAGTTTGCTTTCAGCTGTTACTTTTGAGTTTGCTTTTGTATATCAGAGTTGTGCTTGAGTTGTTCCTAGTGCTATCTTATGGTATCGTTTGTGTCTAGGCTCACGTCTCTAGTACGTTCTAGCCTAGGACCAGCATGGTACTTGACTTTGAACAATTATTCAACTTTGTATTTTCTGATTTCAGCATTTGCTAATCATTTGCTATATATTTACGCCTACCCAGAGCTCCACAGATTTAATTGCAGCCGTACAACAAGTGTTTGCTAAGGCATCGATACATCCAACCTCCATTGGGACTAGGTTGAGTCGGAGTGGTCACCATTCCGCTTGCTTTGGTAAGATCTTGTAAGAGCTTGGTTAATAGCTTGAGTGTGTGTGATATTTGAGCCTCCACTACCTAGTAGTTGATAGGAGTGTGCATATTCTTGTGTGTGTTTCTTGTTTGCTACTAACCATGGTAGGATTATGCAAGGGGATACAAGATGTTCATACTCAACATCGACTTCTTCACCTTCGACGAGATATGACGACTTCTTCACGTGATTCATATCAGTTACCTGACTATAATTTTACACGAGTTGAATCTAAGTTACCATTCAACGATGGTAAGTATGATTCTATTGCTTATGTTGATTGAGAGCTAGCAGTAGACAATGAATTTGATAAATATGATTTTTCTGATGCTCAAAAGATTGAGGATGCTAGTAACAAGTTTACTTCTTCTGCATTCTTTTGGTGGAGTCATGTTAGTAATAAACCTGAAACTTGGGATGAGTGCAAAACCATGATGAGAAAGTGTTTTGTGAGTTCGTATTACAAATGTGTTCTTCTTGAGAAATTAGAACATCTGAAACAAGGTGATCGAACTGTTAGAGAGTACATCTATGAATTTAAAGTTTGTGTCATCTACAGTGGTCTAAAAGAATGCAATGAGAACACAATGTGTAGATTTTCCAAGGGTCTTAAGTCTGAAATTCAGGTTATGCTTGCTAATGTGACATATAATCATATTAGACACTTATTCATGCTTGCTCGTAGCATTGTGAGTCAAATAATATCAAATGCGAGAAAGCATGAACAATGTGATTTATCTCCTGTTTCTAAATATCCTATATCCTTGTGCAATGATGATGTGCAAACATTGGAGGAGCAATTTTTTGTGTCTCCTATTACTAACGTTTTGCAGGAAGTTCAGAACATTAAACAAAAGGAGGAGAATGATTTTCTTGAGAAGAAAAAGGAGAAACTTGAAACACCTGCGATGTCTGAAGAAAGTTTGCAAGGTAAATCAAATGGTGCTGAGATAAATGAAGGTTCGTACTCTCAAGCTGCAACACATGTCCACTTTTCATGCTATAGTAGAGCAACCAATAGTGAAACCAATTGCTGAGATTCCTTTGTCACAAGTAGATTTGTTTGCTATTCCTAGTGATAAAAAAGAGTTGTGTGATAATGCTTCACTTATATCCATGCCACAACTAGTGAATGAACTTGCTATTTTCAGTGCTAATTCTTTATGTGTTGATTTTAAGCATGTTGTTCACATTGCTAATGGAGTAGAGGAACGCGAATTGATATCTTCTTTAAATACTTTGGGCTGTGTTCGGTTAGATGATTTTTGTGAGCTCGATAATTTGGAGGAGAAATTATTTGGTAAGTTTGGGAGTATATGTGCATCCGACAAATGGGTCCCACAATAGCCTAGGGCCCACCTGGCAGTCCAAGCTGTGTGAGAGAGAGCTGAAAAAGACTAAGCGTAAATCTACTGCTAGATTCCCAATTTATTCTCCAGTTAAAATATTTGCCAAAGGTAATTAACTATAGAGTTCAATGGAAAAGTTGTAAAGTACTATTTGCTCTATAGTTTGGACCAGATTCCCCAGCCAAAATATTTTTGGTCGAATTTTAATAGAGTGCCAAAGTATGCTCCAGAGAATCTGAAATTTTCCAGTTTTTGATTTAATTGAGGGATTTGTTTGAGTAAGTAGCTAATGTGATAAAATCTAGAAAAAATTACAGGGTAGTACACTCACCTGGGTTGATCTACATGATTTTTACCAGCTTTTATAACCTTATCAATTATTTTTAATAATTTGATCATTGAGTTCTTTTAATTAAATCCCTACAATGATTATGCATAAAAGAACCAAAAACACGTGGAAGAAAAATTTAAGCAACACAAAAGAGAAGACTTTAATTTATCAGCCATTAATATTAAAAAGCTTCCAAAATGGATTTGGTGGTATGTTACAGTAACCTCTCATGTCATTTGCATTCCTAAAATGTGTTTTGAACAAATTGCTGGTACGATAGTTTTCAAAATGTTGTCTTGGTCGAAAAATCAAAATCTACAAAATTAGTTGCAAAAAGTTGTTTGTGTTGGCCAAAAGGATTCCTATATCTATTGAAATGATTTTCAAAAACTAATGCAAAACAAAAAGGAGTTTTGCAAAGAAAATGGTTTTAGCCTCAAATTGTAGGTGCTAGGATCTTGTTTTTGCCTTTAAAGTATATTTATGCCAAAAATTATTTTGAAAAAGTATTTGGAAAAAATCCTTTTGATAAACTCCTAAAGTTGGTCATTTCAAACCTTTCTAGTATTAAAATAATTTTATTTGGCCAATGGTTTGAGAACAACTTGATTTTGAAATTCGCTCAAAAATCAACCTTGACCATAATTGCTCTTATTATGGCATCAAGTGAGTTTTGCCACTAGAACCATATATTTTGATATATATTGGTTCACGGAGGTAATTCAAACTCATACATATGCATTTCAATACAAAGCATCTCATTTGTTACTTCTTTCTCTTTTTTTTTTAAGGATGTTTGAAAAAGTGAGCTTTTATGTATATGTTTTCTCAAATTTGTGACTTATCCTAAAATGTTGAATTTATGGATTTCAAGTGAGAGATACATTAGGGTGAACTTATGTAAACCACATTCATGAATCTTTTACTTTCAAAACATGAATGATTTCAAAATTTGGATTTATAGCCCTTTCAAATAGTCTCTTTGGTCAATAGTCAAAAATCTTATTTAGAAGGCCAAAATTTATGAAGATCTTTTCAAAAGTGACTCAATATTTACTTGAAACGTTTTTCAAATGTTTTGAAGTAAACATTCTTATATTCCAAACAAAATGACATTTATCCAAAATCTTGTTTGATCACATTTTTACTTAAACTTGCATATGGTGGGTTTAGCTAAGTTAGCTAATGTTCTTTGTGCATATTGGTTTAACTTTGCATCTCTATCCCATCCAAGATTTTACAAAAGTTAAACTTCATCAAAAGTCTTCTCTTGCATGATTTTTCAAAGCTCTTTCTAAGCTCATTTTGAGTTTTCAAAATCTGAAAACCTGTTTTTCTATGGCTTGTTGAATCTTTATGATCTTTGTATCTTATGAGTTGGTTGAGATATGGGCATGTCTCTCAAAACAAAACTTGTACATTATTTTATAAGCCATCTCCAAGCTCTGTCATAGATTTTTGAGCTTATGATCACCACAACACAAAGTGAAGGGAATTATGGGTTAAATCGACAAAGCTTCACTCGAGACAAGAGCTTAAAGCTATAGTGCATAAATCTTCTTAGACTCATCGCTTATCTAAGCACGGGAGGTAACAATTGTGGTCTTGTCCTTATGAATGAGTCTTTTCCACTTCACTTGGGTCATTTTTTTCTTTGTGCCTGACATGAAACCTAAGACACATTCGAGTGAAATGTAAGGTGTGCTTAAAATAAGATTGAGCCCAAGATTAAGAAAGAGTGAAGTGATGAAGATGAGAACTTTCAAGAATCAACCGATGCCCCCAACATGTGTTTTCAAAGAAAACAAATGAGCCTCTTAACTTAGATGCTTAAGGTATCCCTAATGACCAAGTGCTATCAATTAGTATATTCCTCTATTGGTACTTCAATTTATATCTTTTTAGAAGTAGTTTTTCTTAAGCTTGATTATTAGACAAACACTCATGCCTACCATGTTTTCAACTAATATCACCGGTATTGTTGAAATCATGTGAGGTGTGGTGTTTGATGTAACTAATGACTCCTAAGTGGAGTAAGTTCTCTCGATTGTGCTAGATAATGGAAAAACTATTCATAACAATTGAGAAAAATACACTTGGGGAGGTGAGACCGAAAGAAGTCCATGATGACCAAGGTGAAGTACACAATCAACCTCCATCAACTCAAGTCAACCTCCCGCAAACGACTACGAAGAACATGAAGACATGCCTCCAGCACAAGTGGATAGGATTGATGCCAAGGACACTCAAGAGCAAATAAACATCATGAAAGCTCAAGTCCCCTCAGTGTCTCACCCAAGGATTCATCAAGCGTTCATCAAGATCATCCCTACAACATCCTCAACAACATACAAAAAGGAGTAACTATCCGATTTCAATTTGCAAATTTTGTAAATGTTACTCTTTCTTGTTGTCTTTGGAATATTCAAAGGAAGATGATGCATATGTGAATCCGGATTGGGTCATGGCCTTGCAAGAAGAGATCAACAATATCAAGCAAAATGAGCATGGCTTGGTGACAAGACTCATAGTCCATTCGGTGGTTCAAGGCTTCAAGCAAGAAAGCTTGGAGATGAAGTACATGGAGAAACCACCCAACTTTGAAGACCTTAAGTACCTCAGCCACGTTACAAGCTTCATAATGATTAAAATCAAGCAAATCAAGAACGGGACTTCATCAAGCCCATTATGGTGCCAAATTCAAATTTGGTATGAAGATATCAATTTCATTGAATGGGCATCTCAAAAATCGACAAGGAAAGTAAGTTGATGATCCATAGCTTATTATTTCAATTGGTATGATTGGATCACTTGCCTTGTCTTTGTGCATCGAGGTCAAGTTTCATTCCTTGCTAATGAGCCTAGTTTGCAAAATGTTGTGACAAAATACTTGTTTAGTCAATAAGCGAGTATTGATCACCAAATTGGTGTTCTAAGTGAATCAAAGTGCTCGGAGACCTCATTCTATCTAAATTTTTAGTCTTAGCACAAACTATGGATGCATACATGCTAAACTCATTTGTGAAATGATTTGTGAAAATCTCGGGCGAGTTCATTTCTTTATTAAAAAAACTCTTGAATCTCACTCATGTTTGTGAAGAAGTGGTTTGGCGTGTTCAATTCTCGATGATTCCCTTCATTGTATATCATGTCCTCTGCTTGCCATGCTTAAATGGCAAAGTGGGAGAGAAGGATTAAAGGGAATGGATACATTAAACTAGAAGAAAAGAAGGGTGTCTTTGATATGTAAAGGGTAGACTTTTTGTTCTATGCTTTAAACCCTCTGGATATGAGCTTTTTGTGAGCAAAATTTGTATCTCAATGCTTATTGATTTACTTGTGATCTTTGTGTCAAATTGATATTTATTTTGTAACACCCCGGCCCAAGGCATAATAGGATTGATAGGATACTCATGCCAACAAGTTGCAACTTCTTTTTCGGAAGCCCATCTCCAAAGAACTCTAAAGTTAAGCGTGCTTGGCCTGGAGAAATCGCATGAGTGAGCACAAAGTGCGCAGAAAAGACTGGTGTTGGTTTGTGAGGGCAGTCTATGTCCTATTTAAGCTGCTAGGTGTAAGCGGGCCCGGCCTCGTGGAGGCGGGATGTTACATATTTTCTAATCACAAGTGATGAAATATAAAATTGAGAGGAAAGTACTCGATGATCCCTCATCAAAGATCCCTTTGTTTTTCTTTCCCCACTTATGCCCTTTTTGGTGTTTAGATACCAAAGGAGGAAAAGTATATTAAAGGGGGTAAAGAAAAGATTGATCAAAGGGTGAGATAATTCTGAGAAATTATCAAAAAGCATGCTTTGAAGATGCCAAAGAATCAATGAGAATGGGGGAGAGAAGATTTGAAACTGTTTGCCGATTGGCGTGTGCATGGTGTGATGCATTCATTCCTTATTATTTGATTGCCATGTCACATGCAATTGATATTATCTATTGATACTTGAAATTGATTCTGAAATTTCGTTACTCGTGCTTTCTTAGTTGGTACCGGAATCAATTGGCATAGAATCAAGTTTTTGCAATGGCATCAAGAATTTTATTTGATACATTTTGAATCGGTGCCAAGAATTTGAGTTGTGTGTGTTGTTTTACTTTTGGTATCTCTTGTTACACACAATGCACCCCACGGATGCAAAGAGTTAGGGGAAGCTCTCACATTCTCAAAAATATGTGCATATGAGTTCACTGTATATATTTGTGTGCACACACTTAGGGGAAGCTCAAACTAACCTTTGGATTTAAAAACATTTATTATCAATCTTTTGTAAGCTTTAATTGTGTTGTCATCAATCACCAAAAGGGGGAGATTGAAAAAACATCTATGCCCCTACTGGGTTTTGGTTAATTGATGACAAACGATTAAGTGACTAATGCGCTTATTGAGTGTACAAGCAAAGGATTAGTCCGATGAAGATGAGAAAGAACAAGATATAATACATTGTAGTTTCATTGTGATGCAAAGCTAAAAGTGATGGAAGATGGCAAGATGCGGTGAAGGATTGGCAAAACTTGGCTACACGATGGACCATGCATTGGAGAAGGGCAAGCGGAGGCTTGGCACCGAAGGATCCGATGTAGTGGTGAAGGAGCAAGTGCTTAGTCGAATACCGACGAACCGATCAAGGCCATAGGATGTCACAAGTTGCTGAGGATCAACCCTTGGTGAAAAAGAAGCACAAGATGAGATGTTGAAGATCAAGAGGATGTGATTCATTGATAAACATCAAGCCAAATTCTATATTAGCATGGATCAAGGCAAAGAAAGAAGATGACATAATGGTATTCATATTGGTATAGCTTTTCTATTTGTTTTTGAGTTGGTAGGAAAGCCGTATTATTAAGTGGGATGTTGCCTTGATATGTAGGGATGAGTTTGGTGCTCAAAATCTTTGTTGAAGTAGTTCTCTCTCTTCGATTTGTGTACTGTAGTTTTTCAAAGTTTTCTAAAATCAAGTTCAGATTTTTTCGAAGTGTATTTGCCTTCGAAAAACGGTACTAGTGTTTTTCGGAATTCATCGAAGGTGCTTCAGGAATTTTTGAAGTGCTGTGAACTTGAGCAAATCAGTACCGGTGTTTTTTGGAATTTTTCGAGGGTGCTTCGGGAATTTCCAAAGCGTTGTGGAATTGAGAAAATCGATACTGGTGTTTTTTGGAATTTTTCGAAAGGCCTTCCGAATTTTTTGAGCCGTGTTGAACTAGTCGATTTCGGTACTGGTGTTTTTTGGATTTTTTCGAAATATCTTCGGAAATTTCCGGAATGCTATTTTGCCTAGTTTTCTGTTGTGCTCATGCTGGAATTTTGCAATGTTTGGAAAATTCTGAAAGTATTGTTGAATACTCCGAAAGAAAACTCCGAAGGTACTGTAGCAAGTTATGAAAGTTGTTTTTCTTTGTGGTGATTTTTGGATATTTCTAAAAACAGTTCAGAAAAGCAAGTTATGAAAGTTGTTTTTCTTTGTGGTGATTTTTGGATATTTCTAAAAACAGTTCAGAAATTTTCGGAAAAAATGGAATCTTTGCCCTCAACAGGCAGATTTGAGGGTACGGTTATAAATAGCCACCTCCACCCACAAGCTAGTGCTGCTGGCTCCATTGCATATCTTATGCCCTTGGCTTGCTTTGCTTGAAATTCTCTTTTGAGCCTTATCTTCTCACTTCTTCCTCTCCACCGATCTACAAGCTTGGATTTCGTGTGGTGTGCGAGTGGTTGATTTGAGTTTGTTTGAGTGTTTGGTGTTGACTTTGTGAAGATTTGTTAAGCACTCTGTTCATACCCAAAAAATTTGGTTGCATTTGTTACTCTTGGTGGTTGACGACACCTAGACGGCTAGGAGTCAACCTCGAGACATTGATTCGTTTGTGGTGTGTCCAGAGAGTTTGTGAAGGTTAGATCGTACTTTCGAAAGGGAAGAGATACCTTTAGTGAAAGGAGTGCATTCGTGCAATCTCACGAGGATAGGGTTGGAAAAAGACCTAACTCATTGTGAGCTCCTCAACGGATAGTAGAATCCCCTTAAGGAGTTAAACTTCGGGAACACATCGTCTTACAAGAATCCCGATAATATCTCTCTCTTACTCATCTAGCTTTGCTATTTGGAGCCGATAGTAGTTTAGTTGCTGTTTGTGCATTCCTTTTCTTAATTGTGCTGCTATCCCTTCTTGCTTGCCTTGCTAGCTTGGTTGTAAATCTGCGATTTTCAGAAATATCCAAAAATATTCGAAATATCTGAAAATATTCGGAAATATCTGAAAAGTTTAGCTTTCGCATTTTATTAAAAGTTTGAAACGCCTATTTACCCCCCTCTACGCGACATTAAGGTCCTTTCAAATCCCTTTCCTGCTTTGTGCCAGGTTCGGCCTATCTCTTCCAGAGTCCATTTTCTGTCCCCGGCCACTCCCCCTCCTTCCGCTCGGCTTGTTCCTTCTTCCGGCCTTGTTTGGTTACTTGGAAAATAATCCCCATGGAGAACCTATCTAGGAAGGGATTGGGTGAATCCCTCCCATGTTACCCAATCCCTGTGGGGTTTGAATCTTTTGCGTGTCTAATCCTTGTCATAAATTCCTGCCTTCGGTTTAGCATAGGGAAAACATCCATGCATGCTACAACATGAGCAAAGCATGTGTAAAATGTACATTCTAATGCACCCTTGTAATCAACTTGCATCTCGCAAATGTAGAAGATGATGAAATTTTAAGGATGATTGCAGCAAAAATAAAGTGAAATTTGAAAAAAAAAACAGTCTTCAAATTATAACATAATGTCAGGACTCGGAAAGAAATGAAAGGGTCACAGAGTATTCAAAATGGTTATAATTCAGTTGGCGTTTTGAGAATAAATAGAAGTAGCCAGCTAAGAACTGAACTACAAAATGAATGCAAGTGTTTAAGCCAAGCACTAATGCCACCATGAGCTTAAATCACCCAGCTGCAGTGTTCCCCATCTCTGAAAAGAAAATGGAACAACATTGGATCAATTCCAAAAAAAATTAGGAAGATAAGCTTGATCATCTAGAAAATGGAGCTTTAGGAAATGACTATACATAAAGTTTAGAAATCAGAACTATCATCAGAGTTTTGAGCATTTCCACAGAATCCTCTTATTTCAGAACATTTGCAGAATTGCAGGTATATACATTTCTCAAAATCTATTCTTGCTGTATATACATAAAAAATATCAACTGTAGTGCGTCTTAGAAACATGACCTGCTTATGGTGACATAATGCTAACTTGTTATCTAGTCGACTAGTCTAGACTTCAAAAAATCTATTTATCTATGCATTCTATAAAATAAGACAAAAGATATTTCTTGCCACTGTCTATGAATATCTTATGATCTAAAAATGTAACTCTATAAAAATGCACATGGTTTCATCTGGGATATTACATAGAGGCCTTGGTTAAATCATTCCAATATACTATCAGGCCAATTAATTGAACTGTAATACTGACAAGATGGTTTTAGTGGTAGTTAGGAACAACAGGCAACCCCTTTCGTCACAAATGACTATAACAGGTTACCCTTAAATCAAGGGTACAATATAAAGAAACTCATCATCCAACACTCAAATTTCTAAAGAACACAAGTATTAAAGTAAGCATGGTAAGTTTAGTTCAACAAAAACATGTATCAGTAAACAACTTCATGCGAAGGAACTAGAATAGATTAAGAACCAGAATGATGAGGGTTGGTCTTCTCAACTCAAGCTGTTGCTGGGACAATCTACAAATTACACACAATGTACATGATTAAATTCACTTTAAAGAATACAAAACAGTTGCAGCATAGAAAGTTACTGTGACCACAAATGGCTACAGCAGGTTACTGTTAAATCATCCCTACACTGTAAAGAAACATAAATATGCAATTATACATGTGTAGTTAACATACTATATTTGTTTTACAAACCAAAACTGATGGAAGAGAAGTACCTATGAAGCCATCTCACTTCATAACCAAATCAAGGCAGATTCTGGATCCTTATCACAAGCACTCACAAAAATTTCTCGATTATCTGCAATTCTGAAGACGGAGTATGCTTTACCCTTTTCCTTCTTTTTTACTTTCATTGAGTTGAGAATAGATATGCACATCTTGATTGAAAATTCATTATCTTCTTTTTCTTTTTCTAGATGTGCCTCCTCTCTTGCTAACTGTGCGGCTTCATTTTCGGCTTGATTAGTTCTTATGTCGAGGAATTTTTTGATAAGTCCTCTTCTTTTGCTTCTTCTTTTGTTTCTTTGTTATGTTCTTTGTTATTTTTCCATAAGAACCTCTTGCATTATGTTCATATTGGACATGGATTGTGGCTAAACTTATCATTGCCATAAAAGACTTGAACATAAGTTCTAAAAAATCTAGAACCATAAACATGCATATCTACCATACAGTACCAATCTTGGTATTTAGGTAGGGCTATTTTTTGGTGAATCAAAGACAAGGAAATCAAATCAAGGGTGCATTATATATTATATGACTTGCACCTATCATTACACTAGATTGGTTCAAAAATAAACAAAAATAGTGTATGAGTAGTACTGGCACAAACCTATTCACTCATTTTCCCCATTTTTTAATCAGTAGCTCTGTGAAGTCATGCTTTAACCGAAATGCATTTGCAAAAGAAATATAAGCAGGGCTATAAGCTAGGCTTACTTAAAACTATGAGAGATTATACAGTCACAAAACCTAAAAACAGAAATGGCGTCAAGCAAAAAATAGATCACATAGAGCTCATGAGGATGGAAAAGCTGATCCATCTGCCATCGGAGAGATAAGTGTCGTTGGGGAAGAAAATGTGTGACGTATCACATATGGTGGTTACACTACTACAAAAACGTTCATCAGTGTCGGCATAATAGGTGTCGGTTGAACAAAAACCGCCACCTATTAGTCGTAATCGTCTCAATTATAGATTATAGGTGCCGGTTCGGGCAGAGAAAGGAATAGGTGCCGGTTCTTGTTATGAACCGGCACCTATTTGTTTCAATTGGTATCGCCCGGATGCTACAAACCGACACCTATAAGATATGTGCCGGTTCGTAACAAGAACCGGCACATATGTGGTTCCTTACCACGGAAGGAACTGATTATAGGTGTCGGTTATTGTTGTAAACCGGCACCTATATCTTGTGCACCTATATATGTCTCCTCTCAGCACTGATGAGCTCATTTTGAGCGTCTTCGTGCGGCTCATGCAAACGGGGGGAGAGGTTTTGCCGAAAAATTTTAAATACATTAAGGAATTTGTGTATTCTTTCATGTTTAAAGGTTAGTATATTTTCTCTAAGCAAGTTTGTTTCATTTGTGTGATTAATTCTTTATGGTATATATGATTTTCTTATTTGTGATAGATAATGTAGACGTCTCTTGTTGAATTGGTCCAATATTTTGAGAAAATATAATGACTTATTGATTTTGGAGTAATATTGAGAATATGTTACTTGCGTCTATTTGTGTAATGTGGACAGTATTAAATCATCGAGTATTTTACATATGAAAGATTAGTAACGATGATTTTTGATTGATTTACGGATTTAATCAATATATATATGTTAGCAGTTAATTTAAGAATTTTCGTAGGACCGATGGATGAAGGAGGGATGAACGGTGCGAAGCGTGGTACCTTGGAGTATGCCAGGGGAGTAACCAACTTCGTGATCGCGGCCACGAGTTCCCGATCGTTGAGCATGACGGAACATTTGCATTGTCCATGTGCTGATTGCAGGAACGAGAGACAGTTTCCTGCAAAACAAGTTCACGAGCATCTTCTAACAAGAGGTTTTATGCGTAATCACACATGTCAGGACAATCATGGTGAAGATGAGAATGACAGTGTGGACAATCATGGTGAAGCAATGCACGAAGACAATGTGGAGTCGCCTGGTGACGAAGGTGAATATGACAATCGCGAATCAGATGGTTTTGATCAAATGTTGCGCGATGGGGAGACAGCCTACAACGATGACAAGCAATACGAGAAGTTCAAAGCCATGGTGGAAGACTCAAAAACACCACTTTATCCAGGATGCAACGAGGAACACACCAAGTTACACGTCGTCCTCTCGTTATTGCAGATGAAATCAACCAACGGCTGGAGTGACAAGAGCTTCACAGAGCTTCTGCAGCTGATCGGAGACCTCCTTCCAGCGGGTCATGTATTGCCAGAAACAACATACCAAGCAAAGAAGGTTGTCTGTCCACTTGGGCTGGAAGTGCAAAAAATTCACGCTTGTCGAAATGACTGTATTCTATATCGAGGTAACTACGAAGACTTGGATACGTGTCCAGTTTGCATAGCACCGCGGTATCAGGGTGGAGATAACGATGATGATGCTGACGATGGTAGTGGTGGGCCCGTTCTAAAGAAGAGGAAAGTGCCCGTTAAGGTTGCATGGTATTTTCCTATAATCCCTCGGATTGAGCGTCTGTATGCAAACAAAAAGCATGCAAAGATGATGCGGTGGCACGACGAAGACCGTAAGAAGGATGGGTTGATAAGGCACATTGTCGATGGATCTCAATGGAGAAAGATAGATAGAAAGTACAAAAGGTTTGCATGCGAGATTAGGAATGTAAGGTTTGGTCTAAGCACAGACGGGATGAATCCATTCGGCGATATGAGCAGTCGGCATAGCACGTGGCCAGTGACACTTGTCATCTACAACCTTCCTTCATGGTTGTGCATGAAACGCAAGTATATAATGATGCCACTTCTAATCCAAGGGCCCAAGCAACCTGGCAACGATATCGATGTCTACTTCAGGCCATTGGTAGATGATCTTAAGTTACTATGGGACCGGGGTGTGCAGATGTGGGATGCATACAAAAGAGAGTACTTCACCTTAAGGGCAATGTTGTTCGTTACCATTCAAGATTACCCTGCGGCTGGCAACACATCCGGCCAAACAGTGAAAGGTGGTTGTGCATGTGTGCAGTGCATGCGGGACACAGCAAGCAGGTGGCTGAGGTACTCAGAAAAGACTGTGTATATGTGTCATCGGAGGTTTCTTCCAGCCGACCACCTGTTTCGTAGCAATAGAAGAGATTTCGATGGCACAGTGGAGAAGGGGACAGCTCCAATACACCGTACAGGCAGAGAAATTTTTGAAGAGGTAAAAGATATAGAATGTATATTTGGTAAGGGACATGGCAATAGAAACGCGGTGGGCAAGACTGGTGAGAAGCCTCTTTGGAAGAAGAAATCTATCTTTTGGGAACTACCGTATTGGAAAGATTTGGATGTCCGTCACGCAATTGACGTGATGCACGTTGAGAAGAATGTGTGCGAGAGTTTGATGGGACTCCTGCTAAACATACCCGGCAAGACAAAGGACACGTTAAAAGCCCAGAGAGGCCTCGCAGACATGAACATCAGGCCCGAGCTACATCCTCAAGAACGTCCCAATGGTCGCCAGTACCTCCCTCCTGCGTGCTACACCCTTAGTGCCGCAGAGAAAATAAGTCTGTTGGAGTGCCTGCAGGGTGTCCGGGTCCCTTCTGGTTACTCTGCGAACATTAAAAGACTTGTCAACATGAAAGAGAAGAAATTAGTGGGCATGAAGTCACATGATTGTCACGTGCTAATGACACAATTTCTTCCTGTTGCTATTAGAGGCATTTTGCCAGATAAGGTTCGAAACCCAATCGTAAAGCTGTGCTCGTTTTTCAACGCTATATATCAGAAGGTGATCGATCCAAGCACGCTAGACAAGCTCCAAGCAGATGCAATCATTACCCTTTGCCAGCTCGAGATGTGTTTTCCACTATCATTTTTTGATATAATGGTTCACCTCGTGGCACATCTCGTGAAAGAGATAAAGATTCTCGGCCCAGTGTATCTGCATAACATGTGGCCTTTCGAGAGGTTCATGGGGATCATAAAGAAGTATGTGCGTAATAGAGCTCGACCAGAAGGCAGTATCGTAGAGGGTTATGCAACAGAGGAGGTGGTTGAGTTCTGTATCGACTATATGGATTTGCATCCCATTGGTGTGCCGATGTCTCGACACGAGGGCAGGCTACTAGGGAAAGGGACACTAGGGCATAAGGCAATTTTCGCTCCTAGCCTAGAAATATTACGGCAAGCACATTTCGCAGTGCTCCAGCAGTCAGCCTTGGTGGCTCCATTTGTCGACATGCATTTTGATACACTTCGCAGCGAGAACCCAAGCAAATCAGAAGCATGGATAGCTAAGCAACATAGGTTGAATTTTGGCGATTGGTTACGGAAGCATATCATGGCTATGAATACTGATAGTGACCAGCTGTATGTTTTGTCTCGGGGACCTGCGAGCACAATTCATTCATTCCAAGGGTATGACATTAATGGTTATACATTTTACACGAGAACACAGGATGCCAAGAGCTCGTATCAAAACAGTGGTGTCCGCATAGACGCCTTCGACAGTAATGGTGTAAAACAAACGTACTATGGCTATATAGAGGCAATCTGGGAGCTTGAATATGGACCGCTCAAGATACCACTTTTCCAGTGTCAATGGGTCAAAATTCCAAGTGGTTTGAAGATTGACAAGTACGGAATGTTCCTTGTGGACCTAAATAATGTGGGTTATCAAGACGAACCATTTGTGCTCGCAAACTCCGTAACACAAGTATTCTATGTGAAAGACCCTTCGTCGGTGATTGATCGCCACGTGGCTCTCCATGGAAAGCGGAGCATTATTGGAGTGGAGAATATCATTGACGAGGAAGGCTACGATCAAATCGACGAGCTACCTCCTTTCGTGAAGGATATAGAAGAAGGTGAAGAAAGTCAAGAAGACGAAGACGAAGACGAAGACGAACACGAGGAGGAAGCCCCATATGTTCGAAGTGATCATGAGGAAGGAGTAATTGTGATCGACCTACAAGTTGGAAATTGATTGTAATAGACATGAACAAATCAATCTTGGAACTCGAAACCTGTCATCTTTTTTTACAATTTTATACTACTTACAACCTACCGTCTTTTCACTTATTGAATGATTTTCACTAGATATTCCCAATATAAATAAAAAGAAAATCAAGAACTAAGGCATAAAACGATAAAATCTTTAACCAATCTCCTCTGTTACCGTAAAAACCCCATAAGCGAAGGGCTAAACTAAAGTGGAGAATAGCCGAAAAAAGTTTGCTGCAATGCATATGGTTTGCTGCAATTTTATAGTTCTCCCTAACCAAACCAATCCTGGGATTATGGGTAATAGGTGCCGGTTTTTAAATAGGAACCGGTACCTATAGGCATAATAGGTGTCGGTTCGTATTAGGAACCGACACCTATTAGGGGTAATAGGTACCGGTTCTAAGTTAGAACCGGTACCTATTACCCCTAATAGGTGTCGGTTCCTAATACGAACCGACACCTATTACCAAATATAGGTATCGGCTTTTAATATATAACCGGCACCTATTTGTCCGCTATATATATCGTCTAATCCAGCGCCGCCATCGCCATCCCCTTAGCTTCCTGGGTCCAGCGCCGCCGCGATCGCCATCCCCCCACCAGCGCCGCCAGCGCCAGGGTCCAGCGCCGCCGCCATCGCCATCCCCCCACCAGCGCCGCCAGCGCCAGGGTCCAGCGCCGCCGCCATCGCCATCCCCTCCAGCGCGGTAAGCTGGTGGATAATGTGAACCCCTCCCCCCTTCTCCCTCTCCCCCCATCCCTAATATCTCCTCTCTGCTCATCAGTCGCCCCACCACACACAACTGATCTCCGAGGAAGACCTCGCCGCTCGGCCCTCTCCCCTCTGCACAGCCTCGATCTCTTCCGTGTCGACGGTGGTGGTCCAGTGCTCAAGCTGCTGCTCGATCTGCGTCGACACTACGGTGGTCTACGGCTAGGCTGCTCCACTCAGGTCTGATCCCAATCCCCTGCCGGCTCCACTCATTTCATCCCTATTCCCCTTTCGAATATTTGGTATTTGTTTTATGGCCTTATCATGAACCACACACTCGGTCAGTCTCAACCAAAACAATTATTGGTCGTATACATTGTTGTATAGTGTTAAACTTTGAGTAATTTTTCTCACTATAGCACTTATAGCACTTGCAGTGCTCTTATAGCACTTTTAGGTCCTGGGTTTAACTCCAAGGGAGTAAATTTCAGACGAACAAAAAAAACATAGGGCCTCCCTCATTGTTTCCGGTAAAAAAAAATTTGGCTGCAAAGATACTGTGTTGACCCATTCACATCATCACCCACAACGGACTCCATGTCACTAGTGTCAGGGTGTCGTTACTAACACCATTTACACTGAGATGTTTAATCTCGGCACCAAGGACTTCGGTGTCGAGCTTTGGGTCTATTCCTAAAACAAGTTCTTTCAAAGGATCTATTTACAAATAATATTTCAAAAGGGCTACTAAAAAATCCACTATATTCATGATTCTACCTGATTCCTCAGCGTTGGACCAGTAATTGGCCTGTTAGCGGTCACAGTCACTAGTTTTCACTGAACAAATGTTCAAATCTAAACTTTGAATTCAAAAAGTGGTTATTGGCCCGAAAAGATATGGATGGCTAAAGTACATTTTCATAGACCCAAAAAAGACATAGTGTAATGCATTATAGATATATCGCAAACAGATCAAAATGTCTAATGCAATTATCAATATACACATGCATCACAAAATATTGTACAATATACGTACAGTCCACCAAAATATTTTATAGGTACTCGTCGTCAATGTTATTATCGTCAAACTTTTTTAAAATTATTCACTTAGCTACCACGGGAAGAGAGGTTAGGTGGTCGATGTCACTCTCGGCACCGAGAAAATAAACCACGACAAAGCTTTTAATGGGTTTATTTAAAACACAAGGTTGAAAAAATCAAAATATAAAAAAATCCAGGAGCTACTGTAATCCCAGAAAATTTGAAAACCATAGTAATAGCCTAATAGTGAACATGTTCGCTTCTTGTCTCGTATGGGGGATTAGGAGGTGTCGGCATAATAGATTTTTTTTAAATTTATATAAAGATCTTACATCATACTAATTTTTTGTGAATATATGAATTGATTTGATTTATGTGAATATATGAACTTAATTGATTCCTGTGAACTATATGCATTGCTTGGGAGTCTACAATGTCATCAAAACAAGACTAACTTCAAAACAAGTTTGTTTGTTTAAATGTACGACATATAATGCTACCATATATATGCTACCATATGCATCTTAAATTAAATTCTACTTTTTTTGAACAAAACGGGGTACTGCAATTAAATCACACGATTTATATCTGTGATGAGCAGATCTGCCTTTTGCTGTAATCAAATCTTATACTCAGTTTCCAGTACGTTGGGTAGGTTCCCTTTCCTGCTTCACTCATGTATGTCTGCATAAACTCAACCTGAGTTTATAATGTTTCATTATACAGTTCATGTGATCTGCATATATATGTGTCATCAGATTAATTTCTCACTGACAACAACCCTAAAGAGCAAACCCTTGTGTAGTTCACATATACATGCTTTTCGCTGTCCCATGTATGTGAAGAACACTTAATTGAAGAGCAATTTGAGTGAACCATCAATCATGGATTCCGATCGAGATGTAGAAAATTAACTGCTTATATATCTACCATATAAAAACATGCTGTTGTACAAATATTAGCGGACTAATCACTAATGCACCCTGCCATAATTTTAGATTGCAAATTAAATTACCTATTTGTGAATACTTGTGGTGAATATCTGAATATGTGAATACCTGTGAATCTGTGTTTCAGGAAATATATTGTGACGAATTGCATACAGAAATTATTTTTTTTTGCCTCAAGACTATAGGTGCTGGTTCTTTACAAGAACCGACACCTATATTGCTAAGGCGCTCTGGAAGACTTATAGGTGCCGGTTCCTATTAACAACCGGCACCTATAAGGACATATAGGTGCCGGTTGTTAATAGAAACCGGCACCTTTCAAGACATATAGGTGCCGGTTCTTCAACCGACACCAATGTCTTTGGTTATTGGTGCCGACCAATAGGTGTCGGGCCCGAAACCGACACCTATTAGGCGTTTCGAACCGACACCAATAGGTATTTCTGTAGTAGTAATTATGAGATCCGTGAGTCCTAGTTTGTCGCTTTTATTTGCACATCATGTTTCAATTCTTCTTTCAATGTAATGTTTTGTGTGAGTCATGTCCTTTCTAATGTCCTGCAACTCAGTAAATCTTGGACCCATTTTTTGAATCCCATGAAATGGAATTAGCAACCATGATTGCATTCAGATTCAGATTCAAGGATAATGTTACTGCAATTCACATCATTTCTGTTTAGACCTAACACTGAACTGTATGTGAAAAAAAAACCTTCAAAACCTACTTGGGGTCTAAAACTGTATAATAAATTACGTAGTACTACTAACATATAGTTCTAGTGCAGTTAAGAGATATATCAAAGAACAGCAATGTAATCGACTCATGAACCACATACTGCAAGTACGATCAAACAAACCAAGTTGAAGATGCTGGTACCAAAAAAAGTACTCTGCTCATGAACTTCGTTAGAAGTATCAATGGAGAAAGGAAAATAAATTCGAAGCAAGTAATTAATCTACCGATGAACTTCAGTCCTCTAGATCCTGATTAAATAGCTGGCTACATCAAAATTGCACACCATGTTTGCAGCTTCCTTGTTCTTGATGGTGGATGAGGAGGAGCCCTTTCAGTCGGAGAGAGAGACAGACCAAGAACAAAGGACCAAGAACCAAACCCTAGGTAGGATAGGGAGAAGAGAGGGGAAGGAAGAGATACTCACTGGTGAGAAGGTGGCCAGCGGAGGGGACGGTCGCCGGAGGGGAGAGCGCCGCATCGCCGTGGCGCTGTTGTCTCCCAGTCACGCCCGCGGCACAGCATTCCCCTGCGCGCTGCTCGTCTCCTCCCGTGCACGAGGGTTTTTTCCTCCCCATATGGTAGCAGTTTTTTCCCGGGCCAGGATGAGGGGGAAAGGCCGGGGTTGACCTGGATTCAATCCGTGACGGGCTTAACCAAATGCCGGGCTTCAATCCACGCCTGTCCGATCCTTGGGGACGCAGCCCAATCCCGGCCGTTCCCGGCACAACTGAACAAGGCCTGAATGGTGCCCCCAATCTCTGGGAATCGAAGCTATTTTCGTTGTCGGTTTCCATGGCCGCCAGCCACCTTTCCCGTGCCGTTTCCCCTCCTTGTGGCCGGCTGCTCTCCCTCCTCGCCTACAAAACGGAATCTCTTCCCTCCCCTCGTTCCGTTTTGCCCCTTCCCGAGCGCCGAGCCTCGCCATGCCTGCACCGTCCCTCCACGCCTCCTTCCTCTCTCTCCCCGGTGTTGGCCGCCTCCAGCCACCTCTGCCACGCCGCCCGAGCACCGACCGACATCGCCGTCTCCTCATCCAACACCGTGGCGTCACCCTCCACACTGGCCTGCCCTCGGTTTCGCCCAGAGACCGCCGTAGCAACCTGTCCATCCACCTCGCTGGAGCTCCTCCGGTCGGCCCTTCCCCGTCGTCCATGCGGTGGTCGGCTACGCCATCGTCTCCTCCGGCATCGCAGCGACAAGGCCATCCTCGGTCTCGCCTCCCCTTCACTCGAACATCGCCGGGGCACCTTCCTGATGCCCATCCGTGAGGACATCGCCTTCCTCCAACCCCGGCAGCCCTTGTCGCCCCGTCGGGGCATCCCCCAACCTCGGCACCACGTTCCCCTCCATCCCAATGCCGAGCTCTTCCTCAGCCACCACACGGCTTCGCTCGAACCTTGCTGGAATCCGTCATCATCACCGCTCGTCCTCGCCGGTGATAACTTCGGCTGGCCATTCTTCCTTGATGGCACGTCACCCCGCTGTGCCATCACTGTCATCCCCAATGCAGCAGCATGTTCCATGCTGGCTTCGCCCCCGTGCAGCTGCCACCGGCTGCCATCGTCGTCCTCTCGCCGCTCCCGGTCGCCGTCGGCGTCGGCCCTCCCGTTGTCAAGCTGTTCTTGCTCGTCGTCCCCATTCCATCAAGTGTGCTGTTCCCTTGCCTCGTTGTCGTCTTCGTCCTCGGCTCCACGTCACCAAGCTCATCCTTATGTCACTTTCATCCTAGGGCCACCACCGAAGTCATCTCCCCGTCATCACGCCGTTCGTCGCCGTTGGTCTACCCCAAGTCGTCCTCGCCATGCCCGTTCATCACCGGTCGCCGTCACCGTCCCTCTCCTCATTGCGTTGTGGTGAGAGTCCCCTCACTGCCCAATGCTCGTCCTCTCGGTGTCGCCACCCATGCCCATCGTGCCGTTTGTCGGCCCTGGTCCTTGTGCACCAGTGTCAGATGTCGTTCGTGCGGTCTTCGCATGCACGTATGGTAGCCGAGTTCGTGAGCCCGCTTGGTCGCCACGTGTTGTCCAGTGGGGCCCATTTGTCGGCCACTCGCCTCGGTTGACATGCTGGGTTCGCTTCTGTCGACCATTGGACCGTCTTTGTGCACCCTTGGTCCACTGTGGCCTTCCTTTCTTTTCTGGGCTAGCACTCTACACATGTTTTATAGTTGCAAAATTAATTACATTAATTCATAAATCTCCAATTAAGTAACATATAAACTTCAAATGATCATATCTTGGCCACACGAACTCCAAATCGACCTGTTCAAGTCTCTTAATTTTTGTTATAACCTAGATAACCCTATGCTCTGTTTTTCATGTATTGTTATTGCTTCTTTATAGGATTTTAACTTTGCTTGTGTGCTTCGCGTAGCTCCTATTGTTCTAAAGGTTCTAGAAGCGTTGTTCATGTTCGTCGCCGAAGGTTCAAAAGACTGTTCTATTTGAGCAAAGTAAGTCGCATCATTCTTGAGCATATTGAATCCTAGTTTATAAAATTTTTTAAGTTAATTATTGCATTGTGCTTTATTAAATTCCTGCGAATAACTATTTTACTTAGTCATGGCTATTATTCCTTGTTATGGCCTTATTACTTGTTATTGTTATGTTATCACTTTGTCAACCCAAGATAAATAAAACCCTATTGGTGAGAACTCTGTAGGTTGGTACTCACTAGTACCTGTTAGATATTTGCTTAGCCCTGCTTAATTAGAAACCCTTAGACATTTTATAATATTAGACTTTGGGAGTTGTTTTAAAAACATCATTAGATACCTTGGACTATGGTTTAATGGCAAGCTCTGGAGATACTCTCCCCCATTCAAAGCTCCCAAATGGTTTTTGTCTGGGCTCGAGGTGCAATGTTTGGCTTTGGTAGTCACATCTCGGCCAACATAAGGATTAGTCTCCAGGCCTCTGTTGCAAAGTTTTTATCGTATTAACCACATGTCTATTGGGTAAGGATTAACTCGGTGCTCAGTTTTGTCATGAACAAAAGGACACCAATAGAGGTGGACGAAATCGAGTGATGAATATCTCTGAGTCAAATGAAGGTTATTCGGGCGGGTGTTTGATAACCGAGATGTCGTGGCACAGGACGGGCATCTGGGTGGCCACTCTCGAAGGATGTCCTGATGTCGTGGGGCTTGACCATAACCTACCTATCCCGGGAAAACCGGCTGTAGGCGGGAGTCGGCTTGGTGCTTTTGTTCATGGCTAGGATGGGTGAAGGGTTATGTCACATTTTTACAATGGGTTCCACAGCCATGGAATGCGACATAAAGATGTGTCTTGTGAGTAAAGTTGTACACCTCTGGGTAGAGTATAAACTATTCGAATTGTCGTGGCAATGATTGCTGCCGAGTGTAGTTCCCAGACTGAGCCCGGGGAAATAGGAGTACTCCTGGTCCGCTGTACTCCTGGGGCACTCTAGGCCCTTAGGGCACATCCCATGCCCGGGGCCCCACGCACTCCCATGGCTTCCTAACATAATGTCTTGTTGATTTGGATGAGCTTCTTGAAGATGTCATTGATGAAGAAGTTTATGATGGACATGACCTTGGAGGATATGCCGATGTCCAGATGTATCTACTTCAGTACCTTGAATATAGATCTTAGACATCTCCACACTCTTCTTGAGACCTTATAGATATAAATCTTTGTAAGTCTCGATACTCTTCTTGAGAATTTCTAGATATAAATCTTATATGTCTCGACGCTCTTCTTGAGACTTTGAAGATGTAAACCTTGTAGGGCGTTTCTAAACTGGCAACGAATTTTGTATGTGAGAGAGAGTGATCTTGTGGGCCAACGGCGTTCCTAGTCCTCGGAGGAATGGGGACCTTGGTTTCCGTTTCTCCAATAGTGTGTATATTGATGAATGGACATGGAATTGAATAGAATTTGGATGAATGTAAATGTGACTGTATGTTGATGAATGGATATGAAATGATTTGAATTTCTGTTATTGTGTGATTTGTATGTGAAATTGGTAGATCCTGTCATTTTTTTCTTACCAAGATAGAACTGTCGGTTTTTCTTACAAACCGACAATATAATCTTTGCCACTTGTCCTGTCGGGTTAACAACCGGCATCAATATGCTTATTATTGGTGCTGGTTATATTTGAAAACCGGTACCTATAAGGTCATCCACGTGGTAGTTGATTTAATAACTAACAACTATACTGTCGTATAGGTGTTGGTTCTTTACATAAAACCAGCACCTATATATGTTATAGATGCCAGTTGTAGATCCGGCACCGATTACCAAAGTCAAGGTGCGGCCTACTAGGTGCCGGTTGGAATATCCGGCACCTATGGCCGATAGGTTTTCTGTAGAAGTGATACCCCTCTTTAAATAACTGACAATATTAATTTTACTGTTTCACGTTTCACCACTGTAATAAACAAATGTTGTGAGCTTATATTTAATTCCATACATTTTAATATGACATTATTTTTAGTATTTGCAAATTTCCTACCGAAAAGGCAGTTTGTGAAAGATTCAAAATAAAAAGTGTCCGGTGTCAATTATTTGAAAATGGAATACTTATTAATTACGAATTTTGAATTATAAGCTACAGATACCAAACAAAATGCATATTGAAAATTAATTTTTGAATTGAAACTAACAAAACATAAAGCGCAATAGTTGTGATTCCAAATTGAGTACAACTCAATTTTGTTTGTATTATGAATTTTAATTGTTAATCAGCCGTGCACTTTTTTTGTTCAGTACAGACATTTTTGTTTCTCTGATGATTCCTATAGTTATAACAAAGTACTTATACGAACAGCAGAACAACTAACACTATTCAGTTGCATCTAAACGTTCAGCATCACCGTGTGCAACTTGACACATACAGACGAAACACTACACCTTTTATCGTTCTAGATCTAGCCCCTTAGCTTGCATTGCTGCACGACTGTTCAGCATCTCCTTTTATTTCTTACTTAATTTATTTTTCTTGAGAAAGATTCAACTTACTTTGAAAGGATAGCACGAAGATGACAAAAACCAGAGGATGCCGGCATTCTGAGTCCTTCGTCCAATTGCTCTTAATTTGTACGCAAGGTAGCGGATCAAGTGGAGCATGCGTGTGTGGCATAAGACTCGGATTAAGCTCTTGCAAAGTGAAGGTGTGTGTCACCGAGGTATATAAGCCATGTATTTCGTTGTTTAGATGACTGAATAAAAAAAAGAAAAAGGCATTTGTTGCTGCAAGGCTTCTATTCTTGTGTGTCCATTCCAAATACGTGTGCGTGTGTCACAATAAAGAATGAAAAAAGACATGTGTCATCCCCGGCGTTCGTCGCCAAGAAATCTCGTGTGAGTTTGATCCTTGGCTGATTCCAACATCTGGTATTAGAGCCATCGCTCGTGACAATCGCCGGCAGGAACACCAAGCAGTGGCGTGAGAGGCGGTGGTGTCGGTGATCATGGTGGTGCTGTGGTGGTGGCACGACCAGCCAACAAGGTTGTCTTCATGCATTACCCGATGCTGAGTGACAGCAACTACGGCGTGTGGGTTGTAAGGATGAAGATCATCCTATGCCATCTTGGTGCGTTGGCGGCAATAATTGGCAAAGGGTCGTCAGCTGGAGAAGAGGAGGACATTAAAGCTCTCGTCGCCATCTCTCAAGTTGTGCCGGATGCCGTGATGGCCATCGCGGACAAGGGCATGGCTAAGGAGGCTTCGGAGGCCATAGAGAAGATGAACGTTGACGAGGATCAAGTCAAGAAGACACGACTACAAGCATTGAGAGGCGATTTGATATCTTGTACATGGAGGATTCCAAAACTATCATAGAATTCTCACCGAAGCTTACCACACTATTGGGAGAGGTGCGTTCTTTTGGTGCTAAGGTAAATGATAGTGTTGTTGTGGAGAAATTTTTTAGTACTATTCCCGAGAAGTTTCTTCACATTGTTGGCACCATTGAGCAATGGAGTGATGTGTCAAAGATGTCCGTGGCGGAGGCGATCGGGCGCTTAAGAGCATTCGAGGAATCGTTGAAGGGTCGGCAATGTGAAAATGAAGGTGAGCATTTGTTGCTCACGTGTGCACAATGGGAGAACCTCTCTATCAAAGAGAAGAAGAATGGAGATGGGTCGGGTAGCAGGAACAAAAATGGAGGTCATGGCAATGGCTGCGACGATGATGACGACGACGGCAATGACAGTAGCGACTCTAATAGCAGTGAGTGCAAGGTTGTTAGGAAGAAGGTAATATTCTACAACTGTGGCATACGTGATCATTTTGCTAATGAGTGTCGCAAGCCAAAGAAGGGAGAAGTGTCCCTCTCCGCCACAGATGACGAGCCAACGCTCCTGTGAAGATTGTTTACTAGGTATTCCAAAATAAAGATAACGAGATTAAAGGGGTGATTGTTAACACTAATCTTGTTGCATAGGATTCTTTTATGCTTAATTAGTTTTGTTTGAGTGACCACGTCATGTGTCAGACGTGTTTGCTAGAGCGAGCATATGGCTGGAAACGTGATATGTTCAGGTTGAGGCCGGCCAATGCATGAACGAGTCAAGTCACTGGCTAGTTAGTAGTTCGTGCATATGTTGCATGGCTTACTTAGTGGGCCAGTTAGTTAGTTAGTGCATAACCGAGGGAGAAGGGCGGATTTTATAGGGGAGGAGCGGGAGAGCGGCTATGTCAGTTTGAGGGAGGGGCAAACTGGTGTGGTCACACGACTCGACGTCCGAGTTTTGGCCATGAGTGTTGGAGACCATGGATGACGACGGCATTGTCGGGGAAACGCGGTGGCCGGTTTTGGCTGGGAGCGACAACACGGGAGGGTGTCTGCGCAGGCGGACGGCAGTGGTGACCGGGCGGTCGGCCATGACGCGCGCGTGGGCTCGATTCAAATGGCGACGACGAATTTTGGGAGCGGCGAGCGGGATTGGCGCAGCGAAGGAGAGAGAGAACACGAGAGGAGTGAGGAGGAGATGTGCTGCTTCTCCTCGGCACGTGCATCGCGCTTGCGGCAGCAGCGAGGCAAGCCGGCAGGTGGGTTGGGTCGAGAGGGGGTGGCGAGCGGCCTAGGCGGGGAGGAAAGGAGGGGAAGGAGAGGGAGATGGGCCGGTCGAGGAAAATGGCTCATCAAAGGGAAGGGACGCAAGTTAAACTTTTTGAAGAGAATTGAGTTGGAGAGGAATTAGGGTTTGGATTTGGATTCGTATTTGAATTCAAATTGGAGTTTTGAACTCATAGGTCCAAGGAGGAGTCAAGGAAGGGTTCCAAAGTGAGAATTTGATATTTTTGGAATTAATTGTGGAGGACACCCCGGGTTAAATATTATGTAAGTTACCTGAAGTGATAACATGAAATATTTAGTTGGATGGGGTCTAGTAATAATCGAGTAAAATAGTAACCATCCAATCTCATCGCTGCCCTATCAAGTCAAATGACATACATAGTATAAAACCTAAAGTGCCGAGTAGAGAGCATAGGGGACATTGCTGGGACTTTAGCATGCCAGTCAACTTCAGCCTGAGACATGCCCGTCAAACCGCACGAAGATGGCGATCAGATGTGTTACACATCTCAGGAGACTTGACAAAATTCGCTAAAGCTCTACGACATCCCAAATGCTCAATACTCATACCGGTGTAGAACTAGATCCCAGGATAAGCTCTAGTTCCACACTTTCATCTAAGCGATGAAGATCAGAATAATCAGGAGTAAACACAAATAAAATTTACTCTACATCTTTATTTGAATACATAGGCCAATCGGCCAGATAATTACTGATCCGCGGAAGCTTGGCTACCCAAAACCACAAGCAGCTGACTTAGTGCACTTCATTTTGAGCTACGATGAATTCCCTATAAATTTTAGAAATTAAATTGTATATGTGATGGTTATTTTACTATATAAATTATTAGTACTGTTTCCTGTACAGAAAGTGTCATATTTTGTATTAGTAAATTAAAGTTCACACTTTGCTGATTCTACAGAAATTTAGTTCATCTCATTTGGAGTAACAGTGAATTTTCTGTGAATTTCCACAGTTTAAACATGTATTATGTCTATTGTTTCATATACAAGATCTCAGTGATATTTGGTATACTGTAAGCATCACATTTTAATTCATAGTATTAAAGTTCACCATTTTATAGAACTACTGAAATTGGATTCACCCAAAAATGAGCTATATTTGATTTTATATGAATTTCACAAGTTTGACATAATTTTTAGTTGAAAAGATACTGCTCCAGCTATTTTCTTTTATATTTTCAAATTATAAATACTTAGGGTCCATAGGTCAGCCTCTGGCCAATATGCAAAAAGGCCTATAGGGTTCTCAGGAATCAACCCGTAGTCCAAGCACATGCTCTGTATCTTTACCATAAAGAGTCCCTAGTGATTTTAGTCATTACTAATATGTCCTTGGTCCCACTTGTCATACTAAAGAATCTTATACTTAGAACCTTGCAAGTTTTAAACTATCGCTAAGCGGAATCCTTAAGCGCTAATGAAGTGGGGTCCGCATGTCAGTGGCACGGCTGCTGGGAGGTAGGGGCAGCGGCACTCCGGCGAGGTTCTCGTCAGCGCTAGCGACGAACGGTGGCCGATCTTGGCGAGCGACAAAAAGAGAAAATGGAGAGGGACTCCTAGCAAAACTATTGGTGGTCTTCCCGCAGGCTATGGTGGCTGGAATCGTTGGTGACGGCAGCGCAAGCAGCGGTGTCTCTCGGCATGCAAGTGCATGTCGAGCTAGCGGCCGATTCTAGCCAAAGTGTTGCATGCATGCGACTCTACAGGGTGCTTTAGTACTCACCAAGCAGTTGGAAGGGGTCGGCCAAGCTCGGACAACGATGGCGACTTGAGAAGAGCTCCAACGGCGGCATTAAATGGCAGCTCCACGGCGCCGGCTCGCTCCGGTCGATGAATAGCTAAGAGAAGACATCTGTGAGGTCTCTATGGTCCCTAGGATGACTCATGTGCAAGGAATTGAAGTGGGGGCTCACCGGAGTAGACAAATTTGAGGTTGGAGTCGAGCGGTCGGAATTGAGTAAAAAGAGACCGCTCTCCTAATTCACGGCTATGTGGTTCGATTACTTCGGTTGGCGGGCTCCTAGGGTCGAGGTGAAGATGATGGCGTGACGGCTTGGCCTGGAGTGGTCGAGGATGGCCGGACGACGATGATGTCGTACCAGCGGCGCTCTAGAGCTTCCATGGGCGCGGCGGCGTTGCAACAAGATAGCTGCACGACATGAGGCAAGGTTAGATGGATGGACTTGGCATGGGGTGGCGACTGCGGAACGCGAAAGGAGAGGAGGAGACCGCGGCTTGGTGGCGATGGCGATGGTCGTCCTCTTTACGGCGGATGGTGAGGATGGGTGCGACAGAGGCGAGGCGAGCTCTCCCTCTCGACTAGAGTGGAGTGGAAGACAGGGCGACGCTGCTGGGAGATAATATGGGCGAGCTCTGCGGCGGACACGTCCCAGTCACGCGTCGAGCACGCCAGCGTCGATCTCTAGTTCTCTCTGTCTCTCTCTCTCTGTTTGCTTGAATGGTGGGACAATTTAAACTGAGTTGGAGCTAGTCAATGGGACCGACAGGTGGGTCCAGGCCGATGTAAACAAGGCTAGGGTGAGAGAGGCAGGTAGAAAGTTAGGTGAACATACTGTTAGGGTAGTTTTAGGATTTTTCCCTATTTTTTTCTTTCTCCCTTCTTTGTAATTCCTTAATTTAATTTGTGTGCCTAATAAATTAATGTGGATTTTTCTGGAGGTAGAAAAAAAAACCTAGATTCCATTTTCTTTGGTTTCACTTAAAAATTCGATATAGTTTGCTCTCAGAAAAATAAAGAAAAGTGTCTTGGTAGAACTTTATTTGAATTTTTAGGAGGTCAATACTCATAAAATAAATTCTGGAAAATTATATTAATTCATGATAAATAGATTAGTATTTGAATATATTATATTTCATATACACTTTTATGTAAGTTAATGCACATATGAGTGAGGTATTGTTTTTACCAATTAGGGTTTGAAAATAATATATAGTTTGACTGCTTTGACTTACTCATTTGAGGTATAAGGTGTAAATATTAAATCATACCAAAAATTCCAGTGACATATATATGTTTCATAGTGTCTTCATGAATTTTCCCCATGATTTTATATTGCACCAAATATTTTTAAATATTCAATGAGCTTATCTACATTTAAATGTTCCTATTTTATATATATGCTTGAATGATTGCAAAATTATATTTTGATTTTTAATTAACCAGAGATGAGGTTGTTAGAATTTACTTTCAATTCACCATGCTTAAACTCACAAGATTCTTATGCACTAGTGTGTATATATTTGAGTTGGACTAATGTTACTTAAGGTGACAAGTAGGATAATGCTTTTATTATATATAAGAATTAATATGTATGCATACTTGTGTTGAGGAGACCTAATATGTAATGTATCCAAGATCCAAAAACATTTAAAAGGACTCAAATCACACACCACATCTTGTGTTTATGCAAGCATGTACATGTTAAATCTTTCGCAAATTTGCATATGGGCGCTAGCTAATTTAACCTTACCTAGGTTTTATATTTGAAAAATTTTGGTCATCAACTCGAAAACACATTTTTACTATTTAGTTGAAGTCAAAATTCAAATTTTGAATTTTTGGTATGTTACAAATCTGTCCCCCTTAAAATAAATCTCATCCCCGAGATTTGGGTTGGGTTATGGACGGAAATGGTGGTTAGGTGTAGGTCGGCTTTCTGATAATAACACAATATTATCAGTTTTTGTTATCTAGAAAATATTTCAAACATACCAGATTCAATATTTTCAACAAAAGTTTTTCCTTGAAAAGGTCATTAGTTGGTTTTCCTATGAACACTTCTTTTACTAGAGGAATGGAAAGTTATAAAAGTTTCTAAGTTGTATTATCGACTTGCTGTAGTTGATATAATAAGAACTCTTCTCTGCCTGAGCGTGGATCGGTCATGGCGAGTACGGTTCATGGAATATATAATCTATTGGTAAAGCGTCTCTAGAGGTAGTTAATATATCAATGTTGTAGCAAGGTACAACTTTTCAAAACCTATGGTCGTAATCCAATCTTGTTGAACTCACATTCAGTCAAGGGGTTTTCCTTAATTTGGTAAATGAAGGTAGAATTAAGCTATTGGAAAACTACACAATTAAAAGGACATTGTTGGTTACAATTAGTATGTTAAGGTTATGGCTAGGTACAAAACTTTAAACATTACAGTCATGATCTCGTGTTGCTGAGCTCACTTTTGGCAAATGAAAAATTTATGGACAGCAAGCACATTCGTTACGAAAATAAGGATAAACGGGCCCCTAATTACTATTACATTCATCCATAGAGTACTTACATAAATGGGGTTACATGGCAGCCATAATACATATATTACATAAATGGTTCTCTCCAAAATTGGGCTACCAAGAACATATAAAAGGTCCCACCTTAACCATCCTACAAGTGGGTTATAACTTCAAGTCTTCTTAAGGTGGTATTACCATAGTTACAAGGGTTGGACATAGGTTATGTTTAGTCATCCATTTTTAGTTCAAATACTCGTCCTTACCAATGAACATGCCTTGGTGGTCCGAATGGTCCGGTGGTTCCTAGTGGTGGAAAGATGGTCACGGTAGTAGAGTGTGAGTGAAGGTGGGGTTCTCTCAAAGTAATTTCCAGAGGGTTGTGGTATTTCTTCAACTGGTGCATACATAGCATCTTGACCATACATGGACTCAGGTGTATAGTGACCTTGGCGAAATCTAGGCATAAGGCTTCTTTCTAGGGTAGCTACTCTAGTGCGGACATGTTGTAATTCGGTATAGGTTTTGCGGTAAAGCATATCAAGAGAGCGCACAAAGCCTGCAAGTTGGAGATATGGGGTATTTAATCCTGGACCTATTTCATATAAACCTGGGTATCTGGTGTTATTTTTCCCTTGGGCCAAAGACGGGATATAACAGTAAAACTCTTCCCACTCGGATAATTCACATCGAAGTCAGGTAATGGCGACATAAGCATAGTTTTGCATAGCAGAATTGCTGTCCCAACCATATCCAGTATAGTGACGGTCTTCCTCTGATATGGTTTTACCCCGAATGCTTATCCGGGCCATCACTGCTGTTTGGGAACTTCCAATGATTTTTGTAAGGATATGGTATTCTGGTGGATAGGTAAATCGGGCGTACTGTAGCATGAGCCAAATCATGTGTTGAGTAGAATCCACGGTGTAACCATGACTGTAGTAGAATGGTGTATACATGGTAGGCATCTACAGGAATATATGGAAATAATGGTTAGAGAAAAATCTGGATTTTAACAATTGCAAGTCAAAAGTTAATTTGCAATAAATAATAATCTACTCTCTCTTTAACCCATCTACAACTATATAAGTTTGTGTTATTGTTCTTGTCAAAAATAAGGAATATTAGTTTTTGTTAAATGTTTTAGGTGTTGAGTTGCTGCAATGTGCAAATCTTGCAACCAACCAAAAAGGGGTACAAAATATATATATAGAGCCATCTCAAGTCAAATTCTTAAATCTGTTTATAGCTTGTTCCTAAGATAGTTCTATTTAGACTTATGGGGGCCTGCAAAAGTTTTATATTTCTTTCTAATAAATTCAGATTAAAGGGATACACTATCCACCTTAAAATAAAAAAAAATTGGGATGGTGTTGTACAAAGGTCTTAGTGAAAAACAAAAATTTCCCATATGCTTCGTTTTGTCCTACACACTTCTAAGATGAAAACAGTAGGCAAAGACTAGGCTAGAGAGGTGATAAAATGAGAAAAATTTTATATTCAAGTTCTTAGCAAAGTCTTCTTAATCCTGGGAAAGAATTGTAATTTTTGGTTAAGTGGTTTGCCTTATGGAAAATAGAGAAGACAGGTCATGCAAGGCTGGAACAGATTGTTCAATGCATTTGTCGAATTTTTATATCAAACTCTAAAGGTGCAAAAATTTGGAAAAAAAATTAGGGAGATGCATGTTTGAGTTGTAAAGCTACCCAGAAGAAATCAAGATTTTACCACTTTTAGTTTGGGCTATACAAATTCGACAATCAGACTACCTACAGATTTCAGGACATGACCATGCAGTGCCAAATGAATTTTTACACCATGATGCAAAGACTCAAAAATTCTACCAAAATTCATGGAGCTAAGTGAATTAGTGTGTTAGCTACTGTGAAAAGAGAGCATGTTTATCTCTTATAATTTGAGCTTCACAAAATTATGAATGTTGCTGTCTACACATTTCAGAAGATGTGCAACTAAGATGAAATGAATTTTTAGACATGTTTAGGTTCGATAAATTCTCCATTTTACTATAACATGAAACTTAACATAGTGCAGGGGTTATATGATGTTTGGGAAGTCATTCTAAACAATCTAATGGTTAAAGTACATCAATTTCCCCTACCCAAAACTACCCGTTGTAGGCCATAACGGTGAATTTTGAAATGTCAGGATAAAAGAGTTGAAAATCCACCAAATTCATTTTTGGTATAGAGATAACATGAGAGAGTGTCAATTCTACCATGTCTATCAAGTTTTAGATTTTATCAAACCATTTCCAAAATATAACCTGACATTTTACAAATCTCGATCTAGTCAATAGGAGTAGTTGGCAAATGAATTTGAAAACTTTTCAAAACACTTCGGTACTAGTTTATAATGATTAATGAGTGTTTTCAAACATTTTTATAGGAATACAATTTTTCAAAAGGTGTCGGTCCTATGGAACAACAATAGGAGTTTAAAATCAAAATATAGACTTAGGGGAAAGCATTTCCTTAGAGATGGATGAGATATAAGATTGTAGTAGGTTTTCAAAAATAACTTGTAGCTAAGAACATGGTTCTCAAAATAATTTTAAGAAGCCAATCTAAACGACCATTTTAAGAGTGTTCCTATAGTCGGACAATTGCTCTGACACCATCGCTGTGGAGGACACCAGGGTTAAATATTATGTAAGTTACCTGAAGTGATAGCGTGAAATATTTAGTTGGATGGGGTCTAATAATAATCGAGTAAAACAGTAACCATCCAACCTCATCGCTGCCCTATCAAGTCAAATGACATACATAATATAAAACCTGAAGCGTCGAGTAGAGAGCATATGGGACATTGCTGGGACTTTAGCATGCTAGTCAACTTCAGCCTAAGACATGCCCATCAAACCACACGAAGATGGCGACCAGATGTGTTACACATTTCAGGAGACTTGATAAAAATTGCTAAAGCTCTACGACATCCCAAATGCTCAATACTCATACCGGTGTAGAACTAGATCCCAGGATACGCTCTAGTTCCACACTTTCATCTAAGCGATGAAGATCAGCATAATAAGGAGTAAGCACAAATAAAATTTACTCTACAACTTTATTTAAATACATAGGACCAATCGGCCAGATAATTACAGATCCTCGGAAGCTTGGCTACCCGAAACCACAAGCAGCCGACTAGGGGTAACCCATATAGATTCAGTCCTAGAGGAAGCAACAATCTCCCGAATCACTCAAATTAAACTAAGCATACAACCTGCAAAATGGATATTCTAGTATAACAAGAGTCAGTACATTAATCGAATTAATGTACTGGCAAGCACAAGACAATCCTAACATACTACATGCATGGCATATAATCAAGGAAGGCTACTTGTAGCTCATTTTAGCAATAAGCAAGTTTTAGTTCACAATCATTTGTAAAGGAGTTGATAATTCAATTAACAAAACATTAACGTAATTAAATCATAATATTTACCATATTAACATCATAAACATACTTTTGTTGCCCATACCGGCAACAAGTCATAATCTCTTCATAATAATATACTTGATTGCCCACCCGGCATCAAGTCTCACATTCATCATCAATATAACATAATTATCATAACTTAACCCAAGTTTCCATTTTCAAATCCACAGTTCACAAAGAATCATTTGAAAACATAAATCAAAGTCTATACTCATGACACTTCACCAAGTCGCTCATGACTGTGAGGACGGCAAATCGATTAGTTTTAGACTCTGCAGAGTTTGTGCAACTTTACCCACATAATGTGAATCGCTTTAGTTTGTCCGGTACCTGTCGATACCACCACACTCTACACATTGAATGCGGTCTAGAGGTTACAGCGTAGCCTTTACCTTACTTAACGCCTAGCCTTGCATCAGCGACACAAGTGTGCATCCATCCTGGGAATGACCCAGAACCGTTAGGTGACAGGCCCACGCCTTAAACCTAACGCCGTGGCAGCGAACACATCTGTTCCTCCACGAGGCATTTAACCGTTGAATTGGACAGACTTAGACGCCCATGCTGTGAAGCGGACCATCCGTCCCTTCACAGAATCACACACATAGCTAGTAATATTCGCTAGCATTATAATCAACACACACTCATGGGTAGTTCCTATGAATCATCGCTCAGACTAATTCATTCTACTCCGGCCTACCAGTATGTAAGGCTAGACTTTAAGTAACTTAATTAGCTAAGGCCACCCCATAAATAGCACATATGGATGTACAGTATACTTAAGTTGGTGACAAGAAGTTCAGTCCTTAATCAACTCAGGCGAACACTCCCCCTATCGGTGTGCAATTACCACCATATGCACACCACTTGCCGCCCAAGTCCAAAATCATTTTACTCATATTTTAGTTCACAAATACTTAACATTTTCATTCTCAATCCAGCATTAACCAAATATTCGAAATCCCATTCATAAATCCGTAAGAGTGATTATTTTGCTTAACTCTAAGCATGGCTAAGCATATAGTAATGTAATAAGCATGATTAACCCCAAATGAGCCCAAGTAAAGTACTCTATCCATTACTAAGTTTACAAACCAAGGGAATTACAATTAGTCAAGGTGGTACATGCAACAATAAGGACATAGCTACCATTTACCAAGTTTCAAATATCGTTTTTACTCAAATACATATGCAGTTTTGCAAACAATACTTTTCATCTCCCAAATCATGGGTTTCAATGCGATCAAAGGAGAGGGGAGGGAAGAACTTGCCATGTTCTTGAACAATATGAATACCACCTAAGTCACATATTCACCGTTAATGCAATTAATCTATACAAAAGACATGATATGTAAATAAATACCAAATTGTGTGAAAAATACAAAATTATCTAAAATGCATGATTTGTGTAAAGTGGATAGGTTCTAACCTAAGATGAATTTAGGTGAAAGAATTCTTATTTTATCTCTTTTCATTTGTGAGTAATGAACTTTCAGAGTTTGTATTGACATATAGTATTATTTACCAAGTTAACCTTACTGGGATGAAGAGGATTGTTTTCTAAGACAAACACAATTGGTTTCATAATTTTTAGTGCTAGTATGAACTTCTTATGTATTATACACGTAGTAACGTGTCCTATGTTACTAGTTAGTAATATTAATTTCAGGATATAATTTGTACTAAATGTTCCAGATTTTGACCAACATAAGTAAAGAGCATAATTATGAGTCTAACCATATTTTACTTTAGCTTATTTGGAGCTAAAATATATTCTTATATGAATTCATAATTTATAGGTTGTGGTTTAATTCCTATTGCACCAGTAATATGTTAAGGATGTTCTCTATATTAAAATTACTACATCTTATCTTACAGTGCACAATGGTACATGGTTGTGAATCTAACATGACTTAGTTCACTTCATTTTTAGCTAGGATGAATTCCCTATAATTTTTAGAAATTAAATTGTACATGTGGTGGTTATTTTACCATATAAATTATTAGTACTATTTCTTGTACAGAAAGTGTCATATTTTATATTACTAAATTAAAGTTCATACTTTGCTGATTCTACAGAAATTTAGTTCATCTCATTTGGAGTAACAGTGAATTTTCTATGAATTTCCAAACTTTAAACATGTATTATGTCTATTGTTTCATATACAAAATCTTAGTGATATTTGGTATACTGTAAGCATCACATTTTAATTCATAGTATTAAAGTTCACCATTCTACAGAACTACTGAAATTGGATTCACCTGAAAATGAGCTATATTTGATTTTATATGAATTTCACAAGTTTGACATAATTTTCAGTTGAAAAGATATTGCTCTAGCTATTTTATTTTATATTTTCAAATTATAAATACTTGGGGTCCACAGGTCAGCCTCTGGCCAATATGCAAAAAGGCCCCTAGGGTTCTCAGGAATCAACCCGCAGTCCAAGGACATGTTCTATATCTTTACCATAAAGAGTCACTAGTGATTTTAGTTATTACTAGTAGGTCCTTGGTCCCACTTGTCACACTAAAGAATCTTATACTTAGAACCATGCAAGTTTTAAACTATCGCTAAGCGGAATCCTTAAGCGCTAACGAAGTGGGTTCCGCACGGCTGCTGGGAGGTAGGGGCAGCGGCACTCCGGCGAGGTTCTCGCTGGCGCTAGCGGCGAACGGTGGCCGATCTTGGCGAGCGACAAAAAGATAAAATGGAGAGGGACTCCTAGCGAAACTATTGGTGGTCTTCCCACAGGCTATGGTGGCCGAAATCGATGTTGACGATAGCACAAGCGGCGGTGTCTTTCGGCATGCAAGTGCATGTCGAGCTAGCGGCCGATTCTAGCCAAAGTGCTGCATGCATGCGACTCTACGGGGTGCTTTAGTACTCACCAAGCAGTTGGAAGGGGTCGGCGAAGCTTGGACAACGACGGCGACTTGAGAAGAGCTCCGGCGGCGGCACTAAATGGCGGCTCCATGGCGTCGGCTCACTTCGGTCGATGAATATCTAAGAGAAGACATCCGTCAAGTCTATGGTCCCTAGGATGACTCGTGTGCAAGGAATTGAAGTGGGGCTCACCGGAGTAGACAAATTTGAGGATGGAGTCCAGCGGTCGGAGTTGAGGAAAAAGAGGCCGATGTCCTTATTCACAGCTACATGGTTCGATTCCTTCGGTCGGTGGGCTCCTAGGGTCGAGGTGAAGATGATGGTGAGGCGGCTTGGCCTGGAGTGGTCAAGGATGGCCGGACGACAATGATGTCGTAGCGGTGGCGCTCTAGAGCTCCCGTGGGCACGGCAGTGTTCCGACGAGATAGCTGCATGACATGAGGCGAGGTTAGAGGGATGGACTTGGCATGGGATGGCGACTGCGGAACGCGAAAGGAGAGGAGGAGATCGCGGCTTGGTGGCGATGGCGATGGTCGTCATCTTTACGGCCGACGGTGAGGATGGGTGCGACAAAGGCATGGCGAGCTCTCCCTCTTGACTGAATCGGCGCTAGAATGGAGTGGAAGGCAGGGCGACGCCGCTGGGAGATGATATGGGCAAGCTCGGCGGCGGACACGTCCCGGCCATGCGTCGAGCACGCCGGCATCAATCTCTCGTTCTCTCTGTCTCTCTCTCTCTCTGTTTGCTTGAGCGGTGGGACAATTTAAACCGAGTGGGAGCTAGTCAATGAGACCGATAGGTGGGTCCAGGCCAATGTATACAAGGCTAGGGTGAGAGAGGCGGGTAGAAAGTTAGTGAACGTAATGTTAGGGTAGTTTTAGAATTTTTTCTTATTTCTTTCTTTCTCCCTTTTTTGTAATTTCATATTTTAATTTATGTGCACGATAAATTAATGTGGATTTTTCTGGAGCTAGAAAAAAATACCTAGATTCCATTTTCTTTGGTTTCACCTAAAAATTCGATATAGTTTTCTGTCAGAAAAATAAAGAAAAGTGTCTTGGTAGAACTTTATTTGAATTTTTAGGAGGTCAAAACTCATAAACTAAATTCTGGAAACTTTATATTAATACATGATAAATAGATTAGTATTTGAATAAATTATATTTCATACACACTTTTATGTAATTTAATGCACATATGAGTGAGGTATTGTTTTTACCAATTAGGGTTTTAAAATAATATATAGTTTGACTGCGTTGACTTACTCAGTTGAGGTATAAAGTGTAAATATTAAATCATACCAAAAATTCCAGTGACATATATATGTTGCATAGTGTCTTCATGAATTTTTCCCACGATTTTATATTGCACCAAATATTTTTAAATATTCAATGAGCTTATCTACATCTAAATGTTCCTATTTTATATATATGCTTGAATGATTGTAAAACTATATTTTGATTTTTAATTAACTAGAGATGAGGTTGTCAGAATTTACTTTCAATTCACCATGCTTAAACACATTTTTACTATTTAGTTGAAGTCAAAATTCAAAATTTGAATTTTTGGTATGTTACATTAATTGGAATATTTGGCTAGGAATTCAAAGGTGGAAAGGATCGAATTTCAAATTTTGGTTTGGCAAGACTCGAATTTGGATTTGGGATTTGAATTCAAACTTTATATTTGAACTTAGAGGAATGTGGAGGAGTCAAGGAGGGGCACAAATTGGAAATCTGATATTTTTGGAATAGGTTTTATATTTGGGGATTTTTGAAGGGTTTGATAGGGAATTCAAGGAGACAAGAAATTGAATTCAAAATTTGGATTTCAAATTCAATATTTGAATTCAAGGAATTTATTGTGAGGACAAGCTAGAGGGAAATAGGGTTTGATTTTGAACCGGGATTCGAAGTCGACATTTTAACTTAGCAATAAACAAGGGATCAAGGAGTGGTCATCAAATCGAGAACTTGACATTTTTGGAATAGACGTATATTTGGGGACTTGTTGAATTATTTAGATGAGATTTCAGATCGGAGCGGACTCTTGGGGAGTGGGTTCAATGGTGGAGTTGAATTTGAATTGAATCAAATATTTTGAGAGGATTCAAAGGGAAGGTACATAGATTGATAAATTGATAGATAGATAGATATAATATATAGAGAGAAATAGATAGGTAGATATAGATAGAAAGAGAGGGCGAAGGAGAGGGAAAGATGAAACTTAAGAGTTTGAATTCGAACTCAAGAATTGATTTTAGAGACTCGAGAATTTGGGGATAACTTGGGCATCGGTTCAATATTCGGAGGGATTATGGAGATAGAATAATTTTGGGAGAAATTGGTCAAATGATATTTAAGAGAGAAATTCAATTGCGGAGATTTGAATTTGAGAATCGTTTATTCGAATTGGTCGAATGATTATTTGGCTCGTTTAAATAAGATTTTGAGTGATCTTAGATCTGTTGATACTGCTTATCATATTAATTATTCTCAATCTGAGATTGCTCATCACTTTATGAACGACCTTGACATGAAAATTTGGGAATGACAGTTACCACCACAACCGCCATTGGAACTGTATCTGGAGCCTACACGTGGAAGGCCAGGATGGCAGGTGGCAGCAGCAGTTCGGCCTTCCTATGGGCCCCACCTCTCAGCTACTCCTTTGGCTGGGAGGCTGAATTGTGGGCCCCTATGCCACTGCACCATGGATAGGTTTATTTTGAGTCGGTTTTGACTAACATGTGGACCCTCCAACCCTCGTGCTTATATATGATTGGTCAGAGATACATTGGTTTGCATGTCGGGTGTGTTTTTATTCAAAAATCACCTACATACAAATATTTACCAATACTCATGAGAATGGTTAGTAATAAATCCTTACCACTAAGTTTGATATAATGTTTTATATTCTTTTATGAATAAGTTGACTGTTAAAGTTTGTAGTTAACGATTGTCAACAGTGATGATCCCATGGGTTCTTGGAACACTTCTTGAAAATTCATCAAGCAATCCTTGAATTTCTGATGGAATACGAAAAACATCGTAAATGCTTCATACCAAATCAGATGACGACAAACTTTATATAATAATTGTAGCTCTCAATGATATCTCCATTGTAGTTAAAAATTGTTTCATTTGAGATCGTTCCAGGGTTCAAATATTTATTTTTCACACTCAGATCTATTTTTGAAATTGCTTTTTTTAGTTTGCCAAATGACCTCTGATGAAGACAACTTCTATTTTTGTAGGCAGTTCTGTAAAAAACCCGCTTCTAAAAATTGATTTTCGAAGGCCATTCTTCATAAGAGCGCTTAAGAAAAAGAGCACCGCTAGAATATAAAAAAATTATAATTCACAGTTGAATTTGGTTGATGACAAATTTTGTATTTGAAATATTTTTTTCTCTCTCAGATTTATATTTGAAATTGCTTTTTGAGCTCCAAATGACATCTGATGAGGGCATGTTTTCCATATTAAAATTGTAGATTGTTGAGCTCAATGAGATCTACGGCTTTGTAGTTAAAAGTTTTAACATGCCAGGTCAATTAGAAAGTCCAAACTTTAAAAAATTATAGAAAATTAATTTAAGGATGATTGAGGTAAACCAAAGTACTATGAGATTCTTATAGTATTTCATGTAATATAACCTAGTCAATTCTTTAACATCATATTATTTTTTATGGTCATTTACCGACGCCAAGTTGCATAACATATCAACTCATATAGAGAATATAAAACATATGTAAACAATCATATTAAAAGAAGTATTTTAAGTAAGGGTTAATTAGATCCCTGCCATTACAACTTTTGACAAATACATTAATATTCTGTATGGAGACATGTTATTACAAATTTGACAGAAATTGGAGATATGCCTACCTACCTCTTCAATGCATTTATAAAAAATTTTGGACCAAATTCTCCCTCTCTATAGTCTATCCTCTCTTTGACTGGTCCAATACTCATCGAGCCTGCCGATCAAAGGACCTCAAGTATGTTGCGCAGCTTGTCCACTGTGCCGCAACACAGCCAGCCCAACAAGCTCCCGTTTTCTGTTGGACGCCAATGACTCGCCACCACTAGCTCCGTCATTGTTAGCGGTGGCTTCATTTGGTTCCTGGGTAAGACAGGAGAGAGAAGGAAGAAGGGGCAAAGGAAGAAGGGGTGAAGGAAGGAGGGGTAATTTGGTTCAATTTTTTTAAAAAAATTCATTAAAGGGGTAAGCAGTGGCATGTGTCCATTTTTTATCAAAATATAATAGCATGTCTCCAAATAGATAAATAGTATGTTATTTTTTAAAAATCAAACAAGTTGTACTGCATAGATCCAATTAACATGAGCCCAATCATATTGAAGAGAATATAATGTAAGAATCATATAGAATTTTGGTTCACCTTGATCGGACATAACATCAATTTTCTACAAACTTATAAAGTTTAATCATTTTTTTATAAAATGAAAAATGTTCTTCATGCGGATTTCTTGACAAACCTCATGATTCTTTATTACAACACCTCTTAAATATGAGAAAGCCTGTAAATTCAATTTTGTCAGACGGCTGGCTTTAGAAAAACTACACTAAAAAGTAAAAGCATCACTAAAATATAAAAAATCGTAACTCTTTCAAATGAAGTTAGATGATGACAAACTTTATATGAAGATTGTAGCCCTCGATGTGACGTACAACTTTGTGGAAGAACCTGCTTTCATTTGAATTCGTTTAGGGGACCAAATATTCGCTACAAACTCTTTTGTCTATTTTGAAATATTATTTTTTATGTTTTTCAAATAAACTTGGATGAACATATGTCCTATATATCAAAGTTCTAGAGCTTGGTGCGGTCCACTATAAGTTTGTAGTTGATAGCTTATTCATCCAATGTTTTTACAAAATATGTTTTAGAAGTTTTAAGGGGTGAAATCAAAATAATAGCATCATCGATCCTACAGACTCGAACTATTTTGATATAACAAGGAGAGTACGTACTGAGTAAGAGCCTCCGAGTTGAAAATACTACATACCACATATGTAACTTGTGACTTGCAACATCTGCCTTGTAAAATACGAAGTAACTCTTTCAGGTGTTTTTTGTCTAAAAAATAAATAATAAAAATTCATTTTTACATGTGGGTTGAAATTCCGTCCACACAAAATCGGTGATTCGGTCATGCCCTTGGTTGCAAGCAGTTGGAAAAACACCCGTGTAAATGGATTATTAAATATCTGCATAAACATAAACATTTTCATAGTAGTGTAATAGACAAGTAAAGATCAAATACATATATCGATCAAGTTAAGCACTATATGCGTTCATATAGATAGTGCCGTACTGGTGGGAACCCTTTAGCTCTATGGATTCGTACGATTGATTGTGTTGGCCGGAAATTAACATGACCGCTTCGTAACAAAATTTTCTTTAACCTGATAACGAAATATTTTGGTGGCAAATTATTGTGTAAACCTAGATTAGGAGACATGACTACGACTGACTGACATGGATAAATTATTTATGTAATATATGTCAGAGGCAAACAGAATCATCTAATATTGAGAAACGGCGATAGTAAAAATCCATTAAAAACCTGAAACGTCCAGTGATCGAAAGAATCCACACGAACAGAAGATCAGGACTGCCCCTTCTTTTTAAGGGCCTTAGCCCTTCACAGGTTACGGCTAAAACGATAGAGTTTGATGAATATCTATTCGTACGATTCTGCTGCATATAATTTGCTGGATGTATTCTACGTATCTTGGATATTTGCTTTTCCAAATCAATAGTGATTGGTTAAAGTTCTTTTTGTTCATGTTAAAATGTCTGTCGTTTGGAAGAAAATGTTTAACACGTTAGTTGTTGCACGAGGGCTTAGGACAAAAGGCTCATCAATTTATACTTATATTTCTGGCCGGTTTATTGATAAGCCAATGTTAGAAATGATACGTGATGCAACTAGAAACTCGATTATATTTATTTATTAGCCAAGATATCATCACTCTACATACCCTCACATGCATGCATCCTTAATAGAAGAAGGTAGACCGGGATTATATATCATGGCTTATTGGAAATACAAAGAGTCATAAACACACATGAGAGATCGACGGCGCACTGGTTTGGATATCATAAGATATCCAACTTATTTATGATTACTCCAGGGCGGCATAGCCTTGCATGGGCTTCGAAGTGTGAAGCCCCTTACGCTTGCATGATGCAGTTGCTTAGGAAACGACAGTTTCATCAGCTTCCTTGTTGCAGAAGCGGTAGCATGCATCGTTGCAACGTTCCACGGCACCGTTCCCTTCGTTGCCAGCAACTGAAAGGGAAAAATTGATTATATACATTAGCTACAGGGAAGATTCTTTCCTATATGTTGAAAAATGGTATTAGGTTTCATGTTTTAGTTTCTAGCTTACAAGTGTTTATGTTCCTGCACACGGACGAAGTACATCCCAGCATACAGAAGTCAAGTACATCCGATTCCTCTGCAAAATCATGCATTTTCATATATATTTCAGTAAAACTAATTTTATTTTTGAAATAAGCAGGAAAACTAATTTCTTGCACACAAGAATGATTAATATTGTGCCAAATATGAATTATGAAACCAACAGCCAAAAAAATATAGAGAAAGGACGTTAATATGTTTTAATTTACCAGAGTCAGGGTGAAGGGTGTGGTGAATGTAAGGTGGCTTGCATGCTCCATCAACAATTTTGCAGCCAGAGAGTTTAGAACATTTGTCCCTTGGGCCACCCGCAAAACGGCATGCGTTATAGATGTTTCTTGCCGAGGTGGATGGGCAGCAGCTCTTAGCTTCCACTTGGATCGTCTCTTGCTGCAGGACTAAGCCTAGCACCATCACACACATGATCAAACTCTTCACACCTTCCATGTTTTGTAGCTTCTTTTCAGTGAGATTTACTCGAGGAGATCAGCAAAGCAAGAGGATCAGAGAGGGTACTGCTTTCTTGCTCTCGTCTATGCAGATGTTGGGAGTGTGAGGCGCCTATTTATAGGCGCAACCAGGATCACGTGCCAGCTGCATCTGCATGATACGATGATTAATTATCTTAATTATTATCATTATTATTAATATTATTTCTTATGTGTGTATTGTTTGTATTATTTCTTATCTGCACTCATGTGCTGAATATTAAACGTTTAGTACTGGCTTCTAGTAGTACTGGGCCGTAGCTAGGTGACTGTCAAAAAGTTTTACACAACAGGTAAATTAATTAAACACTACTTTACAATAGATACATATACCACCTGTTCACAAACCCGTTGTTGCTTTTAAAACTGTGGCACGTTCAACAACCAATTGTGATAAGTACCACTGCCGGTTCCTAAAAAAGTAAATTTCATAATCATACAGATAGTTTGATCAAACTTTTTTAAAAATACAGATTTAAAGTGATCTTTCACAAAACTACATATTTAACACCAAATTCATTATGGAACTACAGATTTAAGGTGGGTATCACAAAACTACGTATCTAATAATAGACTTATGACAAAACTATAGGTTTTGGAATTTAAATCTCTAGTGCTATTGTTATGTCGGAGTCTTAAATGTTAACGTTGTGGGTTTGTAATGAAATGGGTGCTTAAACTGAAGTTCCATGATAAATTTAATGTTAAAATTATAGTTTTGTGATAAATCGTCTTAAATCTATAGTTTTGTACTTGTTTGATGAAAATATCTGTAGTTTTATGAAATTTACATAGAATAAAAAATATAGATGATTTGCGTTTCACATACTTGAATGTACACTTGCATACTGATTTGGCGAATGAACGCAGTAAGAAAAAATTCACACAGAAGCAAGTTGATGTTTAAGAAAATTTGATGGCAAGAACACATCAATGATAAATCAATAGGAAACAACACTAAAATTCTATAAAAAAATTATCATACACATCGGCTCAAATCCAACCCGACCGAGCTAGCATGCCTCGTCATTGCTCTAATCAGACCCATCACTAATTGTTGCCATCACTTGCGCTCCTCAATCTCCTTGTCACCACCTTAAACTAGATGCGGGTAGAGGAGTCCCCGGGTTTAGGGAGATGAGAAGCCGCTATTGTCAATGTGAGGGCCAGATCTAGTTGTCCTGGCTTTCTTGCCTGTCTTCGTTGCCATATCTGGTTCTATTTATCGAAAGAGGAGTGGATTGTGTCAGACAAGGAGTAGACGGTGCTAGAGGAAGAGTGGATGGCATCACGGTTTTCCCTTTTAATTAGAAAGCAAGAAAAATTTGGTGGACACCAAAATTCCGAAATTTCAGAAATTTCAGAAAAATTTCAGATATTTCAAATGGAATTTTTTTAAATTTCAACACATTTCTACTGAATTTGAATAAATTATAGCCAAATTCACAAATATTTTTAAAAAATCCAAAAAGTTCGCTAAAAATATTTGCTTGCAAGAGGCGGGCGAAATTTCTGAAATTTCGAAATTTGAAAGCCATCCCTGGCGTCGCTGGCAGCCGGCTTTAGGTGATGTCTTCAGGCGATCTCTAACAGTGGAGAGGGCTGTCAGGTACCATCATTAGGGAAGTCATTAGGAATTACATTACTAGCGATGGAAAAGGCAACGTCGTCCTGAAGTGGGTTATGGGTAGTGTTTTTAGGGGAACTCAATCAAATGAATTATCTGCCTCGTACCGTCATTGGGGGAGATCTTGGAGGTCGCTGGCTGGTGTTGTCATTGTGGGAACCCAGATATATGAGTGGGGATGAAAGAGAGAGAGAATGGAGAGAGATCGAGAGTCGGGCGTTCGTGCAGGACTTAACCAGATCGACGGGTGTGAGGCCAACACTTACTGCGGTTCTAAAACTATGACTGCCATCTTGCAGTTTTTGCAATTAGTTCAGCTTAAGAACTGGTATTGAATATCACTCCAGGTTTTTTAAATCGCAGTGATTTTTTTTAGTGCTGGTTCTATTTGAACCAAGAGTGATAGTTGGAGTTAATGTGCTTCTGCAGTTGTGGATTCACATTCCATAACTTGGTGGTGCTATAACCTCGAAGATGCTTATATACCTAACCTAAACTAAGTAAAAGGTAGTTTACCTCCACAAGGGAGTATTATGTATATCTTAACTGAATTATATCCCCTGTTAAATTCTAGTAACTTATCACCCTTTGTTAAAAGAGATTGTCGATGATGATTATTAACCTATTATAAGTCTCTTCGCTGCCGATCGCTATATAGTAGGTGTGTTCCATGTCATTGGCGTTTCACAGTACTCACTACTTAGTATCAGGTATTCACTAACACAGAACTCTACATCTCTAACTGCTAAAAATCCATATCTATAACGGTTAGACAAACCATTACAACCCAACAGTTATAGATGTGGAGACTCATCTGTAACATTTCAGGATATGGAGCCGTTACAGTTTCGAACATTCGGCTTAAAAAAAAGAAAATCCAAACACATGAGCTGTTACTGATGTAGAGATTCATCAAAGAAAAAAAACGATGGTCTTTATCCCTGCTCCTGGCCTGCTGTTCAACATCAGCGATGGGGTAGAGGCAGCGGGCCGGCGACTTCGTCGCATTTGTGTACCCCTCTACGTCCACCTGGATCACATCCGCCCGCCCCGACATGTAGTAGCACACTTCCATGCTAATTCGAACACAGAGACATCATAGATGAGAATCGACAAGCAGAAGATGGAGAGGGAGAGAGGAGTCACTGCCACCACTATCGTTGTTGTCGTCTCCTCGCTCGCTGGCGCCACCAGATCTAGCCACTTGTTTGCCATCGTCGTTACTGGCAGCACCTCGCACGTCACCACTGCCACCAGCATAGCGCACACCGCCGACCTCGTCGTCTCCATTGCCATCACTGTCCTCTTACCTACACCACCTCCTCCCACCACGAGGAGGTCATCGGGCGTCTGGCCAGATCCGCCATACTCCGTCGTCGTGGAGGCTGCATCGTCGTCGGTGGTGGTGGGGGCGGAGGAAGTGGCACCGTCCGTACCGCCACCGTCCACCGCCGTCGCACCCGCGCCCATCGCCTACACCCGCGCCCTTCACCACTAGACCCGCTCCCTATGCCGCTGCACCAATCGTCTCCACTGTGCCAAAGATGTGGAGGGAGGAGTAGAGGAAATAAGAAGTGATCTGTGGTCTGGGAAGGGGAAAGGATGGATGGGGATTGAGAAGGCCGGGTTGATTTTTTTATTTAGAGTTTGACTAGAGTTAAGATCATACTAAAATGGAGTCATTGCAGATGAGGTGCACATCTGTAACGGCTCCTTAATAAGAGCCGTCACAGATGGCCTTAATAAGAGTCGTCACAGATGACCTGTTAGAAATGTATATGTGCTAGTGATTGTGTGTTTCGTCAAAAATTTCTAATCCTAGGTCATTGTAAGATTATATACCCCATTTTACACTACAAAGTTTGTAGCTTGTAGCACCTCTCAAATACATTCATGCCCTAGAACAAATTATCATCCTAGGCTCAGATAGCCTAAAAAAGTTTTGGCAAATTATTACTCCAGGCTTTGATGTCGTCCAAGGGTGCCATGTAGTAGTTATGTTTGTCGGTCTATGAGAGTCATCTCTAGTGTAAAAAAAAAGTCGTCTCTCGTATGGTAGCGATCGGACAATAATCTTTTTATGTAGACAATAGTTAAATTCGACTATGAAAAGTTATAACATATGCCAATACATGCTGTAAGAAAGCAATATTACTATAGTATAGTAACGAAGAAGTTAAGTGGTTTTAGTGCATATTCGCTAGGCACGTAGTAGTAGGGTTGTTGGGGGAGATTTGTCACGTTAGGTTGTTGGGAGAGATTTGTCACCTAACGTGACTATAGCATATAGCATGTACCTGCAGTTTGCAGCAACCGTACTTGCACACTTTCAATTACGAGTACATGTATGAGATGCGTTTGGCTGGAGCATCTTCATTCAGTACACTAGATTAGCCCATCTGTGACGGATCAAAGTGCCTCGTCATAAATAACATCATCTCTGACGGGTTAAACTAAATCTCGTTGTAGATGACGCTTAAAGGAATAGCTCGTCACAGATTGCAACTCATATGTGATGGGACTATATATGAGGATCCGGCACTCAACATTTTTAATGGGCTCACATATCCGTCCAAGATGATATCACTATTGTCACAGGTATTTTGTACTATCCGTCATAGGTGTTGTCACCACAGATTGGGTTTTAATTTACTCGTTAGAGAAGACGTGGAGTCATCACTAGTCACTTATCTTTGATAAGAGCTCTACCCGTCAAAGATGGCGGTATAGGCCTGTCAGTGATGACTTGGACCAACGTAATGAATTCATGTTGCTCGTAATATATATCAGCCAAATTAATTATGTTTGAAGTAACTAAGGTTTCCTCCAAACATAGTTTGGCAGGGTATATAAAAAGGCCTTTATACAAACAGAGTCACCTCGTTAAAAGAATTTTGCAGCATGTTTATATATAGTGCAAGTGCGTGCTAGATTGATCCTTTCTAAGCCCCAAAAAGTACTATATAAGTATATATGTATCTGGAATCAATATATAAATATACTTCGGATTGTAACAAACACTTATATTTCGACCACATCAACTTGTATTAACTACCTCCATTCTAAAATAAATAAATAAATTTATTTTTAGGCATTAGCACTCAAATGGGCATGGAGAGAAGAAAAAAGTATTCCTTGCTAAAAGAAAGTAGCTTTGGACTACTATTAATATCATTTGTTGGATCAATAGAATACGAGAGGGGACATATATAATGCACTATAATTAGGACAAATATTAACGGATAGGAATGATTTTATTTTGGGATGGAAGAAGCATATAACTAGCTTCTATCTCGTTTAATTTTGATGGATCATTAATTATTCGTATTATAGAAATAAACATCAGGCTCATATCGTTGAAAAATCACTATCATGCACATACGTATAGGTTGTTAGCTGATTGGAACCCTAGACTCTATATGTGCCGCAGCCCGCAGTTATATATATATGGACCGTTCAGTTAATAATGTTTGATGGTGATTACTGAAAACGTGGCAGATTTGTGCGGTAGACCATTGATAACTTTGCTAGCTACGTGGCAGACAGCAACCAGATCCAAAACAGAGTTAAAATCTGTACTACTGTAGCATCACGGATGTTTCATGCCCTTGCTCTCAGCCTATGCGTTCCAGCCTCTTTTGTCTTAAATTCCACAGTGTCACACAATGAACTAACGTACAACTCCATCATTGTCCTGGTACACAGTTGACTGGGGTGTATTCTCTGCAGTTGTGCAAGAGCAAGAAGCTTCCCGGTTAACCACACCTGCACACATTACCACGTAGGCACCCAATACTTCGACATAAGTGAGTATGTCCCTTAATTTGCTACTTGTTCAACGCAGGTGATTAATTGTTAATTCATTACACCTACTAAATTCATACGAAAAGTGTAGACGTATATGTAATTTTGAAAACCATAATTTAAACCCTGTTCTTTATAGTACTATCTTCGTATGCACCCACTACTACAAAACACCTCATAGGTATCGGCTCAGGTAGCAGTTAAATAGATACCGGCACCTATTATAACTTATAGGTGCCGATTACGAAAACAAACCAACACCTATATATACTATAGGTGTCAGTTCTGGCTTTTTGGCATTGGTACCCCAAATTGGTATCGGCTAAGAACCGGTTCTGCTTTTCGGCATTGTTACCTCAAATTGTTACCGACTAATAAACCTACACATATGACCGGTTCTTAACCAGAACCAATAAGGGGTACTGTAGTAGTGACCCTTACACCTTTTTTGTTTGATGAATCACATCACCACCATAGAAAACCCTATCTGGATCGACTATGGCACCTAAGTATTGTTCGAATGGTTCTTAACTGGTACCAATAAGGGATATGGTAGTACCCTTACACCTTTTTTGTTTGATGATTCGCATCACCACCATAGAAAACCCCATCCGGATCGACTGTGGCATCTAAGTATTTTTCGACATTCCCGGCATCCAAGATCTCTCTATTTGGCCTAAGTGGCTATGGTGGTGGCACACAAACTTCGGCAAAATATGGTGTTTTTCTTGTTAGAAAAGGGTTTTTTTTTACCTGGCTTCTTCATCCAACCAAATATATACACCATTTTTAAATTGGGAACTTAGCCCCACAAACAACCCAATCTAAAATTCGCTCCTATGAAGATTTGAACTCAAGACCTTGTGGTGGTACTCAAGTCACTGCAACTACTAGGCTACATGCCCTTTCGTTTAAAATATGATCATGTAAAATCAAAGAGTTGATTTAAGTTTTTATATGATGAAAACATTGGTGCTTTGCAATATTTCATATGTGACACATTGGTTTCTGTTGATGATACTTCGGAGTTTAATAGACGGTTGGTTTTGTCAGGAGGGTACGCGATGTTGGCCCGGGCAGTCAGACTGGCCGGGTGCCTACGGTTAGACCGCAGGTGTTCCAGCGGTTAGACTAGCTGGCCCGATGGTCTGATCGGCAGGATTTTGTTCAGTTTCTGTCACACCTCAATCTGGCACTGCCATACAACGATCCCTGACAGGAGCATGACGTAGGAAAAATGGTGTGAACCGCTTTCTACAAGACCGCGATATCGGTACCAGTCCCAGGACATAGCGCTGGTACCCACAGTGACAACTATGATTCATTGCAATCCTTAAATTAAATAAAGACTTATTTACCTTAACTTAAGTTACAGCTCAGGACGGCCTGAGAATAAAACCGACGACATGGAAGCAGCAGCAGCAGCAACCACAACAGCAACATCAACAGCGACAGCAACAACAGTAGCAGCGGAACCAACAGACTAACACTCAACACCACAGGCGACAGCTGGGAACCAGGACAAAACCCTAATCTTCACTATACTTCAACTTCACCTTCAGGACGAAAAAGCTATATATATAGAGAGCAAGGGTGAGTACATATGTACTGAGCAAGTCACAGGAACCCAGGTGTTTAGTGCAAGCTTGAAAGAAGGGTAAGGTTGTTTTGTAAATCCTTTATTTGAAACCATTTTGAAACCACTCGGTGATTTTCTTCTTTTGAAGTTTGTGCCGAAAAGAGACTTGCGTCTCGATTCGACGTAAGAGATGCTGTTCAACAACTCAAATTGGTAATGCGCTGACTTCCTAGGTCAGTTCATTGATTCTCGGCTCACATAGCCATTCCACTTGATTAAGCAGCTCCCTGAGCCATTTTAAATTTCTCGGACTCCAAGACTCCCATTGCCTCACAGTACAACAAATTGCTTTCACTCAGAAAGCCTAGTCTATGATGCCCTCAGATATCCTAGATCTCACAGATCCGTTTCTGCCACCCAAGCCATCCATCTGCCACGAAGGCTGATTCTGGTAATGATTTTCAAACCACAACAACTTTTCACAAAGCACAGACAAATAAAACTATGCAACGGGAAACACCTCACAACTGTCAATGACCATGGGCACGGCTGTTTGAACACTTAGTTAACCTTTGCAGAGGGATACACTTTACCTACACCACACGAACTTACTCCAAACACTAACGGGTGTCGAAGGTTCACGACAAAGCCTTTCCAAAACCAACCTAGGGTTACCTCATGCCACATAGTAGGATCAGAATCCTCGCACAAACCAATCATTTTCATTTCACAAATCATACTCTAACCACATCGAATAGTAATCTGGCAAGCTTCTCTTCCTTGCCTTACCAGGAACCCGGAGATGCACTAACCAACGCATCCCGGCATTCCCCAACTATTGGCATGCGAGGTTTCCCTAAACAGGCTAATTACTTAGCCAGGGTGTCCCATTCCACCATGTGGTTGCACTTGTTATGCTTGATGAATTTCTTACAGGAATCGGTCCTTATATGCGAATACGGGATAGTGTCACACAGGCACAACACCCGCATCACGAGATTTCACAATTACTTTTATTTTCAAACACACTGACATCACGTGCCGGGTTTTCAAGGCTTCTCAAATCCATTCCCCAAAGTTTGCGACAAATGACAGTGTATGTGGAGTAGTTGGTACTTGTGCTCATAGAGCACGGGTACCAAAGTACCACAAAGGTGGAGCGACAAGGAAGCAGGATATGTCAGACTACAGTAAATATTGCGACTACTGGGTAGGTCTGTCGGTTTGGCACGCAAACTGAGGCCAAGCAAGTTAAGTGTATATTCCTAACAATGCAAGTTGCAAACATAAAAATAATGACTTTTCAATTATAGGAGCAATATGGTCAAGGATGACTTGCCTTGCTCCAGGTCTTCACGAAGCTTCTTGCAATCCGTGCTCGAACGAAAATCCCCAACCGCAACTATGAGCAAACAATTAAAACCTACACAAAGATCAAAAAGAAAAACCTATTTAAGACTACTAATAGTGCCATTAGATAAATCCCAATTTTACAGAATTACTAGAAGTGGAGCAGAGTCAATCGGACGAACGGATTGTGAGATCTGAATTTTGGAAGTTTAAATGAATTTCTGGACGAAGGAAAAAGGTATATTGAATTTCTTGAAAAGGAATATTCTCGGGAATATTCGCTTTGGATGTGGGGTTCAGATGTTAATGGGCTAGAGGCTACGAGTGCACCATGGACTGAGTCCACGGGCTGTTTATTTCGGTGTGAGGGAGGGAAACAAGACTTTTGGTCCATGAGCCTCAAGGGGAAAAGCCCCGGATTAATTGAGGGATGAAAAATGGACTTAGTCCAACAGGCCGAGGAATGAGGCCATGGCCCAACGAGGAGTGCGGGCAGGCGAGGTCAGCACGCGAGAGCGGCCCAAGGCCGGCGAGCGCGAGGCAGGCCAAGGAGGAGCCTACGTGGATGGCCACGTCAGATGGGGTGGGTGCGGAGGCGGGTGGCCGATTCGGCGGATGACGACAACGGGATGACGCCGACGAACGGCGCCGAGACGGTGCAAGCGGCTGGTACCGACGGCTAGAGGAGGAGAAGGGGAATCGGTTCCTCGGCTCAGATCCAAGAAAGGAGGCGCGACGGTGGCGAAGCTTGCCAGGATTCAAGAAAAAGAGGGCGGCGGCCGTGGCGGCTCTCTAGGAGGCTCACGGGTACTCAAGGTATGTTGCCGCGAGAGGAATCGGCAAGAGGATGGCCGGCGACGGCGCGCGGCTGCGTGCGGCAGCGACGGTGGTAGGACGATGGCAAGAAGAGGGGAACAGGGCCGGCGACTAGAGCGTGGCCGAGGGGAGAAGAGGCCAACAACGGTGGGATGGCCGGCGGTGGCGTGCGTCTGCCTGCGGCGATGGCAGCGGACGCAACACCACGTGTGGCAAGAGGGAGAAGGAGGTGGGGAGCTCATCGACGGGAGGGGAACGACGTCCTTGGCACCAACCATGGGAGAGGAGATGGAGGCGGTACTGGCAGAGTCGAGGCGAGGCTATCCTAATGGCGGCGCAGCACCGGGGACGCGGTGGTAGAGTGTAACGCCCTGATTTTCGCTCCGACGAAAAATTTATTTTTTAAAAACCTATTTTCAAAATTTTGGTTCTTTGAGTGTATTTAGGTTTGTGCCAAAGATCTCAATTAATTCTTTCCTTGTGGACTCACATTTCTTTTCCCTCCAAAATATCTTTCCAAATAATTTTCCTTCCATCCGGAGATCCTAGCAATATTTGTTTCCGGAATCCTATCGCCAACAAATATTTTTGTGTAGTTAGATATCAAAATTTGACAGCCATTTCTCTCGTCGAATTTAATCGTGAACCGATGGAACCTGCAAAAGCCGAGTTTTTCCTCGAGTCAACTTTTCTCCAAATAAAATCTTCGTGTTTGGATTTTGGAATCCGAAATGCGTCCTAAATCGCTCATCCAATTTTTACCAGTTCTAAATTATTTTGCTTTCTACTCACTCCATTCATTGCAAGCCAAAATACTCATTTACCTCCCTGTATACAATAATGAGACACTGTGAAGGGAGACGAGAAACAGCGACAAGCTTTGTCCATCATCCCATTCCTCTCCATGCAAACATGGTCGTGCTTCCTGTCTAGTGCACCATTGCACCATGCAAGCAAGTGCAGAGGCAGCGGTCCACACCGAACGCGTACGCCGCGTCCACACCATCCTGCAACAGCCCCATCCTCTTGATGAAAAGAAAGGAGAAGAAAAAATTGAAATGGGACCCACCAGTGGAACCCATCCCTTTCTCTCTCTCCGTGGGTCCCCCAAACTTTGAAGAAGTTCAAATCAGGTCCCTCTTCTTTGGGCTACCCAACTAGGAAGTCTATAAGACCTCCCTCCTTTTCCATCGGGCCGAGTCCATGAAATCTTTTACAAAAGTCCACATTGCGTTCCTCTTCAATTTCGAGCCTAAGCCCACCAGCAGCCCCAAGTCCACGTAACATCCCTCTACATTCCAAGCTTCTCTCTAGAAGTCTGAAACAACTCCCCACCCGGCCTGCTTAAACTCACTCTACCTAGGCCTTCTCGCTGCAAGCCTTTTTCCTAGAAAAGTCCAAGTTGCCTCCCAAAGCCATTCTTTCCTGTTGGGTTGGTAATAAAAAGATAAAATCTAATGCTCCTTCCTGGTACTGCTTACAGCGACAACATCGCCGCGCGCCGCGCAGTGATCTGAACCCCGAGAACGACTAACTTATTGAACGGCTAACCTCTAACATCTAACATTTGACCCATTGACTCACTAACCCACTGACACTCTAACTTACTGACTCACTGACCTCTAACTCGCTAACCCCTAACCCCTAACTTGCACTAACCCGCTAACATTTACTCCTTAATGTTGTGTGTTCGTTTGTTACCACCGATCGAACATGTGGTGTGCAAGGACGATCCGCGGGCTGACCGTCCCCAGGCTATACATCGACGACCGTAGTTTCGTGCGAGGACCGCCGCTCGGTGTTCCGCTACCCGGCTGCCGCAAGGTGAGCTCCTCTCCTGCTCTTCCTTTTGCTTTCGTTTCTTTACTGCCGTTGTTGCCGCGGCACGGTGACGTCGTGAGGCGCAACACAGTACCCGTTCCCTGCGCGGTTGCCCTCCGTAGCGATCGCCGCTGTGCCGCCGGCCAAGCATGCGCCATACAACTAGCTGGCTGTACGTGTGCATGCATGCTAGTAGCTCACATGCATGCAGCTAGCTAGCCGTGTGTATGGATATGCACGCATGCTTGTAGCTCGCCCAAGCCCTTCACCTCACCATGCGCCCACCCATTTAAAAACAAAACCTGTACGTGAGGAGCTAAGGGCGGTCCCACCCGTCAGACCTCTTTCCTGTTCTTTGTTTGAAAACTTTTCCAATCTTTCGAATTCTGTATCTCCCCCGTTTTAAGTCGGATTTGAACGAAACCTTCGTCAAAATCTTTCTAAAATCAAGATCTACGCAATGACACTGGTTTGGTTATTTTTTGATTGTTCTAGAGTTTTTGGCTCTTTTTGTGTTAGCGAGTAGTTTGTGACTTTAGTATTCAACTGGACAGGGTATATCTGCGAGGAGGAAACTGAGCTAAGCAAGAACGAACCCCCAATTGAGCAAGGCAAGTCACTACGCCCCCTTCCTCGAACATGTTGATCCTATTTTTATAAATGTGTTGATTACAAATAAAATTGCATACTAAATATAAAATGCATACCTACATTTGCTTAAGCCTTACCTTTGATATTGTTTATCCTATGTATTTACACACCTTTGTTGCCTTAGTATATTACTTTATGCGTGATTATTTATTCACTGCTTAGCCCCGCTTACGTAGATGTTATACACTCCATATGTGTGATATGTGGATATGGTTATACTGATCACTCGATGGGAGTGATTGATAGAGATCGGGTGGAGACATAAGCACCACCCACAGCATGAAAAACCTTTGTGAAAACCCAAAAACTCAATTAAACAAAAGTGATTTCAACTGGGGCGGCACGGATAGAATATGGGTGGTTCTGGGAACGGTAAGCCACCGACCCTGGTCAGTTAAGGACCGAGTCAAGAAGCTAAGCAGGAAACGAACCGAGTATGACCACAGTTCTTGAGTGGGGTTAGACCCGGTGGACTAGGTTATTCTCGTGGGGTGGCACCCCAGACATGGTAGGTTCTGGATATCGGTATGGAAATGTGGAAGTGTGTGGTTTAATGACGTCAAGCTTTATATATGTATAATGTAACCTTCAATCTCGGGAGTGCCAGGACTCCCCTCACAACCGGCTCGAGGTAGGAATGTGGCGCCGGAGGTGTAGTGGGGATTCATAGTCCTTGGAGCGGGTGCCGCCATGCGAGGGTAACTAAAAAACCGGGCCGTGACAAGTCTCATGTGTTGGGTGCGTCACGGAGTGTGGGATTAAAAGCGTACATCCACTGCAGTGTGAGTAAATTAAACTATTCGAATAGCCGTGCTCGCGGTTAATGACCGCCGGGACTTGTATTACTCTTGACTAGCCTCGTCAATTTGTAATATTGCTTAAAATATGATGGGTATGGAAGGTGTGACCTTGCCTGATGTGCAAAAAGGTCGTAGTGGTTAAAACGGTGAAAATTGGATGCGAGGGTAAACCGGACCAAGCGAGGCTTGGGGAAGGTGGATGAACCCTCGCAGGTTAAAGACAACTTCAACTTAACGTGGTTTTCAGTTAAAACTGTTATGGCATAGGTTTGTGAAATAATTTGTGAAAACTAGCTTTATGCAAATAAACCAAGCCATCCTTGAACCCCTATGAACATTATATGCATTCTGTAGTGGTGGCTTGCTGAGTACGGTTGGTACTCACTCTTGCTTATTTAAATTTTTTTTTAGAAAAAGGTGTTGGTGTCGATCTGTGCATGTGCTATGCTGGTAAGGAGTTACCAAGGAGAACGGAATAGGGACCTAGGTTCACCAGTCGATGCGTGTGGGATAAAATGGACCGCCGCTGCTTTGCTTCCGCTACCTCATTTATTTGTGTTGGTATTTTGTGTTGTTGTCGACCATTCTTGGTCTATTCGGATCCCATTTGGGCTATCCTTGTATTATTAATAGATTGTAAGACCTGTATGACGATGTCAGCTTGTGATATACAACTGTGCCATGTGTGTACCATCTACTGAACCAGGGAATGGTATTGTAATACACATGGGGTTTCCGGTATACAAAACCAGGGGCTCACAGGGTTGGTATCAGAGCAAGACAACTGCAGGACCTAAGGACCCTTGTAACCACCCTTAAAACCTAGGACTTGTTTAGTGCAGCCTATTACCCTCAAGCTATATATTTGCAAAAACTATTTTGATAAAGCCTTGGGTTCTTACTACTCCTCTGTCTCAAGTAATTTTGAAAATGCATTTTATCCAACCTCTACTCTCCACTTTAATTTCAAATACTCCTATACAGATTATAAGGATTAAGGATGAAGAGATAGCTGATTTGTTAGGACCACATGAACCACTAACCGATCTGACTAAATACCCTTAGATGTGTGTCGTAGACGTTGTATTGTGCATAAGCTGCCTCCTATTGTGAGTTATCGCAGTGTGGGGTAGCAACCCATCGTTTTGTGCATTGATTTCCTTGTTGTGTAGTAGCTCTTAGGCAGTTAACTACTCACCCCCCCTCACTACTACAAAAACCTCCATAGGTACCAGTCACATAGGTACCGGATTTGCTAGAACCGACACCTAAAACACAATTCCCGCCCATGATCCCAAAAAGGTGCCGGTTTGTAAGAAAAACCGGCACCTATGATACCAAAAAGGTGCCGGCCTTAATTATGAACCGGCACCTATCACATAGGTGCCGGTTCGTAAGTCTAACCGGCACCTATATTACGGCCAAAAAGGTGCCGATTTAAATTAATAAACCGGCACCTACCACATAGGTGCCGGTTTTTAATAATAACCGGCACCTATGTGGTGGCTTCCGGCCGAAGGTACCTAAATAGGTGCCGGTTCAGTACATAAACCGACACCTATATCCCCCAGTCTATATATACCCCTCGTTCACTGCATTTTCACGATTTTGAGGCTTCTCTTCAGCTCATCCAAACGGGGGGAGGAGGTTTTGCCCAAAAATTTAAAAAATATAGAGAGATCTATGTGTTTGCATGCGTAAAGGTTAGTATATGTTGATTCTATATGTAATTCGCACTAATATTTGTCAAGTTATTATTTGCAATTTGTTTTGTTGAATGAGAAGCATGAGAAAGTATGATGACTTATTAATATTGGATTAATTTAGAGATTAATCATCAATGAGTAATGTAACTATTATTAACATTTGTCAGAATTTCAATAGATATAGAGAATGATTGATGTATGTTAGTGGTTAATTTAAGAATTTTCGTAGGAGCGATGGATGAAGGAGGGATGAACGTTCTGGAGCGCGGTACCTTGGAATATGCCAGGAGAGTAACCAACTTCGTGATCGCAGACACGAGATCCAGATCATTGAACACGATGGAACACTTGCGTTGTCCATGCGCTGATTGCAGGAATGAGAGACAGTTTCCTGCAAAACAAGTTCATGAGCATCTCCTAACAAGGGGTTTTATGCCTAATTACACATGTCAAACCAATCGTGGTGAAGATGAGAATCCAGATGTAATGGACGGAGACAATGTGAAGTTGCCTGCTGACGGAGGTGGATATGATAGTGACGAATCAGATGGTTTAGATCAGATGTTACGCGACGGGGAGACAGCCTACGACGATGACAGGCAATACGAGAAGTTCAAGGGCATGGTGGAGGACTCAAAAACCCCGCTTTATCCAGGATGCAATGAGCAGCACACCAAGTTACACGTCGTCCTCTCGTTGCTGCAGATGAAATCCACCAACGGTTGGAGTGACAAGAGCTTCACAGAGCTTCTACAGCTGATTGGAGACCTCCTTCCAGCGGGTCATGTGCTGCCAGAAACAACATACCGAGCGAAGAAGGTTGTCTGCCCACTCGGACTGGAAGTGCAGAAAATTCAGGCATGTCGAAACGACTGTATCCTATATCAAGGTGACTATGCAGACTTGGATACTTGTCCAGTTTGCGGAGCTCCGCGGTATAAGGGTGGAGTTAACGATGATGATGATGCTGATGATGACAGTGGTGGCCTAGTCCTGAAGAAGAGGAAAGTGCCCGTTAAAGTTGCGTGGTATTTTCCTATAATCCCTCGGATTGAACGCATGTTTGCAAACAAAAAAATGCAAAGATGATGCGTTGGCACCACAAAGAACGTAAGAAGGATGGAATGATAAGACACCTGCCGATGGATCTCAATGGAGAAAGATAGATAGAAAGTATAAGAAGCATTTTGCGCAGGAGATTAGGAATATAAGGTTTGGGCTGAGCACGGACGGGATGAATCCATTTGGTGACATGAGCAGTCGGCATAGCACGTGGCCAGTGGCACTTGTTATCTACAACCTTCCTTCATGGTTGTGCATGAAGCGTAAGTTTATTATGATGCCACTTCTAATCCAAGGTCCCAAGCAACCTGGCAACGATATCGATGTCTACTTCAGGCCATTAGTGGATGATCTGAAGTTTCTATGGGACCGGGGTGTGCAGATGTGGGATGCGTACAAAAGAGAGTACTTCACCTTAAGGGCAATGTTGTTCGTTACCATCCCAGATTACCCTGCAGCTGGTAACACATCTGGGCAAACAGTGAAAGGTGGTTGTGCATGTGTGCAGTGCATGCGGGATACAGCGAGCAGGTGGCTGAAGTATTCCGGAAAGACTGTGTACATGCGCCATCGAAGGTTTCTTCCAGCTGGCCACCAGTACCGTAGCAATACAAGGGATTTCGATGGCACGGTGGAGGAGGGTACAGCTCCAACACACCGTACTAGCAGAGAGATTTTTGAAGAGGTACAAGATATTGAATGTATATTTGGTAAGGGGCAAGGCAGTCGAAGTGCAACGAGCAAGGGTGGTGAGAAACCTATTTGGAAGAAGAAATCTATCTTCTGGGAACTACCATATTGGAAAGATTTGGATGTCCGTCACGCAATTGACGTGATGCACGTTGAGAAGAATGTGTGCGAGAGTTTGATGGGACTCCTGCTAAACATACCCGGCAAGACAAAGGACACGTTAAAAGCCCGGAGAGACCTCGCAGACATGCACATCAGGCCCGAGCTACATGCTCAAGAACATCCCAATGGTCGCTAGTACCTCCCTCCTGCGTGCTACACCCTTAGTGCCGCAGAGAAAATTAGTCTGTTGGAGTGCCTGCAGGGTGTCCGGGTCCCTTCTGGTTACTCTGCGAACATTAAAAGACTTGTCAACATGAAAGAGAAGAAATTAGTGGGCATGAAGTCACATGATTGCCACGTGCTGATGACACAACTTCTTCCTGTTGCTATTAGAGGCATTTTGCCAGATAAGGTTCGAAACCCAATCATAAAGCTGTGCTCGTTCTTCAATGCTATATATCAGAAGGTGATCGATCCAAGCACGCTAGACAAGCTCCAATCAGATGCAATCATTACCCTTTGCCAGCTCGAGATGTGTTTTCCACTATCATTTTTTGATATAATGGTTCACCTCGTGGCACATCTCGTAAAAGAGATAAAAATTCTCGGCCCAGTGTATCTGCATAACATGTGGGCTTTCGAGAGGTTCATGGGGATCATAAAGAAGTATGTGCGTAATAGAGCTCAACCAGAAGGCAGTATCGTAGAGGGTTACGCAACAGAGGAGGTGGTTGAGTTATGTATCGACTATATGGATTTGCATCCCATTGGTGTGCCGATGTCTCGACACGAGGGCAGGCTACTAGGGAAAGGGACACTAGGGCATAAGGCAATTTTCTCTCCTAGCCTAGAAACATTACGGCAAGCACATTTTGCAGTGCTCCAGCAGTCGGCCTTGGTGGCTCCATTTGTTGACATGCATTATAACACACTCCGTAGCGAGAATCCAAGCAAATCAGAAGCATGGATAGCTAAGCAACATAGGTTGAATTTTGGCGATTGGTTACGGAAGCATATCATGGCTATGAATACTAATAGTGACTAGCTGCATGTTTTGTCTCGGGGACCTGCGAGCACAATTCATTCATTCCAAGGGTATGACATTAATGGATATACATTTTACACGAGAACCCAGGATGTGAAGAGCTCGTGTCAAAACAGTGGTGTCCGCGTAGACGCCTTCGACAGTAATGGTGTAGAACAAACCTACCATGGTTATATAGAGGCAATCTGGGAGCTTGAATATGGACCGCTGAAGGTACCACTTTTCCAGTGTCAATGGGTCAAAATTCCCAGTGGTTTGAGGATTGACAAGTACGGAATGTTAATCGTGGACTTAAACAATGTGGGTTATCAAGATGAACCATTTGTGCTCGCAAAATCCGTAACACAAGTATTCTATGTCAAAGACCCTTCTTCGTTGACCGATCGCCACGTGGTTCTCCATGGAAAGCGAAGCATTGTCGGAGTTGAGAATATCGTTGATGAGGAAGGCTACGATCAAATCGACGAGCTACCACCGTTTGCAACAGATGTAGAAGGAGGTGAAGAAAGTCAGGAAGACGAAGATGAGAAAGAAGCACCATATGTTCGCAGCGACCATGAAGAAGGAGTAATTGTGATAGACCTGCATGTTTGAACTTTATTGTAACAAACATGAATGTGTAATTAGTGCCGGCCCAGAACCGGCACCTATGTTGTTTCTTGTAGTAGTGGCCAAGTTGGATAAGAACAAAAGGTAGAAAAACAAGCAACAAACAGTTCACATTTTGTGTTAAAAAAATGCGTAAAATTGTAATAACAGAAGTTACTGGGACGAAAATCACAATTAAACACTATAAAATAGTTCCATAGGTGTAGCAGACAGCAAATTTCGCCTAGACATTTGTGGTTTTGCCGCAGGACATGCAAACGTTCTGAAAACTAGTAATTTGCTGAGTAACACAAGACCCATTATTTTATTATTTTAGGTTAGAATAAAGAGAAACCATGTGGAAAAGACAATTTTACCCTTGCGGCCAGAAGCTTGTAATCCAACTAGGTTAGGTTCCGTGTCGCCGACCCCGAATTCTAGGGTTTTTGAGAGGGATCAAGGGAGGGAGAGTGGTTTCGGCAAAATTGCTTTTTCTAAATCTTTCTCACTCCATTTGGACTAAATAGTAAAATAATGGGTCCAGTATTTGTTGGAATGAAAGCCAACAGCTATGTTTAGCGAGATGATTTTTTTATATTTATTTACATATGCACGTTTCAAACCAGAATATAAAATATGTTGGATCGCTGAGTATAACTATGTATGACTTGAGGACAGATGGAAGTTTAATTACAAACATAATGTAAAACCCCCCCGAGAAGGTCCATAGGTACCGGTTCGTATTTACAACCGGTACCTATTATGGTGAATAGGTGCCGGTTGTAAATAATACCCGGTACCTATAATAAACCAAAGGTACCGGTTTGTATTTGCAACCGGCACCTATTCAGCACAATAGGTACCGGTTGTAAATACGAACCGGTACCTATGTGGCTTATATATATATATGCCGCCGTCTCTGCCGTCGCCATTTTCCCCAAATCAGCCCGCCGTCGCCATCGATCTTGTGCCCGCCGCACGCCGTCGCCCTTGACCGCCGTCCCCTCGCTCAGCCGCCAGCGCCATCACCGGTAGCCAGCGCCATCCCCGTCCTCCACCGCCGTCCCCTCGCTTAGCCGCCAGCGCCATCACAGGTAGCCAGCGCCATCCCTGTCCTCCACCGCCGTCGGTCCTCCCTTAGACTGGATCGATCTACCGCCGTCGCCGTCCACCTCGTCGTCCTCCTCCGCCGCCATCCACCTTCTTTGCCGTCACCGTCCACCGCCGCCGCGCTCCTCCGCCGCTGTCCTCCATCGTCGGCGCCGCCCTCCTCCTCCCTGCCACTGGGTACGTATGCACTCTTTGGAGTGATTAAATTTAGGGAGTTAATATTCTGAGTAGTTGATGAGAAGGAAACTTGTGAGAATCTAAAATGGCTGGATTTTCTAATTTTGACTTCAGCTTATTTTCTACTTTTTATAATTTGTATGATAATCTAAATTGTTTTGGACCTTCTGATAGAGATTATGTCACAGAGGCACTCCAATCCGAGCAGTTAACATTCTTGACTTGCAGATTAGCATTTTACTGGGAAATCCTACTTGTCTTGTTCATGAACCCTTATATAGGCCGCAAGGTACTGCAGTCGATTAAGGCAAACTGGAATGACTTGGCAAAGAATGGTAGGTCAGATCAAATGATTGCATTTCTAGTTATAGGAAGCTTATACCATGATGGTTACCTTATGAACAAGCTAGGTTTCCATCTAATTTTATAGTAAAGGCAATGTTTTCCACAATGAGAGAAAGATGAGTAGCACATATTTCTTATTTTGTCTATCTGATATAAATATTTTAAGCCAAATCTTTACTTAATCCAAATCTGTATTTTGCATCAAACTGTGTTACTTTATCTAAATAGTAAATATATATATACTTCAGGAATATGCAAGAAAAATTTGGGCCATGCCTACTACAACTGTAGGCTGAACTTTTCCTGCTTCCATGTAAACTGTTCTGTTTTACTATCCGAAAACACAGAGCACTTGAGCACTCACAATAGTGCAGTATACTTGTTTAGTTGGAAGAGAGAGGGAAGGGAGAGAACTTGACACTTGCGTCAGTATCAAGTTAGTGCTAGGGCCCAAGACAGCATTAACCAGACTATAGAGAATCTCATTACTATATAAAGCATATTGCAGGGCCATTATAAGTGATAGACAACATATTCATGCTATAATAAATCTATTGTGGGACCCTTTGGTAACAAGATTCAGTAACGAGCTATCGGACTGCTTTTTAACTAAATTATCCTCTCTAGTCTGGTAACAACATTATAGTAACAGCCTACTGAGAATTACCTCATGGTGGCCAAAGGCAGTATTAAGGAATGTATTAAATAAAATTGCCTAGTGGTGGACCTAGAAAATAATTTAAGTGGTTGAACAGAACAGCAGAGGATTAGGCCAAGAAATCATTGTTATGTGGGTGTATAAGCAGTCAAGACAAGTATACAACCTTCATTCAAAACCCTATAAACTGATATAAGCACTTACATAAGTATTACCTGCACCGTTGCCCTTTGGTTGCATATATATTCTCATACCTATCATCATCGCACTATAAAAACTAAGCTAATTATTAAGTGCGTGCTGGGGTGGTGATGTTGCTACTAGCTAGGTTAATATGCATGGCTACACACAAGTCTATGGATCGCTAGGTTTTCGACTTGCATGGACCTTTTCTAGAATCATTCCATCCAATATATTCCCAAATGATTATCCTAACCATGCTTATTAAATTGCTAAATCTGCATATTTCCTTTCTTTCTTTTCGAGCTAAAAAATACTGTATTGTTTAAGTTTTGAAGCTGATGGCACTATTTAATTAGACTGTCACTTGTCACATGTGGGTGAGGTCCAAAATATTGTATTGTTTAAGTTTAATTGATGTATGCACGCTGCTGGGTTAGCTACTACCTCGTGCAATTATTTAATTAGATCCTACTGGTCCAGTCAAGTTACGTATGGAATTAGATGGCATTAGTTAACTTTTGCTAGATTTAGAAGAATATCATCAAGAGGACAATAAGTTCTAACACTAATTTCTTGTATCTATCTAGCAATAGTTCTAGCCTAGGTCTACAAATTTGGAAATGTCAGGCGAACAAGATAACAGTACACGAGCAAATTCTGGAGAAAGCGATGGTGGTAATGGTAGCCCAAGTGGCTTTCTAAACTTGAATCAGCCCGGTGATAACCCACACAATATGGAGGTAAATTAACCCATCTGGAACAAATAATACCTTAAAAGTACATATATCGTTAGATATGAATGACTAATTTATATTGATATTTGAAGGAGGTTGATCCTTCGGCCAGTACGCACTCCGTGAATACTTCAACCTCATCGGCAAGAAGAAAGGCTAGAGGTCCAACTAGGATGCCCTCGGGTCTATACACTATCACAGAGTTAGCTGCAGATGGGACCCCTATAGCTCCAGATTCAGCACTCACCCCATATGGCAATGCTATAGGTGTCATCGTGAAGGATGACATCCCCATCAAGTACCGGCACTGGAAGAGCAGTGATACAGACGAATTGGAGTGGACGGTACCAGACAGAGACAAGGATCTTGCTTGGGAAAAGTTAAAGCGGACATTCCAGTTTCCCGAGGGACAAGAAGAACTCGCAAAGTCCGAGGCTCTTAAGAAGATGTCCATCAGCTTCAAGAAATGGAAGACGGACCTTAACAGGAAGTTTGTCAAGAAGGGCCTGACACCAAATTTTCAAGATGCCAATTATCGAAGGTGTTGTCTTTTCTGGGATGACTTTGTGGCCTATAGAACATCAGATGAGGCAAAGGAGATTAGCGAAAGGAACCAGGCCAATGCGGCCAAAAACCGATACCCTCACCGTCACGGCCCTAGCGGATATGCTAAGAACATAGCCAAATGGTAACTCCGGGAAAATGAGCTGCTGCAAAAGGGAATCGAGATCGAGACGAAGGACTGGTGCCAACGGGGAAAGAATTACCAATACGCCCGAGGTTCAACACTCTCGGATACAGGCGAGTTGGTACACAAGGGTCCTCGAGAGCAAGAAGTGTCCCAGAGGCTCCACGAGGCCCATCTAAAGTCCTCAGAAGGTTCTTTTGTTGCGAGCAGGGAGAGAGATGAGCTTACACTTGCATTGCAGAACCCTGAGCATCCGGGACGCAAAAGAGGAATTGGCCTAGTTCCATGGAGAGAAGGTTTTCCTGAAGACAGACATAGGTATCGGTCTCGGAGCAATAAAAATTCTAGAGACCAATCGGAAGAGATAAGGCTATTGAAAGAACAAATGGCACTGGTAATGGCAAGGCTTGAAGGTCAGGAAGGAGGCAATGCTGGCCACTTAACCAGTCCAGGTGGGAAGAAAAGCAGCTGTGCTTCAACTGAGGTTCCTCAAGAACCGGACACGGTTCATTACCCTGTGGACCACATCACTGTACGTACTGCATGCAGGCTGCATGTGCCACTTCAAAACATCAGTCAAGAGGTGGCACATACTATGGCACATCCCGTAACGGAGGGAGGGACGATACACGGTAAGCCGATACCAAGTGGCTACTCAAGGGTCGAAGTGGAGGACGTGCCGAGGAGGTACAGGGCAGTGCAGCTTGATTTTGCTCCAAAGGAGGGGGTGAACACTCTTGGAGAAGCCATCCACAACATAATCCTGTGGCGCAAGCGTTTCATTATCTTTTCTTCAGGAGATGGTGATGACGAGCCAAGCGATGGCGGGTCTAGCTCTGAAGGACTTCCGCCCTCCCCTCAAAGGATGCCAACTCCACCACCAATGCCACATAAGAGCCCGTCTCCTCCACCGGCACAACATAAGAGCCCATCTCCTCCAGAGGCAGCACATCAGAGCCTAGCTTCATCAGACCGGCCGAAAAAGAGGGGGCGCCTCTGTAAAACTTCCCAAATGTCTGAACCACCATCTCTGAAGAAGACCAAGAAGACGGCATTGCCTACCAGGTCGGAGCCATCTTTCAAACTGCCAGTCGAAGTACAGGATCACTTCATTCGCATGGCAAGGCCACCTGCCCGAAAGCAACTTATTACGGACTTCCGACGCACGATCAGGAAAAAAGGATTGCAAGAATTTTGCAAGAAAGAATTCAAGAAAGATGAGGCCAGCAAGACTATGCAAGGCTTTCTAAAAGAGGCAGGGCTGAAAAGTTTGGATGATGTGGATAATATTGAGATGGCCCCATTGGCAGCTCAGTTCAAGCTTGGTCATTCTTTGACTACCGACGAATATCGCCACGTCGTTGGCAAATGTACTCAAATGAGAAGGGTAGAAGAGTGGTACTTACAGATGGCCAAGGATGGTAAAGAGATGTTCCCCGTCTTTTACAGGGACAAGGACTTTCATCACTGTGATGGTATAGTTTGGGTCCCATTTAGAGAACTATTTCATCTATACAATCTGAGGGAGCTAGACTTATCGGTAATTCAGTTATGGGCATTGTAAGTATACTCGACCTCTCGCCATTTTTCTAAGTAAATATCCTCGTTGCGTGTCTAATTATTTTCCTTATGCACAATGGGGGCGCTTGAATGTAGAGCGACCCATAACAAGCTAGGATTCCTCGACCCACAAATAGTCAATTCCTGTAATATTGACTCAGGCGAATGGTCCTCCCAAGAAGTGCTGAACTACCTTTACACATCCTTTGTCAAGCTGCAGGACATGAATACCATCCTTCCGCCCTACCACTTTAAGTAAGTGTGGCATTATCGTTGTACCTCCCATCGTTGTACTTTAAGATGTTAATTGTTCTCTTCCCTTGTATGTAGGCCTCACTGGATTCTTATTGCCATCCATTTAAACGATTCCAAGATTGTCGTCATGGATTCAATGAGGAAACCGCAATCCAACTACCAATCCCTCATTGACATCCTAGATAAGGCACTTGTGGAGTACAAGAAGAAGTGTATTCGACACGCTCCATGTGCAAATAAATTCCGAGTTTGGTGCCACCCTTATTGCTCACGTCAGGATCCGGGCACGAGCACATGTGGGTTCTATGTGATGAGATTTATGTGGGTTTTCATGGAGGACGGCAACTGGAACATTACGGATGCTGAGGTTCGCCCTGTCTCCTAAGACATAAATCCAATTTACTAAACACATAGTATCTTTCCACATCTTTAATCCTTTCATTTGCAGAAATTAAAGCTCCCGACAAGTAAATTGCTGCCACATGTTTGCTTGGGCCTCGCTGAACAGCTATGTGGATTCATCTTCGACCATATCATCTCGTCAAACGGCGCATACAACATTTCGAAGGCTCCTGCTGGGCTAGTGGGTTTCATTGAGGCTGGCGGCCCTACTGACACTTTAGATAGCCGATCAATGCCAAAGCATACAAAGACCTAGAATTAGTGGGCCATACCTTTCAAACATTTTCTAAGTATCTTGTAGATTAGTTATTTGGATTGATGTGGTTTTCTTAATGTCTTGAACATGCATTAAGTTTCTCTATTTGTTAATGTTTATCTATTATTTTTTCACACATATATCTAACCATGTATTCAATTTTCTCTATTTCATATTTTTATCCCTAACAGCAACAAGTGACTGGATGTGGCATGGATGAGGGAGGCATCATCATTGTTGTCTCTGTAAGCAACAGGTGAGCATGTGTAACTAAAATTTTCATAGGAGTACGAGTTTAGAGCATTTGAGATGTTGTAGAGCTCAAGCGAATTTTTGTCAAGTCTCCTGAGATATGTAACACATCTGGTCGCCGCCTTCGTGTGGTTTGACGGGCACGTCTCAGGCGGAAGTTGACTGGCACGCTGAGTCCCAGCAATATCTTCTATGCTCTCTACTCGAGGCTTCGGGTTTTATATTATGGTTGCTACTTGACTTCATAGCATATATAAAGATGTGATCAGTCTTATTTTCTTAACACATTTAGTAATTACAAATCCGGCACCTATGTGGCCGGTACCTATGGAGGTTTTTGTAGTAGTGTGATTCTCGATAATTTCTCATCCGATGCCTCATAGCTGACATGTAAGTCCTTGTCATAGGAAACAAAATAAAGTACATGGGACATATGTAGAAGGTGCCGGATTTTATATGGAACTGGTACCTTTCTCTGATAGGAAATATGATGGAACACCACGTGTTAATTAGGCTAAAATAGCAATTAACTATAAGGTAGATCAAGCTGATGCAAACACAAATTAGAATTGAACTCTCTGTTCTAGGAAAACAACAAGGCATATTCAATATATTCAGAATTCACACCTCTAAATATTCAGGTTCTAGAACGTGTATTCAAATAGTTCTGGAAAGGCATTATCAAACAAAAACATCATATTCTGTGCTAATATTCAGACAACTCAGGATTAAGAAACTCAACGATCTGTCGATGAAAGAGAGCCTCCAAACAAAACATAGCATTCAATATAAATGTCTATATGTCATGCTTCACAGAAAAGAAATCTATTGAATCCAGCATGACTATGCTAGTGCCTCGTTTTTTTTTCTTCAAAAAAAATGCTAGTAGCTCATTAGTTGCATGGTGCTTTTTTAGGTTGTTTCTCTAAGACCTTCAGTTGCTATCATTTCACTCTGTTTCACACACTGAAAGTACTGCGTCCGGACCATTCATGCATGGTCAGTATGAAAATCAGTGAAGGCCTTTTTCTCATTTCTTGCCTCTTTTACACTTACTGTGTCTAGCTAGTGTTTATTCCATATATATATATATATATATATTCATAAGATCAGAATTTGACGCCCAAAGGGCAGGTAAATTGTACCTTTTGAAAATGAAGAGGATCTTATTGAAGTTATGTATACATATGGCATCTGGAATAACACCTGGCCGGCCTGATGTTGCTGTATCATGAGCAGGCAGGCTAATGTCATTCAGATAGTGATGGATAAAAGAATTGATATTGAAATGTAGGGTAGTATATATGATAGAAACGCATGTGTAGTACTAATTATAGGAGTGGATGTCTCGCCAACAGTGCTGTAAAAAAAATAAACATTTACAAACCCTATGGATCAAGCCATCGTCGATGAACTAGCAACTGACTTCTTGTTGAGCTCATATAGTGACTCCAACTCCAATACCATAAAACTAGTGACTTGCCCTGGACAAGACATAAATTTAGGAGATCTAAAATATATCTACAATAAACAGCATGCTAAATTTTTTTTACTAGAAATGCGTGTGACTTTCTAGGTACAAATGTAGTTGTACAATTTTTTTTACTCACAACCTGAATCCTGCTTAGTATCACAATACAATAAATAATCAGTGCCAATATATTTTGTTCCTCTTGTATGTGTAAATTTCATGCATGGATGCTAACTGCAGCACTTATTCTTGATCTATATGTGTTAATTGAATCTATCTAACCTAATACAAATATAATTAACCATGAAATCTATTTCCTTTTTTAAAACGAAAACATGTTGAAATCGATCTGATCCATCTATCTAGTCTGTATGTGTTGTTTAATTAGGTGATCTTCAGTTTCAAGAAATATATAGGAAGGGCATGGGACATGAATGGCCATGAAAGTTCTTAGTAACATACTGTTTTTATTAATTAACCATGAAATCTATTTCCTTTTATACCATGCATTGATTTTCATGAAAATAGACAGCAGTCCACCTAAAATGAGTTTTCCTGTGAATGTGAACGATGTGAATGTAATATTGTAAAATTCTGTGATTTCTGTGTTTCAGGAAATATTATATGTGATTTCTGTGTTTCAGGAAATATTATATGAATTCTCATTCCACAGTAGATGATCTGTGGAAATAGTGTATATTTCTTCAAAGATATCTATATGAAAAAAATCAAGAATTTGTCATACTCTGTCACAAGGTGTTGAATTGTAGTTATAGAATTTTCTCTAGTAGACCGATTTTCTTATCTTTGACAGAAATATCTCGCAACTGATATCGAACTGCAGTTTGACAGAAATATCTCCCAGCTGATAGCATAAACTTTAGATTGCATGTTTTATATTGTGGTCAATATTATCTGGTTTTTATTATGCATGTTGGCAAAGAGTATTCTCAGCCATTATCTATCTCTTCTCATTGCTGGTGTCAGTTTTAGTGCTTTTTCACCGTGTCCTCTATTCAACGTGGAAGTATAAGAATATCAAACAATTAATAATTAGTTCATTTAAACTCATATGTCCTCATATATATACACGAACTTTTCGTATTGGTAGTTTATTTTCAATATGATGGAAAACATGTGTATTAATTTTTACCCCTGCCAGCTGAGATTTACTAGTAATATCTAAGATGTTTCTTACCATCGACGTTACCACATTATTTTTTTTATGATAACATGTCCATAGTACCCTCGGATATCCAAAATATTAGAAAAGTATCTTAAATTTGTATGAGAAAATATGGTACTTTGTACTTTCTGAAGAGGATCTAAATCATCATTAAAGAAAATAAATATTTAATTAACCTGCAAATAACTACAAATATTTTCATCCGTACTCAGATATGGTATGGTAAGTGGCAAAGAGTAAATGAAGCCTATGTGAGTTTAGTAGTCATGCAAAATAGTATAGTATATGTGGATGCACATGGTCAGAGGAATGTCCTGTTTAATAGCTAGCTACAGGGTATGTTGCTGTGTGATTAATTAACTATAACATATATATGTCCTATTCTGTGGTGCAAACGAGATCATTAGTGCTAGCTTGTTGAGAATGATCGATCACCCTCAGTGTGCAAAATTATTATATATATAGCTGCACATTTGCAATGGCTATGATTTTTGCACATGGTTGTGCCTTCCTGTGAATGTGAACAAAATGAGTCTTCCTGTGAATGTGAACAATGTGAATGTAATATTGTAATATCCTGTGATTTCTGTATTTCAGGAAATATTATATGTGGCTTCAAAATTATTTTTTTTATGCTTCAGGACTATAGGTGCCGGTTCTTGTAAAGAACCGGCACCTATGATGCTTCAGAGCAGCCGGGGCCTATCACTTATAGGTGCCGGTTATTTATAGGAACCGGCACCTATAATATCATATAGGTGCCGGTTGAAAAACCGGTACCAATAGCTTTGAGCATTAGTGCCGACCAATTGGTGCCGGCTTCGAAACCGGCACCTATGAGGCCTTTCGAACCGGCACCAATGAGTATTTGTGTAGTAGTGCCTCCCTTGTGTGTTCACCAAGTGTATGATACACGTCACCCGAACAATTAAAACTTCCCATTAAGCAGCCCTTTCTTAGATAACTCTATTTCTTTCTTTCCGATGGACTTTCTCATTCCTTCCTAATCTTCCAAATACCGGTGTTGTCAGGATGAAGGATAATCACCAACATGAGTACAATTAGGATTGACAAGTGTTAAGTTAAGACCCCACCCAGTCTAGCCACAGTAAGCCGACCACAACAAAACCACCTTGGGAATTCGGCAACCTACGAAGATAGGAATGCGACCTCAGCCGAAAGCTTCGACCACAAGGATGGCGACCCAAACAGTACCAACCAAAGACTCCGAAAGACCCTGGAACTGCCATATTCCAACAGTACCCACAGGAAAACAACAGGAGCCTCGATTGGCAGGATCCACAGTAGCATACTGCTCGTCGCCAGTAATTGGAACAGGCCACCCCCGGGACACACGAGCACTGGAGTTGCTGACCTCGTCACAGTAGCCCTAGTGGTCAGTGCCTATAAAAGGAGCCCCAGGCTACCCCAAAAAAATGCACCACTCCTCTCCCTTCTTTTGAGCCGAGCTAGCCAAAAAAACCCTAACCCCATGGCAGGCCCCATGGTAACCACAGGGAGTCTCCCTCAGAACAACCCCATGGCAACCACAGAGAACCCCCCTCAAAGTGACCCCATGGTAACCACAGATTGTCCCCCTCAGGACAACCCCAATGCATATGCCAAAAAGCTGGAGTGCATACTTCGGCAGCTAGGTGGTTTCACTGAACCCATCTACCATAGTGAGCAGATCGTCCGAGGATCCCAGAAGTATTGGATGATGAAGATCTTTCTCCCCTTTCAGGGAGAAGGAGAAGGAACGGCGCTCTCTTTCCAGACGCGACATTCTCGGATCACCCCTGAAGCTGCCTTCCAGGATGTGCTTTGTGAAACCCTTTACCGGTTTTGCAAGATCTCCGCCCCTCTAGGTATAGTCAATGACTATGGCTTGCACCCATTCCGCGCCGAAGACGACAACTGGTACCACCTCCGCGTGACCGGACAGGACCAAGGAACCCGGTGCGCTCTCCTCTCCGAGCTAACCTGCACCATCGAGAATGCCTATGAGCAGGCACTCGAGGAGCTGGACGAACTTCGAGACCAGTACACAGACCTGGAAGCCCGCTACCAGCGGCTGACCTGTAGGAACACCTCTGCACTGCTCGCACAGGCAAACCTGGCGGCCAATATGATGAAAGCCCGTGAGATGAGCAGGAAACACGGGAAGTCCCCCCTAGGGATGGATCCACTCTCCCCTACGCCATTGCCATGAGTACCGTTAGGTGTGTAAACCCCTATTAGGCTTTACACTGTTAAGCGTAGTAGTTCCTTTTCCCTTTCCCTTGAATTGTACCCCACCCCTGGAGTTGTACCCCCTGTATCCTGTTATGAATGGAATGAAGCCGTTAGTTTGTCATAAGTTCATGGTTTGCAGCTGAACATTTTGTTCGTAGCTAGATCATCACGCCTTCCTCTGGGAAGCCCGTTGTTGTCAGTATGGGTTATTCCAAGTTTTGGTTAATAAGCACACCTAACAGGAAGGAGCGACCCCCGTTACCCAAGCAAGAAGCGATGTAAGCACGACAAGGAAATAATAATAAAATCAGTATTCAAGCCCTCATCAACAAGCGGCCCCAGACGACTCATTAAGGATCCAAAGTAACCATGCCCATGACAGGAAGAACAAGAAAATTTCATTAGACACTCTAAGGACCGACTCTGCAGCGAAATACCCAGCCATAGGATAATCAAGTTTTATGGGCGTGTAATCGCCTTAAGACCCGTCAAACCAAGGCTGACAAGAACCATGACCACCAGTCCTCGGGAATACATGACAAGATACTATCCACCACCAGTAAGTGGAATAGGACTCACCGTGAGAAGCACAAACACTGGAGATGCTGACCCCATAACAGGAGCCACCGAAAGATGATGCCTACAAAAGGAACCCCAAGCAACCACGATAAAGGGCACCCTTCTTTTGATCTAAGCTAGCCAGAAACGCTAGCCCCATGGAAGACCCACCTGTAACCATGGAGGGGCATGCCATGGAAAACCCTAACGCGTATGCCGAACAACTAGGCCACCTACTCCGGGAACTCGATTTCTTTGAGGAGCCCGTCTACTGTGGTGAGCAAATCGTCCAGGGATCCCAGAAGAGCTGGAAGGTGAAAGTCTTCCTCCACTTCCAAGGAGATGAAGTGGTCGCTTTCCAGACTCGCCATCCTCGAATTACCTCTGAAACTGCCATCAAGGACGTGTTTCGTGAGGCCCTCCTACGGCTTTGCAAGATTTGCGTCCCCTTGGGTGTAGCCGACAGCTTTGGTCTCCACCCCTATCGCGAAGAAGATGACAACCGGCGCCGCCTCCGCTCGACTAGACAACCCGAAGGGAGCAGGTGCACTCTCCTCTCCAAGCTAGCCTGCACCGCTGAGAACGCCTATGAGCAGGCCCTCGAAGAACTGGATAAACTTCGAGACCGGTATGCCGATCTAGAAGCCCGCTACCAGCACTTATCTCTGGAGTGCACTACCATACAAGTCTTGCAAGCATCCGAGATAGTCCGCTGCATCCAAGGCCACAAGTTGACCAGGATCCGCAGGAAGCCTCCACTGGAGTTCGATCCACTCTCGCCTCCACCATCACCATGAGCAAGCTATGTATGTAGACCCTTGTTGGGAAATGTCTTATCCAGTCATAGCAACTCTCCTTTTCCTCACTAAGGATGTATTACCCTTTTATCTCGTTGAAAGGAGAAATTGGATGAAAGGTAACATAACCTTTTGCCCGCCATGACTCCATTGTTCAGAAAGGGTCGTCTGTATCCACACTTAGGCTGACCTGCCCTTTCCACAGAAAGCCATCCGACGGATTGAACTATTTCAAGATTGAACGATAATCTTGTCTAATGAGAAAGCAACCCCTAGATACCCAAAGTTAAAACAGGCATGAGCCTGTTCAGGAAACCTACAATGTTGTTAGTAATCAAGCCTCATCAACGGATAAGTCAAGTCAGGCACAAGTACAAACCAGAGACAACCATACTAATGACACGGAAGACCAAAGATTAAAAACATGGACTATGAAGGTCGATACATAGGGGATACATGCCAAGGTTTGGCAACCAGGCCGTCAACTACCTACCCTAACATCGCTTCCATAATGGAAATGAAGACAATGGGTGCCAACACAATAAGAAGACAGATTGCCTCACATAAGTGGTCGGAATGCTCATCCGCTTCCAGAGCATGCCACCGTCTCCAAATAAAGACCACCGGACGCACAACCCAAGACAAAACGGTACAAATGGTCACAGTGACAAACCTCAAACCCGACCACACCCACACCCAGCACAAAATAGTGGCCACCCTAGACAAGAAGGTTCCCCCTCTGCCGGAGCGCCTCGGCGCCACCCTCCTAGCACCCCTGCTGTCATCGGCATCGTCCGCCGCCTGCACCGGCGAAGGAACTCGCCGCTACACCTCGATCTCCATCGCCTTCGCTTCTCCTGGCCTCGACCGCCTGCGAAGTCGACCACCCTCAGTGGCACCTTGCTTCGCGCCGCCCCCGCCTTAGCCGCCAGCGCCTCGCTCTCCGCCATTATCGCCGCCACCGACGCCGAACCCCCGCTCCATTTCTCCCCTTCACCCGAGCTACACCACCTCCACTCACTCTCCACTCGCCACACCCGTGTGCTCCACTCACGGCACACCGAGGAGACCGAGCCGGGACCCCTAATAAAGGGGCGCGCTCGATGAAACGGGTACCCAAGTATACAAGGCAACAGAAAGTATGTTTGTAAACCAGTATACGAGTTAAGTAACCGCCTGCAACCACTGAAGGATATATCAGATGATCGCCATAACCACCCTAAAGGATGTAGGATCTCGGCACATAGACTACACCCATCGTTGGACCACATCATACCCGCTTGAGACACATCAACACCAGTACCGACACCAGAAAAAAACTCCAGTTTCTAACCTAAAAGCAGCATCAGCTCAGTAGCCAGTGCTAGAGTTCAAAAATTTTGGGCTCCAAACAGTGGACCCACGTGTCGCTTAGAAAAGATGGGTCGGGAATCCCGCCCCCACCATCGGCACTAAAGGAAACGGTCATCCTAGAGACCGTGTAAAGTTCCAAGAATACTTTTGACCCCAAGAAAAGTTTGTTACCCGGCTTCGGCTGGAATCGGCTAGAATCTCGGGATGAGATTCTGTTAAGGCGAGTAGGTCCGTAACGCCCTGAGTTTCGCTCCGACGAAAAATTTATTTTTTAAAAACCTATTTTCAAAATTTTGGTTCTTTGAGTGTATTTAGGTTTGTGCCAAAGATCTCAATTAATTCTTTCCTTGTGGAATCACATTTCTTTTCCCTCCAAAATATCTTTCCAAATAATTTTCCTTCCATCCGGAGATCCTAGCAATATTTGTTTCCGGAATCCTACCGCCAACAAATATTTTTGTGCAGTTACATATCAAAATTTGACGGCCATTTCTCTCGTCGAATTTAATCGTGAACCGATGGAACCTGCAGAAGCCAAGTTTTTCCTCCAGTCATCTTTTCTCCAAATAAAATCCTCGTGTTTGGATTTTGGAATTCGAAATGCGTCCTAAATTGATCATCCAATTTTTACCAGTTCTAAATTATTTTGCTTTCTACTCACTCCATTCATTGCAAGCCAAAATACTCATCTACCTCCCTGTATACACAGAACAACAACAAGCAAACTTCTTTTTCTTCCAACACACAAAGCAGCAACAAGCAAATTCTATTAGTCTCCTAGCATGCATGCATGCACACGTCCTCCAACTCTTTATTTCCTGAGCTCCCTGCAAAACCGTGGTTAGGCACCGCTCCTGCAAACCAACGATTAGGCACCATGTCCGTCTGCTCCGTTGGGCAAGTTACGCACCGTCCCCCGTCGTATCCGCTGAGCGAGAGAGCAGGCAGCAATAATGAGACATCGTGAAGGGAGACGAGAAACAGCGACAAGCTTTGTCCATCATCCCATTCCTCTCCATGCAAACATGGTCGTGCTTCCTGTCCAGTGCACCATTGCACCATGCAAGCAAGTGCAGAGGCAGCGGTCCACACCGAACGCGTACGCCGCGTCCACCCCTTCCAACTGGCGTCGCCGACCGACGCGGCCCCTGACCTCCTACCAGCGGGCCAGCCTGTGCGCCGCCTCCGCCTGGCCGACGCCATCGAGCCACACACCACGCTCCTACTGGTCGACAGTCGCTGGTATCACTTCGCGCGCCGGCTATGCGAGCCACGCGCCGAGTCGCGTCCTCCTCGACCAGCTGCCATCCTAGCGCTAGCAGACGCCGCCGCCCAGCCGCCTCCCAGCCGCGCGCCGCGGCCGTATGCCGACGCCGCAGCCGCGTCCTACACCCAACCGCCCGGCGCCGAGCCGCCGCCTCGGCCGCGCACACCACCACGCACCGCGCCCCACGCCAGTGACTCCCTCTCTCTCTCGGGCGCACGCGAGGAAGCAAGTAGCAGAGAGGAAGGAAAGAGAAATAAAGAGAGAGAAGAAGAAAAGAGAAGGAGAGAGAAAAGAAAGGAGAAGAAAAAAATGAAATGGGACCCACCAGTGGGACCCATCCCTTTCTCTCTCTCCGTCGGCCCCCCATACTTTGAAGAAGATTAAATCAGGTCCCTCTTCTTTGGGCTACCCAACTAGGAAGTCTATAAGACCTCCCTCCTTTTTCATCGGGCCGAGTCCATGAAATCTTTTACAAAAGTCCATATTGCGTTCCTCTTCACTTTCGGGCCTAAGCCCACCAGCAGCACCAAGTCCACGTAACATCCCTCTACATTCCAAGCTTCTCTCTAGAAGTCTGAAACACCTCTCACCCGGCCTGCTTAAACTCACTCTACCTGGGCCTTCTCGCTGCAAGCCTTTTTCCTAGAAAAGTCCATGTTGCCTCCCCAAGCCATTCATTCCTACAAGCCTACAACGTCGCCGCAAGCCACGCCGTCATCTGAACCCCGAGAAAGACTAACTTATTGAACGGCTAACCTCTAACATTTAACATTTGACCCATTGACTCACTAACCCACTGACACACTAGCTTACTGACTCACTGACCTCTAACTCGCTAACCCCTAACCCCTAACTTGCACTAACCCGCTAACATTTACTCCTTAACGCTGTGTGTTCATTTGTTACCACCGATCGAACACGTGGTGTGCAAAGACGATCCGCGGGCCGACCGTCCCCAGGTGGTACATCGACGACCGTAGTTTCGTGCGAGGACCGCCGCTCGGTGTGCCGCAACCCGGCTGCCGCAAGGTGAGCTCCTTTCCTTCTCTTCCTCTTGCTTTTGTTTCTTTACCGCCGTTGTTGCCGTGGCACGGTGTTAACACCAGAATTTGGTAAGCCCCGAAGTCCTCATCGGCCCAAGATCTATATCGGCTCAAAGCTAGTATCGGCCTAGAGTTCTACATCGGCCGATGGGGGTTATCTCAAACCAACCACCAATAGCAGTCGGATTCTTGTTAGATTCAGGAAGATCTTATCCAGAGAAGACCGAGTTTGAGGAGGATGCGGCTTGTATCTCTTAATTAGGAAGAGTTTGTTAGTTTTCTGTTTTATCTTTAGGAAAGTGTGTTAGTGTCCGGCAAGGACTTTATCTTTTTCCTTTTAACTTTAGGAAAGTTTGAGTTGTATTCTGTTAGGATTTTTGTTAGCCTATGGGTATAAATATGTAAGCCCGTAGTTCATGTAATTTTTATCACACGATCAATACAACTTCGGCGCATCGCCAGCCTTTTACTTTCGTCTTCTTCGGCGAGTTCATGCCCTTCTCACGAGGGGTAAGTCTTGTTATGGCTGCCTGCGTTGTCGGGGCTAGGGCTTCGTCGTTCTGATCTCAACAACGTAAGCACCTACTATCATATATCTTAGTCAATCTGGTTTGGCTTCTCGATTTAGTCTTATCGGCCGAGATTCGCTTTAGGGTTTATGCCGGTATTGACTAAATCGCCTTGCTAGATTAGATTGGCTAAGATATCCACCACCCCGAAAATCAGTCAAGGGCTTGATTGTCTAGGTCTTGCGTTTCTTCTCATACTTAGTGCTGTATCAGTTCGGTTTGACCTACTAAGTCGTGATTAGAACCGTAATCTCTAGCCTGCTTGTTGGCTGCCAATAAGGGTTTCATCGGGGTTTCAGCCGATGAGTTATCTGGACGTTGCATCGGCTTAAGAGTTTTATATATAGATTGGATCTGGCCGATGACAACAGAGTATTTATTGTTTGTCTGCTTATTGAGAGTTTTTGCCATCGGACCTCCGGCCGATGTGTACTTTAATCTTCAGATCAATGTTTATCTTATATTTATTTGGATTATGCTATATCATATTGCTACATCATCATGTCATCGTCAGCCGATCGTCTCTATATAGATGTTTGCTCAGTACATCAGCTGGAATTGTGCCATCGGCCCATCGGCCGATCGATTGCTTTGGCTATCGGCCTATCGGCCGATACGTTTTTACCCTATCGGCCTATCGGCCGATAGACTTTCTGTTCTGTTATTTTGCATATCTTGTCAGCGGCAGGATCAAACTGACTGGCACACCTGCGCTTCATCAATTTTAGGACCTGCACTGGAGCTAAGCAGATCTCCCAGGCCTTCGTGTGTCTGCACGCCGGATCCTCATCGGCGGTACGGATTTGGCGTCAACACACGGTGACGTTGTGAGGCGCAACACAGTACCCGTTCCCTGCGCGGTTGCCCTCTGCAGCGATCGCCGCTGTGCCGCCGACCATGCAGGCGCCATACAGCTAGCTGGCTGTACGTGTGCATGCATGCTAGTAGCTCACATGCATGCAGCTAGCTAGCCGTGTGTATGCATATGCACGCATGCTTGTAGCTCGCCCAAGCTCTTCACCTCACCATGCGCACACCCATTTAAGAACAAAACCTGTACGTGAGGAGCTAAGGGCGGTCCCACCCGTAAGACCTCTTTCCTGTTCTTTGTTTTAAAACTTTTCCAATCTTTCAAATTCCGTATCTCCCCGGTTTTAAGTCGGATTTGAACGAAACCTTCATCAAAATCTTTCTAAAATCAAGATCTACGCAATGGCACTGGTTTGGTTATTTTTTGATTGTTCTGGACTTTTTGGCTCTTTTTGTGTTAGCGAGTAGTTTGTGACGTTAGTATTCAACTGGACAGGGTACATCTGCGAGGAGGAAACTGAGCTAATCAAGAACGAACCCCCAATTGAGCAAGGAAAGTCACTACGCCCCCTTCCTCGAACATGTTGATCCTATTTTTATAAATGTGTTGATTACAAATAAAATTGCATACTAATTATAAAATGCGTACCTACATTTGCTTAAGCCTTACCTTTGATATTGTTTATCCTTATGTATTTACACACCTTTGTTGCCTGAATATATTACTTTACGCGTGATTATTTATTCACTGCTTAGCCCCGCTTACGTAGACGTTATACACTCCATATGTGTGATATGTAGATGTGGTTATACTGATCACTCGATGGGAGTGATTGATAGAGATCGGGTGGAGACATAAGCACCACCCACAGCATGAAAAACCTTTGTGAAAACCCAAAAACTCAATTAAACAAAAGTGATTTCAACTGGGGCGGCACGGATAGAATATGGGTGGTTCTGGGAACGGTAAGCCGCCGACCCTGGTCAGTTAAGGACCGAGTCAAGAAGCTAAGCAGGAAACGAACCGAGTATGACCACAGTTCTTGAGTGGGGTTAGACCCGGTGGACTAGGTTATTCTCGTGGGGTGGCACCCCAGACATGGTAGGTTCTGGATATCGGTATGGAAATGTGGAAGTGTGTGGTTTAATGACCTCAAGCTTTATATATGTATAATGTAACCTTCAATCTTAGGAGCGCCAGGACTCTCCTCACAACCGGCTCGAGGTAGGAATGTGGCGTCGGGGGTGCAATGGGGATTCATAGTCCTTGGAGCGGGTGCCGCCATGCGAGGGTAACTAAAAAACCGGGCCGTGACAAGTCTCATGTGTTGGGTGCGTCACGGAGTGTGGGATTAAAAGCGTACATCCACTGCAGTGTGAGTAAATTAAACTATTCGAATAGCCGTGCTCGCGGTTAATGAGCGCCGGGACTTGTATTACTCTTGACTAGCCTCGTCAATTTGTAATATTGCTTAAAATATGATGGGTATGGAAGGTGTGACCTTGCCTGATGTGCAAAAAGGTCGTAGTGGTTAAAACTGTGAAAATTGGATGCGAGGGTAAACCGGACCAAGCGAGGCTTGGGAAAGGTGGATGAACCCTCGCAGGTTAAAACAACTTCAACTTAACGTGGTTTTCAGTTAAAACTGTTATGGTATAGGTTTGTGAAATAATTTGTGAAAACTAGCTTTATGCAAATAAACCAAGCCTTCCTTGAACCCCTATGAACATTATATGCATTCTGTAGTGGTGGCGTGCTGAGTACGGTTGGTATTCACTCTTGCTTATTTAAATTTTTTTTAGAAAAAGGTGTTGGTGTTGATCTGTGCATGTGCTATGCTAGTAAGGAGTTACCAAGGACGACGGAATAGGGACCTAGGTTCACCAGGCGATGCGTGTGGGATAAAATGGACCGCCGCTGCTTCGCTTCCGCTACCTCATTTATTTGTGTTGGTATTTTGTGTTGTTGTCGACCATGCTTGGTCTATTCGGATCCCATTTGGGCTATCCTTGTATTATTAATAGATTGTAAGACCCGTATGACGATGTCAGCTTGTGATATACAACTGTGCCATGTGTGTACTATCTACTGATCCAGGGAATGGTATTGTAATACACATGGGGTTTTCGGTATACAAAACCGGGGGCTCACATAGAGCTCGACGGCAAGCGAGATCAAGGTGCTCGGTTGCAACGGCGGAGGAGAGAGAGACCATAACTGAGGGAGAAGGGCGGATTTTAGAGGAGAGGAGCGGGAGAGCGGCTATGTTGGTTTGAGGGAGGGTCGAACTAGCGTGGTCATGCAACTCGATGTCCGAGTTTTGGCCACGAGTGACGGGGACCATGTATGACGACGGTATTGTCGTGGAAAGGCGGTGGCAGGTTTTGGCTGGGAGCTAGGACACGGGAGGTTGTCGGCGCAGGCGAACGGCAGCGGCGACCGGGCAGTCGACCACGACAAGCACGCGGGCTCGATTCAAATGGCGACGATGAATCTTGGGAGTGGCGGGCGGGATTGTCACATCGAAGGAGAGAGAGAGAACGTGAGAGGAGTGAGGAGGAGATGCGCTGCCTCTCCTCCGCACGTGCGTCGCGCCTACGGCAGCAGCGAGGCGAGCCGGCAGGTGGGCTGGGTTGAGACGGGGGTGGCGAGCGGCCTAGGTGGGGAGGAAAGGAGGGAAAAGAGAGGGAGATGGGCCAGCTGAGGAAAATGGCCCATGAAAGGGAAGGGAGGCAAGTTAAACTTTTTTAAGAGAATTGAGTTGGAGAGGAATTAGGGTTTGGATTTGGATTCGCATTTGAATTCAAGTTGGAGTTTTGAACTTACAGGTCCAAGGAGGAGTCAAGGAAGGGTTCCAAAGTGAGAATTTGATATTTTTGGAATTAATTGGAATATTTGGATAGGAATTCAAAGGAGGAAAGGATCGAATTTCGAAATTTGATTTGGCAAGACTCGAATTTGGATTTGGGATTTGAATTCAAACTTTATATTTGAACTCAAAGAAATGTGGAGGAGTCAAGGAGGGTCACAAATTTGATATTTTTGGAATAGGTTTCATATTTGGGAATTTTTGAAGGGTTTGAGAGGGAATTTAAGGAGACAAGAAATTGAATTCAAAATTTGGATTTCAAATTCAATATTTGAATTCAAGGAATTTATTGTGAGGACAAGCTAGAGGGAAATAGGGTTTGATTTGGAATCGGGATTTGAAGTCGACATTTTAACTTAGCGAAAAACAAAGGATCAAGGAGAGGTCATCAAATCGAGAACTTGACATTTTTGGAATAGACGTATATTTGGGGACTTGTTGAATTATTCAGATGAGATTTCAGATCGGAGCGGACTCTTGGGAGAGTGGGTTCAATGGTGGAGTTGAATTTGAATTGGATCAAATATTTGGAGAGGATTCAAAGGGATGGTACATTGATACATTGATAAATCGATAGATAGATAGATATAATAGATAGAGAGAAATAGATAGGTAGATATAGATAGATAGAGAGGGCGAAGGAGAGGGAAAGATGAAACTTAAGAGTTTGAATTCAAACTCGAGAATTGATTTTGGAGACTCTTATTTTGTAGCAAGAATTTGGGGCTAACTTGGGCATCGGTTCAATATTCGGAGGGATTATGGAGATAGAATAATTTTGGGAGAAATTGGTCGAATGTGATTTAAGAGAGAAATTCAATTGCGGAGATTTGAATTCGAGAATCGTTTATTCAAATTGGTCGAATGATTATTTGGTTGGTTTAAACAATCTTTTGAGTGATCTTATATTTGTTGATACTGCTTATGATGTTAATTATTCTCAATCTGAGATTGCTCGCCACTTTATGAATGACCTTGACAAGAAAATTTGGGAATGACGGTTACCACCAACAACCACCATTGGAAGTGTATCTGGATCCTACACGTGGAAGGCCAGGATGGCAGGCGGCAGTAGCAATTCGGCCTTCCGATGGGCCCCACCTCTCAGCTACTCCTTTGGCTGGGAGGCTGAGTGGTGGGCCCCTATGCCGTTGCACCATGGATAGGTTTATTTTGAGTCGGTTTTGACAAACATGTGGACCCTCCAACCCTTGTACTCGTATATGATTTGTTAGAGATACATTGGTTCGCATGACAGGTGTGTTTTCATTCAAAAATCACCTACCTACAAATATTCACCAATACTCGTGAGAATGGTTAGTAATAAATCCCTACCAGTAAGTTTGGTATAATATTTTCTATTCTTTTATGAATAAGTTGACATTTAAAGTTTGTACTTAACGACTGTTAACATTGATGATCCCATGGGTTCTTGGAACACTTCTTGAAAATTCATCAAGCAATCCTTGAATTTCTGAAATCCTTGAAAAGCATCGTAAATGCTTCATATGAAATCAAATGACGACAAACTTTATATAATAATTGGAGCTCTCGATTATATCTCCATTGTAATTAAAAATGGTTTCATTTGGGATCGTTCCAGGGTTCAAATATTTATTTTTCACCCTCAGATCTATTTTTGAAATTGACATTTTTAGTTTGCCAAATGACCTCTGATGAAGACAACTTCCATTATTGTAGGCAGTTCTGTAAAAAACCCATTTGTAAAAATTGATTTTCGAAGGCCATTCTTCATAAGTGCCCTTAAGAAAAAGAGCACCGCTAGAATATAAAAAAATTATAAGTTCACAGTTGAATTTGGTTGATGACAAATTTTGTATCGAAATTGTAGCTTTGGATCAGATCTATAGCTTTGTAGTTGAAAATTGTTTCATTTGAGTTCAAAATGACATCTGATGAGGGCATGTGTTCCATATTAAAATTGTAGATTGTTGAGCTCAACGAGATCTACAACTTTGTAGTTGAAAGTTTTAACATGCGAGGTCAATTAGAAAGTCCAAACTTTAAAAATTATAGAAAATTAATTTAAGGATGATTGAGGTAAACCAACTTACTATGAGATTCTTATAGTATTTCATGTAATATAACCTAGTCAATTCTTTAACATGATATTATTTTTTGTATGGTCATTTACGGATGCCAAGTTACATAACATATCAACTCATATAGAGAACACATAACATATGTAAACAATCATATTAAAAGAAGTATTTTAAGTAAGGGTTAATTAGATCCCTGCCATTACAACTTTTGAAAAATACATTAATATTCTATTTGAGACATGTTATTACAAATTTGACAGAAATTGGAGATATGCCTACCTACCTCTTCAATGCATTTATAAAAATTCTTGGACCAAATTCGCCCTCTCTCTAGTCTATCCTCTCTTCGACTGGTCCAATACTCATCGAGCCTGCCGACCTAAGGGCCTCTGGTATGTTGCACAGCTCGTCCACTGTGCCGTTTCCTGTTGGACGCCAAGGACTCGCCATCACTAGCTCTGTCATTGTTAGCCGTGGCTTCATTTGGATCCTGGATAAGAGGGGAGAGAGGAGAAGGAAGAAGGGGTGAAGGAAGGAGGGGTAATTTAGTCCCTTTTTTAAAAAAAATGCATTGAAGGGGTAAGCAGTGGCATATGTCCAATTTTTATCAAAATGTAATAGCATGTCTTCAAATAGATAAATAGTATGTTATTTTTTAAAAATCAAAGAAGTTGTACTGCATGGATCCAATTAACATGAACCCAATCATATTGAAGAGAATATAATGTAAGAATCATATAGAATTTTGGTTCACCTTGATCGGACATAACATCAATTTTCTACATACATCCATCAAATTAAGCACTATATGCGTGCATAAAGATAATGCCGTACTGGTGGGAACCTTTAGCTCTATATCTGCCCAAGTAATGGATTCGTACGTTTGACTGTGTTGGCCAGAAACATGACCGCTTCCTACCGTAGACTGTTTGCTGGAGTACTAGCTACGTACGCGTGGCAGACATATCAGATCCACAACAGTGTAACCATCTGCTCTACTGTAGCATCAGACATATCAGACATACCAGCCGAAGCCAATCCGCCCGTTACCTCCAATTAATTGCCCATCATTTTGAATTTATAGCTCCGCTATATATACGGTGATGTAATTATCTGGCAAGCTAAAGCTTCTCAGTGGCTCCGAAATCAAGAATCGGATGAGATACGTACCTTTATTTGTTATAGTTTAGGACGGAGTTGATCAGTAATTAAGTTTTTCTTTCACTACACGTGTGCACACTAATGCCATATGCATTGTACGCTACGCACCCAGAAAGTATGTTCCATTTAATATAACATACATCTAAACTTATTAAACATTAAACCTGTAAAAAACCCACTAAATTACTGTTTTACAAGGTGTGTAACTAACCGTGGAAACATAGTTTAATTCCAGTTGTGTACCATATATTTACTTTCATGTGCACCGCTGTAGCTTCCTGAGTTTATTTGGTTGTGCGAATGCCCTTAGCCTGATTCAAAAGTCTCATCTTGGTTGAGCTTGGCCTATATAAGTTGAACCTCGACCGTCAATGTTTCTATCATGATTTTGTTCGGTTCGTTGCGTGAATTTTGAGTGTGTTTACTTGTTCACTTAAAAAGTGAGATCACCTCATTTATATAGGGAAAAAGTCTTAATTACTCTCCTAAACTATTATGATCAATTGAATTACCGCCCCTAAACTCAAACAAGACATTTTACACCCTTAACTATTTAAACTAGACAAATAATCCTATTTCTCAATTCGAAGTGGTTTTGAACCTACGTGGTAGTCCAATCAGTAATTCTTTTAAACAAATTTGGTGAGACCCACCTGTTAGATCTCTCCACTCTCATCTCTATCTCTCTCTATATCATGTCTTCCTCAATCCCCCATGCCCCACCCCTCTTTCTCTTCTCCTGCATTCCTCTCCTTGTTGACCGGCATCGACCGATCTTGGCAAGGGCGTTGGAGGCAATGGCCAACGGTAGATCTTGACGTCGCTTGGGGTGGGCCACGTAGCCAGAGCTTGCACGAAGGCGGCGATAAGCCCGACATAGTCTCGAGCTCCCTCAGCGACATTTTTTCCCTGCTCACTGCACAGGCAATGGCTGCGAAGAAGGCAGCACCAACTTCTCCATCAGGACCACTACCACTGCCACTTTCTCCACCAGGACCACCGACATTACCTTCGAAGAAAAGGGAGGAAGTCGGAAGAAAGGCGGCGGAGAAAAACAGTATGGCCATGCAGGCAGAACTGGTGGCATCTCGACCACATCCTCTTCCTAGACTGTTTTTGTTGCCCCTTCTGTCGAGGCTGGCAGCCGTCCCACATCTCGTCATCAACATCCGCCTCTTCTCCTCGCCCTCCCTAACGTCGGTGGCCTCCGATGCAGGGAAGCTGCAGAGCTCGCGCTCAAGCAGGTGGCCACCAGCGTGAATCTCTTCCTCGGCCTCCAACATGAGGAGGCTGCAGCGCTCGAGCTCAAGCTCGAGGAGGCAGACACTGTCGCATGTCTCCTCCTCGGCCTCCAACGAAAGGAGATGGCAGGTAAGATGCCACCGGCGCAAGCACATGCGGAGGGACAGCAGCGGCTTGATTGCAGTGCCAAGGGGGAGGAAGCCCGGCCGGGAGCTACATGGTTGGCTGTCGCCGCGGCGAGGGAAGGAATCTGGGAGAAGAGAGAGATGTGCGGATTAAGTAAGACACGAGAGAGATAGAGATGAGAGGGGAGAGATCTGACTGGTGGGTCTCACCGATTTTTTTAAAGAATTGCGAATTGAACTACCAGGCGTATGTCACTTAGGATCAAAACCACACCGGGTTGAGTCCACAATCTGCCTTGCAGCTTGTGGTGTGATATGGATAGTTCAGATTGTCTCTTGCATGCAGCTCACGCCCACATCAGTGCATCAGTATTGACCACATTCTGTCTAACTACTGAAGCGGGGTGGAATGCAAATCATGCAGCAGGAATTGCAACTTCTGAACACATGGATGTTATGAGTCTGTGAGTTCAAACAATTTGAGAGATGTACTTTTAGCATGTCATAATTCAATAATTAACTTCTATTGATCTATCAGTTTATGCTGCTCAGAGTCCTAACAAAATTTTCTTTAACCTGATAACGAAATATTTTGGTGGCAAATTATTGTGTAAACCTAGATTAGGAGACATGACTATGACTGACTGACATGGATAAATTATTTATGTAATATATTTCAGAGGCAAAAAGAATCATCTAATATTGAGAAACGGGGATAGTAAAAATCCATTAAAAACTTGAAACGTCCAGTGATCGAAAGTATCCACCGCGAGCAGAAGATCAGGACCGCCCCCTTGTTTTTAGGGCCTTAGCCTTTCACAGGTTACGGCTAAAATGATAGAGTTTGGTGAATATGTATTCGTCTGATTCTGCTGCATATAATTTGCTGGATGTATTCTACGTAACTTGGATATTTGCTTTTCCAAATCAATAGTCACTAGTACAGATCCTCTCATCTGTGACGGACCCTCACATGCCTGGACTTCGTGAGCCGTCAGAACGAAGTCATCTCAATCGGCCAAAATTAACACCGTTATAGATGTACTCATTCGAGGTGCATATACCTATAGCCCATCACCGATGACACTCATCTGTGATGGGCACAAGGTTAGGCCCAATTGAGATTACCTCCACTATCTCATTCGGGCCCAAGTATAAATCCCGTCACAGATGAGTGTCATCGGTGACGGGCTCCAAATAAGGCCCGATTGAGATTCGGTTAAACGATCGTCACCGATGATACATATCGATGACGGGCTTTCTTTTACGCCCGTAAGAGATAACTATGCGCCTGTTAGAGATGTCGTTTATTTGGCCCGATTGAGATATATTTTGCACACTATAAATACTCCACTCGATTGTTGTCTGAAGTTATCCCACTGTTCACTATTTTGGTGGGAGGTTGAAGGGGGCAAATTTTTGTATTTTTTTCCAAAGAAAAACATGAAAATCTTAAAGTAAGTAGTACTTATTAATTTAGTAGTACTTATTTCATGAGATGTTAACAAATATTTTGTTCAGTTTTGTAGCGATGGATCGAAGTTGGATATATGCGACTACTTTCAAACGTCATTACAAGGAGTATAGAGATGGCGTATTATGTTTTATGAACGCTGCGGAGGAAGATAGGACAAGAAGAAACAGCAAATACATGTGTTGTCCATGTAGAGATTGCATGAATGAGAATATGTTTGAAAGCAGAGTGGACGTACACTCTCACTTGATACAACGGGGATTCATGAAGGGCTACACAAGTTGGGTGAAGCATGGAAAGCAAGAATCAAGAAGTGGTGCAGTTACAGACAGAAGTGGTGCAAACAATCATGAAGAAGGAGATGAAGATGAGCATGACATGTTTATACCATCTTCATTGGGCGGTGAAATGGTTGATGTGGATCCTGATCTGCTACAAGACATGTTACGTGACGTTGAGAATCCAACTTACAACGAGAGAGATTTCATGAAGTTCAGTAGGTTGGTCAGTGACTCGGAGACACCTCTATACGCCGGATGCTTGCCAAAACACACCAAATTATTAGCTACCTTGGACCTAATGAAGCTGAAGGCAAGTAGTAGATGGACAGCCAAGAGTTTCACAGATCTTTTATGAATATTGAAGGACATGCTTTCGAAGAGAACACATTGCCCAAGACGACATATGAAGCAAAGCAGGTTCTGTGTCTCCTAGGGTTAGAGGTCCGTAGAATTCACACTTGTCCTAATGACTGCGTATTGTACCACAAGCAATATGCGGACTTAGATGCTTGTCCTGTCTGCAAGGCTTCTCGATACAAGCGAAAGAAAAGTGCGAGGGAGGGAAAGAAGTCAAAGCGGGGTGGTTCGGCGAAGGTTGTGTGGTATCTACCTATAATTGATCGTTTCATGAGAATATTTGCCAACTCCAAGGAAGCAAAGTTAGTACGTTGGCATGCCACAGAGAGAAGGAATGACGGTTTCCTAAGACAACCTGCGGATTCGATGCAATGGAGGAATATCGATCGAAAGCACAAAGACTTTGCTGCTGATCCCAGAAACATGAGGATATGTTTGTGTACGGATGACATGAATCCTTTTGGAGACCTGAGCAGTTCTCATAGTACTTGGCCAGTTCTTATTGTGAACTATAACTTCCGACCATGGTTGTGCTTCAGAAGAAAATATATTATGCTGTGCTTGTTAATCCAAGGTCCAAAACAACCCGGCAATGATATTGATGTGTTCTCGGAGCCTGTTATCGATGATCTTGAGATTCTCTGAAAAGAAGGTGTGGAAACTTGGGATGCATATGGTCAGGAGAACTTCAACCTTCGAGTTATATTGTTCTGCACCATTAATGATTATCCCGCACTCGGTAATCTTTCTAGACAAACCGTGAAAGAAAAGAAGGCTTGCTCTGACTGTATGGAACATACACGCAGCAGGTGGCTGAAGAAGTCAAGAAATATGGTTTACATGGGTCATAGGAGATGGCTCCCAGTACGCCACATCTTTAGAAGAAAAAAGAAAATTTTCAACGATAAGAAAGAACTTGGGTCTGCTCCCAAGGATTTGTCTGGACATCGGGTCCACAACATCGTGAAGGACATTTCTAATGAGTTTGAAAAGAAAGGAAAACATTACAAGGCAAATGATAAGGGTATGTGGAAGCAAAAATCCATATTTTGGCGGGTACCTTACTGGAAAGATGTTAAGGTCTGTCATTGCATTGATCTAATGCACGTAGAGAAAAATGTGTGCGATAGTTTGATCGGGCTACTACTGAATATGCCTGGGAGGACAAGGGACAGGTTGAATGCGCGCCTAGATCTATAGGAGATGAACATTCACAGTGAACTTCAGCCTGTTAGGGATGAAGAGACAGAAAGAGTGTATCTCCCGCCAGCTTGCCACACATTGTCGAATGATGAGAAGATCGTAATGCTATCATGCCTATCAGATATTAAAGTTCCTTCGGGCTATTCAACGAGGATCAGTAAGTACGTTAAATTGGAGGATCTAAAACTCGTTGGAATGAAGTCTCACGATTACGACGTGCTAATCACACAGATCTTGCGAGTTGCTATCATAGGCATTATACCACCCAAAGTCCATCACATGATACAATGGCTCTGTGCCTTCTTCAATGCAATCAGTCAGAAGATTATAGATCCCGAAGATCTAGATGGGTTGCAGGCCGATATTGTCAATACCCTGTCACTTGGAGATGTACTTTTCACTGTCTTTCTTCGATATCATGGTTCATCTCCCTGTTCATCTAGTGAAGCAAACAAAAATATGTGGCTCAGCTTTTCTAAGGGAGATGTACCCGTTCGAGACATACATGGGAATTCTTAAGTCGTATGTTCGAAATAGAGCAAAACCAGAGGGAAGCATCATTTAAAGGTACACAACGGAGGAGGTTCTTGAGTTCTACGTCGATTACATGGCCGAGACTGATCCTATCGGAGTTCCTGCGTTTCGCCACGAAGGAAGGTTGGTAGGTGTTGGCACAACAGGCAGAAAAAAAATTGTTCCCGATCAAACTTCCTATGCACAGGCTCATTTCGCCATGCTGCAACATATGGCTGAAGTAACCCCATACTTTGAGGAGCATTTAGCGAAGGTCCGACAGGAGAACATGGGTCGATCAGATATGTGGATCAACAAAAAACATAGTACTCGCTTCAACTAAGGGTTCAAGAATCGTATCGCACGGTGGAACAATGGCCCAAGTGAGATAGTTCGAAGGTTGGCAAGAGGCCCATGTTGGGATGTTGACACATGGCAAGGGTATGATATCAATGGGTACACATTTTACACCGTCACACAAGATGAGAAAAGCACAGTTCAAAACAATGGAGTCCGTATAGATACATATCAGGATCAAGCTGGATCGAACACATACTATGGTCGCAGAGAACAGATCTGGGAGCTGAACTACATGAACTTCAAAGTCCCTTTGTTTCGTTGCAGTTGGGTGAATATTTGCACTTGTGTCAAAGTCGACAAGGAAGGATTGACTTTAGTGGACCTGGCCAAGGTTGGATACGCCGACGAACCATTCGTCCTAGCGAAGCAGATCGAGCAGATTTTCTACATAAAAGACCCCGCAAACAAGAAGCTGCACATCGTTAGGGATGGCAAGCGAAGAATTGTTGGGGTTGATAACGTCGTCGATGAAGAAGAATACAACCAGAATCTTCATATGACACCTCAGATCGCCCTTGAAGATGATCCCGAAGACGATGTGGCATACGCTCGTTCAGACCATTCGGAAGACATATCCTTGTAAATGAAGTCTTTGTAATTTGCAAATTGTTATAAGTAATGAAGTATTTTGTTTCAAGCCATTCCAGTAACTTAAACCATGTTTAATAGGGCATTTGTTAATTACACGTGATTATTATAATTTAATAACAATTTTATACAATTTTAACAATGCATATTTTAATTACATATGACTTTTAAAACTTAAAAGCAATTTTACATTATTTAAAAAGGGATTTGTTAATTATATATGATAAATCAAATGTAATAGCAATTTTAAATCGGGTATAAGTTAATTATAAATGATTTTATAACTTAAATATCATTGTTAAATAAAATTAATAAGGAATATTTTAATTCTACAGTGGGATGAGCTTATCTCTATCGGGCATATAACTAATGCTCGTCAGAGATGAGGTTATCTCTCTCGGGCGTAGTACTTGTGCCTATCACGGATGTGTGTCATCGGTATCGGGCATATTACATGTGCCCGTCACGGATGTGTGTCATTCGTATCGGGCATAGTAGTTGTGCCCGATAGTGATGAGCTTGGACCAGGGTTAGTAAGTCTACAGATCCAGATCTACCGCTGGATCCTCCCTCACACTCTCACTCTCTGTCCTGACCGCCACCGCCTCCTCCTAGACGTCGCTGCCTCCTTGCCGCCGCCGCCTCCTCGCTGCCGCTGCCTCCTAGACGGTGCCACCTCCTGTGAGGCCGCCGGCGCCTCCTCGCCTCCGCCAGTTCCTCCTCGACACCGTCACCTGTTCCCTCCAAGATCGGCCTTGTCCTCATCGACCGTGCCCCCGCGCCCCCACCGGTCGCGCTACCACAGCCTCTCCCCGCCGGTCGTCAACAGGTTCAAATTTGATGTGTTCATTCCTAAATTTGATACTGTTTTTATTCCTAAAATTTAAAATAGTTTGATGCCAATCAAATTTGATGTGTTCATATATTCCTAAATCATATATTCCTAAAATTTTGATGCCAATCAAAATTTAGAATAGTTTGATGCCTTCCAAAATTTCGGTACTGTTTTTATTAGAGAAGACTTTTGGAGCTACCAAAATTTAGGTAGAACTGTATTTTACAAAATCATGTTTAGTTTGTTAATTATTCAACCATAAAATTTGGTACCATCAAAATTTAGTAAGGTTGAAAGTGCCAATCAAAATTTAGAATGGTTTGGTGGTAACCGTGCATTAATTATAATTTACATTATGTAACCCTGAATTTATTTTATCATTTTATATAGTTATGTAAATTCAAATGTGTGATTTCACTGTTTAGTGTTTCTGATATTTATGTGTGAGGTGGGGCAGTGGGGTGGCAGGTGGATGTGGTGAAAATGGTGGTGAATCGATGGTGGTAAACAGGTTGAATTATTGCACTGTAATTTCTGTTAGAAAATAATTTACAAACTTAACAAAACTATAGCACTATAGTTTTGTTTTCTAGATAAATTTAGACATGATTTCTATCCAACATAAATTTAAAAACATTCTTTATTATGTTCAAAAAGTGTTGATTTGATTTTAGACCGGAGGGGATCGAAACACTCAAACTACATTTTTGTATTTCTCCAAGGAACCAACAGCTACATTTTTATGCCAAAATTAAGTTAGAGCTACATGTAAATCAAGATATACATGTGTAGTACACCTTTTTCTAAATTTCTTGCCGTACAACAGTTATATAGAAAATGTCGCAGCAAGATGAACCCATGTCAGCGAGTACTAGTGGGACAACATCGAGCCGGACTCCTAGAACCCAGAATAAAATTCCTAAGGAAGTATACACCATAACAGAGGTGAACGATCTGGGATTTCCGATGGCTCCTGCAAAAGCTATCAAAAAGTTCTCAACGATATGCGGAGTCCTAGGGAGGCGGAACTTCACCATTTTGACGGACCACATAGATCTGGTCCCATAGGCAGAAAAAGATGAGGCCTAGAAGCAGTTCAAGGAAAGCTTCCAATACCCCCCAGAGGCCGAGGCAAGATTCAAGCGGCAGGCTATCCACAAGATGGACAACTTGTGGAAAAATTTCAAGACCACGCTGGTCACTGACTACGTCCTCAACCCCGCCCAGCCAGAACCATTTGGGAGGTACCTGTTCATCATCCGGATCGTGTGGGAAGAGCTCCATGCCGCCAAATCAACCCCTAAGTCTCGGGCAAAAAGCGAAGCCTATAAGGAATTGTAGGCAAAAAACCTTCACCCGCACTGGCTTGGCCCTGGAGGCTACGCTGGGAAGCTGCAGGAATTTGTCAAGGAGGATGAAGCTGCTGCAGAATCTAACACGCCGCCAGTTCTTGGTGATATCCCGACCACCCGTGAAAGGAACTGGGCAAGGGCAAGGGTGAAGAATAATAGTGAAGCAACACTTACATTCCCAAATCCCGAAGATCAAGCGATGTAAGTACAACACATAGAGTATGTTTCGTTAGGTTGTATCGTACTCTTGATTTAATTCATCCTAACTGTACCGCAGGTCGACCTGACCGGTGAGAGACAGTCCTCCCAAGAGGTCTGCTCACAAAGACGCGAGGATGACATCCTCACGAAAGCATTGGGAACCGAAGAACACTGTGGACGGACAAGGGGCATTAGCTCCAATGTTCCATGGAAGCTTGGGTTTCCCTAATACACGTGGCAGTACAGGAAGCACAAGCCTTCAAAGGCACAGAAAGATGCACGCCTTAAGGAACAACTTTGAGAGGAGATTAGAAACAAGCTCCGAGAAGAGTTCGATGAGAAGTTGTTACAAGTGAAGGCCCGGGTGGAGGCACGTTTCAGGGAAAGCGAGCCCGCTGCCGCCCCCGTAGTAGAAACGAGCCCCACGCAGAGGCGTAGCAACTATGCATCAACTGAGGCGGCGGCACAAGAACCACCAGCCCCCACTGCGGTGGACCACATAACGGTAAAACCAACAAAAAATGTATATGTTGTCTTAGCGCCACAGTACATTATAACATATTATAAGGACACGTATGAATCTATTGTAGGGACCCACATTGCGCACCCTAGTCGTTAGGGTGACACATGCATTTGCAATTCCTGTTGCAGAGGGTCTTGCGTTCAAGCCTACGCTGGAGACCCGAGTGCATGGGGGGCAGTTGCTAGCCGGCCATGCCAAAGTTCAAGTGGACATTGTGAAGCCTGATTGGGTTGGCTTCACTCTCTCGCACCCACCAAATCACGAGATTCTGACCCTTGGAGCTGCACGTGGGACCTTTATCCAATGGCCCAAGCACAACATTCAGATCAATATAACTCCTAGGGCAGCACCAAGTGCTTGTCCACCGCCACCGCGTCCCCCTCCAACTCTTGTATTTGCCCATCCTGCCGTTGAAGAAGATCAAGATCTCCAATTGCAATATGATACAGATTTTGGGGATGATGGTACGGAGGTCAAAAGCAGAGCGCACCTCCCCTAGTCTCCAAAAAAAGAAAGAGGGCGACATCTTCTCCACCCAAGCTTGAAACATGCAAAAGAGCTGCTGAAAGGGGGAAAGGAAGAGGAAAGGTGGAAGGGCCGCTTCTGGCTCCGAAGAAGCTAGATCTTGGCAAGGCGCCATCAGCTCCTCCTAAGTCTTTGGCCGAATTCACATTAGGCATGCCATTGGTCGAAGACGATGCTTTATCAAAGATGGGTCCTGCATACAAGGAGTTGCGCGGGTACTACATGGAGTGGACCAACGCATGGAGAAAGCATAGAGAGACCACCATGACAGGCCACCACGATAGACAGCCGTTCCTCAGCCCTGAAGCCTTCATCGCCGTGGACTTTAAAGATCTATAGGACCTCTACAAGGTGCGAGCGGTCGACACTAATCTCCTTAAGTGCTACTCCTTATAAGTATTCTTGCGTACAAGATATGGTAATAACTATCCATGTATTATGCTTACTTGGATTCTTGTCTTGTTTCTAGGTTAACTTGGAAGCATGTCCACCATAATGCACCCCATGTTGTCTTACTCGATCCAGCTATCATCAACGAGACAACTATGAACTACGATCGAGCCAGCATGGTAGAATATATCAAGGACTGCTTATGGTCCCGTCAAGACAAGGACTTTATTATGTGTGCCTACTCTGAAAAGTAAGCATGTACCCTACTTAGAATCAAATGTGCGACGCGTATAGCTTTAGTATTTAACTTGTAATTTAATAACGTCGCAGTCGTCATTGGATTCTTATGGTCATAGTGCCGAAGTGGAGTTTGGTATACTACCTTAACTCCAATATCAAAAAAGACATATACGATTGGTTGGCGATCGAAGTTGCCTTGAACGACGCCTGGGACCAATACGTGGCAAAAGGCGGGAGGCATAAGAAAGAGCATCCCACAGTCTGTCACAAAAAACACTTCCCAATACATCAACAACTTGGCGACCAGTGTGGGTTCCATGTTTGCCATAACATGATGAGCCTCGCAGACAAGGTGACATTGCTCGATCTTGAGGTGTGTACTTCAATTGTTTATATACATTAGAGAGGAGATAGCATGATTCATACTACATGTAGACTAACTTTCCAAGTATGTAGACTAACATGGCGTCTCACATGCAGGAAAAACTTTCATCGATTTCGGAAAACAACTTTGATATCATTAGAGAGGAGATAGCACAATTCATACTAGATGATCTCTTGTCACCCAAAAGAATGTTTAGAGTCAAATCCTAGCTAGCTCGTCTCTGAATGGTTGAACATTTGCAATGCTTGCGACAAACATTTGCTTTATGTAAATATTCTTTGTAATACAATTCTGCGTGATGTTCTGTATATATTTGCATTTCTAATTACATATAAGCTTGTTCCAATTGATAACTCAGTTTTACAGGTTTTGATACATGTCGGCGGTTTGGAGAACAAAAAAGGATGTGAATGACATATATATGTGAATGGGTTTGTGGATGTGAATGTATACATGTTTGATTTTGTGAATTGGCTGTGCTGTGATGGAATATGTGATTGGACTGAAATATGCACTGAATATCTGAAATATGCATGCTGGGAATATCTAATGGAATGCTGGAATATGCACTAAATATCTTAATGCTGGGAATGGGGTTGCTGGGAATAGGGTTGCTAGGACTATCATTTTTTGCAGTTGGCATGGCTAGCAAAGGCCTGAGGCTAGCCAAAAAACAAATTTTATTTTTTTTGCTGACATACTCATCCCTGACGGGCATTTTAAAAATGCACGAAAGAGATATTCATCTGTGATAGTCTCCAAACAAAGATCGATAGGGATATAGCCATCACTAACGGGCTCTTAATTTACGCCCGATAGAGATAAGTCATCCAAACCAATACTATTTTGACACAACAGGTGGGTCAAACCTATCGGTGACGGGCTGTTTCGCAAGGCCCGTTAGAGATAGTTAGTCATCGATGGCGGGCTTAATAGTTTGTCCGATTGAGATTAGTCATCCGTGACGGGCTCCTACCTAACCTGGTTTGACTTGTATTGCTTGGTCAATCTTATCTGTGACGGGCTACATTGTTAGACCCGATTGAGATAACGTCTATCTGTGATGACCTGATGCCCGATTGAGATATTTTCTCACATCACTCACCTTTGCTTAGTGACGGGAGCCCTACCCATTAGAGATGACGTTTGACGCTCGTTAGAGATAACTGATCCTATGCTAGTGAGTGATTGGACTGCCAGATTAAAGTTCTTTTTGTTCATGTTAAAATGTCTGTCGTTTGGAAGAAAATGTTTAACATGTTAGTTGTTGCACGAGGGCTTAGGACGAAAGGCTCATCAATTTATACTTATATTTCTGGCCGGTTTCTTGATAAGCCAATGTTGGAAATGATACGTGATGCAACTAGAAACTCGATTATATTTATTTACTAGCCAAGATATCATCACTCTACATACCCTCACATGCATGCATCCTTAATAGAAGAAGGTAGACCGGGATTATATATCATGGCTTATTGGAAATACAAAGAGTCATAAACACACATGAGAGATCGACGGCACACTGGTTTGGATATCATAAGATATCCAACTTATTTATGATTACTCCAGGGCGGCATTGCCTTGCATGGGCTTCGAAGTGTGAAGCCCCTTATGCTTGCATGATGCAGTTGCTTAGGAAACGACAGTTACAATATCATCAGCTTCCTTGTTGCAGAAGCGGTAGCATGCATTGTTGCAACGTTCCACGGCACCGTTCCCTTCGTTGCCAGCAACTGAAAGGGGAAAATTGATTATATACATTGGCTACAGGGAAGATTCTTTCCTATATGTTGAAAAATGGTATTTGGTTTCATGTTTTAGTTTCTAGCTTACAAGTGTTTATGTTGCTGCACACGGACGAAGTACATCCCAGCAAACAGAAGTCAAGTACATCCGATTCCTCTGCAAAATCATGCATTTTCATATATATTTCAGTAAAACTAATTTTATTCTTGAAATAAGCAGGAAAACTAATTTCTTGCACACAAGAATGATTAATATTGTGCCAAATATGAATTATGAAACCAACAGCCGAAAAATATAGAGAAAGGACGTTAAAATGTTTTAATTTACCAGAGTCAGGGTGAAGGGTGTAGTGAATGTAAGGTGGCTTGCATGCTCCATCAACAATTTTGCAGCCAGAGAGTTTAGAACATTTGTCCCTTGGGCCACCCGCAAAACGGCATGCGTTATAGATGTTTCTTGCCGAGGTGGATGGGCAGCAGCTCTTAGCTTCCACTTGGATCGTCTCTTGCTGCAGGACTAAGCCTAGCACCATCACACACATGATCAAAATCTTCACACCTTCCATGTTTTCTAGCTTCTGTTCAGTGAGATTTATTCGAGGAGATCAGCAAAGCAAGAGGATCAGAGAGGGTACTGCTTTCTTGCTCTCGTCTATGCAGATGTTGGGAGTGTGAGGCGCCTATTTATAGGCGCAACCAGGATCACGTGCCAGCTGCATCTGCATGATACGATGATTAATTATCTTAATTATTATCATTATTATTAATATTATTTCTTATGTGTGTATTGTTTGTATTATTTCTTATCTGCACTCATGTGCTGAATATTAAACGTTTAGTACTGGCTTCTAGTAGTACTGGGCCATAGCTAGGGGACTGTCAAAAAGTTCTACACAACAAGTAAATTAATCACTACTTTACAATAGATACATATACCACCTGTTCACAAACCCGTTGTTGCTTTTAAAACTGAGGCACGTTCAACAACCAATTGTGATAAGTACCACTGCCGGTTCCTAAAAAAGTAAATTTCATAATCATACAGATAGTTTGATCAAACTTTTTTAAAAATACAGATTTAAAGTGATCTTTCACAAAACTACATATTTAACACCAAATTTATTATGGAACTAATTTAAGGTGGGTATCACAAAACTACATATCTAATAATAGAGTTATGACAAAACTATAGGTTTTGGAATTTAAATCTCTAGTGCTATTGTTATGTTGGAGTCTTAAATGTTAACGTTGTGGGTTTGTAATGAAATGGGTGCTTAAACTGAAGTTCCATGATAAATTTAATGTTAAAATTATAGTTTTGTGATAAATCGTCTTAAATCTATAGTTTTGTACTTGTTTGGTGAAAATATCTGTAGTTTTATGAAATTTACATAGAATAAAAAATATAGATGATTTGTGTTTCACATACTTGAATGTACACTTGCATACTGATTTGGCGAATGAATGCAGTAAGAAAAAATTCACACAGAAGCAAGTTGATGTTTAAGAAAATTTGATGGCAAGAACACATCAATGATAAATCAATAGAAAATAACACTAAAATTCTATAAAAAAATTATCAAACACATCGGCTCAAATCCAACCCGACCGAGCTAGCATGCCTCGTCATTGCTCTAATCAGACCCATCACTAATTGTTACCATCACTTGCGCTCCTCAATCTCCTTGTCACCGCCTTAAACTAGATGCGGGTAGAGGAGTCCCCAGGTGTAGGGAGATGAGAAGCCGCTATTGTCAATGTGAGGGCCAGATCTAGTTGTCCTGGCTTTCTTGCCTGTCTTCATTGCCATATCTAGTTCTATTTATCGAAAGAGGAGTGGATTGTGTCAGACAAGAAGTAGATGGTGCTAGAGGAAGAGTGGATGGCATCACGGTTTTCCCTTTTAATTAGAAAGCAAGAAAAATTTGGTGGACACCAAAATTCCGAAATTTCGGAAATTTCAGAAAAATTTCAGATATTTCAAATGGAATTTTTTGAAATTTCAACACATTTCTACTTAATTTGAATAAATTATAGCCAAATTCACAAATATTTTTAAAAAATCCAAAAATTTCGCTAAAAATATTTGCTTGCAAGAGGCGGGCGAAATTTCAGAAATTCCGAAATTTGGAACCCATCCCTGGCGTCGCTGGCTGCCGGCTTTAGGTGATGTTTTCAGGCGATCTCTAACAGTGGAGAGGGCTGTCAGGTACCATCATTAGGGAAGTCATTAGGAATTACATTACTAGCGATGGAAAAGGCAACGTCGTCCTGAAGTGGGTTATGGGTAGTGTTTTTAGGGGAACTCAATCAAATGAATTATCTGCCTCGTACCGTCATTGGGGGAGATCTTGGAGGTCGCTGGCTGGTGTTGTCATTGTGGGAACCCAGATATATGAGTGGGGATGAAAGAGAGAGAGAATGGAGAGAGATCGAGAGTCGGGCGTTCGTGCAGGACTTAACCAGATCGACGGGTGTGAGGCCAACACTTACTGCGGTTCTAAAACTATGACTGCCATCTTGCAGTTTTTGCAATTAGTTCAGCTTAAGAACTGGTATTGAATATCACTCCAGGTTTTTTAAATCGCAGTGATTTTTTTTAGTGCTGGTTCTATTTGAACCAAGAGTGATAGTTTGAGTTAATGTGCTTCTGCAGTTGTGGATTCACATTCCATAACTTGGTGGTGCTATAACCTCGAAGATGCTTATATACCTAACCTAAACTAAGTAAAAGGTAGTTTACCTCCACAAGGGAGTATTATGTATATCTTAACTGAATTATATCCCCTGTTAAATTCTAGTAACTTATCACCCTTTGTTAAAAGAGATTGTCGATGATGATTATTAACCTATTATAAGTCTCTTCGCTGCCGATCGCTATATAGTAGGTGTGTTCCATGTCATTGGCGTTTCACAGTACTCACTACTTAGTATCAGGTATTCACTAACACAGAACTCTACATCTCTAACCGCTAAAAATCCATATCTATAACGGTTAGACAAACCATTACAACCCAACAGTTGTAGATGTAGAGACTCATCTGTAACATCTCAGGATGTGGAGCCGTTACAGTTTCGAAAATTCAGCTTAAAAAAAAGGAAATCCAAACACATGAGCTGTTACAGATGTAGAGATTCATCAAAGAAAAAAAACGATGGTCTTTACCCCTGCTCCTGCCTGCTGCTCAACATCAGCGATGGGGTAGAGGCAGCGGGCCGGCGACTTCGTCGCATTTGTGTACCCCTCTACGTCCACCTGGATCACATCCGCCCGCCCCGACATGTAGTACCACACTTCCATGCTAATTCGAACACAGAGACATCATAGATGAGAATCGACAAGCAGAAGATGGAGAGGGAGAGAGGAGTCACTGCCACCACTGTCGTTGTTGTCGTCTCCTCGTTCGCTGCCGCCACCAGATCTAGCCACTTGTTTGCCATCGTCGTTGCTGGCAGCACCTCGCACGCAACCACTGCCACCAGCATAGCGCACACCGCCGACCTCGTCGTCTCCATCGCCATCACTGTCCTCTTACCTACACCTCCTCCTCCCACCACGAGGAGGTCATCGGGCGTCTGGCCAGATCTGCCGTACTCCGTCGTCGTGGAGGCTGCATCGTCGTCGGCGGTGGTGGGGGCGGAGGAAGTGGCACCGTCCGTACCGCCACGGTCCACCGTCGTCGCACCCGCGCCCATCGCCCGCACCCGCGCCCTTCGTCACTAGACCCGCTCCCTATGCCGCCGCACCAATCGTCTCCACTGTGCCAGAGATGTGGAGGGAGGAGTAGAGGAAATAAGAAGTGGATCTGTGGTCTGGGAAGGGGAAAGGATGGATGGGGATTGAGAAGGCCGGGTTGATTTTTTTATTTAGAGTTTGACTAGAGTTAAGATCATACTAAAATGGAGTCATTGCAGATGAGGTGCACATCTGTAACGGCTCCTTAATAAGAGCCGTCACAGATGGCCTTAATAAGAGTCCTCACAGATGACCTGTTAGAAATGTATATGTGCTAGTGATTGTGTGTTTCATCAAAAATTTCTAATCCTACGTCAGTGTAAGATTATATACCCCATTTTACACTACAAAGTTTGTAGCTTGTAGCACCTCTCAAATACATTCATGCCCTAGAACAAATTATCATCCTAGGCTCAGATAGCCTAAAAAAGTTTTGGCAAATTATTACTCCAGGCTTTGATGTCGTCCAAGGGTGCCATGTAGTAGTTATGTTCGTCGGTCTATGAGAGTCATCTCTAGTGTAAAAAAAAAAGTCGTCTCTCATATGGTAGCGATCGGACAATAATCCTTTTATGTAGACAATAGTTAAATTCGACTATGGAAAGTTATAACATATGCCAATACATGCTGTAAGAAAGCAATATTACTATAGTATAGTAACGAAGAAGTTAAGTGGTTTTAGTGCATATTCGCTAGGCACGTAGTAGTAGGGTTGTTGGGGGAGATTTGTCACGTTAGGTTGTTGGGAGAGATTTGTCACCTAACGTGACTATAGCATATAGCATGTACCTGCAGTTTGCAGCAACCGTACTTGCACACTTTCAATTACGAGTACATGTATGAGATGCGTTTGGCTGGAGCATCTTCAATCAGTACACTAGATTAGCCCATCTGTGTGACGGATCAAAGTGCCTCGTCATAAATAACATCATCTCTGACGGGTTAAACTAAATCCCGTTGTAGATGAGGCTTAAAGGAATAGCTCGTCACAAATTGAAACTCATATGTGATGAGACTATATATGAGGATCCGACACTCAACATTTTTAATGGGCTCACATATCCGTCCAAGATGATATCACTATTGTCACAGGTATTTTGTACTATCTGTCATAGGTGTTGTCACCACTGATTGGCCTTTAATTTACTCGTTAGTGATGATGTGGAGTCATCACTAGTCACTTATCTTTGATAAGAGCTCTACCCGTTAGAGATGGCGGTATAGGCCTGTCAGTGATGACTTGGACCAACGTAATGAATTCATGTTGCTCGTAATATATATCAGCCAAATTAATTATGTTTGAAGTAACTAAGGTTTCCTCCAAACATAGTTTGGCAGGGTATATAAAAAGGCCTTTATACAAACAGAGTCACCTCGTTAAAAGAATTTTGCAGCATGTTTATATATAGTGCAAGTGCGTGCTAGATTGATCCTTTCTAAGCCCCAAAAAGTACTATATAAGTATATATATGTATCTGGAATCAATATATAAATATACTTCAGATTGTAACAAACACTCATATTTCGACCACATCAACTTGTATTAACTATCTCCATTCCAAAATAAATAAATAAATTTATTTTTAGGCATTAGCACTCAAATGGGCATGGAGAGAAGAAAAAAGTATTCCTTGCTAAAAGAAAGTAGCTTTGGACTACTATTAATATCATTTGTTGGATCAATAGAATACGAGAGGGGACATATATAATGCACTATAATTAGGACAAATATTAACGGATAGGAATGATTTTATTTTGGGATGGAAGAAGCATATAACTAGCTTCTATCTCGTTTAATTTTGATGGATCATTAATTATTCGTATTATAGAAATAAACATCAGGCTCATATCGTTGAAAAATCACTATCATGCACATACGTATAGGTTGTTAGCTGATTGGAACCCTAGACTCTATATGTGCCGCAGCCCGCAGTTATATATATATGGACCGTTCAGTTAATAATGTTTGATGGTGATTACTGAAAACGTGGCAGATTTGTGCGGTAGACCATTGATAACTTTGCTAGCTACGTGGCAGACAGCAACCAGATCCAAAACAGAGTTAAAATCTGTACTACTGTAGCATCACGGATGTTTCATGCCCTTGCTCTCAGCCTATGCGTTCCAGCCTCTTTTGTCTTAAATTCCACAGTGTCACACAATGAACTAACGTACAACTCCATCATTGTCCTGGTACACAGTTGACTGGGGTGTATTCTCTGCAGTTGTGCAAGAGCAAGAAGCTTCCCGGTTAACCACACCTGCACACATTACCACGTAGGCACCCAATACTTCGACATAAGTGAGTATGTCCCTTAATTTGCTACTTGTTCAACGCAGGTGATTAATTGTTAATTCATTACACCTACTAAATTCATACGAAAAGTGTAGACGTATATGTAATTTTGAAAACCATAATTTAAACCCTGTTCTTTATAGTACTATCTTCGTATGCACCCACTACTACAAAACACCTCATAGGTATCGGCTCAGGTAGCAGTTAAATAGATACCGGCACCTATTATAACTTATAGGTGCCGATTACGAAAACAAACCAACACCTATATATACTATAGGTGTCAGTTCTGGCTTTTTGGCATTGGTACCCCAAATTGGTATCGGCTAAGAACCGGTTCTGCTTTTCGGCATTGTTACCTCAAATTGTTACCGACTAATAAACCTACACATATGACCGGTTCTTAACCAGAACCAATAAGGGGTACTGTAGTAGTGACCCTTACACCTTTTTTGTTTGATGAATCACATCACCACCATAGAAAACCCTATCTGGATCGACTATGGCACCTAAGTATTGTTCGAATGGTTCTTAACTGGTACCAATAAGGGATATGGTAGTACCCTTACACCTTTTTTGTTTGATGATTCGCATCACCACCATAGAAAACCCCATCCGGATCGACTGTGGCATCTAAGTATTTTTCGACATTCCCGGCGTCCAAGATCTCTCTATCTGGCCTAAGTGGCTATGGTGGTGGCACACAAACTTCGGCAAAATATGGTGTTTTTCTTGTTAGAAAAGGGTTTTTTTTTACCTGGCTTCTTCATCCAACCAGATATATACACCATTTTTAAATTGGGAACTTAGCCCCTCAAACAATCCAATCTAAAATTTGCTCCTATAAAGATTTGAACTCAAGACCTTGTGGTGGTACTCAAATCACTGCAACTACTAGGCTACATGCCCTTTCGTTTAAAATATGATGTTCATGTAAAATCAAAGAGTTGATTTAAGTTTTTATATGACGAAAACATTGGTGCTTTGCAATATTTCATATGTGACACATTGGTTTCTGTTGATGATACTTCGGAGTTAAAAAGACGGTTGGTTTTGTCAAGAGGGTATGCGATGTTGGCCCAGGCGGTCAAACTGGCCGGGTGTCTACGGTCAGACCGTAGGTGTTCCAGCGGTTAGACCGGCTGGCCCGATGGTCTGACCGGCAGGATTTTGTTCAGTTTCTGTCACACCCCAATCTGGCACTGCCATACAACGATCCCTGATAGGAGCATGTCGTAGGAAAAACGGTGCGAACCGCTTCCTACGAGACCGCGATATCAGTACCAATCCCAGGACATAGCACTGGCACACACAGTGACAACTATGATTCATTGCAATCCTTAAATTAAATAAAGGACTTATTTACCTTAACTTATGTTGCAGCTCAGGACGGCTTGAGAATGAAACCGACGACACGGAAGCAGCAGCAGCAGCAACCGCAACAGCAACATCAACAGCGACAACAACAACAGTAGCAGCGGAACCAACAGACTAACACTCAACACCATAGGCGACAGCTGGCAACCAGGACAAAACCCTAGTCTTCACTTTACTTCAACTTCACCTTCAGGATGAAAAAGCTATATATATATAGAGCAAGGGTGAGTACATATGTACTGAGCAAGTCACGGGAACCCAGGTGTTTAGTGCAAGCTTGAAAGAAGGGTAAGGTTGTTTTGCAAATCCTTTATTTGAAACCATTTTGAAACCACTCAGTGATTTTCTTCTTTTTAAGTTTGTGTCGAAAAGAGACTTGCGTCTCGATTCGACGTAAGAGATGCTTTTCAACAACTCAAATTGGTAATGCGCTGACTTCCTAGGTCGATTCATTGATTCTCGGCTCACATAACCATTCCACTTGATTAAGCGCCTCCCCGAGCCATTTTAAATTTCTCAGACTCCAAGACTTCCACTGCCCCACAGCACAACAATCTACTTTCACTCCGAAAGCCTAGTCTATGATGCCCTCCGACATCCTGGATCTCACAGATCTGTTTCTGACCACCCAGGCCATCCATCTGCCACAAAGGCTGATTCTGGTAACGATTTCCAAACCACAACAACTTTTCACAAAGCACAGACAAATAAAACTACGCAACGGAAAACACCTCACTACGCAACGGTCCTTATATGCGAATATAGGATAGCGTCACACAGGCACAGCACCTGCATCATGAGATTTCACAATTACATTTATTTTCAAACACACTGACATCATGTGCCAGGTTTTCAAGGCTTCACAAATCCATTTCCCAAAGTTTGCAACAAACGACGGTGTATGTGGAGTAGTTGGTACTTGCGCTCATATAGCATGGGTACCGAAGTACCACAAAGGTGGAGCAACAAGGAAGCAGGACATGTCGGACTATAGTAAATAGTGCGACTACTAGGTAGGTTCGTCGGTTTGGCACACAAATCGAGGCCAAGCAAGTTAAGTGTATATTCCTAACAATGCAAGTTTCAAACATAATAATAATGACTTTTCAATTATAGGAGCAACATAGTCAAGGATGACTTGCCTTACTCCAGGTCTTCACGAAGCTTCTTGCAATCCATGCTCGAACGAAAATCCCCAACCGCAACTATGCGCAAACAATTAAACCCTACACAAAGATCAAAAAGAAAAACCTATTTAAGACTACTAATAGCGCCATTAGATAAATCTCAATTTTACGGAATTACTAGAAGTGGAGCAGAGTCAATCGGACGAACGGATTGTGAGATATGCATTTTGGAAGTTTAAATGAATTTCTGGACGAAGGAAAAAGGTATATTGAATTTCTTGAAAAGGAATATTCTCGGGAATATTCGCTTTGGATGTGGGGTTCAGATGTTAATGGGCTAGAGGCTACGAGTGCACCATGGACTGAGTCCACGGGCTGTTTAGTTCGGTGTGAGGGAGGGAAATAGGACTTTTGGTCCATGAGCCTCAAGGGGAAAAGCCACGGATTAATTGAGGGACGAAAAATGGACTTAGTCCAACAGCCGAGGAATGAGGCCATGGTCCAACGAGGAGTGCGGGCAAGTTAGGTCGGCACGCAAGAGCGGCCCAAGGCCGGTGGGCACGAGGCAGGCCAAGGAGGAGCCAACATGGACGGCCACGTCGGATGGGGAGGGTGAGGAGGCGGGTGGCCGATTCGGTGGATGACGACAACGGGATGACACCGACGAACGGCGGCGAGACGGAGCAAGTGGCTGGTACTGACGGCTAGAGGAGGAGAAGGGGAATCGGCGACGACAGCGAAGCTTGGCAGGAGGCAAGAAAAAGAGGGCGGCGGCCGTGGCGGCTCTCTAGGAGGCTCACGGGTACTCAAGGTATGTTGCCGCGAGAGGAATCGGCAAGAGGATGGCCGCTCACGACGCGTGGCTGCATGCGGTAGCAATGGTGGTAGGACGATGGCAAGAAGAGGGGAACAAGGCCGACGACTAGAGCATGGCCGAGGGGAGGAAAGGCCAACAACGGTGGGATGGTCGGCGGTGGCGCGTGTCTGCCTGCGGCGATGGTAGCAGACGCAGCACCGCGTGTGGCAAGAGGGAGAGGGAGGTGGGGAGTTCATCGACGTCCTTGGCACCGACCGTAGGAGAGGAGATGGAGGTGGCACTGGCAGAGTCGAGGCGAGGCTGTCCTAATGGCGGCGCAGCACCGGGGACGCGCTGGCGGAGCTCGATGGCAAGCGAGATCGAGGTGCTCGGTTGCAGCGACAGAGAAGAGAGAGACCATAACCGAGAGAGAAGGAAGGATTTTATAGGGGAGGAGCGGGAGAGCAGCTATGTCACGTGACTTGATGTCCGAGTTTTGGCCACGAGTCACGGGGACCATGGATGACGATGGCGTTGTCGTGGAAAGGCGGTGGCCGGTTTTGGTTGGGAGCGAGGACACGGGAGGGTGTCGACGCAGGCGGACGACAGCGGCGACCAGGTGGTCGGCCACGACGCGCGCGCGGGCTCGATTCAAATGGCGACGATGAATTTTGGGAGCGGCAGGCGGGATTGGCACGACGAAGGAGAGAGAGAGAGAACGCGAGAGGAGTAAGGAGGAGATGCGTTGCCTCTCCTCCGCACATGCGTCGCGCCTGCGGCAGCAGCGAGGCGAGCCGGCAGGTGGGCTGGGTTGAGACGGGGGTGGCGAGCGGCCTAGGTGGGGCCGAAAGGAGGGAAAAGAGAGGGAGATGGGCCAGCTAAGGAAAATGGCCCATGAAAGGGAAGGGAGGCAAGTTAAACTTTTTTAAGAGAATTGAGTTGTTTAGGAATTAGGGTTTGGATTTGGATTCGTATTTGAATTCAAGTTGGAGTTTTGAACTTAGAGGTCCAAGGAGGAGTCAAGAAAGGGTTCCAAAGTGAGAATTTGATATTTTTGGAATTAATTGGAATATTTGGATAGGAATTCAAAGGAGGAAAGGATCGAATTTCGAAATTTGATTTGGCAAGACTCGAATTTGGATTTGGGATTTGAATTCAAACTTTATATTTGAACTCAAAGAAATGTGGAGGAGTCAAGGAGGGTCACAAATTAAAATTTTGATATTATTGGAATAGGTTTTATATTTGGGAATTTTTGAAGGGTTTGAGAGGGAATTCAAGGAGACAAGAAATTGAATTCAAAATTTGGATTTCAAATTCAATATATGAATTCAAGGAATTTATTGTGAGGGCAAGCTAGAGGGAAATAGGGTTTGATTTGGAACCGGGATTCGAAGTCGACATTTTAACTTAGCGAAAAACAAAGGATCAAGGAGAGGTCATCAAATCGAGAACTCGACATTTTTGGAATAGACGTATATTTGGGGACTTGTTGAATTATTTAGATGAGATTTCAGATCGGAGCGGACTCTTGGGAGAGTGGGTTCAATGGTGGAGTTGAATTTGAGTTGGATCAAATATTTGGAGAGGATTCAAAGGGAAGGTACATTGATAGATTGATAAATAGATAGATAGATAGATATAATAGATAGAGAGAAATAGATAGGTAGATATAGATAGATAGAGAGGGCGAAGGAGAGGGAAAGATGAAACTTAAGAGTTTGAATTCGAACTCGAGAATTGATTTTGGAGACTCTTATTTTGTGGCAAGAATTTGGGGATAACTTGGGCATCGGTTCAATATTCGGAGCGATTATGGAGATAGAATAATTTTGGGTGAAATTGGTCGAATGAGATTTAAGAGAGAAATTCAATTGCGGAGATTTGAATTCGAGAATCGTTTATTCGAATTGGTCGAATGATTTTTTGGTTGGTTTAAATAATCTTTTGAGTGATCTTATATTTGTTGATACTGCTTATGATGTTAATTATTCTCAATATGAGATTGCTCGCCACTTTATGAATGACCTTGACAAGAAAATTTGGGAATGAGGTTACCACCAACAACCGCCATTGGAAGTGTATTTGGATCCTACACATGGAAGGCCAGGATGGCACGTGGCAGTAGCAGTTCGGCCTTCCTATGGGCCCCATCTCTCAGCTACTCCTTCGGCTGGGAGGCTGAGTGGTGGGCCCCTATGCCGTTGCACCATGGATAGGTTTATTTTGAGTCGGTTTTGACTAACATGTGGACCCTCCAACCCTTGTGCTCGTATATGATTTGTTAGAGATACAATTGTTCGCATGACGGGTGTGTTTTCATTCAAAAATCACCTGCGTACAAATATTCACCGATACTCATGAGAATGGTTAGTAATAAATCCCTACCAGTAAGTTTGGTATAATATTTTCTATTCTTTTATGAATAAGTTGACAGTTAAAGTTTGTACTTAACGACTGTCAACATTGATGATCCCATGGGTAATTTAGTCTCTTTTTTTAAAAAAATGCATTGAAGGGGTAAGCAGTGGCATATGTCCATTTTTTATCAAAATGTAATAGCATGTCTCCAAAAAGATAAATAGTATGTTACTTTTTAAAAATCAAAGAGGTTGTACTGCAGGGATCCAATTAACATGAACCCAATCATATTGAAAAGAATATAATCTAAGAATCATATAGAATTTTGGTTCACCTTGATCGGACATAAGATCAATTTTCTACAAACTTATAAAGTTTGATCATTTTTTTGTAAAATGAAAAATGTTCTTCATGCAGATTTCTTAACAAACCACATGATTTCTTTATTACAACACCTCACCTCTTAAATATGGGAAAGCCTGTAAAATTCAATTTTGTCAGACGGCTGGCTTTAGGAAAACCACACTAAAAAATAAGAGCACCACTAAAATACGAAAAATCGTAACTCTTTCAAATGAAGTCAGATCATGACAAACTTTATATCAAAATTGTAACCCCCGACGTGACGTACAACTTTGTGGAAGAATCTGCTTTCATTTGAAATCGTTTAGGGTACCAAATATTCGCTACAAACTCTTTTGTCTATTTTGAAATATTATTTTTTATGTTTTTCAAATAAACTTGGATGAACATATGCCCTATATATCAATGTTTTAGAGCTTGGTGCGATTCACTATAAGTTTGTAGTTGATAACTTATTCATCCAATGTTTTTACAAAATATGTTTTAGAAGTTTTAAAGGGTGAAATCAAAATAATAGCATCATCGATCCCATAGACTCGAACTATTTTGAGATTGCAAGGAGAGTACGTACTGAGTGAGAGGTTCCGAGTTGAAAATACTACATACCACATATGTAACTTGTGACTTGCAAGATTTGCCATCTAAAATACGAAATAACTCTTTTGGGTGTTTTTTTGTCTAAAAAATAAAAAATAAAAAATCATTTTTAGAGGTGGGTGGAAATTCCGTCCACACAAAATCGGTGATTCGGTGATGCCCTTGGTTGCAAGCAGTTGGAAAAATACCCGTGTAAACGGATTATTAAATATCTGCACAAACACAAACATTTTCATAGTAGTGTAATAGACACGTAAAGATCAGATACATACATCCATCAAATTAAGCACTATATGCGTGCATATAGATAATGCCGTACTGGTGGGAACCCTTTAGCTCTATATCTGCCCCAGTAATGGATTCATACGTTTGACTGTGTTGGCCGGAAACATGACCGCTTCCTACCATAGACTGTTTGCTGGAGTACTAGCTACGTACGCGTGGCAGACATATCAGATCCACAACAGTGTAACCATCTGCTCTACTGTAGCATCAGACATATCAGACATACCAGCCGAAGCCAGTCCGCCCGTTACCTCCAATTAATTGCCCATCATTTTGAACTTATAGCTCCGCTATATATACGGTGATGTAATTATCTGGCATGCTTGTTGGCACATGTGCAAGCTAAAGCTTCTCAGTGGCTTCGAAATCAAGTATCGGATGAGATACGTACTAGCTTTATTTGTTATAGTTTAGGACGGAGTTGATCGGTAATTAAGTTTTTCTTTCACTACACGTGTGCACACTAATGCCATATGCATTGTACGCTACGCACCCAAAAAGTATGTCCCATTTAACATAACATACATCTAAACTTATTAAACATTAAACCTGTAAAAAACCCACTAAATTACTGTTTTACAAGATGTGTAACTAACCGTGGAAACATAGTTTAATTCCTGTTGTGTACCATATATTTACTTTCATGTGCACAGCTGTAGCTTCCTGAGTTCATTTGGTTGTGCGAATGCCCTTAGCCTGGTTCAAAAGTCTCATCCTGGTTGAGCTTGGCCTATATAAGTTGAACCTCGATCGTCAATGTATCTATAATGATTTTGTTCGGTTCATTGCGTGAATTTTGAGTGTGTTTACCTGTTCACTTAAATAGTGAGATCACCTCATTTATATAGGGAAAAAGTCTTAATTACTCTCCTAAACTATTATGATCAATTGAATTACCGCCCTAAACTCAAACTAGACATTTTACACCCTTAACTATTTAAACTAGACAAATAATCCTATTACTCAATTCGAAGTGGTTTTGAACCTACGTGGTAGTCCAATCAGTAATTCTTTTAAACAAATTCGGTGAGACCCACCTGTTAGATCTCTCCACTCTCATCTCTATCTCTCTCTATATCATGTCTTCCTCAATCCCCCATGCCCCACCCCTCCTTCTCTTCTCCTCCATTCCTCTCCTTGTTGACCGGCATCGACCGATCTTGGCAAGGGCATTGGAGGCAATAGCCAACGGCAGATCTTGACGTCGCTTGGGGTGGGCCACGTAGCTAGAGCTTGCATGAAGGCGGCGACAAGCCCGACATAGTCTCGAGCTCCCCTAGCGACATTTTCTCCCTGCTCGCTGCACGGACAATGGCTGCGAAGAAGGCAGCACTGACTTCTCCATCAGGACCACTACCGCTGCCACTTTCTCCACCAGGACCACCGCCATTACCTTGGAAGAAAAGGGAGGAAGTTGAAAGAAAGGCGGAGGAGAAAAACAGTATGGCCATGCAGGCAGAACTGGTGGCATCTCAACTGCATCCGCTTCCTAGACTGTTTTCGTTGCCCCTTCTGTCGAGGCTGGCAGCCGTCCCACATCTCGTCATCAACATCCGCCTCTTCTCCTTGCCCTCCCTATCCTCGGTGGTCTCCGATGCAGGGAAGCTACAGAGCTCGCGCTCGAGCAGGTGGCCACCGGCGCGAATCTCCTCCTCGGCCTCCAACATGAGGAGGCTGCAGCGCTCGAGCTCAAGCTCGAGGAGGTAGACACTGTCGCATGTCTCCTCCTCGGCCTCCAACGAAAGGAGATGGCAGGTAAGATGCCACCGGCGCAAGCACATGCGGAGGGACAGCAGCGGCATGATTGCAGTGCCAAGGGGGAGGAAGCCCGGCCGGGAGCTAGACGGTTGGCTATCACCGCGGTGAGGGAAGGAATCTGGGAGAAGAGAGAGATGTGCGGATTGAGTAAGACACGAGAGAGATAGAGATGAAAGGGGAGAGATCTGACTGGTGGGTCTCACTGATTTTTTTAAAGAATTGCTAACTGAACTACCAGGCGTATGTCACTTAGGATCAAAACCACACCAGGTTGAGTCCACAGTCTGCCTTGCAGCTTGTGGTGTGATATGGACAGTTCAGATTGTCTCTTGCATGCAGCTCACGCCCACATCAGTGCATCAGTATTGACCACATTCTGTCTGACTACTGAAGCGGCGTGGAATGCAAATCATGCAGCAGGAATTGCAACTTCTGAACACATGGATGTTATGAGTCTGTGAGTTCAAACAATTTGAGAGATGTACTTTTAGCTTGTCATAATTCAATAATTAACTTCTATTGATCTATCAGTTTATGCTGCTCAGAGTCCTAACAAAATTTTCTTTAACCTGATAACGAAATATGTTGGTGGCAAATTATTGTGTAAACCTAGATTAGGAGATCGACGTGACTATGACTGACTGACATGGATAAATTATTTATGTAATATATTTCAGAGGCAAAAAGAATCATCTAATATTGAGAAACGGGGATAGTAAAAATCCATTAAAAACTTGAAACTTCCAGTGATCGAAAGTATCCACCACGAGCAGAAGATCAGGACCGCCCCCATCTTTTTAGGGCCTTAGCCTTTCACAGGTTACGGCTAAAACGATAGAGTTTGGTGAATATGTATTCGTATGATTCTGCTGCATATAACTTGCTGGATGTATTCCACGTAACATGGATATTTGCTTTTCCACATCAATCACTACTGGAGAACTGATCTTTGATTGAAATCAGAAAAACCGGAATAGTCCCGGTTCGAATATGAACCGGGGCTAAAGATCAACTTTAGTCCCGGTTAAAAAAAACAACGGGTCGCGATGATCTTTAGTCCCGGTTGGTAACACCAACCGGGACTAAAGATCCTCTTTAGTCCCGGTTCATATACCCACCGGCCCTGTCAGGTCGGTGTCGGGGGACGGGGATCTTTAGTCCCGGTTGGTGTAATCAACCGAGACTAAAGATGCTCACTTTAGTCCCGGTTGGTAACACCAACCGGGACTAAAGATAATTTAGATCTATAGTCCCGGTTAGTGTTATTAACCGGGACTATAGTGATCCACCTTTTTATACTTCTTCTTCCTCCTCCAGCCCGAGCCATTGCTACCAAGAGGAGGAGGAAGAAGGGAAGTGCTGCCAAAATTTTTGATAAATTTGTTTTGGTGATAATATACAAATCGGAGAGATCAAAAAGGTTAGCAAATCCATTCTCTAATAATGTATGCTTAGGATATTGCATTTATAGCTTTGTTTCTATAAAATATTTTCTCCATAAAGGTTTATGCAAAATTATGAGAGAGAAAATATGTTAGGCAAAATTAGGTTGATTGTGAAATTAGAAAATTTGGATAATGATGTTAGGCAAAATATGTTAGGCAAAATTAGAATATTTTCTCCATTCTCTTTTCTAGAAATTAGTTTCACTTTGAATAATGATGTTTTAAATTTTTGTATGATTATTTAATTAGTTTCGAGAATGTGGATTTCGTTAGTAACATTGGACTATTTGATGTCTAGATGGATCGACAATGGATGTACATCGTGGACCGACAGTCGAAAGAATTTATTGAAGGCGTGCATTATTTTTTGAAGGTGGCCAATGCTAACAAGTACAAGGGTTTGATGTGTTGTCCATGCAAAAAGTGCAGTAACTGAAAGGAGTATTCATCATTAAGAACTATTCATGCGCACTTGTTTGAGTCTGGATTCATGACTGGATATAATTGTTGGACCTCGCACGGAGAGCTAGGGGTTACAATGGAAGAAGATGAAGTAGAAGACGAGAATATTCCGGACTGGGCTCATCAATACGGTGGATTTGAAGAAAATCCGGAAGGCGAGGCGGACGGAGCTGTTCAAGATAACGACGCTGTAGATGATCTTGGTCAAATGTTGCGGGACGTAAAGGACGGCTGCGAAAGTGAAAAGGAGCTCCAAAAATTGGACCGTATGTTAGCGGACCACAAAACTTCGTTGTACCCAGATTGCGAACAGGGGCACAAAAAATTGGGTACGACGCTAGAATTCTAGCAATGGAAGGCAAAAAATGGTGTGAGTGACAAGGCATTTGGTGAGTTATTGAAACTCGTCAAGAACATTCTTACGGAGGAAAACGAGATGCCCGAAACAACGTACGAAGCTAAGAAGGTGGTATGCCCTCTAGGACTAGAAGTACATAAGATACACACATGTCCGAACGATTGTATCCTCTATCGCGGTGAGGAGTACGAGAACCTAGAAGCATGCCCAGTTTGTAAAGCACTACAATACAAGATTAGACGAGATGATCCAGGTGATGTTGATGGACAACCTTCGAAGAAGAGAGTTCCTGCTAAGGTGATGTGGTATTTCCCTATAATACCAAGGCTCAAACATTTGTTCAGGAACAAAGAGCATGCTAGCATGATGCTCTGGCACGCAGAAAAACGTCAACAAGACGGGATGCTGAGACACCCCGCCGACGGGTCGCAGTGGCGAAACATCGATAGAACATTTCCAGACTTTGGAGAGGATGCCCGAAACGTAAGGTTCGGTTTAAGTACAGATGGCATGAATCTATTTGGAGAGATGAGCAGCGGCCATAGCACTTGGCCTGTTACCATGTGTATCTACAACCTTTCCCCTTGGCTATGCATGAAGCGAAAGTACATCATGATGCCAATTATCATTCAAGGCCCAAAGCAACCTGGTAACGACATTGATGTGTACCTAGGACCATTGGTTGAGGATCTGTTTCTGCTGTGGAACAAAGAAGGTGTCTCCGTGTGGGACGAGGACAAACAGGAGCAATTTAATCTGCGAGCGTTGTTGTTCGTGACCATTAACGATTGGCCTGCACTTAGCAACCTATCCGGACAGTCAAACAAGGGGTACAAGGCTTGCACCCATTACATGGATGAAACTGAAAGTACGTATCTGAAACACTGTAGGAAGGTTGTTTACATGGGCCATCGTCGATTCCTTGTTGCAACCCATCCTGTACGGAAAAAAGGCAAGCATTTCGAACAGAAGGCAGACCACCGTACTAAGCCTAAACATCGCAACGGAAAAACCGTGTTTGCTATGGTGAAAGATCTGAAAGTAGTATTTGGAAAGGGACCTGGTAGCCAATCTATAGAGAGCGAAGATGGTCACGCGGCGATGTGGAAGAAGAAGTCTATTTTTTGGGAGTTACCCTATTGGGAAGTCTTAGACGTCTGGCACGTGATCGACGTGATGCACCTCACTAAGAACCTTTGCATCAACCTGTTAAGCTTCCTAGGTGTATATGGGAAGTCAAAAGATACACTTGAAGCACGTAATGATCTCAAGCATATGCAACAACGCGAGGACCTTCACCCAGAACCGAAGGATAAAGGAAGCCATTACTTGAGTCCTGCAAGCTACACCCTGAGCAAGGAAGAGAAGGAAAGTATGTTTGAATGCCTGGAGAGCATCAAGGTACCATCTGGATACTCCTCGAACATAAAGAGAATAATAAGCATGAAGGAAAAGAAATTCACAAACCTAAAGTCTCATGACTGTCACGTGTTGATGACACAACTGCTTCCTGTTATAATTCGTGGTATCCTTCCTGATAATGTCCGGGGAACAATAACAAAGCTATGTGCTTTCATGAACGCAATTTCGCAAAAGATCATAGATCCAGACAGTTTAACAACCCTTCAAGAGGACGTGGTCCAATGTCTCGTCGGCTTTGAGATGATCTTTCCACCGTCATTCTTCAATATAATGACGCATCTTCTATGTCACCTTGTGAAAGAGATCAGTATTCTCGGTCCTGTGTACCTACACAATATGTTTCCTTTCGAGAGGTACATGGGCGTTCTAAAGAAATACGTTCGTAACCGTTCTCGTCCGGAAGCAAGCATCGCCAAGGGTTATGGAACAGAGGAGGTCATTGAGTTCTGCATAGAATTTATTGAAGACCTTTGTCCAATCGGGGTACCCGAATCAAGCCATGAGGGAAGACTACGGGGAAAGGGGACTCTTGGAAGAAAAGCAATAATGATCGTGGACAACGATTTATTCCGTAAAGCACATTTCACGGTTTTGCAACAATCTTCGTTGGTGGCTCCTTACATCGAGGAGCACCTGGCGATTGTTCGGTCGAAAAACACCGGCAAGTCTGATACATGGATTACACACCATCACATCGATACTTTCCCCGTTTGGCTACGACAACGTCTAATGGGTGCAGAAACCATTGATCGACAACTGGCCTTCTTGGTGAGGGGGCCTTCTTGCTCGATATCGACATTCCAAGAATATGAAATCAATGGGTATACATTTTACACAAGAGCCCAAGACAGAAAGAGCACAAACTAGAACTCTGCTATTCGTATCGACGCCATGAGATACGATGGTGCAACTAGCACGTATTACGATGTCATCGAGGACATATGGGAACTAGACTACGGACCCCTGAAGGTACCTCTGTTTCGATGCCAATGGGTTAGGCTCACCGGTGGAGGCGTAACGATTGATGATAGTGGGATGACAACGATTGACCTAAGCAAGGTTGGATACTCAGACGAACCTTTCGTCCAAGCCAATGATGTCACACAGGTTTTTTACGTGAAGGACATGTCTAGCAAACCAAAGAAGGGTAAAGGACTCGACGAGCCAAAGCGCCACGTGGTTCTCTCAGGCAAAAGGAAAATCGTCGGAGTCGAGGATAAGACTGACGAAGATTACGATCAGTTCGACGGGCAACCTCCGTTCGCGGTGACGGTTAACCCGAGCTTCCTCCTTTCAAAGGAGGACACCCCTTACTCACGCAACGATCATAGCGAAGGAACATTAGTGAGGAGAAAGTACGTGAGAAAAACTGTGACATAGGTTGTTGTATGGACAATGCAAATTATTTATAATGTATTGAAGGTCATGCAATGTTTGTGTTTTTTATTACTACAATTATGTAAGGAAAACTGTGACATAGGTTGTTGTATGGACGACGCAAATTATTTATAATGTATTGAAGGCCATGTAATGTTTGTGTTTTTTAGTACTACAATTATATATGTAATATCAATTTTGAACTATTTAAATAGGTAATATAGTATTAGATAGTAATATCAATTATTGAAATGTAATATCAAATTGAAACGTCATATGTTATTTATATGTGATTATTTATATTTAATAATAATTTAAAACTATTTAAATAGGTAATATGGTAAATATTTTAATACTATTCAAACAGTATTTAAATTGGTCTATATGTGATTATTTATATTTAATAATAATTTAAAACTATTTAAATAAGCAATATGGTATTAGATATTTTAATACTATTCAAATAGTATTTAAATTGGTCAAATTTTAATTATATATCATTATTGGAATTGGAATGTAATATCAAATTGAAACTATTAAAATAGGTATTGGTTATTTATATGTGCACTGTTTCAATCTTTAGTCCCGGTTGTTAAACATAGCCTGGACAAAAAGATAATTTGGCCGCAGCGGCAAAACATCTTTAGTCCCGGTTGGTGGCAGCAACCGGGACTAAAGACATCTTTAGTCCTGAGTGGTGGTATAAACCGGGACTAAAGATAACATCTTTAGTCCCGGTTTATACCACCACCCGAGACTAAAGATGCCGACTATAAATAGCTGGGCGCATCGTCTTCTCCGGATCCACACTTAGCCGTTTCTCATTCTCTCTCAACTCTCAGTGCGCACGTCCTCCGTCTTTGCTGCCGCCGTCGTCTTCGTCGTCTCCGCCGCCGTACGTCGTCGCCGTCCGCACCGCGCCTCCCGGCCGAGGTTTGCGCCGATCTCCATCTTTTCTTCCGTCCGTTTTCAAGAATGCCACGTATACCGCGCACCGCCATCGCCGCGTCGTTCGCACCGTCGTCGCCATGAATGGCACGTACCCGCACCACCGCCATCGTCGCCGGCCCACGCCACCACGGCCGCCGTCGCCATGAGTGCCACGTACCCGCGCCACCGGCCATGCCACCACGGCCGCGCCACCACCACGGCCGCCGCCACCACGGCCGCCACCGCCACCACCACGGCCGCCCCACCACCACGACTGCGCCATGAACGACCTAACGATAGAATGAACGTGAACGGACGTGAACGAACATGAACAAACGAACGACAGGCAGACCGAACGAGCGAACGACCGACCGAACGACCGAACGAGCGAACGAACGAGCGAACGACCGAACGACCGAACGACCGACCGAACGAGTGAACGACCGACCGACCAACCGAACGAGCGAACGAGCGAACGACTGACCGACCGACCGAACGAACGAGCGAACGAGCGAACGAGCGAACGACCGACCGAACGAACGAGCGAACGACCGACCGAACGAACGAAGGAACGAACGAGCGAACGAACGAACAAATGAACGAACGAACGAACGAACGAACGAGTGAATGAACCTATGCACGAACGAACGAGCGACCGAAGAAACGAACGAGGGACCGAACGAACGAATGAGCGACCGAACAAACAAACGAACGAACGATGGTACTGGTTCGCTCGAAGTTCACTTGTTCCAAGGAGGTACTGGTTCAAGATATTGGCTGAACGCAAGCACTCGGTCTTTCATGACTAAACAGAAACAGAGAATTTTCAAAACAAATTTTGTCTTGACTCCTATGCATGGGGAGTCAAGACAAAATTTGTTATGAAAATTATCTGTTTGTAGCCATGAAAGAGCGAGGTGTTGTGTTTACCCAATATCTTGAATCACTATCTCTGTCTTTATTTATTCATATGTATGTATGGAACGATTACCTCTAAAAGTATATATTTAATAATGATTAAAATTAAAATTTTCTTTGTCTTTTCTATATGATTAAAATAGTTATGTTTGCGAATTTGAATATAATATTGCACATCTTTGTACATTTTCTAATAGTGTTTTAATTTTTTGTCTAATTTTTTTTCTAATAGGTGCTGACCCCCGTCGTCGCTCAAGCTTAAGTGGCCCCTATAACTCCAAGCAAAACTAAGGCAAGTTTCATGAATTCCTTCATGTGTGTGTATATGTATATATGACATATGCACGTAGGTTGCATGTATAACAATGAATTAACTGGTCATTGTACGTATTTCTCAACAATGTCATTATATGTAAAACAATATGCTGTTAGTTGATGTGTACCTCGTAATGTTACAAACAGATGGCAGATCGCGATGATGAACAGATCCTCATGGACGAGATCGCAGAGGGCAGCAGCCAATATTGGGCGGATGAGGAGCCAGAGGACCCCAACCAATACCTCAACGAGGAGGGAAACGAGGGCACAAACCAACAGGAAAGTGAAAGGGAACCGGCCGTTGAAGAGAAGAGGGCACGCGGACAACGGGGTGCCGCAAGGAAGCTAGAGGGCAGGCATATTATAACTGAAGTGGCCCCAGACGGCGAACCAGTTGTCCCGGCCGGTATACTACGTAAGTTTGTGGGACACAGTGGTTGGGTCGTGAGGGATCACGTGCCCATTAGCATAGTGCACTGGTGTCAAACAAGAACAGTAGAGGATGATGAAAGTTATCTGCCAGATACGAAGAAAGCAATGCAGTGGACCACCATGCTCGAGACCTTCACGGTCCCTGAGGCAGATCAGCTAAGACTGAAAGAATGGACAATGAAGAAAATGGCTGAACAGTTCCAGAAGTACAAGTCAGCTCTATACAAGAAATACGTCGTGAAGGGTCTGACACCTGATTTCGACAAGTTAACGAAGCTGAGGGATCATTGGGATGCGTTTGTTGCATACAGGACTTCCGAGCACAGGCAAACGCAAATAGCAAAGAACAAAGGCAATGCCGCTAAGAAGCAGTACCATCACCAGCTAGGGTCAGGTGGCTATAAGAAGGCAATCCCCAAGTGGGATGAACTGGAAGCCGGGTATTGAGCCGGCCACAACGAACTGGCCTAAACGTTCAAGAAATTGGTACTATGCTCATGGTGGAAAGCTCAATCCCACTGATGGCTCCCTTGTATTCGGCGATGCGATCCGCGAAGTAGTTAGCCGACTCACGGAAGCAGTGGAGGCGTCTGCTCAGGGAACATTCCATCCTTGCAGAGAGAAGGACGAGCTTACGCTCGCATTACAGAATCCCGAGCATCCAGGACGAACACGGGGAAAAGGCGTGGTTGCATGGAAATACGGATTTCAAGAGGACAGCCACACTTACAAGAGTCGGATGAGGAGCAAGAGGGATACCGAGGACAAATTAAGATATCTCGAGGAGAGGGCCGCCCTGCAGGAAATACGGATGCAAGAGGAGGTCGAACGACGGGTGCACCAACGCCTTGCGGAACAACAGAGCAAGCAGACGATGTAGCCCTATGCCCCTCCAATCATGGTGAGCCCCTCGGGCAATCGCAGCAGCTGTGCTTCTACAGGGCAGGCAGGAGAACAGGGCATGGAAGGTGCAGCAGGGCAAGCTCAGGACAACCCATCGTATCCCGTAGATGAAATCACGCGGCGGACACCTTGTGAGCTGCACATTCCCTTCAAGAACATATCACTCAAGGTATGCTCTTAGTTTTATGATATATGTCTTGTAAATTGCATAACCGGTGGTGCATGCAGCTGTTAATTACTAAGTAATCTTGACTCTCGTGAAGGTGGCGTCGGGCATGGCCATACCAGTCGACCCTTCGGGGACATATCATTGCAGACCAATTCCACCTGGGTACTCAAAGGTCGAGGTTGAATTGGTGGAACGAGGGTTCGACGATCTCGAGCTGGACATCCCTGGAGGAAACGGGGAGACGAAACTAGGAGACACAGCCCACGCCATTATACTATGGTGTAAGCGGCACATCGTGTTTCCCGGGCGAGCAGCTGCGTCTTCTCCTCCGTCTCCTCTGCCTGCACCCTCTCCTCCGCCTGCACGGGCTCCTCCGCCTGCACCTTCTCCTCCGCCTACACCGGCTCCTCCACCACAGTCTCCTCCACCTGCAACCTCTTCTTCGCCTGCACCGGCTCCTCCGCCTGCACCGTCACCGTCTGCTCCGCCTTCATGGCCTAAAAAGTCGTGCCCACTTCGTCCCGCGCCGTCAAAGTCCACACCACCAAGGAAGAAGCCAAGACTTGACGAGCCAAAACTCCCCACTCTAAAGAAAAGGGCGTACGACCGCACTCTCGAGGAGAATGAGGAGGTCGTACGAGCAGAAGTGAAGGCGTTCTTCGAGGCACGAAAACCACCAAAGAAGATTCCAATAGATCCAGCTGCTAAGAAGTTCTTCCAGAAGATGAGCGAACCGGTCAAAAGGGCCGTACTTTCGGATTATGACCGGTCGGTGACGAAGTCGTACAAGAAACAAAGAGCAAAGGCCAAAGAAGTGCCTCAGCTCGGAAAGCAACGAAAACAATCGGTTGAGCCGTTGCTACCACCCGGTGAAGAGGAGCTGAGGCAATGGATGAAAGAGACGGGTCCGAGCAGGGCGCAACTGGTGGGAGACACACCGATAACCATGGCGACAGAAGCTGACTTGAAATACAAATTTAAAGTCGGTGAACCGCTTGTCAAGCCTGGTGAGGTGAACACTCTCTCAACACAAATGCATCGATTCCATCAATGGTATATGGAACGTTCATCCAGAGGTAGAATAATGTTTGGAGCGAGGATAAGAAACACAGACTACTACCAAGGAGATGATGTTCTGTGGATCAACTTCGAGAATGTGTTCGATGTATACCAACTAGACGCTCTCGACGTCTCCATTCTCAGCTGCTGGGTTTTGTAAGTATCGTTTTAGCAAACTTTATTTTATTCCTTAGCTTCTTCTATGTATCATTCCCTGGTTAGAATGTGACGATAAGACTGATGCAAATTCCTTTATCTTTTGTAGAATGGAGATTCAATCGTGCCGTAGGCAGGGGATTTTCAATATTGGATTCATGGGCCCCCGCAAAGTCAATGACGTAATGATACGGGACTTTGAGAAAGATACAGAAGACAATATTGTTCATTTCCTGGTGCAGCAGCATTACAAGACCTACATACTATTGCCCTACAACAAAGAGTGAGTTTTAACTGTCTTTCAAATTTGTACCAAGTTCCTCCCCGTACTCATACCGTCACATATATATCGTCTGACGCAATTTGTAGATTTCACTAGGTCCTTTTCCTCTTCGACCTTGAACTTTGCAAAGTCCATGTCTATGACTCAATGGATAAACCAGAGTCTACTTTCACCAAGGTTTTTGAAGTGATAGACAGGTAATGCCATCTGTTCAACTGTCATTAATTATGAACACTGCTGTTGGTACTATGCTGATCTCCGGTATTTAATCATAGCTTCCAACTGTACATAGGGCATGGGCAAAGTTCTGTACATTGGTCCGCGGGGTTTGGAAAGAAAAACTTGGTAGGACATTTAATTTTCCGGTGAGTACATTCTCCAAAACATATTTAATCATTCATTGCTTCTAGAAAAAATTAGTACATTAAATCTCTCGTCGTTTCTCCTTAAGTGTGCAAAACAGGAGAAGGGGAATAACTTGTGCGGCTACTACGTCTGCGAATATACTCACGCACTTGTACAGCAAATCAACAGTGACAGGGATCTGGAAGTACGTAAAAATTATTCATACATTATGTCCCGATTTCTTATTGACTTCATATACTTATATCTCAATTTTTTTTCAAATGATAGATTATTTACATGAGGGAAAACCTATCCAGCAAAGAATTTATCAAGGCTGTTCAAGAACAACTGATGGGATTTATCAATGAACAAATAATTGATCCCACGGGAGAATTCTACTATGATGGAAGAGCTATTGATCATCCTCCCCATGGATAATAAGTCTTAGCTTTCTTCGTAATATACAATAGAACATTATAATTAACGAAAGATTGTAATATATGTACATATTCAGATGTGCATTCATGTACATATGTGTGTGAGTATATTTTGGTAATATAAGTATATATTTACTTGAGTGCTTATATGTAGGATATATATATATATATGTAAAACATGTATTTATACATATATATATATGCATATTGCATATATATATATATATATATAAATACATATATTACAATATACGCATATTATATATACATATATATTATGCATATATATGTATTTATACAGATATATGCATAATATATAAACAAGCAGCTGGCAGAACCAGCAAATGTTTTTTTTTTAAAAAAATATCATTAGTCCCGGTTGGTAACACCAACCGGGACTAAAGATGGCTGAGGCAGCTACGTGGCGCAGCCATCTTTAGTCCTGGTTGGTGTTACCAACCGGGACTAATGATGGATCTTTAGTCCCGGTTATTTCACCCGGGACTAAAGATGGACATCTTTAGTCTCGGATTCGTAGTCCCGGTTGCATAACCGGGACTACAAGGGGTTACGAACCGGGGTTAAAAACCCCTTCTCCACTAGTGAATAGTCACTAGTACAGATCCTCTCATCTGTGATAGGCCCTCACATGCCTGGTCTTCGTGGGCCGTCAGAACGAAGTCATCTCAATCGGGCAGAAATTAACACCGTTGTAGATGTACTCATTCGAGGTGCATATACCTATAGCCCATCACCGATGACACTCATTTATGACGGGCACAAGCTTAGGCCCGATTGAGATTACCTCCACTATCTCAATCGGGCCCAAGTATAAATCCTGTCACAGATGAGTGTCATTGGTGACGGGCTCCAAATAAGGCCCGATTGAGATTCGGTTAAACGATCATCACCGATGATAGATATCAATGACGGACTTTCTTTTACGCCCATAAGAGATAACTGTGTGCCTGTTAGAGATGTCGTTTATTTGGCCCGATTGAGATATATTTTGCACACTATAAATACTCCACTCGACAGTTGTCTGAAGTTGTCCCACTGTTCACTATTTTGGTCGGAGGTTGAAGGGGGCAAATTTTTGTATTTTTTTTGCAAAGAAAAACATGAAAATCTTAAAGTAAGTAGTACTTATTAATTTAGTAGTACTTATCTCATGAGATGTTAACAAATATTTTGTTCATTTTTGTAGCGATGGATCGAAGTTGGATGTATGCGACTACTTTCAAACGTCATTGCAAGGAGTATAGAGATGGCGTATTATGTTTTATGAACGCTGCGTAGGAGGATAGGACAAGAAGAAACAACAAATATATGTGTTGTCCATGTAGAGATTGCATGAATGAGAATATGTTTGAAAGCAGAGTGGACGTATACTCTTACTTGATACAATGGGGATTCATGAAGGGCTGCACATGTTGGGTGAAGCATGGAGGGCAAGAATCGGGAAGTGGTGCAGTTGCAGACAGAAGTGGTGCAAACAATCATGAAGAAGGAGATGAAGATGAGTATGACATGTTTATACCATCTCCATTGGGCGGTGAAATGGTTGATGCGGATCCTGATCTGCTGCAAGACAAATTACGTGACATTGAGGATCCAACTTACAACGAGAGAGATTCCATGAAGTTCAGTAGGTTGGTCAGTGACTCGGAGACACCTCTATACGCTAGATGCATGCCAAAACACACCAAATTATTAGCTGCCTTAGACCTAATGAAGCTCAAGGCAAGTAGTGGATGGACAGACAAGTATTTCACAGATCTTTTAGGAATATTGAAGGCCATGCTTCCGAAGAGAACACATTGCCCAAGACGACATACGAAGCAAAGCAGGTTCTATGTCCCCTAGGGTTAGAGGTCCGTAGAATTCACGCTTGTCCTAACGACTGCGTATTGTACCACAAGCAATATGCGGACTTAGATGCTTATCCTGTCTGCAAGGCTTCTTGATACAAGCGAAAGAAAAGTACGGGGGAGGAAAAGAAGTTAAAGCGGGGTGGTCCGGCGAAGGTTGTGTGGTATCTACCTATCATTGATCGTTTCATGAGAATATTTGCCAACCCCAAGAAAGCTAAGTTAGTACGTTGGCATGCCACAGAGAGAAGGAATGACGGTTTGCTAAGACACCCTACGGATTCGATGCAATGGAGAAATATCGATCGAAAGCACAAAGACTTTGTTGCTGACCCCAGAAACATGAGGATATGTTTGTGTACGGATGACATGAATCCTTTTGGAGACCTGAGCAGTTCTCACCGCACTTGGCCAGTTCTTATTGTGAACTATAACCTCCCACCATGGTTGTGCTTCAGAAGGAATATATTATTTTGTTCTTGTTAATCCAAGGTCCAAAACAACCCGGCAATGATATCGATGTGTTCTTGGAGCCTGTTATCGATGATCTTGAGATTCTCTGAAAAGAAGGTGTGGAAACTTAGGATGCATATGGTCAGGAGAACTTCAACCTTCGAGTTCTATTGTTCTGCACCATTAATGATTATCCCGCACTCGGTAATCTTTCTAGACAAACCGTGAAAGGAAAGAAGGCTTACTTTGACTGCATGGAACTTACACGCAGCAGGTGGCTGAAGAAGTTAAGAAAGATGGTTTACACGGGTCATAGGAGATGGCTCCCACTACGCCACGCCTTTAGCAGAAAGAAGAAAATTTTCAACGGTAAGAGAGAACTTGGGTCTGCTCCCATGGATTTGTCTGGAGATCAGGTCCACAACATGGTGAAGGACATTTCTAATGAGTTTGGAAAGAAAAGAAAACGTTGCAAGGCAAATGATAAGGGTATGTGGAAGAAAAAATCCATATTTTGGCGGCTACCTTACTGGAAAGATGTCAATGTCCGTCATTGCATTGATCTAATGCACGTAGAGAAGAATGTGTGCGATAGTTTGATCAGGCTACTGCTGAATATGCCTAGGAGGACAAGGGATGGGTTGAATGCCCGCCTAGATCTACAGGAGATGAATATTCACAGTGAACTTCAGCCTGTTAGGGATGAAGAGACAGGAAGAGTGTATCTCCCGCCAGCTTGCCACACATTGTCGAATGATGAGAAGATCGTAATGCTATCATGCCTGTTAGATATTAAAGTTCCTTCGGGCTATTCAGCGAGGATCAGTAAGTATGTTAAATTGGAGGATCTAAAACTCGTTGGAATGAAGTCTCACGATTGCCACGTGCTAATCACACAGATCTTGCGAGTTGCTATCATAGGCATTCTACCTCCCAAAGTCCGTCACACGATAAAATGGCTCTGTGCCTTCTTCAATGCAATCGGTCAGAAGATTATAGATCCCAAAGATCTAGATGGGTTGCAGGCCGATATTGTCAATACCCTATCACTTGGAGATGTATTTTCCACTGTCTTTCTTCGATATCATGGTTCATCTCCCTGTTCATCTAGTGAAGCAAACAAAAATATGTGGCCCAGCTTTTCTAAGGGAGATGTACCCGTTTGAGAGATACATGGGAGTTCTTAAGTCGTATGTTCGAAATAAAGCAAAACCGGAGGGAAGCATCATTGAAAGGTACACAACGGAGGAGGTTCTTGAGTTCTGCGTTGATTACGTGGCCGAGACTGATCCTACCGGAGTTCCTGCGTCTCGCCACGAACGAAGGTTGGCAGGTGTTGGCACAACAGGCAGAAAAAGAATTGTTCCCGATCAAACTTTCTATGCGCAGGCTCATTTCGCCATGCTGCAACATATGGCTGAAGTAACCCCATACTTTGAGGAGCATTTAGCGAAGGTCCGACTGGAGAACATGGGTCGATCAGATATGTGGATCAACAGAGAACATAGTACTCGCTTCAACGAATGGTTCAAGAATCGCATCGCACGGTGGAACAATGGCCCAAGTGAGACAGTTCGAAGGTTGGCAATGGGCCCATGTTGGGATGTTGACATATGGCAAGGGTATGATATCAATGGGTACACATTTGACACCATCACACAAGATGAGAAAAACACAGTTCAAAACAGTGGAGTCCGTATAGATGCATATCAGGATCAAGCTGAATCGAACACATACTATGGCCGCATAGAGCAGATCTGGGAGCTGAACAACATGAACTTCAAAGTCCCTTTCTTTCGTTGCAGTTGGGTGAATATTCACACTGGTGTCAAAATCGACAAGGAAGGATTGACTTTAGTGGACCTGGCTAAGGTTGGATACGCCGACGAACCATTCATCCTAGCGAAGCAGATCGAGCAGATTTTTTACATAAAAGACCACGCAAACAAGAAGCTGCACGTCGTTAGGGATGGCAAGCGAAGAATTGTTGGGGTTGATAACGTCGTGGATGAAGAAGAATACAACCAGAATCTTCATGTGACACCTCAAATCGCCCTTGAAGATGATCCTGAAAACGATGTGGCATACGCTCATTCAGACCATTCGGAAGGCATATCCTTGTAAATGAAGTCTTTGTAATTTGCAAATTGTTATAAGTAATGAAGTATTTTGTTTCAAGCCATTCCAATAACTCAAACCATGTTTAATAGGGCATTTGTTAATTACACGTGATTATTATAATTTAATAACAATTTTATACTATTTTCACAAGGCATATTTTAATTACATATGATTTTTAAAACTTAAAAGCAATTTTACACTATTTAAAAAGGTGATTTGTTAATTATATGTGATAAATCAAATGTAATAGCAATTTTAAATCGGGTATAAGTTAATTATAAATGATTTTATAACTTAAATATCATTATTAAATACAATTAATAAGGAATATTTTAATTCTACAGTGGGATGAGCTTATCTCTATCGGGCATATAACTAATGCCTGTCAGAGATGAGGTTATCTCTATCGGGCGTAGTACTTGTGCCCGTCACGGATGTGTGTCATTCGTATTGGGCATAGTATTTGTGCCCGATAGTGATGAGCTTGGACCAGGGTTAGTAAGTCTACAGATCCAGATCTACCGCCGCCTCCTCCCTCACACTCTCACTCCCTATCCCAACCGCCGCCGCCTCCTCCTAGACGTCGCCGCCTCCTCACCGCCGCCGCCTCCTCGTCACCGCCGCCTCCTATTAGGCCGCCGGCGCCTCCTCGCTGCCGCTAGTTCCTCCTCGATGCTGCCGCCTGTTCCCTCCAAGATCGGCCTCGTCCTGATCGACCGTGCCCCCGCGCCCCCGCCGATCACGCTGCCACGGCCTCTCCCCGCCGGTCGTCAACAGGTTGAAATTTGATGTGTTCATTCCTACATTTGATACTGTTTTTATTCCTGAAATCATATCTTCCTAAAATTTAGAATAGTTTGATGCCAATCAAATTTGATGTGTTCATATATTCCTAAGTCATATATTCCTAAAATTTTGATGCCAATCAAAATTTAGAATAGTTTGATGCCTTCGTAAATTTCGGTACTGTTTTTATTAGAGAAGACTTTTGGAACTGCCAAAATTTAGGTAGAACTGTATTTTATAAAATCATGTTTAGTTTGTTAATTATTCAACTATAAAATTTGGTACTATAAAAATTTAGTAAGGTTGAAAGTGCCAATCAAAATTTAGAATGTTTTGGTGGTACCCCTGCATTAATTATAATTTACATTATGTAACCCTGAATTTATTTTATCATTTTATATAGTTATGTAAATTCAAATGTGTGATTTCACTGTTTGGTGTTTCTGATATTATGTAACCTATCGATACCGACGTGTTTTCATCTGTATAGTTTCGTTTTCCTATTTTCTGATATTTTCTATACCGACCATTTCATCCCTAGATAAGAAAACACAAACAGTTTTATGTGTGAGGTGGGGTAGTGGGATGGCTGGTGGATGTGGTGAAAATGGTGGCGAATCGACAGTGGTAAACAGGTTGAATTACTGCACTGTAATTTCTGTTAGAAAATAATTTACAAACCTAACAAAACTATAGAACTATAGTTTTGTTTTCTAGATAAATTTAGACATGATTTCCATCCAACATAAATTTAAAAACATTCTTTATTATGTTCAAAAAGAGTTGATATGATTTTAGACCGGAGGGGATCGAAACATTCAAACTACATTTTTGTATTCCTCCAGGGAACCAACAGCTACATTTTTATGCCAAAATTAAGTTAGAGCTACATGTAAATCAGATATACATGTGTAGTACACCTTTTTTTAAATTTCTTGCCGTACAACAGTTATATAGAAAATGTCGCAGCAAGATGAACCCATGTCAGCGACTACTAGTGGGACAACATCGAGCCGGACTCCTAAGACCCAGAATAAAATTCCTAAGGAAGTATACACCATAACAGAGGTGAACGATCTGGGATTTCCGATGGCTCCTGCGAAAGCTGTCAAAAAGTTCTCAACATTTTGACGGACCACATAGATCTAGTCCCACAGGCAGAAAAAGATGAGGCCTAGAAGTAGTTCAAGGAAAGCTTCCAATACCCCCAGAGGCCGAGGCAAGATTCAAGCGGCAGGCTATCCACAAGATGGGCAACTTGTGGAAAAATTTCAAGACCACGCTGGTCACTGACTACGTCCTCAACCCTGCCCAGCCAGAACCATTTGGGAGGTACCTGTTCATCATCCGGGTCGTGTGGGAAAAGTTCCATGCCGCCAAATCAACCCCTGAGTCTCGGGCAAAAAGCGAGGCCTATAGGGAGTTGTAGGCCAAAAACCTTCACCCGCACCGGCTTGGCACCGGAGGCTACGCCGGGAAGCTGCAGAAATGGGTCAAGGAGGATAAAGCTGCTGCAGAATCTAACACGCCGCCAGTTCTTGGTGATATCCCGACCACCCGAGCAAGGAACTGGGCAAGGGCAAGGGTGAAGAACAATAGTGATGCAACACTTACGTTCCCAAATCCCGAAGATCAAGCGATGTAAGTACAACACATAGAGTATGTTTCGTTAGGTTGTATCGTACTCTTGATTTAATTCATCCTAACTGTACCACAGGTCGACCTGACTGCTGAGAGACAGTCCTCCCAAGAGGTCTGCTCACAAAGACGCGAGGATGGCATCATCACAAAAGCATTGGGAACCGAAGAACGTCGTGGACGGACAAGGGACATTGGCTCCAATGTTCCATGGAAGCTTGGGTTTCCCCAATACAGGTGGCAGTACAGGAAGCACAAGCCTTCAAAGGCACAAAAAGATGCACGTCTTACGGAACAACTTCGAGAGGGGATTAGAAACGAGCTCCGAGAAGAGTTCGATGAGAACTTGTTACAAGTGAAGGCTCGGGTGGAGGAATGTTTCAGGGAAAGCAAGCCCGCTGCCACTCCCATAATAGAAACGAACCCCACGCAGAGGCGTAGCAACTGCGCATCAACTGAGGCGGCGACACAAGAACCACCAGCTCCCACTGCGGTGGACCACATAACGGTAAAACCAACAAAAAATGTATATGTTGTCTTAGCACCACAGTACATTATAACATATTATAAGGACACGTTTGAATCTATTGTAGGGACCCACATTGTGCAACCTAGTCATTAGGGTGACACATGCATTTGCAATTCCTGCTACAGAGGGTCTTGCGTTCAAGCCTACGCTGGAAACCCGAGTACATGGGGGGCAGCTGATAGCCGGCCATACCAAAGTTCAAGTGGACATGGTGAAGCCTAATTGGGTTGGCTTCACTCTCTCGCACCCACCAAATCATGAGATTCTGACCCTTGGAGCTGCACGTGGGACCTTTATCTAATGGCCCAAGCACAACATTCAGATCAATATAACTCCTAGGCCAGCACCAAGTGCTTGTCCACCGCCGTCGCGTCCCCCTCCAACTCTTGTATTTTCCCCTCCTGCCATTGAAGGAGATCAAGATCTCCAATTGCAGTATGATACAGATTTTGGGGATGATGGTACGGAGGTCAAAAGCAGAGCGCACCTCCCCCAGTCTCCAAAAAAAGAAAGAGGGCGACATCTTCTCCACCCAAGCTTGAAACATGCAAAAGAGCTGCTGAAAGGGGGAAAGGAAGAGGAAAGGTGGAAGGGCCGCTTAGTGACGGGAGCCCTACCCGTTAGAGATGACGTTTGACGCTCGTTAGAGATTACCGATCCCGTGCTAGTGAGTGATTGGACTGCCTGATTAAAGTTCTTTTTGTTCATGTTAAAATGTCTGTTGTTTGGAAGAAAATGTTTAACATGTTAGTTGTTGCACGAGGGCTTAGGACGAAAGGCTCATCAATTTATACTTATATTTCTGGCCGGTTTCTTGATAAGCCAATGTTAGAAATGATACGTGATGCAACTAGAAACTCGATTATATTTATTTACTAGCCAAGATATCATTACTCTACATACCCTCACATGCATGCATCCTTAATAGAAGAAGGTAGACCGGGATTATATATCATGGCTTATTGGAAATACAAAGAGTCATAAACACACATGAGAGATCGACGGCACACTGGTTTGGATATCATAAGATATCCAACTTATTTATGATTACTCCAGGGCGGCATTGCCTTGCATGGGCTTCGAAGTGTGAAGCCCCTTATGCTTGCATGATGCAGTTGCTTAGGAAACGACAGTTACAATATCATCAGCTTCCTTGTTGCAGAAGCGGTAGCATGCATTGTTGCAACGTTCCACGGCACCGTTCCCTTCGTTGCCAGCAACTGAAAGGGGAAAATTGATTATATACATTGGCTACAGGGAAGATTCTTTCCTATATGTTGAAAAATGGTATTTGGTTTCATGTTTTAGTTTCTAGCTTACAAGTGTTTATGTTGCTGCACACGGACGAAGTACATCCCAGCAAACAGAAGTCAAGTACATCCGATTCCTCTGCAAAATCATGCATTTTCATATATATTTCAGTAAAACTAATTTTATTCTTGAAATAAGCAGGAAAACTAATTTCTTGCACACAAGAATGATTAATATTGTGCCAAATATGAATTATGAAACCAACAGCCAAAAAATATAGAGAAAGGACGTTAAAATGTTTTAATTTACCAGAGTCAGGGTGAAGGGTGTGGTGAATGTAAGGTGGCTTGCATGCTCCATCAACAATTTTGCAGCCAGAGAGTTTAGAACATTTGTCCCTTGGGCCACCCGCAAAACGGCATGCGTTATAGATGTTTCTTGCCGAGGTGGATGGGCAGCAGCTCTTAGCTTCCACTTGGATCGTCTCTTGCTGCAGGACTAAGCCTAGCACCATCACACACATGATCAAAATCTTCACACCTTCCATGTTTTCTAGCTTCTTTTCAGTGAGATTTATTCGAGGAGATCAGCAAAGCAAGAGGATCAGAGAGGGTACTGCTTTCTTGCTCTCGTCTATGCAGATGTTGGGAGTGTGAGGCGCCTATTTATAGGCGCAACCAGGATCACGTGCCAGCTGCATCTGCATGATACGATGATTAATTATCTTAATTATTATCATTATTATTAATATTATTTCTTATGTGTGTATTGTTTGTATTATTTCTTATCTGCACTCATGTGCTGAATATTAAACGTTTAGTACTGGCTTCTAGTAGTACTGGGCCGTAGCTAGGTGACTGTGAAAAAGTTTTACACAACAAGTAAATTAATCACTACTTTACAATAGATACATATACCACCTGTTCACAAACCCGTTGTTGCTTTTAAAACTGAGGCACGTTCAACAACCAATTGTGATAAGTACCACTGCCGGTTCCTAAAAAATTAAATTTCATAATCATACAGATAGTTTGATCAAATTTCATAATCCTTTTAAAAATACAGATTTAAAGTGATCTTTCACAAAACTATAAATTTAACACCAAATTTATTATGGAACTACAGATTTAAGGTGGGTATCACAAAACTACATATCTAATAATAGAGTTATGACAAAACTATAGGTTTTGGAATTTAAATCTCTAGTGCTATTGTTATGTCGGAGTCTTAAATGTTAACGTTGTGGGTTTGTAATGAAATGAGTGCTTAAACTGAAGTTCGATGATAAATTTAATGTTAAAATTATAGTTTTGTGATAAATCGTCTTAAATCTATAGTTTTGTACTTGTTTGGTGAAAATATCTTGTGGTTTTATGAAATTTACATAGAATAAAAAATGTAGATGATTTGCATTTCACATACTTGAATATACACTTGCATACTGACTTGGCGAATGAACGCAGTAAGAAAAAATTCACACAGAAGCAAGTTGATGTTTAAGAAAATTTGATGGCAAGAACACATCAATGATAAATCAATAGGAAACAACACTAAAATTCTATAAAAAAATAGCGCACACCGCTGACCTCGTCGTCTCCATCGCCGTCACTGTCCTCTTACCTACACCTCCTCCTCACACCACGAGGAGGTCATCGGGCGTCTGGCCAGATCCACCGTACTCCGTCGTCGTGGAGGCTGCATCGTCGTCAGCGGTGGTGGGGGCGGAGGAAGTGGCACCGTCCGTACTGCCACCGTCCACCGCCGTCGCACCGGCGCCCATCGCCCGCACCCATGCCCTTCGCCACTAGACCCGCTCCCAATGCCGCCACCCAACCGTCTCCACTGTGCCGGAGATGTGGAGGGAGGATATGTGGTCTGGGAAGGGGAAAGGATGGATGGGGATTGAGAAGGCCGGGTTGATTTTTTTATTTAGAGTTTGACTAGAGTTAAGATCATACTAAAATGGAGTCATTGCAGATGAGGTGCACATCTGTAACGGCTCCTTAATAAGAGCCGTCACAGATGACCTTAATAAGAGTCGTCACAGATGACCTGTTAGAAATGTATATGTGCTAGTGATTGTGTGTTTCGTCAAAAATTTCAATCCTAGGTCAGTGTAAGATTATATACCCCATTTTACACTACAAAGTTTGTAGCTTGTAGCACCTCTCAAATACATTCATGCCCTAGAACAAATTATCATCCTAGGCTCAGATAGCCTAAAAAAGTTTTGGCAAATTATTACTCCAGGCTTTGATGTCCAAGGGTGCCATGTAGTAGTTATGTTCGTCGGTCTATGAGAGTCATCTCTAGTGTAAAAAAAAAAGTCGTCTTTCGTATGGTAGCGATCGGACAATAATCCTTTTATGTAGACAATAGTTAAATTTGACTATGAAAAGTTATAACATATGCCAATACATGCTGTAAGAAAGCAATATTACTATAGTATAGTAACGAAGAAGTTAAGTGCATGCGTGCTAGATTGATCCTTTCTAAGCCCCAAAAAGTACTATATAAGTATATATGTATCTGGAATCAACATATAAATATAATTCAGATGGTAACAAACACTCATATTTCGACCACATCAACTTGTATTAACTACCTCCATACCAAAATAAATAAATAAATAAATTTTTAGACATTAGCACTCAAATGGGCATGGAGAGAAGAAAAAAAATATTCCTTGCTAAAAGATAGTAGCTTTGGACTACTATTAATATCATTTGTTGAATCAATAGAATACGAGAGGGGACATATAGAATGCATTATAATTAGGACAAATATTAACGGATGGGAATGATTTTATTTTAGGATGGAAGAAGCATATAACTAGCTTCTATCTCGTTTAATTTTGATGGATCATTAATTATTCGTATTATAGAAATAAACATCAGGCTCATATCGTTGAAAAATCACTATCAAGCACATACGTATAGGTTGTTAGCTGATTGGGACCCTAGACTCTATATGTGCCGCAGCCCGCAGTTATATATATATGGACCGTACAGTTAATAATGTTTGATGGTGATTACTGAAAACGTGGCAGATTTGTGCGGTAGACCATTGATAACTTTGCTAGCTACGTGGCAGACAGCAACCAGATCCAAAACAGAGTTAAAATCTGTACTACTGTAGCATCACGGATGTTTCATGCGCTTGTTCTCAGCCTATGCGTCCCAGCCTCTTTTGTCTTAAATTCCACAGTGTCACACAATGATTTAATTTTGAAAACCATAATTTAAACCCTGTTCTTTAGAGTACTATCTTCGTATGCACCTACTACTACATAACACCTCATAGATATCGGTTCAGGTAGCAGTTAAATAGATACCGGCACCTATTATAACTTATAGGTGCCGATTACGAAAACAAACCAACACCTATGTATACTATAGGTGTCAGTTCTATTGTGAGAACGGATACCTCTAAAACTATGCTTTTCGGCATTGGTACCTCAAATTGGTATTGGCTAAGAACCGGTTCTGCTTTTCGGCATTGGTACCTCAAATTATTACCGGCTAAGAAACCTGTACATATGACCGGTTCTTAACCAGAACCAATTAGGGCTACTATAGTAGTGACCCTTATACCTTTTTTGTTTGATGAATCGCATCACCACCATAGAAAACCCCATCCGGATCGACTGTGGCACCTAAGTATTGTTCGAATGGTTCTTAACTGGTACCAATAAGGGATAAGGGATACTGTAGTACCCTTACACCTTTTTTGTTTCATGATTCGCATCACCACCATAGAAAACCCCATCCGGATCGACTGTGGCATCTAAGTATTTTTCGACGTTCCCAGCATCCAAGATCTCTCTATTTGGCCTAAGTGGCTATGGTGGTGGCACACAAACTTCGGCAAAATATGGTGTTTTTCTTGCTAGAGAAGGGTATTTTTTACTTGGATTCTTCATCCAACCGGATATATACACCATTTTTAAATTGGGAACTTAGCCCCTCAAACAACCCAATCTAAAATTTGCTCCTATGAAGATTTGAACTCAAGATCTTGTGGTGGTACTCAAGTCACTGCAACTACTAGGCTACATGCCCTTTCGTTTAAAATATGATGTTCATGTAAAATCAAAGAGTTGATTTAAGTTTTTATATGATGAAAACATTGGTGCTTTGCAATATTTCATATGTGACACATTGGTTTCTGTTGATGATACTTCGGAGTTTAATAGACGGTTGGTTTTGTGAAGAGGGTATGGAATGTTGGCCCGGGCGGTCAGACTGGCCGGGTGCCTACGGTCAGACCGCAGGTGTTCCAGCGGTTAGACCGGCTGGCCCGATGGTCTGACCGGCAGGATTTTGTTCAATTCCTGTCACACCCCAATCTGGCACCGCCATACAACGATCCCTGACAGTAGCATGTCGTAGGAAAAACGGTACGAACCGCTTCCTACGAGACCGTGATATCGATACCAATTCCAGGACAAAGCGCTGGTACCCACAGTAACAACTATGATTCATTGCAATCCTTAAATTAAATAAAGGACTTATTTACCTTAACTTAAGTTGCAGCTCAGGACGCCCTGAGAATGAAACCGACGACACGGAAGCAGCAGCAGGAGCAACCGCAACAGCAACATCAACAGCGACATAAACAACAGTAGCAGCGGAACCAACAGACTAACACTCAACACCACAGGCGACAGCTGGGAACCAGGACAAAACCCTAATCTTCATTTTACTTCAACTTCACCTTCAGGACGAAAAAGCTATATATATATAGAGCAAGGGTGAGTACATACGTACTGAGCAAGTCACGGGAACCCAGGTGTTTAGTGCAAGCTTAAAAGAAGGGTAAGGTTGTTTTGCAAGACATCCACTGCCCCACAGCACAACAATCTACTTTCACTCCGAAAGCCTAGTCTATGATGCCCTCAGACATCCTGGATCTCACAGATCTGTTTCTGACCACCCAGGCCATCCATCTGCCCCAAAGGCTGATTCTGGTAACGATTTCCAAACCACAACAACTTTTCACAAAACACGGACAAATAAAACTACGCAACGGGAAACACCTCACATCCGTCAATGACCATGGGCACGGCTGTTTGAACAGTTAGTTAACCTCTGCAAAGGGGTACACTTTACCTAAACCACACGAACTTACTCCAAACACTGACTGGTGTCGAAGGTTCGCAACAAAGCCTTTCCAAAGCCAACCCAGGGTTACCTCGTGCCACATAGTAGGATCAGAATCCTCGCATAAACCAATCATTTTCATTTCACAAATCAAACACCAACCACCTCGACCGGTAATCTGGCAAGCTTCTCTTCCTTGCCTTACCAGGAACCCGGAGATGCACTAACCAACGCATCCTGGCATTCCCTAACTATTGGTATGCGAGGTTTCCGTAAACCGGCTAATTACTTAGCTAGGGTGTCCCATTCCACCATGTGGTTGCACTTATTATGCTTGATGAATTTCCCACAGGAATCGGTCCTTATATGCGAATACGGGATAGCGTCACATAGGCACAGCACCTGCATCACAAGATTTCACAATTACTTTTATTTTCAAACACACTGACATCACGTGCCGGGTTTTCAAGGCTTCTCAAATCCATTTCCCAAAGTTTGCGACAAATGACGGTGCATGTGGAGTAGTTGGTACTTGCGCTCATATAGCACGGGTACCGAAGTACCACAAAGGTGGAGCGACAAGGAAGCAGCATATGTCAGACTATAGTAAATAGTGCGACTACTAGGTAGGTTCGTTGGTTTGGCACGCAAATCGAGGCCAAGCAAGTTAATTGTATATTCCTAACAATGCAAGTTGCAAACATAATAATAATGACTTTTCAATTATAGGAGCAATATAGTCAAGGATGACTTGCCTTGCTCCAGGTCTTCACGAAGCTTCTTGCAATCCGTGCTCGAACGAAAATCCCCAACCGCAACTATGCGCAAACAATTAAAACCTACACAAAGATCAAAAAGTAAAACCTATTTAAGACTACTAATAGTGCCATTAGATAAATCTTAATTTTGCGGAATTACTAGAAGTGGAGCAGAGTCAATCGGATGAACGGATTGTGAGATATGAATTTTGGAAGTTTAAATGAATTTCTGGACGAAGGAAAAAGGTATATTGAATTTCTTGAAAAGGAATATTCTCGGGAATATTCGCTTTAGATGTGGGGTTAAGATGTTAATGGGCTAGAGGCTATGAGTGTACCATGGACTGAGTCCACGGGCTGTTTAGTTCGGTGTGAGGGAGGGAACTAGGACTTTTGGTCCATGAGCCTCAAGGGGAAAAGCCACGGATTAATTGAGGGACGAAAAATGGACTTAGTCCAACAGCCGAGGAATGAGGCCATGGCCCAACGAGGAGTGGGGGTAGGCGAGGTCGGCGCGCGAGAACAGCCCAAGGCCGGCGGGCACGAGGAAGGCCAAGGAGGAGCCTACATGGACGGCCACGTCGGATGGGGAGGGTGCGGAGGCGGGTGGCCGATTCGGTGGATGACGACAACGGGATGACGCCGACGAACGGCGGCGAGACGGAGCAAGCGGCTGGTACTGACGGCTAGAGGAGGAGAAGAGGAATCGGTTCCTCGGCTCGGATCTAAGAAAGGAGACGTGACAACGGCGAAGCTTGCCAGGAGGCAAGAAAAAGAGGGCGGCGGCCGTGGCGGCTCTCCAGGAGGCTCACGGGTACTCAAGGTATGTTGCTGTGAGAGGAATCAGCAAGAGGATGGCCGGCGACGACACACGGCTGCAAGCGGCATCAACGGTGGTAGGACGATGGCAAGAAGAGGAGAACAGGGCCAGCGACTAGAGCATGGCCGAGGGGAGGAAAGACCAACAACGGTGGGATGGCCGGCGATGGCGCGCGTCTCCCTGTGGCGACGGCAGCGAACGCAGCACCGCGTGCGGCAAGAGGGAGAAGGAGGTGGGGAGCTCACCGACGGGAGGGGAACAACGTCCTTGGCACCGACCGTGGGAGAGGAGATGGAGGCGGCACTGGTAGAATCGAGGCGAGGCTGTCCTAATGGCGGCGCAGCACCGGGGACGCGCTGGCGGAGCTCGATGGCAAGCGAGATCGAGGTGCTCGGTTGCAGCGGCGGAGGAGAGAGACCATAACCGAGAGAGAAGGGAGGATTTTATAGGGGAGGAGCGGGAGAGCGCCTATGTGTTGGCGTAGAATTTAGACCCGCCTCGCAACAAAACGGGTTCCACATTTCCACGGTGGCCTAGGAGATCTGCTTAGCTCCAGTGCAGGTCCAATGGCTTGCCTAGGTGCATGTAGGGCATGCCAGTTGATTTGATCTGCAATCAACAAGAACAAACAAGTAAACCATGTGAGAAACGATGACTGATCGGCCGATAGGCCGATGCTGCATCGTGGAGGCCTGGCCGATAGGGCAAAGCTATATCGGCTTACTTAAGGTAATAATATGATAGAATTGATAAAATAGATCTAATCTTATCGGCCCATGTTAATGTGTTTACAGCAAATTACTGGAATCGGCCGATGAGGGTCGCATAAAGATAAATACACTAGCTAATACTCTAGTGCGAACTTATACAAGCCAATCGGCCAATATAAATATACCAATCATAGAGAGATCCTGAGAATACCTTGTAACCAATATATTTATATTCACCAATCCACCTGTATAAATGGCAAATACATGCAAGAACATAACTAATCACATGCATTAGGTAAGACTGGTTGAAACCCCGATGCTATCCTTAATTACGATCGAAAAACAGGCTTTAGGTTAAACCTCGAAACACAACTAAGGTCGATAGCAACTCAGAGTGTAGATCAAGAATTAACACAAAGAAAATCAAGTCGTCGATCGCTTTTGGGGATGTTAGATGCCTTAGATAATCTAAACGAGCAAGCTAATTCGATCGTCGTCGGCAGTAAACCCTAAACCGAGTTAGCCGCTGGTGAGATAGAATTATAAAACCGCATCAAGATTAGCTAACACACGATAAACGATGATCACATCGCCAGGGCTTAACGTGCCTAAAGCAACACGCTAGCCCCGACGATGTAGATCGTCGGGTATGAGTTCTTAGCTCTGGTCTGGGGAAGCAAGAACTCGTCGGGAGTAAACCTCTTGCGAGGGTTGGCGATGCGCCGAAGGTACATTAAACTTGGTTGTTTTTGTGATTGATTGAGAGAGTTTCTATGTACAAACTACCGGGATATTTATACCCGACATTACAACACGGTCCGTGTAGGACACGATCTTATCTCTAACTAACAAACAAGTCTTTGCGGCAGACTCTTGCCACAGATTAGATCTAAACCTACTTGATTTACAAGATACAATTGCCTAAAACCAAGCTTTATCTCTATTTGGCAACTTCCTTGAAGCTTATCTCGAGCCCAGACCAAGCCCACGCTGACTCTGTCAACTTCCAGCCTCTATCGGCCAATGACCATATTGAATCAGTATCGGCCGATACACTTTCCCTGCTAGCGCTTCTCCCAATCCGATACGTTCACTGAGTCCGATACGATACTTGGTCCGACTCCAACTTAATCCTTTCTCTCTGCTACGGTTTCCTCTTACCTCTCCGGGTCGATTACAAAAATCCGCTGTTAACACATGCCCCTCAATTCCGCTTCATTATATAATGTGGCGGAATTAGCTCCGAGGAACCCATCGACTTCCTTGCTAGGGTTTTTCTGAAAACCGCACAGATCCAGATTCGCAGCCCTTCGCCGCCGATTTAGCAATCACTCGCGTTCTTCAACTCCGGCGACCCCTCGGCGTCCCATTGGCATCAACCCCCTCAACAGCGACCTCTTTGACGACAACAATGGCTTCCGCTCCGTTTTACGCCTCGGAGATCCCTGTGGTAAGTCAGCCCCTTCACATTTTCATTTTCTCGCCGAGTTTTTCAAATTAGGGTTCCTACTCTTGCCCCCCGGGTCTTATTTTTTATCGTTGTTCTTATGACATAGGTCTTCAAAAACCAAATCTTGATCCCCACCAACGACAAATCGTACCGATTCCTGCTAGGCCCCATGGGCAATTGTGACCCAACCTGGCTGATAAATGCCGAGACAAACAGAGTCCCCTTCAAGCAAGCCAAGCCCAATGTTTCCTCGTGAAAGCACACTTTTAGATCCTGGACGTCGAAGTTCAATGGGTACAGAACCTGGCACAAGAGGATTGCTACAACCAAACAGGTTCACTGGGACGAGATAGGAATTGGCCAATGCATTACCTTATCCATGGCCGACACCAAGAAAAATGAACTACTTATGTCAGCAGCCACCTACTTCTGGTCTAGCACCATGAATGCTTTCCTGTTCAAGCAAGGTCCGATGATCCCAACTTTCATTGACGTCAAGCTGCTAACAGGACTAGACATCTAGTCCGAGATCAATCCCTTCAGCCTCCTGGCAAACAGCAGCCATAAATTGAAAACCAAGAAGATTGGAGGCTAGTCTGGATATATTTCTGAGCATATGGAACAAGGATCAGTCTCAGAGAGAGAACACGTGGCCTTCCTGACGCTATGGTTGAAAAGATTTGTTTTCTGTGGATCAACCTGCGGTCCCACTGCAAATTGTCAACATTTGGCTCAAGCTCTGGTCGATAAGAAACAAATCCCCCTTGGCCGATATCTCCTGGGAGCTGTGTATCGGCTACTTCATATTTCCACTCAAGATCTGATGCTGAAGCAAACTGTGGCTCATGGAGGACCATGGTGGTTTATCCAACTTTGGTTAACTATCCACACCAACACCATAGTCGATCGGCCTCCACTATCGGACTCCTGCTTCCCATCAAAGTACGCCGATCACGAAGATCCCAGAACCAGAAGGTGCATGTCTTTTGGAGAAGCGGCCTCTATCTATCCTGGAGCAGATCAATCGGCCGAAGACATGTCCACATGGTTCATCCGATTCTACACCGGCCCCCCATCAATTAAGATGGACATGTTTATCTACCTCTTAGACCAGGGTTTTGAACTCCCTGACGATCTCCACTTGGACCTGGTGAATGATGACATGGAGTCACGGGAATCATTCATGATTGGCATCACCCCATGCCTGCTCCCAGTAGGCATATTCCAAGGAAGAAGCACCAGCCTGTCCTATGAATTCTACAATCCCATGATGGCTGCTAGACAGTGCGGGCTTGGACAACTCCCCATCAACTTATACTTCCATAAACTCCTAGAGAGTAGAGGCACGGTGTCCTCAGCGCTGATCATGAGTAAAGCACTGGAGATTAAAATCCCAAACCTAGGTGAGTGCGACCGATTGCATCTGAGCGCCTTCATCCATATCAGCTTCCAAGCATGGTGGCAAGAATGGGCTGCTCATATCTTCCACCAATCGGCCAGATTTTATCTAATGGAGCTTATCCAGGAAATCAGCCCTCAAGTCCCAGACGGCCCGATTCCATCTGTAAGCAATAGTGGACAGAAAATTTCTTCTGCTCAGGCTGTGGCTCCATCAGGATCAACTATTCTGGAATCAATCATCGGCCTTACTGCCCCAAAGGTGTCATCACTACTGCAAGGGCCGATGACCAAAGAAAACCCCAAGAGGAAGGCGCCAGCAAAAGGAAAATCTCAAAAAACCAGCAAGAAAGCCAAGACTGATGACCAGGCCGATCTTGAAGAACTAGACCCCTCCATAGAAGAATTCCTTGATGAACAAGTGATGGAGGAAGAGGTCGATGTAGCAGCTGCCGATGCGCCTGAAGAAGAAAATCCATCGGCCGAGACTACTAAGGAACCATCGGCCAAGACCGCCACAATCCAACCAGCCGATGACCAAGCCGATACCACCCAGCCAAGGAAAACCAGGCACGCAATCCGCAAGGTAACATGTTTCCTTTCTTGAATTTATGCAATCTCCTTCTATTGGTATGTTACACCTTAATCCCTTGCAGGTTCTTGCATCGTCTTTGTTAAAGGAACGGACTCAATCAGCCCCTTTACCAAGAACTAAAAAGGCAACTTTGCAAAGGCGCGAACAAGCCAAGGCCCGATTGAGAACTCCTTCTCCTTCTCCACCACCCTCTCCGATTGCTTCGGTAAGAGTTAATTTTACATTGTCTCTCTAACAACATATATCTGTTCACCATCTTCTTGTTTTCCTTCAGCCTAGGGCTCCATCACCTGCACCACATCGGCCAACCCCCTCGCCTACTGTTTCAACACAGCAAAAGGAAGCCAATGCAAGCACTACTGATGCTCCAACTGTTGATGCAAAAAACACACACTGGCCTGGGAGATCTGCTTAGCTCCAGTGCAGGTCCAAAGACTTCTTTCGGGTTCTAGGCGTGCCAATTGGTTTGATCCTGCAACCAATAAGAAACAAAGAAAGTGAAATTAAATCCACCAATGATAGCCGATCGGCTGGTTTACCGATGACATATCATTGAGCATTGAGCCGATGCAAGATGCATTAAATCGGCTATAACAGATAAAGCAAGATAAAGCTAAATCTACTCAATCGGCCGTAAATATCAACAAAATATAATCTAAGTCTCAAAATATATTTAAACTAAGTGATTGGGATAGATCGGACAGGGCACCGAGACAGTATAAATCACTTATGCCTAAATATATTATGAAGCATAGATTATACAAGTTCATAGCATAGCCGATTAAGCAAATCTAACATGTATCGGCTAGTACTCCGATACTACTTTATACAGAGATATTACCAAGAACAAAATATATTAAACAACCTGTCAAACTAATGTTAAGATGATCCTAACTAGATTTGACAACAAGCTCAATATATTTTACTAAGTTAATATCTCGATATAAAGGGCAGATTTAATATATCAAGATAACAAGATAATTAAACCAGGTAAGGTCGGCTGAAATCCCGACGCTATCTCTATTAGCAATCATAAACAAGCTAGAGACTATGGTTCTAAACATGATTTAGTAGGTCAAACCTAACTGATGCAGCACCAAATATGTAAAGAAACACAATGTCTAGATAATCAAGTCGATGAAAACCTTTTCGAGATGGTAGATATATTGTGTAATCTAAACCAACATCAATATATAACTCTATTGGCTAGTTTTCTGTAAAACAGTTATTAGCCAATCTGAGTTATATGCTGATATCAATCTAGATTATACAATATATATGATAACTCGACGATTTACACAAACCAGATTAGAGTGTCATGAAGATGGAAGCACTAATCCCGAGAGCGCAAGCCGCCATAACAAGTTTTACCTCTTGCTGGAGATCGAAACCGATGCAGCCCAACTCGAAAGCAAGAACTCGTCGAAAAAACGATGAAAGAGTAAAGGTGGCGATGCGCCGAAGTTGTTGTATTGATCTGTCTTTTTCTTTACACGAACCTGGGTTCAATTTATACCCAGAACTCCACAATAAGTCCCTATCGGACACGACTCCTATTTCTATTACAACTCACACTAAAGACAATTCCCTAATACAAACTCTAACCGACAGTGTCTACTAGGAAACCAACATTATATCCTAAGTAATAGATACAATTCCCTTCTTCGGGCCCAATCCGTATGTGGGAATCCTCATGAAGATCACCAACCGAACCCGACAAAGACTCTGTTATCCTCTCGTCGGAATCGGCTACATCGGCTATCCTTGTCCGACTCTGTCTCAGCCGATGGTCACAATAGCCGACTCGGTCATCAGCCGATACACACCGTAGCCGATTCGGTCACCAACCGATTCTTGCTCTGTTTTGGTAACCGCCAGCTTCCTCCAAATCCGCTTTGATTCTATCTTCAGATCTAATATTTGATTTACCAAATTTGGTCGTTAACACCAACACAGGTAACCAAGACCATTTTGATCCCCTTTGCCGATTCTCGTTTGACTAGGCTAACCTTGCCCTATATCGATATTTGCAGAACTTAGCCGATATGTTCTCTTTTGATATCGGCCAATTTCTTGATGATGAGGACAAGGAGCCACCCGTCTCAGCCAAGGCATCGATCTCTGACGAACTGAAGAACCCGCTGTCCAATATCGCCAATCGGCTGGAGTCCTCACTGGAGTTCTTGGTGGAGGATTGCACTCCCATCAGAGTCAGGGTACAAGAAATTCAAGATCAACTGCCTGAAGACCTGATGGAGACCCTAACACCGGCCATCTTCTTGGAGCAATACCGATTCAAGCTTCACAAGGCGAAAGAAAGACTTGTGGAGCGACGGGAACGTGAGAGACTGGAATCGGCCCTATCCGCTAGCAAGGCTCATGTCAATTCCGATAAAACCAGATTGGATGAGCCGATTGTCTTGAAGAATAGACTTGAAGAACTTCGCCGCCTTGAAGCAGACCTAGAATCAAAGCTGGAAGCCACGCGCAAAGAAATCCAAGAAGTTGAAGCCGGAATAGCTGCATCACCCAAGGCCATCGAAGATCAAACAGCGAAGCTGAAGGCATGGGCCAAGTACCTTGCCACCCTGAGCAAATCTTTGAAGCCAATCCCAGGGTCGACGGCCAATGACGCTCAAGCCATAGAAGATATTGATCAAATCCGCCGTAGAGCCATTGCAGCTATTGCAAACTTTATAGGGCGATGTAAAATATTTTGTGTCCCTCTTGTAGACAGATATCCTCCTATTATAATTAATCTCATCGACCAATCAGCCAAATTAGATCTCAATCTGAAAAAGTCCAAGTCAGAAAAATTTTGAAACCCATAAACTTGAATCCTTGAATCAATCTAACAATCGTAAAAAAATTAAATCCTTGCACTTATATATATGCCCCCCAAATTTTAGAAGATGAGGGGTCATGTTGTAAAATTTGAACTAAGGACGATAGTATATATTGGCCATCTAAAGACGATGCATAGTACATCGGCTGTGATCATAAATCGGCTGGAAAGCCGATCATGAGTCGATCCATACGCTTGGATAATATTTCTTTAAGTATTTTCCGTTAAGAGCTCTGTCATAAACTTCTCCATCTAATCCTCTGAGCAGGTAAGCATTACGGGGAACACATCGATGAATCTGAAAAGGACCTTCCCAATTAGGTGACCACTTGCCGAATTTATTATTTCTAGAACCAATCGGCATTATTAATTTCCAAACAAGATCCCCTTCCTCAAACGACTTGGCAACAACTTTCTTATTATAATGACGAGCAACTCGACCCTTATCGCGCTTTATTTTCTCCAATGCCCGCAATCGGACATGTGCCAAGTCATCCAGCTCATCGACCATAAGATTATGGTACTCATCGGCTATCAAGTCGTCTTACAATGCAATCCTCCTTGAGCCGATGTTGGTCTCCCAGGGCAGCACAGCTTTATGCCCATAAACCAGCTGATAAGGTGGCACTTGAGTTGCACCATGACAAGCCATCCGATACGCCCAAAGGGAATCGGCCAGCGTGGTATGCCACCGTCTCGGCTGTTCATCAATTTTCTTCTTGATCAAGTTGATTAAAGTCTTATTAGAAGCCTCTGTCTGCCCATTAGCTTGCGCATAATATGGAGAAGAATTCAATTACTTAATGCCCATACTATCGGCAAATTAAACAAACTCATCGGACACGAAGATTGATCCCTGATCTGTAGTCAATGTCTGTGGTAGTCCAAACCGATATATTATATGCTCTTTGACAAATTGAATTGCATCCTTGGAATCAACCTTCTTAAGGGGAACGGCCTCAACCCACTTTGTGAAGTAATCTGTAGCCACTAGTATATATTTGTGTCCCTTGCTTGACGGCGGGTTTATCTGGCCGATCATATCTATTCCCCATCCACAAAACGGCCACAGCTTTATGATTGGATGCATAGCCGATGCCGGTGCTCTCTAAATTGCACCAAATTTCTGACAATCTTGACATCCTTTATAATACTTGAAACAATCCTCTAGCATTGTCGGCCAAAAATATCCAGCGCGCTTTAAAAGCCATCTCATTTTATGGGCCGATTGATGCGTTCCACAAATCCCTTCATGGACCTCGCTCATAACAACCTTGGCTTCCTCGAGACTCAAGCATTTAAGCAAGACACCATGAATCGTCCGATAATATAGATCATCATCCAATAAGATATAATGTAAAACTTTATACTTCATTCTTCGTGACGCCGATTGAGAAGGGTATCTCAAATACTCAATGATATCAAACCTCCAGTCATCGGCATCCACGGTAGCAATTTGAATCAGAACATCTTTAGCCATCGGCCTGTATCCTGATGCCCCCCGAGCTAAATCATTGGCCTCGAAGTTTTGCTTCCTGGGTATATGCCTCATCGTCACAATCTTGAAAGCTTGTAACAACTCCTTTCACTCCTCATTGTAAACCCTGAGAATATCATTCTTGCATTCATACTCCCCAGAAAGTTGATTAATGACCAACTGTGAATCACCAATGATCTCTATGGAATCGGCCTCAACCTCTTGTAATAACTGCAAACCTTTGAGAACAGCCTCATACTCTGCTTGATTATTAGTATAATAAGGCTTGATAGTAAAGGCAAACTCGAAGCTTGCCCCTCGAGGGGATATGATGACTAGGCCGATACCGCATCCATGTCTGCAAACAGACCCATCAAAATACAATGTCCATGGCACAATATTTGAATATGCAATTGAATCATCTCTATGCTGAACAATAAAATCGGCCAGGGCTTGTCCCTTGATCGCTTTGGCTGATTCATACCGTAAGTCGAACTCTGTTAAGGCAAAAATCCACTTCCCAATTCTTCCTTTCAACACGAGGGCTGATAACATGTATTTCATCACATCGGCCTTACTTACCACAATGCACTCATTGGAAAGTAAATAATGCCTCAACTTAGTACATGAAAAATATAAGCACAAACATAGTTTCTCCACCGGCGTGTAACTTGTTTCGGCGTCCAGCAACCTCCTGCTGAGATAGAAAATAACCCGTTCTTTGCCGTCAATATCCTGAACCAAAACTGAGCCGATAGACTTCTCATCGGCCGATAGGTATAGCCTGAACGGAACTCCCTTCTGTGGAGGAATTAGAACTAGTGGGGAGCTCAAATATTCTTTGATGTCGTCCAGCGCCTTTTGCTGCTTGTCACCCCATGTAAACTCTTGATCGTCTTTTATCTTCAATAGCGGAGTGAACGGCTCTATTCTTCCTGAGAGGTTAGATATAAAGCGCCGAACAAAGTTGATCTTGCCGAGCAGAGATTGTAACTTGATCTTGTTCGTCGATGGCTTGATCTTCTTTATAGCGTCGATATTCTTCTGCGTAATCTCAATTCCTCTTTTGTGGACCAAGAAACCCAAAAACTGACTGGCCGATACGCCAAAGGCACACTTGTTAGGGTTCATTTTGAGACCATACTTCCTTGCTCTTTCAAGTACCTTGCGTAAATCGGCCAAGTGCATATCATACTCTCTTGACTTCACGACGACATCATCGATGTAAACTTCAATCAACAAGCCAATAAGATCATGAAAAATATAATTCATGGCCCTCTGATAAGTAGCTCCAGCGTTTTTCAAGCCGAAGGTCATAATAACCCACTCGTACAGGCCGATTGCCCCCGGACACCGGAAGGCTGTCTTGTGGATATCTTCCTCGCCAATGAAAATCTGGTTGTAGCCTGCGTTCCCATCCATGAAGCTGATAATCTTGTGCCCAGATGTAGCATCAACTAGCAAATCGGCCAACGGCATAGGGTACTCGTCATTTGGTGTTGCTTTGTTTAGATCTCTGAAATCGATACACACCCTGAGCTTGCCGTTTTTCTTCATCACTGAAACTATGTTGGAGACCCACTCCGCGTATCAGCAGGGTCTGATAAAGTTGGCATCGTAAAGTCTTGTGATCTCTGCCTTGATAGCTTCATGCATATCGACCTTAAATCTCCTAGGAGCTTGTTTAAATGGCCGATAGCCTAGTTTGATAGGTAACCGATGTTCTACGATCGATCGGCTTAATCCTGGCATCTCATGGTATTCCCATGCAAAACAATCCATGAATTCTTTCAAAAGATTTATAAAATTATTCTTATATTCCCTTGGCAGGTTAGCACATACATACGTCGGCCTAGGCCTATCGCCCATTCCTATGTCAACCTCTTCAAGTTTATCGGACGACGTAAAGCCTTGTCCCAACTTCCCGTCTAGCTCATCCACCGCGTCGTCTGTGTAGGGACTAGCTTGCTCATCTTGAATAGTGGATGGCACATCTTTGTTAAAGCAACTGCTTGTCTTGATCTTCAATCGTCTCGATGTCACAATCAGTTACTTTGAGGAAATCGGCGTCCCAGACTCGCCCGGATAAGCAGTCGATTCCCTCCATCTCCCAAACTGCGAGATCGGCATTGGCCACGTGTATTGACCGATCGGCCTGCACGATCTCAACCTGGTCCCCTTGCCATTGTATAAGGCATTGGTGCATTGTTGAAGAGATGCAACAGTTTGCGTGGATCCAATCCCGTCCCAACAACAAGCTGTAGGAACCCTTTCTATCGAAGACGAAGAAGGTGGTGGGTATCGTCTTGTTGCCCACGGTGAGTTCCACGTTTAGTACCCCCTTCGCCTCAGACGCGTTGCCACCAAAGTCTCTCAGCACCATGTTGGTCTTGATGAGGTCTTCAGGTACTTTTCCAAGCTTCTTGAAGGTTGTGTACGGCATTAAGTTTATCGCCGCGCCGCCATCGACCAGCATCTTCGTCATCGGTCGCCCATTAACGAATCCTTTGATGTACAACGGCCGGAGGTGCCTGTAGCTGGCGTCGGCTGGCTTGTCGAACACGGCTTGATCAGGTGACAACTATAGTTTAGCCAAGGACTGCTCGTCGTTGGCTACTGCTTCATCGGCCGTCTGCACGCTGTACTCCGTTGGCAATATGAAAACCATATTAACAGAAGTCGATGCTACGCCTTTACCTTTTGCGGACGCAGGAGCTTGACCTGATTTGGAGGTGCCCTCATCGGCCTTGGCCACTGCAAATTTTACTCTCCACTCCTTCCTGGTCTTGGCCGGCCGATGGGCTATTGTCTCCTATTGCTCTTGGATCTGCTCCTTCCTCCTTAGCCTCTGAACCCGCCATTTTTGTGTCTTACTAAACACGTCGCTTAGGCACCACTGGGGGTTCTGGACTTGCTCGTCGTCCTCAGTCCGTTGATCGTGGTGCATCGGCCCTAGCCTCTCGCGTACACACTTTCTCTGCTTGCTTGGGCGATGCACTTGCTTGCTCGAGCTGCCCTGATAGGAGTCTTCTACATCGTTACATGCAGGGCATTCTTGGATGGATGGCAACCTCATTCCTTCATTCCAGCAGAAACGGAAAAATTCGCACTCCCAATGAGAGTCATAGGAGTTGTCTTGATCGGCGTAATCCTGTGCTTGTTCCTCCCACCTTCGTTGATATTTTCTAATCAGGCCCTCGGAGGTCTGATGAGGTCGCTTGCCGGTCCGATGGCCATCGCCGTCGGCCCTGTCTGCCCGCACCATGTTTACTGGGAACGGGTGTCCTTCTATCTTCATCGGCCGCTTGGCATCATTGATCTTAATCCTGCCTTGCTCGATGGCCGATTGGATCTGTTGTCGGAAGATTTTGCATTCGTTGGTATGATGGGAATATGTGTTGTGCCATTTGCAATACCTTCTCTTCTTGATTTCTTCGGCCGATGGCAGTACATGACCCACTGGCAGCTAGATCTGCTTCTCTTGCAAGAGTAGGTCGAATATTTTGTCGGCCTTGTTGATGTCGAAGTCATATTTATCCTCTTTGTCACCCTTCTTGGCCCACTGGCATGCTGTCGGCTTCTTCATCCGGGCCCACTGGCATGTTGAAGCAGAGCGAGATCTTGGAGGAGAACATCGTCACTGTGACCGCCGACCAGCTCAATGAGGAACAAAAAGCTGAGATGAACAAGCTGGTCGAGCAGTTTCAAAACATGTACCTACAAACATATTCTAGGCCTCAGCAAGGCACCCTCATCCAAAAATCTAAGATGGTGATGTCGAGCCCTGGAGACGGAGCCAGCACGTCGGCGGCGGCACAAGACCATGCCGTGAAGACTGAAGACAGCGCCGCGCCGACGCTACAGGACCGCATCGACTTCGCGGTTCACTCCGCATTGGTCAACCAATCGGGGATCCTGGTGAACACATTGACCAATACGGTCAAATCAATCCTAGACGGCTCCATTCACCAGTACAAACCTCAAGGGCCGATTTTCTTACCAGACAACAAGTTCCCTGCTTTTCGGACCTTGAGGAATGATCTAAGTATGGCTCCGCAGCCGACAGCGCCGATTCCACCTCCATCGGCCCAGCCAGCGTCAACCATGCCGTTGGTCTTAACCAAGCAAGTGGGAGGAAGCCCCTAGCACATCACGGAGGAGCAGTACGCCCAATGGACGAGGGGGAAACAGCCGGTGGCCGAGCCGATACAACAAGCTCCAGTCAATCAACCATCGGTTGGACAACCTCAGTTCGCTCAAACAAGCAACCCTCCACTAGCAGCCGCCTACAATGCGTTGCAAGGCTACCAGCAGTATGCTACCGGGCAATTTGAAGCACAAAACTTAAACCACCACTTCCAGCCGTTCTCCCCCAGGCAGCATCGGCCGGAAGGCTTTCAGCAGCCCTACTATCAAGAGCTTCCTCACCAACTTGTAGGATTCACCCCAGGGTACTGGGCCGATATGATAGCCGAAGTGATGCATGATCAATTCGGCTTGAAGCCTAAGGAGAGTTCCACAGTGTATCGGCACCCATACCCCGAGGAGTTCGATAGAGTGTCGTTGCCGAATCGGTACAAGATCCCAGACTTCTTCAAATTTTCTGGGCAGGATAATGTCTCCACTTATGAACATGTAAGCCGGTTCCTAGCTCAGTGTGGTGAGGCATCGGCTGTGGAGGCGTTTAGGGTGAGATTTTTCCCTCTCTCCTTGTCAGGGTTAGCGTTTACATGGTTTTCCTCTCTACCCTGCAACTCCATCAGAGGTTGGGTTGACCTGGAGAAACAGTTTCATAGATACTTCTACAACGGCGTACAAGAGATGAAGCTGTACGATCTCACCGCCATCAGGCAAAGGGTTGACGAGTCAGTCCCAGAATACATTCAACGATTCAGGGACATAAGGAACAGGTGCTACAGCCTCAGCTTGACCGATTCTCAATTGGCCGATTTGGTGTTCCAGGGACTACTAGGGCCGACACGAGAAAGGTTCTCGTCACAGGAATTTGATAGCCTAGCTCAGCTAGCGCAGTGGCTATCAGCCCATGAGCAAAGATTTCAGGAGGCGAAGAAGTTCGCGAAGAACATCAATACTATCTATCAGTACGCCTCTGATGGAGACGATGAAGATGATGCCGACGTCGACTTGGTCGAGTGGGCCCGGATGAAGAAGCCGACAATGTGCCAATGGGCTAAGAAGGGCGACAAGGAGGACAAGTACGACTTCGACATCAACAAGGCCGATAAAATATTTGATCTACTCTTGCAAGAAAAGTAGATTTAGCTGCCAGTAGGTCATGTACTTCCATCGGCTGAAGAAATCAAGAAGAGAAGATATTGCAAGTGGCACAACACATATTCGCATCACACCAATGAATGCAAGATCTTTCGGCAGCGAATCCAATCGGCCATCGAGCAAGGCAGGATCAAGATTGATGAAGCCAAGCGGCCGATGAAGATAGAAGGACACCCGTTCCCAGTCAACATGGTGCGGGTGGACAGGGCCGATAGCAATGCTTGTCGGACCAACAAGCGGCCTCATCAGACCTCACAAGGCCTGATCAGAAAGTACCAGTGAAGACGGGAAGAGCAAGCACAAGAGTACTCTAAGGAATGAGGTTGCCAACAATTCAAGAGTGTCCTGCATGCAATGACACGGAAGACCCTCATCAGGGCAGCCCAAGCAAGCAAGCGCATCGGCCAGCCAAGCAAAGAAAATATGTGCACAAAAGGCTAGGGCCGATGCACCAAGATTGTCACGACGAAGACGACGATCAACCCCAGAATCCTCAGTGGTGCCCAAGCGATGTGTTTACCAAGACCCAGAAACGACGGGTACAGAGGCTAAGGAAGAAGGAGCAGGTCCAGGAGCAGCAAGCAACAACCGCCCATCGGCCCACCAGGACTAAAAAAGAGTGGAGGATAAAATCTACGGTGGTCAAGGCCGATGAGGGCACCTCGAAATCAGCACGAGCTACTGCGTCTGCAAAAGGTAAAGGCGTAGCATCGGCTTCTGTTAACATGGTTTTCATATTACCAGCAGAATATAGCGTATGAATGGCCGATGAAGCAATATCCGACAATGAGACGAAGCAATCTTCGGCTAGGCTGCAGTTGTCACCAGACCAAGCCGTGTTCGACAAGCCAACTGATACCAGTCACAGGCACCTCCGGCCGTTATACATCAAGGGCTTCATCAATGGGCAGCCGATGACGAAGATGCTGGTCGACGGCGGCGCGGTGGTCAATTTGATGCCATATACAACTTTTAGGAAGCTTGGAAAAGTACCTGAGGACCTCGTCAAGACCAATATGGTGTTAAAGGATTTTGGCGGCAACGCAACTGAGGCAAAAGGGGTGTTGAACGTGGAGCTCACAGTGGGCAACAAGGCAATGCCTACCACCTTTTTTGTCTTTGATGGAAAAGGTTCCTATAGCTTGTTGTTGGGACGAGATTGGATCCACGCAAATTGTTGCGTCCCTACAACAATGCATCAATGCCTTATTCAGTGGCAAGGGGACCAAGTCGAGATCGTGCAGGCCGATAGGTCAGTGCATGTGGCCAATGCCGATCTTGCGGTTTGGGAGATGGAAGGAATCGACTGCCTGTCCGGACGGGTTTGGGAGGCCGATTTCTTAAAGGTAACTGACTGCAACATAGAGCCTATCGAAGATCAAGACAAGCAGTTGCTTTAGCAAAGATGGGACATCCACTGCCCAAGATGAACAAGCTAGTTCCTACACAGACGATGCGGTGGATGAGTTAGATGACAAATTGGGACAAGGCTTTACGTCGGCCGATGAACTTGAAGAGGTTGATATAGGAATAGGTGATAGGCCTAGGCCGACGTATGTAAGTGCTAACCTGTCAAGGGATTATAAGAATAATTTGATAAATCTTTTAGAAGAATTCATGGATTGTTTTGCATGGGAATATCATGAGATGCCAGGATTAAGCCGATCGATCGTAGAACATCGGTTACCTATCAAACCAGGCTATCGGCCATTTAAACAAGCTCCTAGGAGATTTAAAGCCGATATGCATGAAGCTATCAAGGCAGAGATCACAAGACTTTACGATGTCAACTTTATCAGACCCTGCCGATACGCGGAGTGGGTCTTCAACATAGTTCCAGTGATGAAGAAAAACGGCAAGCTCAGAGTGTGTATTGATTTCAGAGATCTAAACAAAGCAACACCAAAGGACGAGTACCCTATGCCGTTGGCCGATTTGCTAATTGATGCTGCATCTGGACACAAGATTATCAGCTTTATGGACGGGAACGCAGGTTACAATCAGATTTTTATGGCTGAGGAAGATATTCACTAGACAGCTTTTAGGTGTCCAGGGGCAATCGGCCTATACGAGTGGGTTGTCATGACGTTTGGTTTGAAAAACGCTAGAGCTACTTATCAGAGGGCCATGAATTATATTTTGCATGATCTTATCGGCTTTTTGATTGAAGTTTACATCGATGATGTCGTCGTGAAGTCAAAAGAGTACGATATGCACTTGGCCGATTTATGCAAGGTACTAGAAAGAGCAAGGAAGTATGGTCTCAAAATGAACCCTAACAAGTGTGCCTTTGGCGTATCGGCCAGTCAGTTTTTGGGTTTCTTGGTCCATGAAAGAGGAATTGAGATTACATAGAAGAATGTCGATGCTATAAAGAAGATCAAGCCTCCAACGAACAAGACCAAGTTACAGTCCCTGCTCGGCAAGATCAACTTTGTCCGACGCTTTATATCGAACCTCTCAGGAAGAATTGAGCCGTTCACTCCATTGTTGAAGATAAAAGATGATCAAGAGTTTACATGGGGTGACAGGCAGCAAAAGGTGCTGGACGACATCAAAGAGTATTTGAGCTCCTCACCAGTTCTAATTCCTCCACAGAAGGGAGTTCCGTTCAGGCTGTACCTATCGGCCGATGAGAAGTCTATCGGCTCAGTTTTGGTTCAACATATTGACGGCAAAGAACGGGTTATTTTTATCTCAGCAGGAGGTTGCTAGATGCCGAAACAAGGTACACGCCAGTGGAGAGACTATGTTTGTGCTTATATTTTTGATGTACTAAATTGAGGCATTATTTACTTTCCAATGAGTGCATTGTGGTAAGTAAGGCCGATGTGATGAAATACATGTTATCGGCCCCCGTGTTGAAAGGAAGAATTGGGAAGTGGATTTTCGCCCTAACAGAGTTTGACCTACGGTATGAATCGGCCAAAGCGATCAAGGGACAAGCCCTGGCCAATTTTATTGTTCAGCATAGAGATGATTCAATTGCATATTCAAATACTGTGCCATGGACATTGTATTTTGGTGGGTCTGTTTGCAGACATGGGTGCGGTATCGGTCTAGTCATCATATCCCCTCGGGGGGTAAGCTTCGAGTTTACCTTTACTATCAAGCCTTATTATACTAATAATCAAGCAGAGTATGAAGCTGTTCTCAAAGGTTTGCAGTTACTACAAGAGGTCGAGGCCGATTTCGTAGAGATCATTGGTGATTCACAGTTGGTAATTAATCAACTTTTTGGGGAGTATGAATGCAAGAATGATATTCTCAGAGTTTACAACGAGGAGTGCAAGGAGTTGCTACAAGCTTTCAAGATTGTGACGATGAGGCATATACCCAGGAAGCAGAACTTCGAGGCCAATGATTTAGCTCAAGGGGCATCAGGATACAGGCCGATGGCCAAAGATGTTCAGATTCAAATTGCCACCGTGGATGCCGTTGACTGAAGGTTTGATATCATCGAGTATTTGAGAAACCCTTCTCAATCGGCGTCACGAAGGATGAAGTATAAAGTTTTACATTATGTCTTACTAGACGATGATCTATATTATCGGACAATTGATGGTGTCTTGCTCAAGTGCTTGAGTCTTGAAGAAGCCAAAGTTGTTATGAGCGAGGTCCATGAAGGAATTTGTGGAACACATCAATCGGCCCATAAAATGAGATGGCTTTTAAAGCGCGTTGGATATTTTTGGCCGACAATGCTAGAGGATTGTTTCAGGTATTATAAAGGATGTCAAGATTGTCAAAAATTTGGAGCAATTCAGAGAGCACCAGCATCGGCTATGCATCCAATCATAAAGCCGTGGCCGTTTCGTGGATGGGGAATAGATATGATCGGCCAGATAAACCCGCCATCAAGCAAGGGACACAATTATATACTAGTGGCTACAGACTACTTTACAAAGTGGGTTGAGGCCGTTCCCCTTAAGAAGGTTGATTCCAAGGATACAATTCAATTTGTCAAGGAGCATATAATATATCGGTTTGGACTACCACATACATTGACTACAGATCAGGGATCAATCTTCGTGTCCGACGAGTTTATTGAGTTTGCCGACAGCATAGGCATTAAGCTGTTAAATTCTTCTCCATATTATGCATAGGCTAATGGGCAGGCAGAAGCTTCTAACAGGACTTTAATCAAGTTGATCAAGAGAAAAATCGATGACCAGCCGAGACGGTGGCATACCACGCTGGCCAATTCCCTCTGGGCGTATCGGATGGCTTGTCATAGTGCAACTCAAGTGCCGCCGTATCAGTTGGTTTATGGACATGAAGCTGTGCTGCCATGGGAGACGAACATCGGGTCAAGAAGGATTGCTTTGCAAGACGACTTGACAGCCGATGAGTACCATTATCTTATGGTTGATAAGTTAGATGATTTGGCACACGTTCGTCCGCGGGCCTTAGAAAAAATAAAGCGCGATAAAGATCGGGTGGCTCGTCATTATGACAAAAAGGTTGTAGCCAAGTCGTTTGAGGAAGGGATCTTGTTTGGAAATTAATACTGCCGATCGGTTCCAGAGATAACAAGTTCGGCAAGTGGTCACCTAACTGGGAAGGTCCTTTTCAGATTCATCGATGTGTTCCTCGTAATGCTTATTTGCTAAAAGGATTGGATGGAGAATTTTATGGCCGGGCTCTTAACGGCAAATACTTAAAGAAATATTATCCGAGCGTATGGATAGACTCATGATTGGCCTTCCAACCGATTTTTGTTCACAGCCGATGTACAACGCATCGTCTCTAGATGGCCGATATATACTATCATCCTTAGTTCAAATTTTACAACATGAGCCCTCATATTCTAAAATTTGGAGGCCATATATATATACAAGCGCGAAATTCATGATTCTTCAAGTTTGTCAGATTGATTCAAGGATTCAAAGTTATGGACTTTAAAAAAAAAATTTCAAGCTTGGACTTCTTCAGGGTTGTTCAGATCAAATTTGGCTGCTTGGCCGATACGATTTATGTTTACAGAATATGAAGACATAAAATATATTACATCACCCTATAAAGTTTTCAATAGCTGCAATGGCCTTGCGACGGATTTGGTCAATGTCTTCTATTGCTTGGGCGTCATCGGCCGTCGACCCTGGAATTGGCTTCAAAGATTTGCTCAGGGTGGCAAGGTACTTGGCCGATGCCTTCAGCTTTGCTGTTTGATCTTCGATGGCCTTGGGTGATGCAGCTATTTCGGCTTCAACTTCTTGGATTTCTTTGTGCGTAGCTTCTAGCTTCAGTACCAAGTCTGCTTCGAGATGGCGGAGTTCTTCAAGCCTGTTGTTTAGGATAATCGGTTCAACAGCCAGCTCATCTAACCTAGTCTTGTCAGAATTGACTTGAGCTTTGCCGGCAGATAAGGCCGATTCCAGTCTTTCACGTTCCCGTCGCTCTGTGAGTCTTTCTTTTGCCTTATGGAGTTTGAATTGGTATTGTTCCAAGAAGATGGCCGGTGTCAGGGTCTCCATCAGGTCTTTAGGCAGTTGATCTTGAATTTCTTGTACCCTGACTCTGATGGGAGTGCAATCCTCTACCAAGAATTCCAGTGATGACCCAGCCGATTGGCAATATCGGACAGCCGGTTCTTCAGTTCGTCAGAAATCCACGCCTTGGCTATGATGGGTGGCTCCTTGTCCTCATCATCAAGAAATTGGCCGATATCAAAAAAGAACATATCGGCTAAGTTCTGCAAACATCAATATAGGGCACGGTTAGCCCAGACAGACAAGGAATTGACAAAGGAATCAAAGTGATTTGGTTTACTTGTGATGGGGCATCGGCTTCCTTTTGTTGTGTTGAAACAGTAGGTGAGGGGGTTGGCCGATGCGGTGCAGGTGATGGAGCTCGTGGCTGAAGGAGGGCAAGAAAATGATGATCAGATCTGTGTTACCAGAGGAGTAATATAAAGATTAACTCTTACCGAAGCGATCGGAGAGGGTGGTGGAGAAGGAGACGGTGTTCTCAATCGGGCTTTGGCTTGCTCACGCCTTTGCAAGGTTGCCTTCTTAGTTCTTGCCAAAGGGGTCGATTGAGTTCTTTCTTTCAGCATAGACGATGCAACGACCTGAAAAGGATATCAAGTTATAACATGCCAGCAGAAGGAGATTATATAAATTCAGGAAAGGGATTCTATTAACCTTGCAGACTGCATGTCTGGTCCTCCTTGGTTGGGCAGTATCGGCTTGGTCATCGGCCGGTGGGATCGTAGTGGTCTTGGCTGATGGTTCTTTAGCGGTGTCGGCCGATGGTTCTTCTTCTTCGGGCAGATCGGCAGCTACTGCATCGACCTCTTCCTCCATTACTTGTTCATCGAGGAATTTTTCCATGGAGGGGTCTAGTTCATCCACTTCGGCTTGATCATCAGTGTTGGGTTTCTTGATGGTTTTCTGGGCCTTTTCTCTTACTAGCGCCTTCCTCTTAGCAGTTTCTTTAGTTATCGGCCCTTGGAGCAGCGATGATACTTTTGGGGCAGTGAGGCCGATAATGGACTCCAGAATAGTTCTTCCCGATGGAGCCAAGGCTATAGCATAGGAGATTTTCTGCCCACTATTGTTGACTGATGGCATTGGGGCGTCAGGAAATTGTGGGCTGATATTGTCAACAAGCTCTGTCAGATAGAACCTGGCTGATTGATGGAAAAGGTGAGAAGCCCATTCCTGCCACCAAGATTGGAAACTGATGTGTATGAAAGGGCTCAACCATAATCGGTCGCAATCGCCCAGATTTGGTACCCTAATCTACAAAGCCTTGCTCATGACCAGAGCCGATGAGATTGTGCCCCTGCTCTCCAGAAGCCGACGGAAGTGTAGGCTGATTGGGAGTTGTCCTAACCCACACTGTCTGGCAGCCACCATGGGGTTGTAGAACTCATATGATAGGTTGGTGCTTCTGCCTTGGAATATGCCTACTGGGAGCAAGCAGGGAGTGATGCCGATCATGAAGATTTCCCTAGAGACCATGTCATCATTCAGTTGGCCCAGCGTCAGATCGGCAGGGAGCTCAAATTTGGAGTCTGAAGGATACACAAACATGTCCATCTTGGCCGATGGAGGGCCAGTGTAGATTTGGGTGAACCAAGTGGATATGTCTTCAGCCGATTGCTCTGCTCCAGGATAAATTGAGACTGCTTCTCCAAAGGACATGCATCTCCTTGTTGAGGGATCTTCGTTATCAATGTAGTTCGATCGAAAGGCTGAGCTCGATAGTGGATGCCGATCGACCATGGTGTTGGTATGGATTGTTAACCACAGTTGGATGAACCACCATGGACCTCCGTGTGCCACTGTTCGTTTTAGTATCAGATCCTAAGTGGCAGAATAAAGCAGCCGATAGACAGGTCCAAGGAGGTATCGGCCTAGAGGAATCTGTTTCTTTCCAACCAAGGCCTAGGCTAGATGTTGGCAATTCAAAGTAGGGCCACAGGTTGATCCACAGAAGACGAACCTCTCTAACCACAGAGTTAGGAAAGCCACATGTTCTCTCTCTGATACAGAGCCTTGTTCCGTATGCTCAGATATGTATCCAGACCAACCTCCAATTTTCTTGGTCTTCAGTTTATGACTGCTATTGATGAGGAGGTTGAAGGGATTTATCTCAGAGTGTATATCTAGTCCTGTCAGCATCTTGACATCTATCAACGTTGGGGTCATCGGACCTTGCCGGAACAAAAAGGTGTTCAAGGTGTTGGACCAGAAGTAGGTGGCTGCTGACATCAGGGGCTCGTTCTTTTTAGTATCGGCCAAAGACAGAGCAATGCACTGGCTGATTCCTATCTCATCCCAATGGACTTGCTTGGCCGCAGCAATCCTCTTGTACCAAGTCCTGTAGCCATTGAGCTTGGACGGCCAAGATCTGAAGGTATGCTTTCCTGAGGCAACATTGGGCTTCACTTCTTTAAAGGGGATTCTGTTTTTCTTTGGGTTTATCAGCCAGGTTCGGTCGAGGTTGCCCATGGGGCCTAGTAGGAACCGATGTGACATGTCATTGGTGGGAATCAGGATCTGGTTCTTGAAGACCTACGGCGTGAGAATAATGATTAGAGATAAAACACGGGGGGCAAGAGCAGGAACCCTGGTTTGAAAAACTCGGCAGGAAAACGAAAATGTGGACTCAGAAAGGATTGACTCACCACGGGGATCTCAGAAGCGTAGAACGGCAGAGAGGCCATCGATGTGATTGAAGAGGTTGTCGATGAAGGGGTTGATGCCGATGGGACGTCGAGGAGTCGCCGGATTCGGGAGGCGCAGGTGGCTAATGAAGAAATGCGCGAGGAAATCGGCGGCGGAGGGCTACAAATCTGGATCTGCGCGGTTTTCAGACAAACCCTAGCGAAGAAGTCGATGGGTTTCTCGGAGCTAATTCCGCCACATTATATAATGAAGCGGAATTGGGGGGCATGTGTTAACAGCAGATTTTCGTAATCTACTCAGAGAGGAAAAAGAAAACCGATGCAGAGAAGAAGGGCCAAGTTGGAGTCGGACCAGGTCTTGTATCGGACTCGGTGAGCGTATCGGACCAAAAGAGGCTATAGCAGAAAAGGTGTATCGGCCGATACGGATTCAATACAGCCATCGGCCGATAGAGCCAGGAAGTTGATAGAGTGAGCATGGGCTTGGTCTGGGCTCGAGATAAGCTTCGAGGTGGTTGCCAAATAGAGATAAGGCTCGGTTTTAGGCAATTGTGTCTTGTAAATTAAGTAGGTTTAGATCTAATTTTTGGCAAGAGTCTGCTGCAAAGACTTATTTGTTAGTTAGAGATAAGATCGTGTCCTACACGGACCATGTTGTAATCTCGGGTATAAATATCCCGGTAGTTTGTACATAGAAGCTCTCAATCAATCACAACAATACAAACACAGTTTAATCTACTTTCGGCGCATCGCCAACCCTCGCAAGAGGTTAATTCTCGGTGAGTTCTTGCTTCCCAAGAGCAGAGGTAAGAACTCGTACCCGACGATCTACATCGTCGGGGCTAGCGTGTCGCTTTAGGCACGTTAAGCCCTGGCGATGTGATCGTTGCTTATCATGTGTTAGCTAATCTTGATGTGGTTTTCTAACTCTGTTTCGTCAGCAGTTAACTCGTTTTTGGGTTTATTGCCGACGATGATCGAATTAGCTTGCTCGTCTAGATTATCTAAGGCATCTACCATCCCCGAAAGCGATCGATGACTGATTTTCTTTGTGTTAACCTTCGATCTACACTCTGAGTTGCTATCGACGTTAGTCGTGTTTCGAAGTCTAACTCAAAGCCTGTTTGTCGATCGTAATTAAGGATAGCACCGGGGTTTCAGCTGGTCTTACCTAATGCATATGATTATTTTATGTTCTTGCATGTATTTGCCACTTATGCAGGTGGATCGGTGAATATAAGTATATTGGTTACAGGGTATTCTCAGGATCTCTCTGTGATTAGTGTATTTATATTGGCCGATTGACTTGTATAAGTTCGCACTAGAGTATTAGCTAGTGTATTTATCTTTATGCAACCCTCATCGGCCGATTCCAGTAATTTGCTATAAACACATTAACATGGGCTGATGGGATTAGATCTATTTTGATGTTCACTAGGGTTCCCGATCTTCCGAAAGGTTTGATAAACAACGATTTAGGCAGAGTCGCGACACAAATCGATCCGGCTTCTTGAACGCGCACGCTCATGAGCCCCGCAATCGCAGCACCACGTCTCCTCTGGTTATCGCCCGTGTCGAAACGCGGGTGACCTCGCCGAGAAGGCTAATCCCTGTTTGCCAATCGAAGAACACAAACAAGAACGAGATAGAATACAACCAAAATTGCAGATGAATGATTAAGATCACAAGTTGGGGTCTTACAAACCGATCTAGCGGCGAAACTGTTCTTGACAGATTAATCTAAGCAAAACCCAAAACCTAAAGATAGCGACGGCTACTGATATATGGAGTTTAGGGTCGTGCAAGCACCCCTTGACGCAACCCTAATGGGCTCCAACACGATACACGGGCCAAAGTTCCAAATACGGTGTCGCAGCACCGGGACAGATTCTGAACGTCAATTTGTTCGGTCAATTCCCGATGACTCGTAATGAATTTGGACATGAGACCATAACCATTGGAAATGTTATCTTCTTAGCTTTCCATCCATATAAAGAATGCCCCAATCCAAGCACATATGCGAGCTGGGCACCCGTTTTAGTGCAGACTGGTCCTGGACTCCGAATTGCACCCGAAGTCGACTTGGAGAAGGTCTTGGTTTGGTCCCCAATCTACTTGTTTGATATTCCATGCATTCGTTATGCTCGGCTTCTTTTCCTTCATCCAAGCAAGTACGTCTGCAAATGAAAACAAACAAAACTCATTGTGTAGCAACGTATGTTCAAAAATATAACAAGTAAATCTTATGTAGAACTGGTTAACCTTTGGCTGATTAATACACAAGGTAGTCATGGTTATATCCGAGCTAGTTGTGTCCTCATCATCCTCCCCTTCTTGATTGGAAACCGTCCTCGGTTTCATCTTATCATGGAGCATTTTGAACTTATATTTATCTATCACAACATCCGATGAGGAACATTTCTTGATGGCCATATGGTTGGATCCTGAAATCTTTTTAGTCGAAAAACCACAACACTCCCCTTCTTGCAAACCAACCTGTAACTCATTTAAACAACTAGAGGAACTTGATAGAGAATTACGTATACACATGCGGTCCTCTAGACAATACATTTCATCATGAAAAGGAGGTATAGTCAAATCCGAACAAATATATACTCGATGCACATTATATTCTCCTTTACTATCATAATTGCCAATAACATGAAAAATTACATCAGAAGGGCATGGCAATTCAAATCTAGCAAATAATTTCTTCTCTAAACAGTTGAGTGGACAAAGATCATCAAATTGAATATAACCCCAAGTATTTAAAGAAGATAGCAATTTAAGTTCTTCATTCTCGCTAGCAATGTGAATAACATGTTTAAACTCAACACATGGTGGCTCTACTATAGAACTAACATGTTCATTCACTAGTTGTGGCATGGATATAAGTGAAGCATCGCACAACTCTTCTTTATCACAAGGAACATCAAGCGAATTGTTTTGTGACAAAGGTATTTCAACAATTGTTTCCACTATGGGTTGCTCTAATGTAGCATAAGTAGTGGACATAGTCGGCACATCATAACTATGCATACCTTGAGTAGTTGTAGCAACATTATCATTACCTTTTTTCTCATCTTTAGAAATTATAGGCGCTTGGTCAATTAAACATTCCTCAAACATGCATGGAGCTATGGATAGGTCTTTTTGTTCTTCGTCTTTCTTCTCTTCCTTCTCACCATGGTTGTTCTCAGATGCCTGCAAAATATTAGTATCCAAAACAATAGGCAGAACATTACGTTCGTTTTGTAATAACTCAGACTTAGTTGAAGGCATCACAATATTATTATTATTCCTGGTATCTCTGAAAATCTCATCGATTCTATTCTTCGTCCTTTCAATACTATCTTTGAAAATTTCTTCGATTCCATTCTTCATCCATTCAAGATTATCTTCGAAAATTTCAGAAAAACTCATTGGTTCCAATTTCATTTTTCGACCATTATGTCTAAATGTGTATGTATTAGCAACAAAATTATGCAAACCATTTTTATCATATACCCATGGTTGACCAAACAACAAAGAACATGCTTGCATAGGGACAAGATCAAAATTGGTAGTATCATGGTAATTTCCATTTGAAAAGTTTACTCTCACAATTCTATTTACCTTGAACTTACCACAAGAGTTGAACCATTTGATGTAATATGGATGAGGATGCGGTTGTGTAGGCAACTCAAGTTTCTCAACCAAATCTGAACTCACAAAGTTATTGCAACTCTCACTATCGATTAGAGTACGACATGCTCTATCCTTAACCACAAACTTTGTTTCAAATAATTCGTGGTACTGCCATTGCTCCGCTTTCTCCATTTGAGAACTTAGCACTTGTTGCACCAAAGTACTTTCATCACGTGCATCTGTGGAAGGTGATGTAGCAGCTATGGTTTGTCTCCCATCTAACTTTATCTCATATCCATAAGAGACGTAACCTGCCATTATCAGTAGAAAAAGAGAACAACAGAACAATATTGTTCCTATTAACTACAGATCATGGAAGCATCTTACCAAGCTCTTACATGGACCTCATCATCGTCACCTGCCATTGAAACACCAAAACAGCAACAAACGGTGAAGGTTATCCCTAATAATCTACTACGCAGGTGTGGTGGTGCCTCTCAACAATTCTCAGCAATATGGAGCACCAAACCAAGCTCTTATAAAGTTCTTACCAGCAAAGCAAAGGATACCTGGAAGGCGTAGTCAGCGATTGCAGGGATCAAGAACCTGTGCTGTCCAGAAGTAATATGTGGAGCTAGGAAGGCCAAATATATGTGAGTGGTACACAATCCAATGACAGATAGTAATGTTGAATAAAAATCCCAAGTCACGTGCCCTTAGTTGCTGGTCTACTCGTGTCCTAGACAGTAGTGGTAACAATGATGGCGCAAATGAATATGACACTAGTAAACAGCAAGGAAGGACTGGCAGGCAAGCTTTGGCGAGTCTCAGCAAAAATAGCAAAACCGCAAGGCTGATAGGCTCAACGGAGCGCGTCGTGAGCTCGAGGCACTAGTGGAAATCAACATTTTTTTTTTTTTTCTTTTATTTTTCTTTTCTTTTTTTATTTTCCAGGAGCACAAAAATAGGAACACCACAAAGTTACAGCTCAATCGGAGTTGATATGTGGCCTATGGAATTTTTTGATACCACTATTAAGAGAGTGCAGAAACTTGTGAGCTCAAACAGACAATTTTGCAAGCCAAATTTTGGAATTCTGATTTCGCCAAACCCGCCAAAGGGGGGGGGAAACGGATGTAAAATTTTTTTCTCTTATCCGAAAAGTTAAAATTTGCCTGATTCCGAGTCCGTATGCAAAAGTTATGGCTGTTTGAAGTTTGGACTTCCGGCTAGGTTTTCCAAAGGGGATATAACCTAGTCTTTTTGTGGTGGAATTGGGATATGGTGGCAGCGGAGTATGTAGGGTGTTCTGGTGATGCGTGGTGATCTGATGGGTGTTTATGATGGCGGAACGGCTCTCAAAGGATGAACCCTAACACACGGTGAAAGGTGGCGGCTAGGGTTACAAAGGAAAAACACACGACTAGACTAAAACACGCACTAGACCAGCAACAAGAACTTAAACTAGGACTCAAACTCAACACTACGGACTCTGAAAAAGAATCATGCAAAGGCTAAACACGGTCTAGGTTAAGGTAACTAACGACTAAATTTTTTTTTTGCTTTTCTGTAGACTCTAGGATTATTGCGAAAACAAAAACTAATCTAGGGTAAAGAAACTGGGCGAACCTGACGGTGAACCTAGAGCTCTGATACCACTTGATGTGCACTAGAGTTCCCGACCTTCCGAAAGGTTCTGATAAACAACGATTTGGACGGAGTCGCGACACAAATCGATCCGGCTTCTTGAACGCGCACGCTCTTGAGCCCCGCAATCGCAGCACCACGTCTCCTCTGGTTATCACCCGTGTCGAAACGCGGGTGACCTCGCCGAGAAGGCTAATCCCTGTTTGCCAATCGAAGAACACAAACAAGAACGAGATAGAATACAACCAAAATTGCAGATGAATGATTAAGCTCACAAGTTGGGGTCTTACAAACCGATCTAGCGGCGAAACTGTTCTTGACAGATTAATCTAAGCAAAACCCAAAACCTAAAGATAGCGACGGCTACTGATATATGGAGTTTAGGGTCGTGCAAGCACCCCTTGACGCAACCCTAATGGGCTCCAACACGATACACGGCCCAAAGGCCCAAATACGGCGTCGCAGCGCCGGGACAGATTCTGAACGTCAATTTGTTCGGTCAATTCCCGATGACTCGTAATGAATTTGGACATGGGACCAGAACCATTGGAAAGGTTATCTTCTTAGCTTTCCATCCATATAAAGAATGCCCCAATCCGAGCACGTATGCGACCTGGGCGCCCGTTTTAGTGCAGACTGGTCCTGGACTCCGAATTGCACCCGAAGTCGACTTGGAGAAGGTCTTGGTTTGGTCCCCAATCAACTTCTTTGATATTCCATGCATTCGTTATGCTCGGCTTCTTTTCCTTCATCCAAGCAAGTACCTCTGCAAACGAAAACAAACAAAACTCATTGTGTAGCAACGTATGTTCAAAAATATAACAAGTAAATCTTATGTAGAACTGGTTAACCTTTGGCTGATTAATACACAAGGTAGTCATGGTTATATCCGAGCTAGTTGTGTCCTCATCATCCTCCCCTTCTTGATTGGAAACCGTCCTCGGTTTCATCTTATCATGGAGCATTTTGAACTTATATTTCGGCTACTGATATATGGAGTTTAGGGTCGTGCAAGCACCCCTTGATGCAACCCTAATGGGCTCCAACACGATACACGGGCCAAAGGCCCAAATACGGCGTCGCAGCACCGGGACAGATTCTGAACGTCAATTTGTTCGGTCAATTCCTGATGACTCGTAATGAATTTGGACATGAGACCAGAACCATTGGAAATGTTATCTTCTTAGCTTTCCATCCATATAAAGAATGCCCCAATCCAAGCACATATGTGACCTGGGCACCCGTTTTAGTGCAGACTGGTCCTGAACTCCGAATTGCACCCGAAGTCGACTTGGAGAAGTTCTTGGTTTGGTCCCCAATCAACTTCTTTGATATTCCATGCATTCGTTATGCTCGGCTTCTTTTCCTTCATCCAAGCAAGTACCTCTGCAAACGAAAACAAACAAAACTTATTGTGTAGCAACGTATGTTCAAAAATATAACAAATAAATCTTATGTAGAACTGGTTAACCTTTGGCTGATTAATACACAAGGTAGTCATGGTTATATCCGAGCTAGTTGTGTCCTCATCATATTTTATCAATTCCATCATATTATTACCTCAAGTAAGCCGATATAGCTTTGCCCTATCAGCTAGGCTCCTACGATGCAACATTGGCCTATCGGCCGATCGGCCATCGTTTCTCACATGGTTTACTTGTTTATTCTTGTTGATTGCAGATCAAATCAACTGGCACTCCCTATACGCGCCTAGGCAAGCCGTTGGACCTGCACTGGAGTTAAGCAGATCTCCCAGACCGCCGTGGAAATGTGGAACCCGCTTTGTCGCTGGGCGGGTCGAAATTCTACGCCAACAGATCATGACAAACTTTATATCAAAATTGTAACCCTCGACGTGACGTACAACTTTGTGGAAGAATCTGCTTTCATTTGAAATCATTTAGGGTACCAAATATTCGCTACAAACTCTTTTGTCTATTTTGAAATATTATTTTTTATGTTTTTCAATTAAACTTGGATGAACATATGCCCTATATATCAAAGTTTTAGAGCTTGGTGTGATTCACTATAAGTTTGTAGTTGATAACTTATTCATCCAATGTTTTTACAAAATATGTTTTAGAAGTTTTAAAGGGTCAAATCAAAATAATAGCATCATCGATCCCATAGACTCGAACTATTTTGAGATTGCAAGGAGAGTACGTACTGAGTGAGAGGTTCCGAGTTGACAATACTACATACCACATATGTAACTTGTGACTTGCAAGATTTGCCTCGTAAAATATGAAATAACTCTTCCGGGTGTTTTTTTGTCTAAAAAATAAAAAATAAAAATTCATTTTTAGAGGTGGGTTGAAATTTTGTCCACACAAAATCGGTGATTCGGTTATGCCCTTGGTTGCAAGCAGTTGGAAAAATACCCGTGTAAACGGATTATTAAATATCTGCACAAACACAAACATTTTCATAGTAGTGTAATAGACACATAAAGATCAGATACATACATCGATCAAATTAAGCACTATCACTACACCACAACACCAAAACACCGTCAGACATCTGACGGTAAAAATTTTATTTAGGGATGGAGGATCTGACGGTAAACAGTCAGCGTCCATCCGTCTGTCGCTAAAACAATGGTGGACCCCACCTGGCTCGCGTGTTCGTGCACCTCCTTACCGTTCGCGCGCATAATTTTAGCATGGCCCACACACACAGTGAGAAACCCTAAACCCTTTCTTCCCCAAAATCACAGATCCCGCCGTCGTCGCCACAGCGTTGGACTCTCCCGCGTGCTGGCTCGCCCAAAATAGCGCCCGCGCCGCCGCCCTCTCCTTGTGTCCCCTCCCAAATCTCGCCCTCTTCCTCTCAGCACCCGGCCTCATCCTCTCCCAAATCCCACGCTCCCTCCCAAATCTCGCCCACACCCAGCGCCTGGAGCCCTGGAACCCTGCCCACCCAACTGCGCCCCCTGGTTCGCCGCCCATCTCGCCTAATCGTGCTCGCGGTAGCGCCGCCTGGAGCCCCGTCGGCGCCCTGGTCCCACCTGCCCCACCCACGCCGCCTGGAGCTCCGCTGACGCCCCGGTCCCGCCAGCCCCACCCACGCCGCCTGGTGCACGCACGACGGAGGACGCCTGCCCCATGGCGTAGAGGCGATGCTGCAGAGTCCTCTCCCTTCGCTAGGGCTGGGTATCCAGGTGTGTGGCCTTCTCCTCCCTATGGGCACAAGACCCGCAATGATTCTACTGCTGCCCTCATTGTTTCTACTGCTTTCTTGTTAGTTACAGAACACGGCATCAGATTAGGAGGTGGCAAGGCACATGCTGGAACACAGCAGCGGCAGCTGTGGCATCCAAGGTTGAGCACGCGATTGGGAGCGCTTCCGACATCTCCGCGACCCTGATTCGATTTTTTGGTGCAGATCCATCGGTATGGCCAGATGTCCACTCCTGCATCTTCTTTTAGGCTGTTCCCTTGTTGTTGCAATCTGGATACAGATTCGTTTTTTTGCTGTGCTAGTTTTTAAGAGATGGATTGTCGTGTTTGGAGCTCAGATTGGAGAAAGTTTACTGAATAGCACAAGAAACAGGTTAAGGAATTTGCTTTATGGCTTGTGTCCATAAATTGGGTTTGACAACCATTTCTCTTTGGTCTGAGAGGTTCTGCCGATCTACAGGTCTTAAATAGCGATTGTTGAGGAAAAAAACATAATAGCACATTGTGTCCTGATTAATTCTTTTGGAGGCCAAGTAGTTTGCTAAGAATTTAGGCTTGTTTATTTTTTTGTAATGAATCAAGCTAACCATAAGATGACTAATGCCAAGTGATAGCAACTCTAATTGTTCTGGTGGCAAGTGCTGAAAGCTAAAAATAAGCTTCTTTAATTTCTCTTGGCGGCGATTGGTGATTCTGTGCAGAAGTTATGTTTCTAGCTATTTATTAGTGATGTTAGTTCTGAATGTATGTATATGGTGTAGCATTTGAGGCTGCATCACACATGCAGCTATGCACATCGATTTTTTCGCTAGCTACTGAAGAAATCAATTTCCAAGCATCACACATTGTTGTTTTCCAGTGTTATACAAGCAGGCTTAATTGAGTTATTCTTTCTTATTCATTTTAGGCCCCTTGGTGAAAGTATTGTGGAGCTGGCCCACTAAACCTCTGTATCGACATCATCCTCTTCTCATTGCTTGCGGCCAACAGATTCAAGTACTGCAGGTACACGCTCAGTCCCCACAAAGACTCATGGATAAATCATGGATCCATAGTGATGCTAGGCACACAAAGGAATACTTACAAGGGGTCAACAGTTTCCTAGCTTTTGCATTTAGAAATTCAGCGGTAGGGGACAAGATACTATGCCCTTGCAGAAAGTGTGTTAACTCATTTTGGAGAGACTCAAGTGATATACGAGAGCATTTGATATGTGATGGGTTTCTACAAGGGTACACAACTTGGAACTTACATGGGGAAGCTAGTTCCTCTTATGTGAATACCGACAATGGTGATGGTGCTGATCCTGTGGAAGAGTCCAGTGAAGAGGATGACATATCTGCATTGCTTAGAGACCTAGCATGTGGTTTAGATGATAGAGGGGATTTTGAAGACAACAGTTCCTCTGAGCTTCCTAAAGAACTAGTTGACCTCCAAAAGTTGGTAAAAGCCAATAGTCAGGAATTATTTCCTAATTGCAAAAAGTACACCAAACTGCGTTTCCTGATTAGGCTTCTTCACATCAAGCTCCTTGGAGGATGGACAGATAGAAGTTTTGACCTTGCGCTAGATCTATTTAATGATGTCTTACCTGAGGGTTCAACACTACCTAGAAACTACTATGAAACTAAGAAATTGATCAAGTCCATAGGACTTGGGTACACTAGTATTGATGCCTGTCATAATAATTGCATTCTATATTGGAAGGATCATGAAAAAGCTGAAATATGTCCAACCTGTAAGGTTTCTCGTTGGAAATCAGCTAGGAAGAGTCTAGATGGGAAACATGTGTACAAGGTTCCTAAGAAGGTTCTTCGGTACTTTCCGATAAAGAAAAGGCTCCAAAGATTGTTTTTATGTTCTAAAACAGCAGCTCTAACAAGATGGCACGATGAGGAGAGAACAAGAGATGATGTTCTTAGGCATCCTGCTGATTCTCCTCTATGGAAAGACTTTGATATTAAACATCCTAAGTTTGCTAAGGATTGTAGAAATATACGTCTTGCATTTGCCACCGATGGTTTTAATCCTTATAGAACCCAGACTAGCAGTTATAGCATTTGGCCTGGTATATGTATTCCCTACAATTTTCCACCATCAATGTGCATGAAGCAATCAAATTTCATACTCTCTTTTCTAATTCCTGGAAAGTATGCTCCTGGTAGTGATATGGATGTTTTTCTCCAGCCATTTGTGAATGATATGGTAGATATGTTTGTCACGGGGGTTAGAACTTATGATGCATCTAAGTGCGAGTGGTTCCAATTAAAGGCTGCAGTGTTGTGGACTATTACAGACTTCCCGGGTCTAGGCTATGCATCTGGTTGTGTCACCGCTGGTGAAGCGGCATGTCCTGATTGCCACTCATATACTTGTTCATATAGACTTGGTAAGGGCAGCAAGACTTGCTATATGGGCCATCGTATGTTTTTGGATGAAAACCACCCATTTAGGTTCGATGTTGATAAGTTTGGTTCAACTGAATTTAGGAAGGCACCTGCTCCACTCTCTGGGGAGGAAGTGTTGGAGTGCACTAAAGATATTGTTACAGTTTTTGGCAAGGACCCATTTGGAAGGAAACCAGCAAGGAAGAAACGCAAGAAAGGGGACCCAGTAGTCATTTTTAAAAGGAGGTCTATTTGGTTTAAACTTCCCTATTGGAAAGATTTGATGCTGCGACATAATTTTGATGTCATGCACATAGGGAAAAATGTGTATGAGAACTTTGTTAATACATTCTTGGGTACTGAAGGAAAGTCTAAAGATAATCTAAATTCTCGCTTAGACCTTCAAGCTTTAGGTATTAGAAGTGATCTCCACCCTATTGATGTTGAAGACCAATTTTATTTACCACCAGCACCATATACATTTAGTCTTGATGATAAGAAATTCTTTTGTGAAGTACTGAAAGGGGTAAAGTTTCCTGCTGGTTATGCATCTGATATACGTCACAATGTTCATGTCAATGAGAGAAAGGTGTTTGGGCTTAAGACTCATGAATGCCACATTGTTCTACAAGACCTACTACCGCTTGCTGTGAGGAAAGTATTGCCGGAAGTAGTTAGTGCTGCAGTGATACGTGTTAGTCATTTCTTCAAGAAAATTTGTGCTCCTGTTTTCCGCAAAAGTGATATGGATAGTCTAGAGGCTGAAATAGCTGAAACCTTAAGCCTTCTGGAGACTTTATTCCTTCCGTCCTTTTTTGACATGATGGTACATCTGATGGTCCATCTTCCTGCCCAAGCAAGAATGGCTAGTCCAGTACATTTCCGTAGCATGTGGCCTGTTGAGAGGTAATTTCTATGAGCGTATTGCAGCATACGTATAAAAAAAATACATACTATTTTTACAACATAATGGGCTTATTATATATGTGTATAGGTTTTTGATGAGTTTGAAAGGTGAAGTTCGTACAAAAAGCCATCCGGAGGGATCGATTATGGAGGGTTATATGTTTTATGAGAGTCTTACACTATGTGGACACTATTTACACAGCCAAGTGCCTAGAAATGTTGAAGGGCTGCAATCTGAAAATTCCACAACCCCTTTCTTTGATAGCATCGGTCGGGGTTTGGTTGGGAAGTGCACAGTGAGTTTAGACCACAAGACTTGGCTGCAAGCACATAGATATGTTTTGTTCAACTATGCAAATATAGGGCCTTACTTGGAGTAAGTAGTTTGTTTCACTTCACACCATATTATGTTTACATTCTATTGCACGGTAAGATGATAATTTCACCTTTGCAGAAAGTATGCTCACTATCTATCCTCAATTGGTGTTCAAAACCAACTAGCTATCAACCGAATGCAGCACGAATGCTTCCATGAGTGGTTTAGGTCTCATGTAAGTAGGAAGAGAACTTAACACATCCTATCTAAGTTGATCCTACCATTTACCTTAATGATAACATTTCTTACTAATCATAGGTGGAACAAGCGTGTGAGGAAGTACCAGTTGAGATACAAATTTTAGCCAAGGCGCCAATCATGAGTGCACAAAAATATTGTAGCTACAGAATAAATGGATTTGATTTTCATACTATGTCCTATGATGTGGGTAGGTCTGTTCAGAATAGTGGGGTTGCTTTGGTTTCAGAATCTGCATGCTTTGAGAGGGGCGATAATTATAATGTCACAATAGGATACAAGACTTATTATGGCATTATAAAGGAGATAGTCGAATTGAACTATAACCAAAAGGGGAATGTTGTTCTTTTCAAGTGTGATTGGGTTGACAACAGTATTCCAGGAAAATGGGTTAAAACCGATCAGTTTGGGGTAACCACTGTCAACTTTAAACATTTATTCAATACCGGTGAAAAAATATCAGATGAGCCTTTCATACTAGCATCACAAGCAGTGCAAGTCTTCTATGTTCCTGAACATGCTGGTTCTGAGTGGGTTTCTGTTCATCAGTCCAGACCAAGAGGCTTCTATGATATGGATAATTTGGAGAGTGAGCACCTAGATAATGGCAATGGACTAGTTCGGCCATTGCCTGATCTAAATGCCAAGGTGACTGTGGATGTTATTAATGGGGTTGTCCCCAGTACTAGGACAGACATAGATGGTATAATTGTTGAGCCTAAAAAGTAAGTGTTATTTATGCATGCAATATGTGATTGACTCATTGATTACTTGAAAATTTTGTTCCCTTCTGTTTGTATTATATTTTTATGCAAGGAAAAGATTACTAATTCCTTTCTACCTTTTTAGGAGACAAAATGTCAAGCGCAAGAGGAAGCAGAGATGAAGGCATGACTGAGTATGAGAGGCAGAAATGGGAAAAGGTTGCAAGAAACGAGGAGATGCTCGAATCCCTTCGTCTTCGCCAGCTGAGCGCAACACTGCAGCCTCCACCACAACAACAGCAGCCTACCCAGCCAAATAAAAGAACAAAGGTTAGCCTTGTACTATAGTGTTGGCCTTTGTACAATAGTGCCGGCCTCTGTACAAATGTGCGTGTGCCAAATTTCTAAACTAGTACAAATACTAATTGACATTGCCATGTGCATTTTCATGTAGAGAACTCATAACCCAAGTGATGCAGCCATTGAACCTCATAATTTGCGACCAAGACTAAGAAAAAATGTTGAGACTGCAAATGAGCATACTACTGATGATCCTACTGCTGATCCTGACTATGAAGTAGTTGGGGAGTTCTTATGTGACAATGAAGGTATTGTATTTCTGGAAATCTATAATTTCTTGCTACAATTTCTGCGAACATATGCTGATATTTTTATGTTTTAATATGTACAGACTTGCACAATGGTAAGAGGAATGGAAGGACTATAACCACAATGAATGCCATATTTTCAAGGACAAAAGACATGCCTAAAATCAAAATAACAGCCAATATACATGGACAGCCTGTAGGAGAGACTTATCGGAAGTTTGCTAGTGCCATTGGTTGTCAAGTGAGAAGGAAATTACCAGTTCGATTTACTGATTGGAGGGATGTTCCCCTTGCAATAAAAAATGAAGTTTGGGATGACATGAAGGTATATCATTGCCTGCCCTTTTGCAAGTTATCCAATTCTGACTATGTTTCTACAAGTTTTGATGTCTTCTCTAAATATACATGAGCTAGATGACCCTGGTGGCATAGATGCAAGTTCACTTGAAATGCTATAGATGAAAATGTTTCTATTTATTTAGAACTATAGACTAGTTTAGACACTGAATCCAAAATTAACAGCTATGATTGAAACTAATATTAAAAAAGTCAGTTCATCCATATGCAAATTAGGTGTTCTATGATTTGATGGCTTTTTTCAATGGCAAATTAGGTGTTCTATGATCTTTTACATGATCTGATGGCTCCTTTTCAATCTGTAGATGATCTGATGGCTATTTTTCAATGGCAAATTAGGTGTTTTTTGATTTTGATGAGCCTGTCAGGAAATGGTTTATGGATTCAGCTGCAAAGAAGTGGAAGGACTACAAGGCAGACTTAAAAAAAAAGTATTTTGATGAAGCATTAACAGATGAACAACTGAAGGAAAGACTCAAAAATATATTAAATGCTGATGACATCAATGGTCTTATTAAGTTTTGGAGGTCTCCTGAATGTAAAGTAAGGATCAGTTCTTATGAATCTCTCTTTTCCTCTACTTGTTTATAAATGTGCAAATCTCAATGATTTCTACCATAGGCTCGCACTGAAAGAGGTAAAGCAATTCGTGAGAAGTTGAAGGTTCATCATACATCTGGAACCATCAGCCACGCTTGTCGTAGTTATAATATGGTACAGAATCCTATCATGTGGTCCATTTTTATATATAAGATAAGATGTGCTTTTGCTCCACCATAGGTTTAAGTAGAGAAGTTGGTTGCATTCAGTAATCATCTTCCTGGCATATGTCTCATGATAGTCAGCTAGCTGTTGTGTTTTCTATTTTCTTTAATTCTGTAATTTATCTATGACTTAATTTATCTATGACTTCTACTTTATTTTGGGGCACTTGTAGAGTAAAGCACTTGGACGCCCCGCTCGAAGAGATGAAGTGTACGTCAGTACACATACAAGAAAAAATGGAGTACTTTTAAGGGAGACAGCAAGAACGATTGTAAGTTTCCTAGAAAAAGAAACATGGTTATGTTGTATACCATTCACTTATTTATATTTTGTAGGATGAGCTTAAAGCCATTGTCGAAGCTCAACCAGAGTTGAAGGATAAAACAATTCAAGAAGGCGATGCTTTTGCTGCTGTTTGTGGGGCAAAGGAGCCAAGAGGACTCGTGTTTTGGGTCTAGGACCAACTCCCCAGGAGGTTGGTATCCCTGGGCTCAAAGCGCTCATGTCAACAAGGATGCAAATGGAAATTTGGGGTCGACAGGAAGCTGAAAGAAAGAACAAAGCTTATGAGCAACGCATTGCGGAATTGGAAGAGGAAATGATGGCACGAGAGAGGGCAAATGTCGAAGTCCTGTCACAGCATGGCTCTAATTCACGGCAGTATGCGGTAAAGAACTCGAACTAAATTATCTCTTCTCTTGTCTCCTCCTATCACATTTCTCTGGTAGCAGCCAATTAATATTACTATTCCAATTTTTGTGTAGACTCCGACACCTGAAGGACCTACCAATGAGGCACATAATGCTCCTCAGCTTGAAGAATATGATAATTATGCAGAGAATGAGGACTATGGTCAGTATGAGGATGAGAACTTCCTCCTCAATAGGCATGCTGTAGTTCATACAGCAGCAACAAATGTTCACCGTTCCTTTCTAATTGATACACATGTAATCTTCTTATGCCCTTGCAAAGTATTTGTTTGTGATTTCAAAAATGTTCCCTACATTACAATTCTGATGAATGCATCATTTATTTCAGGTTGAAATGCCAGAGAGCTTGCCCCCCTCTAGGCCTGCTGTAGCCCAATTAGCTAGGAACATGACTACTGCACCACCAAGTGACATCCACCCTTTCTTTGCAAATGATACACATGTAATCTTGCCATGCCACTGCAATGTTTCTCTTTGTGATTTCAAATATGTTCCATGCTTTATAGTTCTCATGAATGCATCATTTATTTCAGGTCGCAACAGAAGAGAACTTGCTGCCCCCTAGGCCTGTTGCGCCCCCTAGGCCTGTTGCAGCCCGATCAACAGAAGAGAGCTTGCTGCCCCCAAGACCTGTTGCAGCCCGAGGCTTTGATAAACATGTAATCTTGCATTGCTACAGCAGTGTTTCTCTGTGATTTTAAACATGTTCCATGTTTCCAGCTCTCATGAGTGTATCTTTACTTCAGGTTGGAAATGACAAGAGCTTGCTCCCCCATGGACATGATGCAGCCCAACCACCTACAAACAAGACAACTACAACAACAAATGATGTCCCTCGCCTTCATGATGATATTGTAATCTTTCTGTCTTCCTGCATTCTTTTGTGGTTTCATATACACGCCTTGCTCTAACATTCTTATGGGTGCATCACTTATTTCAGGTTGGAAAGGATGTGATATTGTATGCTGTATTGAGATCTGAGTTGCCTGTGGCTAAGGGAACCGTCATTTCAACTAATCCAAACACCATTGTAGGAGGCCAGCCTCTTGGTAATGAATATTGTGAAGTGGTAGTTGATGTTGTGATGAAAAAGGATGCTATGCTGCCTCGGACTTATGGCGAGATGCAGACTATGGCTAGTGCTCTCAATATGAACATTGCATGGCCATTCAATAAAGTAATAAACTTGACTTGACATAATTCTCGTTTTGGTTTGATTTGTGATGCATGACCAATAATGTTCCTAGTTAAACAAATCTGTGACAGGTAAAGGAATGCAGGAAGAAGGCTTGCAAGAAGGCTTCTAGTACACCTCTCAAGGGCACTGCACGTATGCCGCTAAATTTACATTCATAGACTATGTACAAACGTAGTGACCACTTGTAAAAAGCACATGGAGTATATTTGGAAGGCAATTACTCATGTAAGCTTTTGGTGCCACATGACTTTATTGGATGATGCATGCAAGACAAGGTTGTATGGCTGACTTTGTTGGATGATGTAGTGTGCAAAACAAGATATGTATCATTATATATATATGTGTGTGTGTGTATTTGACCTCCATGTGATGTTTGTGCTTCTATATCTTTATGTGTGGACATTAAGCTTGAATATGGGTTTTGTAATTGCATGTATTTTATTTTTTTTGAATTGTACTGTTGAACAGTCTGACGCTATAAGTACATGGATCTGCTAAAACTTACCAACAGACTATCTGTCGCTAGAGATTTTCGGCGCAACAGACTGTCTGTCGCTAAAAGTATTGTCTGACGCTATAGAGTTTTACCGGCAGGACTTACACCGGCAGCTGAAGTCTGTCGCTATAAGTATTTAGTGTCAGATCGTCTGTCGTTGTATCTGCCTTTACCGTCAGATCATCCATCCCTAATCTTGGTGTTGTGGTGTAGTGTTTTAAATGACATATCATATATTGATTTATTTTGTTATTTTTTTTAAAATATTTTAGTAGCACTTTAAACACTATGTACAAGTCGAGTGAATGTCCCAGACAAAAAAAATTCCATCTCCTACTCCTCCATTAAAATTAATTAGTCAGGTGTCGGACGGGCTTTGTCCTAATGTTGAAGTAAATATTTAGAACACACGTGAAAGACATGAAACTCTTAAAAAAGCAAACACACTTAGTTTGTCATTAAATAGAATTTTAGTGAGGCTAGTTATCGGTCTTTTAACGTGTGCATATGCGTCTTCCGTGTAAATAAATAAAAAAAAAGAGTGAAATGGGAGAAAATAACAGGATTTTTTTTATTTTTAATTTTATTTATTAAAATATAAAAAAAATAATTTTCTATTTTAAAAATTTACAAATCTAGTCGCCCATCGCTCTCTGGCCCCTGCAAATTTTCCTTTCCCTGTTGGCCCGCCGTTGGCCGAGGGCCAACGACCGTCTGCCACGTCAGATAAATCGTTCTCCGGGAGGGCGTTTTTTCACTGTTGAGGGCCACCTGCCAAAGAGCGGTGAGGGCGGCCTGGCTTTTTTACATACGGCCCCCTTGCTGCCCTCCGATAGGGTGTTTTTTCATTGTTGGGGACTGCCTGCCAAAGGGCGGTGAGGGTGGCCTGGCGTTTTTGCAGGTGGCCCCCTTGCTGCCTTCTAAAGGACGATTTTATACTGTTGTATAATATAATATTGAACTGTTAGTTTAAAAAATTAAGCAAATTATTGTTTTGAGTACGAACAAAATAGGAAAAATTTTGTAAAATGTAAATGATTTATTGTTAACTCAGATTGGAGCCCAAGGAGGGGTTTTTTTTATCAAAATATTGAACTGTTTGTTAAAAAAATTAGGTAAATCATCATTTTGAAATTAAACAAAACAGGAAGAATTTTGTAAAATTGCAAGGATTTATTTTTCACTTAGATTGGAGCCCGAGGAGGGGGTTTTTTATATGAAAATATTGAACTACTCGTTCCAAGAATTAGGTAAATCATCATTTTGAAACGAACAAAATGGGAAGAATTTTTAAAATTCCAATGATTTATTTTTCATTCGGATTGGAGCCTGAGGAGGGGTTTTTTTACCTCTAAAATGCAAGATAAAGTTGTGTATAATTATCGCGTATGTTGAATTATGTAATCGTGTATACAATTGAAGGTAGAATTTACGAAAATATAAGCATGTACTTATCAATTATAAGGAATATAACGTATTGGGGCATAGAAAGAACTTTGTAAATCGAAACGATACAATCCCATTAATTCATAATGCGTAACGCATAGAACAACACATCATCATAATTAAACATTATTATGATAAGATAGTTAAGAAATATCATGGATACACGATACAAATTTGTGGGTCCCGACGAATCGAGCGTAAGCTTATCTACTGACCCCTTCTTTGTCGTTCAACGTGTATAGTATTTTCGTGCTCCTTCAATTGCTGGTACTCTACTTGTGTTTCAGACTCAGTTATCTTTTGGCCATGATATGTTGGATTGATATTGTCGATCCACAAAGTGAATCCGCACCTCCTTGGATGGCCCTGAGAAATAAACGTAGTTAGTAAGTTAGGGTAGTAATCTTATGCAGATGGTAGCAAAACTGGAAAAATGTAAGACGTACAACGAAGTTGTTGTCTATGTTGGGGTAGACAAAATATCTCCTGCCAAATGTTTGTTATGCAAAGGAGGTAGCCACCTAGCAACGATATCTACAACCACACTTTGGACGCTCCGACCATTTAGGTAAACCTAATGGATTGTTCCTCAAGTCTAAGCTTGCAATTTGTGCCCGACGTTCGTACTCTATCCATGCCTGAATGAATTGTGTGGTTGTCTCAGGTTGTGTTATCGTTTGACTGATGGAAGTAACTCTAACCATATCGATCCACTGTACGAATTGACATTTCCTTACATCCTCCTATTTGTACAATTTTGTAAGAAGAGGTAAGTGTAGGAAAGTAGCGATTAGTGATACAAAAAAGATCATACTTACAACAAAATCGTCATCGACAATGTTAGGACACACGAAGCATCTTTGTCCTCGAGTTCGTTGTCTTATGGACCTTATTACCTGACAATGGTCATCACAACGACACTCTGGACGTTCCCGCCATGTGCGGAGTCCTAGGGGATTTACCTGCCATTCTAAAGCTTCTGCTGCAATTCGGCGTTCATGCTCATCCTCTCGCCTAAGGTAGTCCGATCTTGTTTCACTACATGAATATCTACGTGTTCCATCATTTTGTGGGTTTTTCATATTTACCCACTCAATGAAGTTGCACACCGTACGATATGTCTGCGTAAGATTTTATGATAGCGCAGAAAAACGTTTTATGTATTGATTGTAGTTATTTGAACTTGGAACAAATGAATCATACCTAATCAATGTTTGGGCATTGAAAGAATCTCCTGCCCCGAGTTTCTATCATGAGGGATGACTTAAGTATGCATCAATCCCCACAAGCGCACAACGGACGGTCACACCATGTGGGAAACCAACCGGCGAGAGGATTGCTTCGTCAATTGAGACGCTCAACAAAAGGAGCTTCCATTCTCTCTAGATTCGTGCGAATTTGAAAGATGATATGAAGAACTTGTATTCGGCTTGTCTATTTTATAGTGGAGCAACCTTTGCTAGAACAAGACTTAATGAGAACCAATTTTTTCCACTGTATGTGACAACACGAGCACACATGAGTAGGATTTACTTCATATTAGAAAGTAGCGCCAAAAGTTGATCGTGACAACTCGAACTGCCAGGGTGTTCGTGCACTGTGGTTTATTGTGTGAGCCAAAGTAGTTGGTGGAGGGTTTCTGCAGCGTACCAACGACACGAGCACGCGCAAGCAGGAATTACTTTAACTAACAAAGTTGCGAGGAAAGTTGATCTTGACAACTTGAGCTGGCGTTGTGTCTGTGTACTATGGTATACTGTGCGATGTAATGGACCCGAACCTCAAGCGCCAAAAGTTTGTTGTCGTATGCATAAGTAGTTGTAGCAGTGTACGGATGACAGGAACCCTATATATTCATGGGTAAAGATAATGGAACTGTAGCAGTAACTTCAAAAGTAGTACAAGTTCACAGAACTATAAACCAAAAGAACAGTGCGTACAAGCACTCAAGAGGTGGACCACTACTACCAAGCCCTCTTACCCCTATCCCTTCTACCCTGGGCCCTAACATGTCCCTGGGAGTACGTCAGACGGTTCGGTGGTACGGCACGGCCTTCCCATCCCTCCAGTACTGGTGTGACTGGTGGCTGCTCCAGGGTCTGCGGTGGTGGAGCTCCCTCAAGCTATGAGGAGCCAAGTATCTCCTGGTCTGTCGTGCCCTCTAAGTCGTTGTCGTAGAAATGGTCGCTAGGACCAACGTCGCCGGCGTGTGAGGAAGAGGCTCCTGCATGTGACATCCTTGCCGAATTGGGATTTAGCCTATGTGGCCCATGAGAGCTGTGTGCACATGTTTAGTACCACCTTGCTAGTTTAGCAAAAGTGGAACCAACTTATAAGGCCTCTTCCCTCCAACTATATCACTCCCGGGTTAACCCTTTTACACGAAGCGAGGACGAAAGTGTAAGTGGAGTGGTATGTGTAAGTGGGCACGCCCGTTGGTTGGGCTGGGCTGCGCGGTTCTGGAGGGAGGGCTATTACAAATGGTATCAGAGCCGACCCTCGTGGTTGCGTGTATGGGTCAGTGTGCGGGCATATGGCGCATGTCGCATGTGGGCTCTATGTGAGGCACATGGCATGGCATGGCATATGGCGCTGGCACTGGACGTACGGACATGCGCTAAGAGGGGTTGTGTTCCTAGGCATTTGCCTATATGCCTGTGTGGTTATGTGGGTAAGTTGGACCGACGGGGATGTCGGGTCCTTTAAGGGGAGTGTATGTGGCATCCTGGCCCAATTGGGATTTGGCCTGTGTGGCCAATGAGAGTTGTGTACACATGTTTAGTATCACCTTGGTAGTTTAGCAAGAGTGGAACCAACTTATAAGGCCTCTTCCCTCCAACCATATCACTCCCGGGTTAACCCTTTTACACGAAGCGAGGACGAAAGTATAAGTGGAGTGGTATGTGTAAGTGGGCCCGCCCGTCGGTTGGGCTAGGCTGCGCGGTTCTGGAGGAAGGGCTGTTACACTGCACCAAAGATCACCGCTTGAAACCCTATGGGAGAAAGAACATAAGGTTCATCGAGGTAAATAATACTTGTAACAACGAGTACGATTATCATAAGTAACGAATGACGCACGCTCACCTAGAGGGACTCACGGCTGCATGTATGGACAAGGGATCGACGCTCTGTGTGATGAAGTGCTAGCTCCGATAATGGCGTGGGAAGGCAGAGGGGGACCTACGAGCCATGCATTTTGTTATGACGTGATCATGTTACCGATAATAAATCAGATATTATGGAACTAACCTCTGGGCAAAGCACTACCGTGGGAAGCCGCTGCTGTAGGTCGCACAGCTCCGGCCGTAGGGGCGTGTGGACATGGTGGTGCTGGACTAGCTGGAGGTACCACGCCCACGGCGCTGCGACAAGAGAAGAAGCGCATGACAGCGCTCATCGTGGACTACATCCGGTCGAACGTCAGCCTTTGATCAACATCACTTAAGTATAAGCCAGCGTCCAACCTGACTACCACCGAGTTAATATCAGCATTGTTGTAGGTCGCACAACTCCGGCCGTAGGGGCGCGTGGATGTGGTGGTGCTGGACTAGCTGGAGGTACCACGCCCATGGCGCTGCGACAAGAGAAGAAGCGCATGATAGCGCTCATCGTGGACTACATCCGGTCGAACGTCAGCCTCTGATCAACATCACTTAAGTATAAGCCAGCGTCCAACCTGACTACCACCGAGTTAATATCGGCATTGACAGCTCGTGCGACGTCGGCCTATTCAGGACATAAGTAAGCATGTCACTACCAATCGGAGAAAAAACGAAAGAAGTGAGCAGAAGTTCGACATACCCCCATGAAGTACTCTCGGTCACGGTGCGTGAGCTACGCGTCCATGCTAGCGACAATGTGCGGCTGTGGGGCGACTAGAGTGTAGGTCACATGGGCACGTGTGCTAGGTAAGTACCAGCGGAGGTAGTCATGGTAGTTGTCCTCTATGTATGGCCAGAGCTTGTCGATCACCTCCTCTCGTGCTAACAACCAGTCATCCACATACTGCTGTATGCGTGGAGCTCATAGTGTGCTGGCTTGCTGTCCCCGGCGAGTCAACCTGTCAAGAGCAGAAACTTAGATAGCTCGATGAATGAAGCAACATCATTTGTAATGTGGACACTTTGTACTCACGAGTGGTCTCCAGGGAGGACGGTAGGCGCCATGTCTCCGGTTAAAACCTGCCTCGGGCCGAACTGCCTCATCACACGCTGTGGGCAGTGTGGCTCAACGAAGAAGTTGTGAGCCAGTACGCCCAGTCACATGTGCACAAGGAAGAAAGTTCTAGCGGTGCTCTCGCTGTGATGGCCTCCTCCGTGTACAGCTCCCAGATGACATCGTTGGGCTGGAGATGGTCGAACTCGAATATGAAGTCTGGGTAACCCCGTATCACCTACATGTAGGCATAACGACGTACACATGTAATTGAATTTAATGAACGAGCGTTAAAGAAAATGAACGGTGAAATGTACAAAATTTGTACTTACCCCACGTCGATACCAGTACGTCCCCATCATGGGGCCGTCCTCTGGCCACTCTATGCTGCGACCTGTCCCGTACGGTGCATGGTCTACCACAGGCCATCCTATGGCGAACCTCTCAGCTGCCCAAAGCTGAAGGAGCAGAGGGCAACCAGCAGAGACCGCTCCCACATCGGTCTTCGTGCACGCCTCACAAAGGGCACGGTAGGTGGCCGCTAGCATTGCAGATCCCCAGCTCCACCCAGGCATGTTGCCTGGCTCAGCATCCGCGATGGCCCGTACGTAGTGGATCAAACCCTTGTCGACAGCGTGCCCTGTAGTGCTGGTGAACATTACCCACGCCTCTAGGGTACATCGGACCGAGTACTCATCGGCATCCGGGTGGAGCTGGTCAGGCTACAGTTATTAACCAAATATTAGTACAAATGAATAGATTGGTTCAAAAAACCATAAACCCGTTCAAGCAATTAACTTACAGTGTAGTGAGAGAACCAAGCCTTGCTCAGCTCGGTGGTAGTGTACGGGTGTACGACAGTGGGCGGCGGGACACCAGGAAGGCGCATCACGTGCGAAAAACACTCCATGATATCCTCCTTCCATCCACCAGCACCGTCTATACAACCAACTGCGTCTCCTGCAAGTGGTAGCCCAAGAAGGTACGACACGTCCTACAGTGTCGGTGCCATCTCCCCACAGGGAAGATGGAACGTGTGCGTATCGAGCATCCAGCGATTTGCCAAAATGGCAAGGAGTGACCGGTCTGCATCCCACCGCTTTGATGGGTCTCTCTCGTCAGCCCCCGCCTCAACAAGCCTACAAAGCGGTAGGAGGCCTGCCTCATGCAACCTGCATAATGTAAACCTCAAACATTACTACCGATAATTTAGAGTCCAGTCAAATGTGCTGATAAAAAATTGGAACGAGGCATACCATGGAACGTGTCGCAGGTCGACACACAACAACTGGCGTGAAGTATGTGAATGGAAGGTGCCGAGCTACGCACCCTGGACTGCTGACAAATACGAGCGGTGGTTCCTGTCAATGCCACGGTTCAAGAGCGTAGGTGTGTCGTCCGCCATACCTGCATGCCAAAAAATGATTAGAAATGCAGTAAATATTACTTAAACATAGTTAAGAATAGTAGAAACAAATATTACTTCAGCATAATGCTATAGAGTTTACAACAATATTACAATGCTACATCAAATTGTTCGCAACATTAGGATACAATACCGAAAAGTTTGCAATACAATACTGGTGTACAATACTGCATACTTCATGGTTCACAAATAGTACAATTACAACAAGATTCATTGAAATTACATGATACAACTACTTAGTCCGAGTACTCATTACGATACAATATCGGTCTACTTCATGGTTCCCAAACAATTTTAGACCATCGCATCGCCTGCCGCACGAGGACGCCTGGGACATGCTCGCCTGGTTGTTGTTCCTTCCCCAGGTGGTCGCCTTCCATCACTTGCCTCTCCAGATGGACCGACATCCGCGACGCTAGGACCTTTCACAGTCTTTGTGTATTTCTTGTAAGTATGGTCACGCTGATCACACTTGCTACAACGTAGAGTCCTACCACCAGCTTCAGCCTCGTCCATGTCATTTCTGATGCGTCTTGTCTGGCACTGGCCCTTTTTCACCCTTAGCTTGGATGGATCTGGAATTGAAAAAACTTGGGGCCTCAGAGTTGTGTAAGATCCTGAGATCCCGAACCCATGTATCTCCTCACTCCATGTATGAAAGATTCCTTCTTTCCTGAAATAATATGACATGTACAGATCGGGAAGTATGCCACAATCACCGGCTGCAGCAAGTACGTGAGAGCAAGGCAAGTGTCGAATCTTAGGCTTCATACATCTGCAACTGCATCCGCCATCCGCCTTAAGGACATATTCCTGCACGGTTTGCTTGCGATAGATACCACGCCTGCTCCTATCAACACACATTATTTCATACCGATGTACTTTTGTGCCTTGAGGAATGACTCTATGTCTTTGTGCCTTAGCTATTTTATCTTCCATGTACTTAGTCACTACGCTGCCAAATATTATATTGTTATCTGCCATTGACGGACCAATTTTCTTGTATCGATCCCTGAAATAGGCTTGTGTGCCATGAAGGATAAATTTCACAATAGCAACCAATGGGAGTTCTCGCACTCCTCACATTACCTAGTTATAAACCTCGGCCAGATTAGTTGTCATTATGCCATATTAAGAACCATCGGTGTCATACAATAAAAACCACTTCTCCTTTGGTTCGTTCTTAATCCAATGAGTGAAATTTCGGATAGATGATCCCGACCTCCTTCTCATTGTGGGTGGGTCGTCATGTAGTGCACCAAGAGGTACGGGAGACTCGTCAACTTCAGCTTGTGGCCGACGAGATTGCTCGTTTGTTTTTTTAGTTGTCAACTCATCCAACCTTCTCCACAACTCATTAAATTTCTTCTCTTGATTCTATGCATAAATCCTCTTAAAAGGATCCATCAGATGCTTGTTCTTGAATTGCTTGTAGATATTAGCACCCATGTGACGCATACACCACCTACTCCGAAGATTGGGCCACCTAGCTGGAATTCCCTTTTCATCCCAACCGTTCTGCAAGTATTCAATAGCCTGCAACATGCCCGCATGATGATCATGTATAAGGCAAACATTGGGCCTCATATACATGACTGTGATGTGCACTCAATCCAGGAACCAGTACCAACTTTCAATATTCTTACTCTCTACAAATGCAAAAGCCATTGGTAACACCTAATTGTTTCCATCAGCTCCAATCACTGTCAATATCTGACCTCTGTATTTATCAGTCAAAAATGTTCCATCTATGCATAGTACAGGACAATAAGGCACAAAAGCGTTGATGCAAGCACCCAATGAGAAAAATGCTCTTTGCAGCACACTCTTGGTAGGATTATCAGCCGATTGAAATGTATGCATGTCATAGTAAGTATTACTATTCCTCTAGGCAATGCTGGCTAACAGACGAGGCAAATTATCATAGGATGCTTGAAATGTGCCATACTTCATCTCTAAAATCTTTTGTTTGGCTTTTCAGGCCTTGGCATAGCTTATGGTGTACTTGAATTTGTCTTCAATGTGGCTAATAATTGATCTTGGTTCAAAGCCATTGTTGAAGACAACATTGCTATACATCTAACTTGCAACAAAAGCAGAAGTGATGTTGTGGTGATACTTCTTCACCCCTTGTAAGTGACACTGGTGCTCGGTCACAATGCTAACTTTCCAATAATCAATTCATTTACCCTTATATGCATGAACACGCCATGGACAATCTTTCCTCATGCACCTCACTTCGTATACATAATTGGTTGACTTGACCACCCTAAACTCTCTCTGCAATGAGACCGCCCAATGCTTCGCCGCCTCCTTCATATCCTCCTTATGAGCATACCTAGCACCCTGAATTACCTCGTTCTCCTTGTATTCCCAGGGTATATGATGCCCCTCTGAGATAACAAGTCTTGAGAAGTCCTTTTTTGTCCAATCAGTGGGCATTACATCATCTTCCTTATCGGATGATACGTCGCCCTCCGCTTGCTCGTTATTCGAATCTTCCCTCTCCATTCCATCAACGATTGTGCCGACTCTCTCCCCCTCATCCGCCACGCCGATGGCCTATACCACCCTTGTTTGATTTTCCTCATTTTCCATAGATGGTGCAACACAATCCCCCAAATGGCTTGGACCCTCAACATCATCGGTTTCCATTGCAACATTTCTATTCTTTTCATGCACCGACACAAAAATAATAAGGGGCCATGACCGTTCAAAAGCCATCTCTACATACCATCTCCAAGCATCAGTGCTATCCATCGGCATTAGTTCCCAAAAATAACCTTCTGTTGCATGACTCACAACAACAGATACTTACATTGTGTCGATTTTTGGGTCTACTCTAAATCCTCGCAGCAACCAACTATAAATTGACTGAAATGTTCTCTCGACAGGCCTATCGATGCCCTTCAATGTCATTCTAAAATCTGACAGATCAACACCATCTGGACCAAATCTAAGGTTGCCTTGATCGTGAACTAACTGAAATATGACCTTACTAGACATTTTGCCTAATGAAACAAAAAACTAGGTTAACTAAGTTCGAAACATAATCACCAGATCTAATGTTGAATTCATCAATATGTACTATGCCCTAAGTTAAAGTTTCTAGAAATATGTTATATGTCCTAGGTCTCAAATTCTACAAATAGGATGCGTGCTCAAGACGTACCATATAACTCAAATAAATTATACAATTTGCACATGCCCAAAGTCTCAATTTGTATAAATATGTCATATGCCTTTGTTCTTAAATTATACAAATATGTAGTGTGCTCTAAATCTACTAAAATATATGGAAATAAAACTAAAATGCTACAAAAATTTAAAAGATAATACAATATAATGTATTTACCTGCTATGGAGTCAGCAAATCGGTAGGGCTTTGCCGCTTTCCTTCTGCACCCTTCACCCCTCTCTCCTTTTCTTTCTTCTGGATTTTGAGTGAATATAATGAAAATTTGGAGAGGGAGAAGGGGTTTTATACACGGGGAGCCAAAAATCGCCCTCCCAGAGGACGGCAAGGGGGCCACCTGCAAAAATGCCAGGCCAGCCTCATCGCCCTTTTGCAGGCGGCCCCCGCACAGTCAAAAAACGCCCTCCCAGAAGGCGGCAAGGGGGCCGCCTGCAAAAATGCAAGGCCGTCCTTTTGCAAGCGACCCCCTACAGTGAAAAATCGTCCTCTAGGAGGGCGGCAAGGAGGCCGCCTGCAAATTCTTCCTTCCCCGTTGGCAGGCCGTTGGCTGAGGGCTAACGACCGTCTTCCACGTCAGATAAATCGCCCTCTGGGAGGACAATTTTTAAAAATGCACTCCCAAAGGGCGATGGGTGACTAGATTTGTAAATTTTTAAAATAGAAAATTATTTTTGTAAATATTTTAATAAATAAAATTAAAAATAAAAAAATTTCAAAATAACAGTGGGTACTTAGTTTGCAGTGCACGTGAGTGACTGGGCCATGTGGTGTGCTCGCGTCCAGCCCATGCTGATCAGACGGGCCATAAGGCCGAGCAAATAGCCGCACACCCATGAATAAGTGTAGATTAGCGTCTCCTATTGTCATATTCATCACAGCCGGATATGTACTACATCCGTCTCAAAATATAGGATAAGACACATATATACACAGCAGCAATTAATACCAAACTCTTGGTACTAGCTGTTAATAAGGAGAATTTGCTAATATATAAGAGAGAGGGATGGACAGAGAAACATCGTTGTTAAGCATAACAAAGACGTAACATCAGCTCTTAGCATTTATAAAAGAAAACTTTGTGATATGAGGATGAAGAAAAAGAAAGAAAAATAATAAAAAATTATTTTGAAGTATTAATTGTTAAAGTTTTTATCATCTCAATTGTTGTAAAAGGATCATGTCTAAATAGACTATGAGCTTTATATTAGGCTTTAGCTTTGAACATGACCAATTCTATGAATATGGACAGATCTAAGACAGATTCGTAGTATTAGTATACGTCTCAATCGATACTATGTTGCTATATTTTGGGACAAAGATATATAGTAGTTGTTTAAAAAGAGTAGCAACTAAATTATGAATATCTATTCTGTTTCTAGATATCCCTATTAGGCGTTGTTTGGTTAATGGGGGAGAATTATCCGAAAATAAACCATGGAGGTATGGGGTGGATCTCCTTCCACCACCTATCCACCCGATTAGGTTGAGCCAAATTGTTATTTAACCAAATCTATTACTTATCCCATTTTGTGGTCGGTTTCCCTTTCGGGGCTGTGAAATGGGCCTCATTCTTGGCCTAGTTTTAGCCTGCCAAACAAGGCTTTAGATTTGTTGTAAACCAATGCGTCTATTAGCGGATCACCAGATCCGTTCCCTTCCCCCCCACGGCAGTAGAGACGTCAGAAGATGTAGAATACCCGCGCCTTTCTCTTTGCCCTCAAGAACATTGTCAGAAGTAGACAATGAACAAATATGTAGGATGGATCTTTTTCTTCATTATAGATCTGATCGTGAGTACAAGCTAACCATAGATGTCTTACCTTGCCCCTGTATCTGTATATACAGGGGTCTTAGAGATAGATCTTATCTCTATTCGGATTCGGATTGATCTACAAGAAAGGAATTGATCTCCCCAAGAGATAATATTCTGTAACACTCCCCCTTGAACCTACCCGCGACCAATTCATGCCTCGCCAAAACTCCTACCAAAACCCAGTGGAAAAAAGGCTAGGAAAAAGAGTACATAGTTGTCGCTCAGCATTGCATGTTGTTGCCTCGTTAAAAACCTTATGTGAGGAACAACAACTCCACTCACTCAAGGGAAAAATAGTATAACACTATGGACTACAAGGTCCATACTGTGGGTCATGTTCTGGGGTGCTCTCCCCTTGAACCTGGCAAAACTCAAAGTCTTCTCATCCTAAATTTTTGAACAAGCTTTGGAGAACTAATAGTTGGGAGAGACTAGGTGATCAGTCCTCTAGATTATCACTCAACTTGAATTGCTATTCACCTCGCCTCGCCTCAGGAGTCTATCAGGTAGCCCACTTGTGTTTGTGGTGTCGATCAATAAAGACAAATATTTCTATGATAGGATCTTAGAAACAGGTCTAAGTGATTGTCATCGAGCCAATAACCCCAGTATACTCTAAAATAGTCCAATGTCTCACAAATGACAATCGACACAAAATACATACTCCCCCTGACGACAACCTTTGTCGCGAAACATATTCCCATAGCATTAAATATCTTTCAGATGTATGTGCGGGCAAAAATTCATCATATCCTTAAACCATTAGTCTCAAAGACTTATCTCATTTCATCACTTAAACGAGAATAGGGAACATAGAGAGTAATGCATCCCATCACTATCATGTACCACAATACCATACTGTTGTGCAACTTAATCTATTTCACCCTTCCAAAGAATTATGGGGATAAACAAGTCGCAATGGCACACGCATGACACCATCAAGCACTAGGCCTTGATCACTGTAACTTTCTCTGATGGTGTCAACAACACTTGGGGATTTATCAAGATCAACCACAAGTCTTCCAAAGACGTGTTATACCAATCGGAACAACTACCTAGTCTGAAAAACTCAAGTACTATGGGGGATAAAACACAACCAACAACACCAAGTATACCTTAGTAGGTATTTGAGGACACCATCATTCCAACCAGGTGGAGCAGATATATCACGAGTGTACACACTTTCAGTGATAATCGTGAGATGCACGTGTGCTTACAGACCCCGTCTGTTTGATCTCATCAGGTTCCTCATTTCAATCGTACCGGGTCACAAATGGGTCATCATCCTTGCAATCAATTATACAATTATTGGTGTGTTCAGACTTACTAATTATTTTGTATCTGAGAGATAATTTTATCAATGAGGTCTCCCCCATAGAGACAATTCTATCAATGAGATTTTCTCCCAGCGGGAGATGGTAATCTTGCCGGAATACCTATTGGTATGAGATTTGCATGCTGCAATTTTAGTACGGAGTCTATTCAAGATCTCCTCATGGATTTTCCAAATCCCTTAACTGCATATTTAATTTCATGTCATTTTGCTCATACCTTTATTTAGCGAAATATTAAACTCATGTGGGATAGGTCACGTGAAGGACCTATTTGAACCATCGCACATCACCACCTCATTATTTCAATAATGACCCATTAAAGTCTAAACAATGTTCATTACTTTCAATTGGTGATTCGGTTCAACCTCAATTGCATTTCCATTTGACCCATTGAGCACAACACGCTCATGCCACGGACTTTGTTCCAGATCCGAGTTCTCTCAGACAGAATCATTAGCAAGAGGCGACATATTATCAACACATTTATTTCCACTTACACATTTAACCAGCTCTTTGTCATTTCCCAAAACGATCGATCCGTGGTTGTTCTATATTAGCAACACTACAATATGCGCGCATTGCTAGGAATGACGTTTCCACAACGAACATCGTTATGAGGTAAGTCAACTTCCAAAGGTGAGTTCTCCTTCCAGAGAATTAGAGGAGTATCCTTGCATCCAATGAGAACTCTTATGCTCTGATTAAGGCCCACAGACCGTGTTAGCAGGTGTCCCCGTAGAATATGATCAAACACCATAAGTCTTATATGGATATGATATTATTCCTGGGTCTATCCACATCGATAACAATTGGGACCATTACTCTGTATAACAACCAATCTAGTTGTTCCTCATACGATTTTGTTTGGCAAAAACTCCATGCCCCAAGCATCCAGGAGTATGAACTAAACCCACAAGTTCAGTTCGTTTAGTGCGTTCGCTCGAAGAAATCTCCAGGCATTTCAAAATGGGCATTTCTCTCCCCCTAAAGTTGTGATGTCTTACAATAGCATACTTTCAATCCCCATATCCTGGCACTGTATTAGGAATTTCACCTCAATCACAGATGTTCTCCCACGAATGTATGCTATGGTGGTGATATATTTGGGAAATATTTGGACTTTAATAGGAGAGATTTTTCCATTATATGCAGTGAGCCTGGACATATACCAATACAGTGGCATGAAAATTGCATTCTTCCTTACTCCGAAGGGCTATCCTCAACCTCCTATTTAGGATATACAAGTCTACACAAACCACCATTGCTACCAAACGTATATGCAACCGACATGCAAATACTTTAGCCAAATGCACTCTCAATAGACTAATGCTCACCTAGTGCCATTCAACTCACAATTGATTTCGGAATGACATGCATTAGACATCCCATGTCATATGCTTAAGGAGGCAACTATGGTGGCAAAACAACATTCCGATGTGCTCAACAAGGAGTACATGGTAGCAAAATGTGTGGCCACTATACTGCGTTGCCAAGAAGATTTCTGTGGTACAGAGTTACGTTAAAATCCAGCTCGTTTATTGCCCAAGGTTTGACCCTAATTACTCATAACAAATTCTAGAATTTGGTCACATATTTAGTAGCATATTTAGTTATGATCTACGAGCAAGTTTGCAAACCACATTTGCTAATGTCCCCTGGACATAGCCATTGAGAGATAATCAATGCCTCCAACAATGGTAAAACAAAACCATTACATTCAGACATATCCACACAAATTCTAGAATGTGTTGGTGCAACCATCGTTGACGAAACAAGCTCAACACATGCAACACGACGAATCTATCCATGGCTTGCTCACATCCACATGACAAAAAAATGCCAGTGTGCGACGAGCATGGTCATCATCCCGTGGGCAATCGACCATCACAACCAGGGTGTAGTCACCAATTATGAAAGCACAATAAAACACGATAGTGCATACCCAACATTTGTCTAAAAAATAGTTACGCTGAACCGCATGCATGGTTGTACCTCCTCGGATGAGACACTAATTGTTCTTGTAAACTAAAGAATTTTATTGATTCAGCATGAAGATAAGCTTTAGAATAGAATAGGAAGAGCAAAAGCTTTATTTATCTAGAAATATCGATCTAATGCAAAGTTCCAAACTAAGCAAAAGATAAACTGCTTGGCAATAGTATAGCTGACCAATGTCCTCCTAGGACATGCTCTAAACTAGCCATACAACTCCTGTTGTCAAAACAACTTATTAGACAAACACTACCAACCATTGGTCATCAACTAAAGGTGACCATTCAGCATAAATCCACTCGAGGACTGAGACATGGTCAACACCCTAGTCAAGTTGTTGGCGCTATAGTGAAGTAGGAATGATGGCGATTCACAACATCTACCCTCGGGCTTATTCTGCTAGAGTTGCCTCGATTTTTCTGGTATCCTCGCAAGATAGTACGTTCCAAATAATGTTGAGAAGATATGTGCACAACAGGGGCAACTATATGAACAGTGTCATTCCACCACATAGAAAACACTTTACATCTTTCACCAAACTAGGTGAAAAATATCTCAAATTATTGAACCTCGCAACTCCACATTGGCAGAAAATTGAGGCATAATCATTTATCTCCAAATCAGAAAGGCATGCTCTCCACCATGGGGAAAGCAAAATGTGGACTATAGTCCGACCATAATCTGATTGAGACGTTAAGCCATTAGGGGAAGGCACAATGAATCCCAAGCACATTGTCTAATTCCATACATTTGAACATCTCAGAATCCCATTCTTGAGTGTGATCATAGGGATAGAGTGATCTATATTAATGTCCAAAGCCATACAATAGTCATTGAAGGCATTTACATGAAATCATATGATTCTTAGAGAACGCAACACGCAAACGGATGATATGCACGATGAATTCGGCAAAAGCATGGGTCTCATTAAACAAGTATACGTGACTCCACCTTGTAGACATATTGATATCACCGTTTATGTATGGAGTCTGTCAGTAAAGAGTAGGCTTATCCATAACCATGGATATTTAATTTCCCAAAATTTCTGCGCATTAGGTGATTTTCTGTTATTTACTTGGTCTTATTGGTCTTATTGGCATTATACTCTCAATATTTATGCCGCACAGAAAACCATAACACATAAATGCAGGAAACATAAACCCATCATAATGCTTCCAAGGGGGGATTTTACACTAAGTGAACACAATTTTTGCAAGCATCAAAACCAAGAAAACATCTCTAGAATATTTAGTTGGAATTGCAACAATTTTAAAAGCAATCCAATGCTTAAAAAACACCATTACATGGTTATTTACGAGTCCGAGGACCCACATGCAAAACCAAACTATATAGGGCCTAAGCAGCAAGATATAGCCACACAAAAAAAATTAATGTAATTCTTGTAAATTACAAGGTTCAAACTATAAGCTTCCATTAAACAATGAACTGTAGCGTGAAAACTCAACACTCTGGGATCTTAAATGCAAGTTATCAATAAACCAAAATTAATCGGGCCGAACTACCATTCGCGCCATGATCTTATTTGGGTCAGCAAGCACAGTGTAGCCCAAAATGCCTAACGAGCTGAATTTCCCAAATTCTAAGCCCATGAGGATTTCTAGGTTTATTATTTTTGTTAATTTTGTTACAGCCGTCTTGTTACTGTTTGTCTTTATTTTGTCAGGTGGAGGCAGGCCTGCCCAGCCGGTTTGCCTAAATGACCGAGATAAGAGGAGGGGGGAATTAAGGTTTCCCCTTTCCCATTCATTGCCCACAACGGCGTCCGCCACCCGACGCGCTGGTGGCGTCGGAGGCCATCGACTATCGACTTTGAGGAGAGTTAGGATGGCGCATAGCGAGTTGTTCATCAACAACCCATCCACTACCCTGATTGGTAGGACGACGGCGGCAACATCACTCCCATGCGATAATTGGTGTGGCAGCCACCCGGTTGCGCACGATGGAGCTTCGCGTCAACCCACACATCCTCAAGACGGCGGCGAGGCGAGCTCAACAACGGCGACTGAGGCCCCAGTGATGGCAACCAATTGCATCTGGCCATGTCATCTCGGCGGTGGTCAATCCGGTAGCAAGCGGCTGACGAGCCACCATCCTCCCACCATGGCTCGACGGCAGTGTCAATGGTCAACGGCTGCGGCGCCTCGCTTCGGCATTAACTCCGGCGGCAACGGCGACAAGGGTTTGGGGCTTTCTCTGGGACGATAGTTTCCCATGATGCCATTGACGCAAGGGCGATGATGTGCCCAACAACGGCGGCAACCGACAACTGACATGTCTCCAATTCTGACTACGGAGACTGAGACTATGTCGTCATGTTTCTGGCATGACATCATTAATGGAAGAGAGAAATAGAGAGTTGCGAGGGAGGTGGGCGAGTTGGCTGATTCGGCCCAGCTGAATTTGGCACATCTTCAGTCCAGGGTTTCCCATCAATTTTAGTGATTTTAATCACACGGTTTTCTCCAATTTTCATCAAATACAACAGACGCACATATATAACAAAGCAAGAAATTAATCAACCGCTAGATCAACAGTAGGATTGAATCTACTACAAGCAAAGCATCCATAATATGATGAAAATCAAGAAAACACATAATCAATCTATAAAAACACATAGACCGCATAACACATGCCTGGATGGATCTATAAATGAGTAAATTAGTTTAGGAACCAATATTACTAATTACCCTAATTAGTGCATGTCCGTCTTAGTCGATGTGGTCGATGTGCATGCGTGTGTGTGTCCAGAATCCAAAACCCGTGATGTTCGCTCCTGTGCGCGTGTCGCTGGAGCTTGAACCGATCTAGCAACCACAGGTACGGTCTCATCTCCGGCGGGCATGCAAACAAAGGGGGAAACAATATAATCCGATTAGTCCCTGCTAGTCCTGGGCATGTCATGCATGTAGATCGAAGCATATGCATGTGTTGTTTCCTTGCTCCCTGCTAGTCCTGGGCATGTCATGCATGTAGATCGATCTGCTTGCCGACGTGCATGCATGTATTGCTTTTGCTGGTTTGAACGCTCATGCATGCCAGCATGCGACCGTGGTGGGCATGTGCCGGCTGCCCGGCTCCTGCATGTATACACGCTATAAACCATATCAGCGTATCTTCTCAAAAGCTAAGCGCAAATCGGCTATATGACCATCCATGCCATCTGGATAACAATATCATCAATATAGATTTTCAAGATTATACCTAATAAATCATGAAAGATATATTCATTGCCCTCTGATACGTTTGCAACAACATTTTTTTAATCCAAAAAGTCATGACAATCCATTCAAACAAGCTGACAAAACTGGAACACCTAAAAGCCATTTTGAACATGTTCTCTTCGGCCATAAAGATTTGATTGTAATCAGCATTAACATAAAAAAAACTAATGACTCTATGTCCCAAAATATCATTAATCAACATATCGGCTATAGGTATAAGATATTCATCTTTAGGAATAGCTCTATTTAAATCTGTAAAGTCAATATACACTGTAATCTTATCACTTCCTTTCTTCTCAACCGGAATGCGGTTGGACACCTTCTCCGCATACCTACAAGGCCCAATGTATCCTGCTTTTAATAATAGGTCTATCTAATCATTGACATGATCATATATGTTAGAATTAAAGTGACGATGTGGTTACTTATAAATCCTAAATCCTGATTTTATTAGAAGACGGTGCTCAACAAGCTCGTGGCTACGTCCTGCCATCTCATGATATTTACATGCAAAACAATCGTCATACTCCTTATGCAAATCAATTAATTTATTCTTGTAATCGGCTTTCATATCTTTGTTTAGAAAAGTCAGCCTTGGAATAGATGCATTACCTATGTATACCTCTTCCAGTGGATTGGCCGATGTAAAGTTTTGGCCCAATTTTCTAGTTCATCAAAATATTCTATAGTCTTACAAATATCGGTTTTTATAGAATGATATTCTTGCACCCTGTTTTGTAACCACTCTAAATTAGCGGCTTTACACATGGTTACATTGCCTAGCGTGCTAAATTAGCTGGCTTTACAGAAACGAGTACAATGTTATCTTTAGAAACACTAATCAAATCATAGTGAGAAAGATCTATCCTCGATAAGCATTTAATATTCCCATGTTGCCATTCAATTAACGCATCGACCATTGCAACCTCGACCTATGTATCTGCTTGAATAATCTCAATCTCATTGCCATCCCATTGAATCAACCATTCGTGCAAGATAGAAGGAACACAACAATTGGCATGAATCCAACAATGACTAGAAATAATGCTATTGGTATTTATTATAGTCATAGATAAATCCGCAAGCTCACGGATACCGCTATAGTATTTCACTCAGGAGTATTCCAAAGGTGTCGTATTTATATTTCCGGAGGAAAGGCAGCAGTGTAAAGATAAAGTTTATACATCCTTAATCAAGCTATAATTACTTTACCATAGTCTGAATAGGGGTTAATTGATAAATGATAATGGGGTAGTGTGACACACAGGAGATTCATATCTAATAATAATACACTTGCAGTAGAGAAGAATAGTAGAAAGCTAAGCTTCATATGTACTTCTATATTACTAATGTTTAGTTTATCCTTAACACATACATGCTATGACTTAGTTCTAGGCATACAGATACTACCAAGAGACCACTCCTTGCTTGTCTACCAACGTGGTTATAGCATTTTACGAACTCTTATGTAATACCCAGATGTGGAGGAATACAAAGCACGGACAGGGCTATCACCACCTGCCTCCTACATCACTTTCTATGGGGCATACCTGCATCCTATGACGTTGAACTAACCTAAGCACCATGCTTATGTCAATAAATAATATCACTAATTCCCCGGGACTCCCACCCTTCGGATGAACAAGTTAGAACTAGTGCAACCTATTAAGATCATTGGACCATTACCGTAGCATAGTTCAACTAGCCTAATCAAGTGAAACATATAATTGAATTATAATCTATTCATAGAACACATAACTAGTGAACTAGCATATGAACTATGAACACAATATTAATAAAGAAGATAATTGTTAAGTTGCAACTATAGTATTACAAGAAGAGTAAAGTACTAAAGACATACCCAAATCTCCGAGAAGATTATAGGACCAAAGACGATTCTAAGCCTAACTCCACTACAACTAGAGAGAATACAATTTATGAAATGAGAGAATTACTCTTTGAAGTATGTGCTTTGAGAGTGCAGGAGATATCTCTATTTATAACTGGCTTATGATGGTTGGGAGGTCAATGACTTCCACAACCGTCATTGGGGAGCTACCAAGAAGCAACACATGGAGGGTGGAGATGAGAGGCGCTGATGGTGGTTTGGCTAAACCTTCGGCTGAAATCTCATCTCCACCTCTCAAAATAGCCTTTCACCAAAGGCTGCCAGGTGGGCCCCTATGGCAATTGAGGATGGGTAGGCCCCACTTTAAGTCGGTTTGTGCTGATTTGTGGGTCCATCAATTCGTGTGCTAGCACATGATTCGCCGGATCTGTGTTTCATTGCAGCCGGCTCATTTCCACTTCACTTTAGTGTATAATTCCTGCATTCATAACATTTCTTCGATACAAGTGGAACTACATTATTTACAAATGATATACGTGTATGAAATGTTAGTTCTCCCTTGATTTATTGTGGTAGTTGATGGTCAAAATCGAAACTTAACGACCATCAACAACACCCCCAAGCTAAACCTTTGCTCATCCTCGAGTAAAGATAACACTTAAGTTGTTGATCAGGAGTTGCTACCATGTTTTATTCCACAAGAGTACCAGGCCTACAACATATCCTTCTATCTAGAATTTGAATATGTTGGCAATAGTACTTTTACCTCTCTTACCTTACTCCCCATGGAGCTTTTAGCTTCTCCTCATCTTGGGTGGTTGAGAAATAGAACGGATCGTAGAGTATCAATCATTTACTCTTTGTTCAACTTTCTTTTCGGAGGTTTTCAAGAATTTTGGAAATAAAACCTCAGTTCCTCGAATGATACTCTCATATCGCTCAATGTGTATAGTTCCTCACCAAGGCATAGTGTTGCCTCTTTATCATCCTACAATTAAAAGGTTTATATGTGGAGCTCTATGTGGAGAAAAATAATTTGGCCATACTTGTATCACATATTTTACAAAATCAAAAAGACGATCCAAAGAGAATACAAATCATACAATCTGATCAAGATGTGCAATGTGTGTCGCTATATGGTGGAAGGTTACTCTCTTTATTCCTATTTGGGGATATGGCTATTCTTTCTCCAATTATTTTTCTTATGTTGCTCAAGAACTATTGTGAGCATAAACTCCTTTTCTCCTTTTTCTCATTTTTTCTTCTCACATTGTTTGAGAATATTTTCTATTTTTTATCATTTTTTTCTACAGCCATCTCTTTTGCAAACTACTATGACATGAATGGAGTATTTATTTGGTGGATGGAATATTGCTAACCCCAATGTCATGGTAAAACACCTATGGTGGGTGTATGACATGCTTTTGCTAACTTCCGGTATAGCGGTCAAGCATATATGGTGGGTGCGTGCATGCGACCTTGATCAAGAAAGCATGAAAATAATCTCACAAGGGTCACAATAATTTAAAAAAGCTCAATGCAATAACAAGCAGAATATGAGTGAAGGCTTTTGCAAGATAATCATTATATGGCTTTGGTGGGAATTTGTAATCATTGTGGAACTTGAAAATTATCATTCTTTCTGAAAAAGAAAGTCTTCGGATTTCATGTTTCTATTGGAAGCAAGATCATAGCAACTCTATTTCACCATCTCATATCTCACAACAACTTAGATTTAGATCATGCATATGCAACCCATAAATTTCAAGTTCAAGGCAAAAATTTTTGACCAACACACTCAAAGACTTAGTTGAAGACCATGTTGTAAACTGAGCACTAGAGGGAAATAAAAATAGAACAATTATTCATCATTTTAACTAGGAAAACTAGAATATTATTACAGCATGTGGAAAGCAAATATTTTTGGTATTTTTATGTTTTGCAATTTTTTATCATTTCTTTCTTTTTATGATGCAATGCAATGAAATAAAGATACAAGTTAACTTACTGGGGGTCCTCCCCCAAGTTAGCTTCTTGCTCATGGTGCGTGATGGGATTGAATCCCAATGACTGGAAGAAGGCCAACATGTCGGCCTAACTTTGCTACATGGTGGCGTTGATGTTCATCAGTTGGCCATCGGTGTACTACTACCATGTGTGGGTCTCCTGGACATGCTTGTTCAGCGTATTCTACATCTCATTGGTCTGAAGATCAAGCTCTCCTAGCTATTGGGTGATGCCTTCAAATCCTCGGCCAAAGTCACGATAACCTCAGGCTAAGAAAGAGCGACGTGCACCAAACGAAAGGGGCATCCCTCTGGCGCTGGAGGAGTGGTCTGCATTAGGAAGGTTATCCCAGCGTCTAATGGGTTGTTTCCAGTGGCCACTACTCGCGCTTTGCCACACCGAGCCTCCTGCTTCATATGCTGATGGTGGTTGGTCCCAACCGGGTGTATACCCCGGCTAGCTCCAATCCACATGCTGCATGAATGGGTACCGCAAGTGCTGTTGTGGTGGCTCTATGGTGACATTTCTCAACATGCTCCAAGTCATCCTGCCAGAAACACTACTCCTACGAGCTGCCTCTCGTGGTATGAGAAGAATTGTTAGCACCCGAATTTTATACAAATGGAATCCTGAGTTAGGTAACAAAATTTCATTTGTATATCCGGTGAAGAAAAACATAAGAGATGCATTTGGACTATGTTTCATATATGCCCTTGCACAAGATAATGCTTGCCAATGAAGGAACGAGGTTGGCTGATGTCTATGATTGGACCATCCTCCAATGTTCTAACTTTTACAACACTTCGAGTGATTAAGGATGTGTACTCAATTGGTCCAATCATCTTGAGTTGTTCTAACCATTGTTTTATCATAGCTCAGACAAGAGAGAATTTAATCTTTTTAACTATGGCATAAAGGGTTTTCAACTCATCATTGCGAAAAGGGCTAACATCTTCCTGAGGGAAGAGAGTAAAAGCCAACCACGTGTGTATCAATCCTAAGGTGGGATTGTAGATGTCATTGGCTCACGATTTCCCACATACAACCGCACCCGAAATGTCATGCCAGAACTTGTTTCTGTTGAAACCCAAAGTCGCTGACACCAAATCTACAGAACACCGTCTATTGAATCCTAGGCAAAGACTGAGATTCTTCCATGTGAGGCAGCATTCCATCCCGAAGAATCAGAACGTAATACCATCTCCCACTTCTCATAGGGTGCATAGGAATTGTATAGTGAGAAAATGTGAACCATGATCATCTACAGGAACGAATTCTTCCCAACCCATAGCTTGCCACACATTAGCAAAATCAACATCCATACCTATTTTGGCCAGCAGGTCCAGGTCATATGCTCGTGTGTGAGTATGGCTTGAGTAGGCTTGCCTCTTCTGGGCAGTTTGCAAGTCAAGCTCAGTGTCAGGACAAAAGTTCATCTTGCCTTGGTCCTCGTTCATGGGCACTTGGCCATGGGACTCCGCTTGCTATTCACTCGGCACATATTCGTTGGATGGGCACGCGCTCGAGCTGTGGGAATGGTGTTGTGAGCTCAAATTCGTTGTCCTCTTCATCGTGCTGAGGAAATGTTTGGCGCCCTTCTTCATCTTGCACACGCGAAGAAAGAACACAAGAACACTCGAGAAAGGGTTACATTAGCAAAAGCAAGTTAGTCATCCGAGGGTTATTCGTTCTTATGGAGCTTGGTTGCCACCATAAAATCGTCCTTGTGGGTAGTAACCACCACAACATGTTCTTGTAGTTCAACAATTGAGGTGAACTTGAATTGCAAGAGTGGAAGAAGCAAGTATTCTTGCTCAAACTTGAGACAAGATCATGAGAGAAACCATAGGAGAAAGAGAGGAATCCGAGAGCAAACCAGTGCAACTTGATTTGGGAGAATGAGAGTAAGAGCCACGGGGTCACTTATATAGGGGGAGCTGTCCTTTGTTCAGACAAACCAGGGGTTCGGCCGACGCTCCTAAAGCCCCAATAGTGCTCTTTTTTCAAAGTCTGAATCAATTACACCTCCCACTAAATAAGAGTGAATGAGTGGGTACAGGAGAGATGTCAATTTAGACATCTTTATATTCCCATGTGGTCCATTTTTATTTTCAAAAATACAAGATTAAGGGACCACGTCACATGACTCCAAAGATGCAATTAATGGGTCTTCTTTTCAAGAAAAATCTGCACACTACTCATGGTCAAATCACAAATTTGGTTTTTAGCAAAAGACCTTTTGAAAATGCAAAGTTTGAAGAATCAAATATAGTTGAAAAAGTAAATATGCAAATGCAAGTTGAAAAATCAAAAATGCAGTACGGAAAAAGCAAATATGAGATAACTACTGAGTTTACCTTTCGGCGGAGGACTCACTATTTTAAGTCCAACGAGTTGGACTTTTCTCCGTTAAGTTCAATTTGTTGTCACAGCATTCGGGTCCAGAGATGATGAGACGGATGACTACGTTTGCTTTGCTTGCCGCACCTTCTTGGTCTTCTTTGGTTTGGCGGATTTAGGGGGCTGCTGCTATGCGCCCTGCCTTCTGGGCGTCTTGATGTTGCGCTACCGGAGAGGGAGTTCCCTCTTCAACATCTCCTCCATGAATGCCACAAGGCTATCCTTTTTCGAGAGTGTCACTTTGACCACCTGGATGTTTTGCTTGTTTGGTCCGTACTTGATCTTGATCATCGAACATTGTTTCTTCTGAGGGTTGGAAGTCAAACTTCTCCTCCTTGCCATTTATGTGGAGTTGGATTTTTTCAGCCCCCACATCAATGCGTGCATCTGTGGTGCTCAGGAATGGACACCCAAGGATAACTGTTGTATCCTTGTCGGTGTCGATGTCCAGCACCACGAAGTCGACCGGAATGAAGCAACCCCGAATAGCGGACTATTGAATCGGCCAACTGTAGTATCATGGGCGTAGGTGATAGAGTAGTGCAGTTCAGTTGATCGAAGACTACCTTGGACATGATGCTGATGCTTGCTACAAGGTCGCATAGAGCGTGGCCTAAGTGTCCCAATTGAGCAATTGATAGTGGGACACCCCAGATCCTTCTTCTTTTCAGGGAGCCTGTTGAGTATAAGTGCGCTACACTATTCCATGAGCTTCACGATCTCCATGGTGGACATTGGCCATTTCTTGCTGATGATGTCCTTGAGGTAGCATGCATAGGTTGGCACCTGCATCGCATCCAGTAGTGGAATATTGATGTAAATCTTCTGAATTACATCGATAAACGACTAAATTGCTCATCCACGGTCGGCTTCCTATTGCGGCAAGGGAATGGCAGGATGTTCATATCAATGAATTCCTGTGGTGTCATTCTCCCATCCTGTGCCTTGTCAGAGTCGTCAGAAGGGGTTCATACCCCTAGCTCTCCATTCCCTTAGTTGCCTAGGTTGGGTATGGCAGATCACGAGTGAACTTGCCTCCTCTCATGGTTAGCACATTCACGTTCTCCTGGGATGGCTCGGGTTGCCCCGGGATCTTCCTTGTCTCGGCAAAGGGAACGACGGCTGCCAGCTAAGCTTGTTGAGTCTCCAACATCTTGTTGAAGCTCAGCTGGTTCTTGATAGATGAGGAATATCCCTACATCTTGGTGTGGATGCTTTCAAGCATCTTGTCATTGGGTGCCAGTTTCTTTGACATAATCTCATTGATCTTTGCCTGGCCAAAAACAAGATCCTTCAAGGAGGGTTGGTCAGGAATGAAGTTACCATTGTTTCCTCCATGGTAATATGGGCAAGGGTGGTTCCACCCCTGGCCTCCTTGTGGATGATACCCGTTGTTGGTGTTGTTCACAAAAAACACGTCCTCACAGGTCTCGGGGCAATCATTTCCTAAGTGTCTAGTATTTCCACAACTCTCGCACGTCATTGGGATGTCCATGGCTTCGGCAGTACCATATATTTCCACCTTGTCACGAGCGTGTTTGTCCAAGCGCTTCATGAGAAGGTTCATTTTAGCAGCTAGCATGTTTGTCTCCTTAATGGTATGCATGCTCCGCTGACGAGGTTCGTGTCATTCTTCGATCCACCCTTGTTTGGGGACCATTTTCTCAATCAACGCTGATAACCGAGCAAAAGTGAGAGAGAAGAATTCTCAATCAACATTGATGCGCGAGCATCAGTGAGAGAGAAGAATGCTCTTCTAGCAGCAGCATCAATATGGTCACGGATTGATTGTGTTAGCCCATTGTAGAAGTTTTGGATGATGAGCTAGTTGTTCACCCATATTGAGGTTACACCAAGATGTTTTCCTGGAGTCTCTACCATGCCTCTGGAATTGACTCATTAGTTGCTTGCTGGAGACTCAAATTTTTCCTGTGAAGAGCGTTAGTTTTGCCCATCAGGAAGAACTTCACCAGGAACGCAGTTGAACACCTCTCTTGGAATAGAACCACCGCTTTGCTCTCTCGAGTAGAGAGAATGGAAAAAGGCGGAGCCTAATGGTTTTTTTGGTCACTCCCTTGGTGACGATGGTGTCACAAAGCTCAAGGAATTGCTGAGGATGGGCGTTAGCATCCTCATTGGCTTTCCCATAGAACGGGGAAGCCTGCACCATAGTGATCAGACCTGTCTTCATCTCAAAGTTGACATCCCCAGTGTTGACAGCGGGCCCAATGGGCACGTGGGCAGCAGAGGAAGCCGAGTAAACACGGAGGGTCTTCTGAGCCATTGGCTTGAAATTTGATGGTGTGAAAATGATTGGTTGGGGTGCCGAGATCTTGATTTGCGAAGGAATGACATGAGGTCAGACTCTTGTCGCAAGTTTCTCTAGATTATCAACGAAGTTTGTTGGCAAGTTGAAATTGGTCATACACTATCTATTTCACATAAAGAGAAATAAATCAAGGTTAACCTATTTGGACAGAGGTCCACTTGTCTTAGTATGACTATGAATGTATGTAATTCTATCTTTAACCAGTGCCTTCCCCGACAATGGCACCAGAAATGCTTTTTGGTATTTCTTACAGTCACAGATAAATCTGCAAGTGCACAGATAACGTTGTAGATTTCCCCAAGAGTATTCCAAAGGTATTATATTTATATTTCCATCGGGACGGCGTTAGTGTAAAGATAAAGTTCATAAATTCTTAAGGAAGCTATAATTACTTTACCATAGTCTGAACTAGGATTAATTGATAAATGATAATGGGGTAATGTGACACACATGAGATTCATCTTTAATAATGATACACTAGGCATGGGAGAAAAACAATAGAAAGCTAAGCTTCTTATGTACTTCTATATTACTAATGTATAGTTTACACTTAACACGAACATGCTTACATGGCTAGGACTTAGTTCTAGGCACCCAGGTACTACCAAGAGACCACTCCATGCTGGTCTGCCAGCGTGGTTATTGCATTTTACGAACTCTTACGTCATACCTGGAAGTGGAGAATACAAAGGACAGACAGGGTTGTCACTACCTGCCACCTACCTCACTTTCTGTGGGGTATACCTGCATTCAATGACATTTAACTCACCTAAGCACCATGCTTATATTAATAAATAATGTCACTAATTCCCTCCAGACTCCTAATTCAAGGAGCGATTCTCCCATTCCACATATTGTATTCTCTAGTAGTAGTGGATTAAGCTTAGAATTGTCTTCGGTCCTATAGTCTTCTCGGAGATTCCGGTATGTCTTTAGTACTTTACACCTCTTGTAAGACTATAGTTGGAATAAAAGAATTATCCGCTTTAGTATATTGTGTTCATAGTTCATATACTACTTCACTAGTTACGTGTTCTATGAATAGATTATACTCCATTTATATGCTTCACTTGATTAGGCTAATTGATCTATGCTACGGTAACGGTTCAATGATCTTAATGGGTTGCACTAGTTCTAACTTATCCATCCGAAGGGTATGTGCAATGAGAGTGAATGAGTGAGCTCTATTTAGCTAGCTTATGACGGTTGGGGAGGTTGGTAACTCCCACAACTGTTATTGGGGGGCTACTAGGAAGCAACACGTGGAGGGTGGAGATGAGAGGTGTCGATAGCGGTTTTACCGAACCCTTGGTAGTTGATGGTCAAAATCGGTACTTAACGACCGTCAACAAACGACCGTCGGTAGTTACCTTGCACATCGACGATGAAGAAAACGGTTGGCAATGTCTTGTTCCCCACGGTTAAGCTCCATAGAAAAGATCCCACTCGCCTCCGTTGGTTCACCACTAAAGTCGTTGAGTTTCATGCTGATCTTCTTCAACTCGTCATCTCCATACCCCAACTTCCTAAATAGTGAGTATTGCATCAAATTCACAACGGCAACTCCATCCACCAACATCCTCGAGACGGGATTCCCATCAAAGTGTCCTTTTTGATAGAGCAGCCCCATGTGACGATTGACTCGTCGGGTTTCACAAAAACCACATCTCTTGGTCCTAGTGAAAGTTGAGCAATTCCCGCCTCATCCATGGCACCAAATTCCATGGGCAATGCAAACACCGTGTTGACATCCATGTTTTCCGTTGATGGTGAATCATTGCTAAGAACATGTGACTCATCTCCATCACTGTCTTCATCATCGTCTTGATCAACCATTGACTTTTTGAAAGAGCATCCATGCCCCTAGTGGATTTTGATTAATTAATGAGAAATGAGTACAGGACTAATGTGCTTATTGAGTGTATAAGCAAGGGATTAGTCCGATGAAGAGCCGATGAAGATGATGAAGAAGAAGATGCAATACAACAAGGTTTTGTTGTGATCCAAGGCTACAAGTGACGGAAGCAAGAGGTGATGAAGGGTTGGCCAGACTTGGCTATGCAATGGACCATGCATGGGAGAAGGGTAGGTGGAGGCTTGGTACATAAGGACCCGACGAAGTGGTGAAGAGGCAAGTACTTGGTCAAATACCGACAAACCAATCGAGGCCACAGGATGTCACAAGCTGCTGAGAATCAACCCTTGTTAAAGAAGAAGCACAAGATGAAATGTCGAAAGATCAAGAGAATATGATTCATTCATGTACATCAAGCCAAATTCCATATTAGCATTGATCAAGGCAATCAAAGAAGATGACGTAAAGGTATTCGTATTTGTATAGCTTTTCTATTTGCTCTTTAGTTGGTAGGAAAACCGTACTATTAAGGGGGATGTTGCCTTGATGTCTAGGGTTGAGTTTGGTGCTCAATATCTTTTTAAAAGTGGTTCTCATTCCTTTTTTTTTCACTTCTGTTTTTTTTGGACCTATCCGAAAGTGATTTTCGGAATTTCTGAAAATGGTTGTGCATTGAAATTTGGTACTAGTCATTTTCGGACTTATCCTAAAGTGATTATCAGAATTTTTGAAAATGATTGTGCATCGAAGTTTTGGTTTTGGTCATTTTGGGACTTGTCGTAAAGTGATTTTTGGAATTTTTGAAAATGACCGTGCATCAAAGTTTTGGTTCTGGTCATTTTCGGACTTGTCCTAATGTGATTTTTGGAATTTCCAAAAATGACTTTGCATTGAAGTTTTGGTTTGGTCATTTTCGAACATGTCCTAAAGTGATTTTTGGATTTGTTTTTTGGTCTTGTTTGAAAATAATTTTTGGAATTTCCGAAAAAGGGAATCTTAACTTCCAATGGGCAGATCTGAGGCTGTGGTCATAAATAGTCTCGTCCACCCTCAAGTCAAGGTTGCTGGCTTCATTGCTTATCTTGTCCCCTTGGCTTGTGTTGATTTGAGATTCACTTTGAGCCTTGCCTTCTCACTTCTTCCTCTCTACCAATCTTCAATCTCAGATTTGGTGTGTGTGTAAGAGTGGTTAATTGGAGTTTGCTTGAGAGCTTGGTGTTGACTTCGTGAAGACTTGTTGAGCACTCGATTCATCACCAAGAAATGTTTGTTGAATTTGTTACTCTTGGTGGTTGAGGACATCTAGACGGTTAGTAGTCAAACTCGAGACACCAATTCGTGTGTGGTGTGCTGAGAGAGTTTGTGAAGGTCGAATGTCACCTCCAAAAGGAAAGAGATACCCTTAGTGGAAGGAGTGTATTTGTGCAATCTCACGAGGATAGGGTTGGAAAAGACCAGGCTCATTGTGAGCTCCTCAATGGAGAGTAGAATCCCCTCAAGGAAATGATATTTGGTAATACATTGACTTGCAAGAATCCTGGTGAACTCTCTCATTTTTTAGCTTTTCTATTTGGTGTCGCTAGTAGTTTAGTCGTTGTTTGTGCAAACCCACCTCTTGTGCCACTATCCCCTTTTTCTTGCCTTGCTAGCTTGCATGTAAATATGAGATTTTTGAAATGTCTGAAAATATTTTGGAATATCCAAAAATATTATAGAATATCCAAAAATGGAATATTTTTAAAGGTTAGATTCCGTATTTAATTAAAATTTTTAAATGCCTATTGACCCACCCTCTTGGCGACATCAAGGTTCTTTTAATTGCTGTCAGAGTCAATTCTCTTTTTCAAGGGCTTTACCGCCTAGAAAGTAAAGTTATCGACTAGTGATTTGTCAGATATAGTTACTTTATTTTTAGATGGTTCAAATTATTTTTCTTGGAGTACTCGCATGCTTGGTGAGTTTAGGATGATGGGTCCTCGAATAGAGCGAGCTATAGATATGAGCATTTCTTTTCCTAGTAATTAGATGCTATCATCTGGGGTTGAAGAGAAATGCATACACTCAATGATCAAGCTACTAATGTTTTATTTAGTGCTGTGAGTGAATATGTATTAAAAAACCATTATGTCGCTTGAAGATGCTCATCTCAGTTGAACTACGCTTAAGGAGAGATACGACAAGTCCAAATTTGATGAGGTACTCTTTATAGAAGAATCACTTGAGGAGTACACAACTTCGTCACCAAATTGCGAAAAGCCTCAAGTGACTATCCTCGATGATCTTACCACGTCCACCTCCTCACTAACACATGACTCCATTCAATATAATGAAATAGTGAGTATGGTCAATTTTAATGCTTCTACTTCCCATAGTGCTTGTGGCACTAATCTTTTGAAGAATTAAGAAAAATATGAGCATCAATGGCTAAGTGAAGAATTCACATCATCAACTTGTTCATCTTTCATTGCCAAAGATCATGCTTGCTTTGTGAGGGATGATGATGACTCTGAGTTTATCATTTGAACAAGAAAAACATAACAATAGTGATCGAGCTCATAGAAGTCATTAAGAAGAAACAAGCATGTCTCATTAAGAAGAATGAAGAAGTCAAGGGTCTATCCGATGAACACAAGAAACTCAAGAGCTCTCATTCTTCATTAATTATGAGTTACGAAAAATTCGAAAATGAATTTGCTTGTGCCACTAATTCTATTGCTTGTGTATCATCTTTATGGAAGCAAAATCAAAAGCTTAAATCTCAACTTGAGGAGATCACTAGCAAGTATGTGGATTTACAAGAAAAACATGATGAACTTTTGTGTTCTTATGAGAATCTTGTAGGTGCCATGCTAGAGTTAGCTCATGAGGTGATCATTGCAACGGTAAAATATTGTAAACCTCATGTGCAAGTTAACCTTTCTTGTGCTAACACTTGTTGTTCCAAAGCAAACATTTTCCGGAGCACTACATGTCACTTGGTTTGTGTAGGCAAAAGGGAGAAGTTCATAGATCATGGGCTTGTGGGCATTGCTCAGCCTTCTCAAGATAACTATGAGGGCATCAAGTAAGCAGCCCGAAGCTTGAGAAGGGATCAACCGAGGATTACACCAAGCTCCATAAAAAGGATAACAAGTCCATCAATGCTCATACCAAGGGAGGAGAACGAAAAATGATAAAAAGTTTCATTACTTGCTTCAAGTGCAAGAAAGAGAGACATTATGTTAGAGATTGCTCTTGGAAGAAAAGAAAGGTTTTGAGCAAGAAGAAAGACATTGATCACATCAAGTGCCTCAAGTGCACCGAAGCGGAAACTTTGCCTTAAGTTGTCCATGAACAATTCAAACCATCAAGTGAGAGGCAAACCGGTAACAATCTAACCAAGAGATGAGATAAGATAAAATCAAAACTCGATTTTGCTACAATTGCCGTGAAAAGGGGCATATTGGTAAAAATTGTTCCATGAGTAACATTGCTAAGCCAAACACCTTATTTGATCATGATTTGCTTAGGAAGGCCAAAAAGGATATTTGTGCTACTAGGATGATTATTTCACCACATGCTAGCACAAAAGCCATTGGGGTGCCTAGGTCTCTCGTGACTTAACTCTATGGACCCATTGTTGTTGGGGACCAAAATATGCTAAATTGAGAATATGTACTTGGAGGCGCATTTAAGGCTTGACTCAAAGTTTTCCCAATATGTCAAAGATGGAGTCAAGTTTGAGAATGATCGTTATACATTGAGAACCAATGTCGTCTCAAGTAACAAGTACTTATATTGAAGTATCTCCTCTGCACATTGATTATTCTTGGATGTTGCTTATTCTTGGATGTTGCTTGATTGATTAATAAGTTGAATTTTAGAGATGTTTTGGTTTAGCACATTTAGGGTGTGTGCTTTAACTTTCCATGTAATTCTCCATCCCTTAAGTGTGTTGTGACCAAATTGATGCTATGAGAGTTTTTAAAATGTTGTTTTGATCCAAAAATCCAAAAGTTGATAAACTTTTTGATAAACTTGCAAACAATCTTTTTGATAAACTCCTAAAGTTGGTCATTTCAAGCCTTTTTGGTATTCAAATATATTTTATTTTGCCAACGGTTTGAGAACAACATGATTTTGAAATTCGCTCAAACATCAATATTGACCATATTTGGTCCTATTATGGTATCAAGTGAGTTCATGGAGATATTTCAAACTCATACACATGCATTTCAAACCAAAACATCTGATTTGTTACTTTTTTGTTTTTTAAAGAAGGTATATGTTTTCTCAAACTTGTTACTTATCCTAAAATGTTGAATTCATACTTTTCAATTAAGAGATACATTAGGGTGAACTTATGAAAACCACAGTTATCTATCTCTTGCTTTGAAAATGTGAAAGATTTAAAAACTTGGATTTATAGCCATTTCAAATAGTTGTTTGGTCAAAAGTCAAAACTCTCATTTACAAGGCCAAATTTGTGAAGATTTTTTCAAAAGTGCTTTAATATGTATTTGAAATGTTTTTCAAAGCTTTTGGAGTAAAAAGAAAATTCTCCTATTCCAACCAAAATAATATTTATTCAAAATATTGTTTGATCATATTTTTACTAAAACTTGCATATGGTGGGTTTAGCTAATTTAGCTAATGTTCTTTGTGGATATTGGCTTAAATTTGCATCTCTAACCCATCCAAGATTTTACAAATGTTAAATAGGAAAATCTTCTTTTGCATGATGTTTCAATGCTATTTCCAAGCTCATTTTGAGTTTCCAAATTTGAAAACTTGAAATTTTCAGCTTGTTTAATCTTGATTATCCTTGTATCTTATAAGTTGGTTGAGATTTGGGCATGGCTTCCAAAATTAAACCTGTTGCATTATTTCATAATCCATATCCAAGTTGTGTTCTAGATTTTTCAGCCCTTGATTACCACAACACATCAAGTGAAGGTAATTATGAGTTGAATCAACAAACCCTCACTCGAGACAAGAGCTTGAAACTATGTTGCATTGATCTTCTCGAACTCATCGCTTATCTAAGCACGGGAGGTAACAAATGTGGTCTTGTCCTTGTGAATGAATATTTCCTCTTAACTAGAGTACTTTTTCCTTTGTGCTTGACTTGAAACTAAGACACCTTTAAATGAAATGCACGGTGTGCTCAAAATAAGATTGAGCCCAAAATTAAGAAGGTATGAAGTGATAAAGGTGGGAAATACAAGAATCAACCAACTATACTGACAAGTGTTCTCAAAGAAGACAAATGAGCATCTTAACTTAGATCATCAAGGTATCCCTAATGATCAAGTGATCTCAATTAATATCTTCTTCTATTGGCATTCCAATTCATATCTTTTTAGAAGAGGGTCATTATGCTTGGTTATTAGGCAAACCTCATGCTTACCATGTTTTCAGCTAATACCGCTACTATTGTTGAAATCATGAGAGGTATGGTTTTGATATTACTGATGACTACCAAGTGGAGCAAGCTCTCTCAATTGTGCTAGATAATGGAAAAACTATTCACAAAAATTGAGAAAAACACCTTGGGGAGGTGAAACCACAAGAAGCACATGATGATGACAGTGGAGTACTTGATCAACATTATCGAAACTTGGTTTCGGTAATAAAAAACTGGGGGTAGCAGTCAAGTGCCAAACACGATGGGTTAGTATGCAAAGGGATTTAGACAGGTTCAGGCCTTCTATAAAGAAGTAATACCCAACTTATCCACCGAGTGGTTTATTGATCTCGTGATCTTTTTCCTCTTATGTCGATCTCTTTCAATCTCTCTCTCTGTTTCCACCTGCCCCTCAAGGGACGTCCTATCCTCCTTATATAGCATTAGAGGATAGGCTCACAAGTCGAAAACCTAACTACATACTGTATAGGACTCCACATTATTCCCGACTCAGGACTATAAGCCGTTCCTTATTACACAAGGTAACGTAATACTTAAGTCCTACAATTACATCATCATGAACCATAACCTATCCCCTATAGTCAGTCGGATAAGCCAGCCATGAGGGTATACGGTACCCATATTCTCCAAATTAGCCCCTGAGACCTTCACAGTCAACGAGATAACTTTGCCTCGAACCAGAATAACACATAGCCGAGTACCTCCTTAGCCGAGTGCTTTCATCGCCGAGTGTTTCCATCATCTCTGCCCAAGTCTCCCGAGTGCTTTATCATCCAATAAAAAGGCTGTGAAGGGCTGAAAACATCTAAAAAATTATCAATAATATATACTTAGGTGCATCGACTAGATGCACCTAATTAGGTGTAGCCCCCGACTATGTGTTTAGTTAAACAAACTAAGCATATAGTCAAGAACTATAATAATCATACCCATTCGAGTGAAATAAATGCCTATCCTAAGCCAAAGCAATCATAAAAAATCATATAACACATAACCTTATAATTAAGGCATAGTGTATATGTTAACGACGAAATTTGGTAAATCATGCATTGGATTCAGAGTTAAAGCCGAAGCCGATTGGAGGAGATAAGCGATTACAGAAACAGAGTATGAATCGACTGCAAGCCAAATCGGCTACGGTGTGCATCACAAACGACAGATCAAAGAACCGATCGGCCAACATAGCCGATGTAGTAATTCCAGCCGATCCTGATAACAGCCGATAGCGATAGGGTTTTGAGCTATCGGCTATGTGTTCAATGTAGATTCTGACACTTGACAAAGAGACAATCGGCTGATGATAATATGCATTAGATCGGCAATGACTTGATAAAGTGAAACGAAAGTTAGACATACTCGATCGGCTGTAGATATCAATGATACATAATCTAAATCTCAAAATATATTTAAACCAAGTGATTGGGATAGATCGGACAGGGCGCCGAGACAGTATAAATCACTTATGTCTAAAAACACCTCAAGAGAGAGATTATATATATTCATAGCATAGCCGATGAAGTGAATCTAACATAGATCCAATGCCATAAAATCCACAAGATTAGATTAAACAGTGAAACCTTTGTTGTCATCGGCTAAATTCAACTTATATGCAATCCTTATAAGCCGATGCAACGTCCAGATAACTCATCGGCTGAAACCCCGATGAAACCCTTATCGGCAATCAAAAAGCAGGCTAGAGATTCATGGTTCTAAGCACGACTTAGTAGGTCAAACTCAACTGATGCAGCACTAAGTATGTAAAGAAACACGGTATCTAGATGATCAAGCCCTTGACTGATTTTCAGGGTGGTAGATGCCTAAGCTAATCTAATCTAGCAAGACGATTTAGTCGATACCAGCAGAAACCCTAAAACGAGAAGCAGCCGATAAAGCTAAATCGAGATGCTAATACTAGATTAACAGAAGACATATGATAAATAGCCAGGCAAATATATTATCCAAACCAGAGCAATCCAAGAGGTCGAATGTACTGATGCAGCCTTGAA